>CM065393.1:31172500-31777500 GCA_033060915.1 Euryodendron excelsum | reverse complement strand
ACTCGTACTAAGAGAGTCTTGTATGATACATATTGATTGAAGAAGGGGACTTTGAAAGATGTCAATGGATTTCGAGGGATCTCGAGAGTAAAAACAATGCGTTGGTTGCAAATCAAGACCTCGCAGGATCCTCGAGGGATGTCATGGGATGTCGAGGGCAAAAACAGTGGGCATGCAAATTGGACATGACCTCGCGGGATGACGTGGGATGTCGCAGGCAAAAATAGTGAGCACATCAGAAATTTGGGATTGAGTTCATGAGATCTTCATGGGTTCTCAAGGGATCGAGCTGCTCCTCGCAAGTTCTCGCGGGATCGAGGTGCGTAAAATTTGGATTCTCAGGAATCGTGCCGCTAAGGTTTTTGTGCCTATTTAAAGCCCAACACACTTCTCCAGACCTGATCTGAGCTGCCGCTATTAAAAATACCTAGAGAGAAGTATTTTATACCTTCTGAAGAGCTCAGAAACGTGTCTTAGCAACAATCTTTTTCAACTTAATTGAAGAGATTGAAAGTCTTAAAGGAGTTTAAGGCACCAAATCCGTTCTAAGGGGATCTGAATGATGGTCAAGCGTGGTGACAGTGAATCGTGGATATGAGTAGGATCCATATAATCATTAGATCAAGAAGTTGATAGGTTTTGATTGTAAAGAGTCTTGTAACCATCTGAACTACAAAGAGAGCATGATCTTTGTCCGGCAAAAGGGACACGTGATTTTTCTTCCATTTAAAAGTTTCCACGGCAAAAGATTGGTGTGTTCCTGATTGAATGGTTTGTTCTATTTTGTATTTGGAAGTATACACTATTGCTCATTACCATTACATCTTGGCCTAATATTGTAAGGTGTAGTCTCCTGGACAAACCATAGAGTGAGGTCTTGATTGCCTATGTCTATGGATTGGCCAAAGGAAGATAATTCTACCTCTCGACCTCCATTGCTTGATGGGACCAACTATCCCTTTTGGAAAGTAAAAATGAGGGATTTTCTTAAATCTATAGATGAACGTGTATGGCAAACAGTTGTTAATGGTTGGACTCCATCCATAGTCACTACCGGTGAAGTGACTTCCTCAAAAGCTATTACAGCTTGTGATAGAGTTGATTATGAGGAATGTGGATGGAATAGTACAACAATAAATGCTATTTATAATGGGGTTGCAGCTGAAGAGTTTCGTAGAATCTCACACTGTAAACTTGCTAAAGAAGCATGAGACATTTTGCAAATCACCCATAAATGTACTACCACTGTAAAAATTGCTAAGCTTCAGCGATTGACAACTGCCTTTGAAACTTTGAGAATGGAAGATGATGTAACATTTAATCAATTTTATTTTAAACTAAATGACATCATCAACTTAAGTTTCAACCTTGGTAAACAAATCTCTTCTTTAAAAGTTGTTCAAAAAATCTTGAGGTCTTTACCTGAGAGATTCAAGCCAAGGTTATAGCCGTAGAGGAAAGTAGGGATGTTGATGCCTTGAAAGTAGAAGATTTAGTAGGATCCTTACAAACCTTTGAAGAAAATTTTCATCAACCTCAATAGAATAAAGGTGTTGCCATAAATTCTATTAAGGAAATAGTTAATGAGGCTAATGATAGTGATTCTGATATGGGTATTGAGGAAATGACCTTGTTTGTCAAAAAGTTTTAAAAAAATTTCAATAAATGACAACAAGATCAATCTTCCTCATTTGATAAAACTAAAGGAAAACCTTTTGACAAAATGAAGTTTGTAAGGAAGCCATCTGATAAGTCTGGCCAAAAACAATGCTTCGAATGTCATGGCTTAGGGCATATTGCTATAGATTATCCAAACAAAAAGAAAAACAAAGGAAGCAAAGTTTTGACAGTCACATGGAGTGATTCTGATAAGGAAGAGGAATTGGACAAAGATGATGAGTCCGAGAATTTCATAGCATTCATGGCATTTACTTCTAAGTTAACCAAAGTTACATCTAAGATCCCTGAAATGGAAAAATCAGATGAATCAAATGTTACAGTGGGATTTCTTAAGGAAGATGAGGATGAATCAGATGATGAAGATAAAAATAAACTGCAGTGAGCATATGATCAACTGTACAAACAGTCATACAAACTTACCAATGTGAATGTCAAACTAGGTAAGAAGTTTAAGAAGGCTCTAGAAGAAGTTTATTCCTTAAAAAAGGTGAATGTTGATGCTCAAGCAGAGATTAGTCAGTTAAAGAAACATTAAACAACTCTGAATGACAAAGTGAAGTTTCTCGAGAAAGATGCATTTGATAAAGATGGGTTTAAGAAGGCTCTTGAAGAAAAAATTCTTAAACTTAAAGCTAATCTCTCTAAGTCTAATCTGACCTTCAAGAAGTATAAGGCTAGTGCATCCACGGTAGAGAAAGTGTGTTTGAATTAGAAGCATTCTTGGGATACACGTAGTATTGGGTATGAGGCCAAACCTTCAAAGTCAAA
This sequence comes from Euryodendron excelsum, assembly GCA_033060915.1. Classification (NCBI taxonomy): domain Eukaryota; kingdom Viridiplantae; phylum Streptophyta; class Magnoliopsida; order Ericales; family Pentaphylacaceae; genus Euryodendron; species Euryodendron excelsum. The sequence continues at coordinate 31,775,052 of CM065393.1, read as the reverse complement.
GCAACACCAATACAGTACGCCCATCAAATTTGCTCATGAAGAAAGGTATAATTCTCTTCAAAATCAAGGTAACCTTTCTTGTTTTGTACCTATTTATCACTACTGTGGTATAAGAGGTCACATGAGGCCACAATATCATAAATTGTATGGATTACCTATGAATTCTATTCAAACTCGTAACTTCCAACATCCAGGTAGATCATACAATGGCCAGATGTTCAATAGGTTTCATGTGTTGATTGAGCAAAGGAATTTTACAAAACATGATTTTCAAGACATGCTCAGCCTTAACACTACGAAACTATATGACAAGATCTGCAGTTAAACATACCTCTAGGAAAGGTCAAAAGCCTAACCAACAGACACTCTCAAAGTAGGCAAATGCTAATCCTAAGACTGTATGGATAAGGAAAAATGACTTGAGAGGATATGTGGTTCACACTGCCCTGAAGACTCACAGTTCTAATATGTGGTACCAAGATAGTGGCTGCTCAAGGCATATGTATGGTAATAGAGCGTATTTTGACACTGTGACTAAATGTGATGGAGGTTTAGTAACCTTTGGAGATGGCAGCACCTCCAGGGTTGTGGGAAAAGGTAATATAAAATCTCAAGGGTTACCAAACCTAAATGATGTACTGCTAGTTAAGGACTTAAAGGCTAATCTAATAAGTATCAGTCAGCTATGTGACGCACAACATCAAGTACAGTTTTCTAAAATTGAATGTTTTATTTTTTATAAAAAGGGTACTTGTGTTATGAAAGGAGTGCGCACTCCTAACAATTGCTACATGATCACCTCAGAGAGTGGTATTACTTGTAATTCTACTAAACTGGATGAGACTGAGTTGTGGCATCAAAGACTTGGCCATGTAAATTTTAATGATCTATCTAGACTTTCTAGTTCTGAACTCATCCATAGGATTCCAAAACTTGGAAAAATCATGAATTTTATTTGTGGACCTTGCCAATTGGGAAAGCAAATTAAGTCCACCCACAAGAAAGTTAAGTAGATTGCGACATCCAAACCTCTTGAACTTATTCATATGGATCTTATGGGTCCCACTCAAATACAGAGTATTGGAGGAAAGAAATATATTTTTGTGGATGTCAATGATTTTTCTAGATTTACTTGGATTGATTTTTTTCAAGAAAAATTTGAAACCTTCTCTATGTTTAGAGCTCTTTGTCTGAAAGTACAGGTAGATTAGGGCACAAAAATCAGATGCATTCGCAAAATTCGTATAAACCATGGTAGGAAATTTGAAAATTCTGAGTTTGCTACTTTTGTGATGAGCAGGGTATAAGACATGAGTTCTTTGCTCCGAAGACATCATAAAAGAATGGCATGGTGGAAAGAAAAATTCGGATGATCCAAGAAATAGCACGATTAATGTTTCATGGGTTGAAGGTTCCTCAGAAGTTCTGGGTCGAGGCAATAAATACAGCATGCTACATTGCAAACTGAGTCTGTTTGAGAGTTGGTACTAAACAGATGTCATATGAACTATGGAAAGGTAAGAAGCCTAACGTTAAATACATCTGAGTATTTGGGAGCAAATGCTACATTCTGACGGATAGAGAAGATCTGGGTAAGTTTGACACCCGAAGTGATAAAAGAATATTTCTTGGGTATACCAATAATAATAGAGCTTATCGTGTTTATAATTTGTGTACTCTTACTATTATAGAATCTATAAATGTTGTTATTGATGATGTTTTAGTTCACACTGATGATGCACTTGATGAGGATTGTGATTTAGATAGTTCATCTTCTGGAGATTTGCAAAAGGAAAATAATGAGAAGAGGGATGCTGCTGTGACTCACATGGACAACACAAAGATAAACTTGAAATCATCCTAGAACCCTAATCTATAGTAAAAATAAATCATCCATTGGACCAAGTGATTAGAGATGTCACAGAACCAATGAAGACAAGGCGTCAGATAAAAAATAAGGTAAACTACTTGTGCTATACCTCTTCATTTTAACCTAAAAATGTAAAACAAGCCTTAACTGATGAGCATTGGATAGCTGCTATGCATGAAGAATTAGGTCAATTTGAGCTTAATGATGTTTGGACCCTTGTGCCTAGACTTAATAATGTGAATGTAATAGGTACCAAATGGATATTTAAGAATAAATCTGATGAGTATTGCACTATCACTAAAAATAAGGCAAGACTTATAGCACAAGGCTACACTCAAATTGAAGGAATCGACTTTGATGAGACCTTTACCCCTGCTGCAAGGTTGGAGTCTTTTTGCATCTTACTTGCCATTGCTTGTCATCTAGGCTTCAGACTTCATCAGATGGATGTGAAAAGTACTTTTTTGAATGGCATTCTTCAAGAAGAAGCCTATGTTGAACAACCCAAAGGGTGGTTTGAGGACCCTAAGCATCATGATCATGTGTTCAAGCTTAAGAAAGCTCTGTATGGGTTGAAACAAGCTTCTCGAGCTTGGTATGAGAGGTTGACTACATCTTTGCTAGAGTCTGGCTTTTCTCGAGGGGGATAAAACTCTGTTTATAAAGAAAGAATCAAAACGCATTCTTATTGCTCAAATCTATGTGGATGACATTGTGTTTGGTTCTACTTCTGAAAAGCTTGCTCATGATTTCTTTGAACATATGAAAAGTCAATTTGAAATGAGCATGATGGGTGAACTGAATTACTTTCTAGGCTTGCAAGTTAAATAGATGGATCAAAGGATCTTTATCTCTCAGTCCAAATATGCTAGAGACCTAGTGAATAAGTTTGGCTTGAAAAATACTAAGCATGCTAGGACTCCCTTGAGTACTAGTCTTAAGCTTAGCAAGGATGCTTCAAGCAAAGATATTGATCAAACCTTGTATAGGAGCACGATTGGTAGTCTACTTTATTTAACTACTAGTGGACCTGACATTGCATTTAGTGTTGGTGTTTATGCCCGTTTTCAGGCATGTCCCAAAGAGTCACTTTTTTTTGCTATTAAAAGAATCATTAAATATGTTAACAGTACTCTTGGAAATGGTATTTTGTTTACCTTGGACACTAATGTGGATATTACAGGTTATACCGCTGCAGATTATATAGGGTTTGCTGATGATCGCAAGAGCACCTCTGAGGGGTGTTTTTATGTAGGTAATAACCTTGTTGCTTGGCATAATAAAAAGCAGAATGCCATCTCTTTGTCCACTGTTGAGGTAGAGTACATAGTTGTTGGAAATGACTGTACTCAGCTCTTGTGGATGAAAGAAATGTTGTGTGATTATGGTTTGGAGCAGAATGTCATGACCTTGTTCTGTGATAACATGAGTGCGATTAGTATTTCTAAGAATCCTGTTCAACATTCTCGCACTAAACATATTGATATTTGATATCACTTTATCTGTGAATTAGTCGAAGAAAAAGTCATCTCTCTGGAACGTATTTCCACTAAGAATCAACTCGCTAATCTCTTCACTAAACCCCTTGATACTCTTAGGTTTGAATTTCTACGGAAATCCCTAGGAGTGTGCTCTCTCAAGTAGTCTGTTTTATTGGGGGTTTTGGCTTGAGTTTTTTTTAATTATCTTATTTGTTTTTATTTTTTTTGTTTCATCTTATTTGAAGCCATGTATGGCATTTTTTTTTTTGTTTCTTCTTTTTGGCTTGTTCTTGGACTATTTATTTCCTGTTTAAAGCTCTTCCCATGAAATGCTAAGAAGTATGAACATGTTCTAAATTGAATCTTGTATGCCTCTTTGATTGTATTTTAGTGATTCTAATGACACTTGATAATTCTTTTCATGCCAATGCTTCATGTGTACATGATACTCACCTCATGAGATCTCTTAGAATATGAAATCCATTTTTTTTTTCTATCATTTTGCAGTACTTATCATGGATGATCTCCTATGTACATGGAATGTCTAGATTGACCTTGTTCACATGTATACCCTTTCAAATATATATATATATATATATATAAATTCTTGTGTAAAGTGGAAGGGCTACCAATCAGTGTGTGAGAAGCTACCCAAGTTATGTGACAAGGGGAGATGGCTACCTGCTCATGTGTGTGAAAGCCACCATCCATGTACTTATATATTGGTTCATTTCGGAGAGATAGGGTTGGAACTTTAAAAGAAGGATAGAAAAGTCGTCTGGAAAGAAAAAAAAGGTTGCTTGAAAATTTTATGATAGGGATGTCATGGGGTTTGACTTCTACAACATTCTTGTCTAAGAGGAGGTTTCCATGATGAACTCTGCCATAATTTTGCTCTAGGGTCCATATTCACATTGATCTAATTGATGGACTTGCATCACTTTATCATGGTTGCTTGTATCACTCTTATCATCTTTTTGTCTATTGAGTTGCTATTTGATCAATCTTTGCACATGCTTGATGTTGATTTATTCACGCTTATGGAATCTTAAATTTCATTGGTTAATCTTTGCATATGATTGAGACTTATGGGTTGTGCAAGTTTTTTTTGGGGTTCCAACTGATTTTTTTTTGCAACTGGTGACTTCGAGGGATCTTGAGGGTCCTCGCGGCCGCGAAGTCCACTTATCTAGCCTCCTTTTAAAAACAAATGACTACGCCCAGAATATGGCAATCTAATATCACCCAAGTGCAGGTGCGGCGAAGCAGTAAACAAAAATCCGGTAAGACCCGAATTGATCCACAGGGAACGGATAAAATATGCAAAATTAGGTGCTAAAATTCACTTATAGTAAAATATTAAATACCCACTAAGTCACACTAAACATTGTAGTGTTGCAATGACTTTAGTTGGAACCTAAGTCAAGCAGTTTGAATTTTACCTTAAAGTAATATCGATGAAAATTAGACAATTGCACAGAAAATGGTAGCCAAATAAAAATAGTTTGTTTTGGGAGATTGATGATTGTTGACTTGACTTTAAAGTAAACTAAATAAACTAGTCTTGGACCCAATTGATCCGATCACCCGATTCACCCGAAATTTCAACTAATGTTTTGTGACTCAAACATTTAATTAAATTTAGAATAATAAAATTAAAGCCATAAATTCATACCATCGATTTGTGCAATAACTATACCAAATTAAGATTTGTGCATGGAAATTACCAAACATAATGAAAAATCTACATTTTTTTTCAGAAATATATAGATTTAATTACTAAGAATTAGAATATTCAAAAGATATACAATAAAAACTGAATTACCTCCGTTGAAATCCTAAGATCCTCGGATGATCTTCACAATTGGTTCCAAGAATTAACTAGCTACTCATACTATTAAAAAGACTTGGCTTGAAAAATAATTCTATTACTAGTAATATAAAGTACAACAAACTACAAGACTAAAAATATAGACAAACTAATCACTAAGAAAATTTTCTATACTAAAATTTTCTCTCTAAAATCTCTACCCTTTGCTCCGTACCACTCCTCTTCTCTGCCTTCCTCCCCTTTCTATAGCCAACTTGATTTATTTTTTTATGATTTTTTTCTTCTTCTTTTCTCTTTCCTTTCCTTCTTTCCTTATCTTCTTCTTCTGTTCTTCACCTGCACACACCATCATATATATATATATATATATAATATACACATATATGATATGTATATATATAGGTATATATATATTACACCTACTACCACACACACACACACATATATATATAATAAATATATTACATCAAATTAACACTCGAAAAAATGTGTGTGTACGCTGACTTTATTTTGCTAAGTTTTAACTTTAAATTTGCACACGACACAAAAATACTAATAATAGCTTACAATTAGGGACTCCAATTGTACGTTTTAGAGTACAATCAACAAACCCTCAACTATTCTAACTCACTTTTTATTTTTTTTTCTTGCTCGCCACTCTCGAGCCCTTGACATCAGGCGATTCTAGGTCCCCCCTTCCTCCTCGATCTAGCAAGCTTCTCTCCTCCACTCCTCGTTGTCTCTTCAAGCCAATTTCAAGGTAATCCTCCTGATCCTCTTTGGTTTTGCATTTCCTGTTTTGGTTCGATTTCTTGTGCCCTAGATTTTTGGTGGTTTTGGGGGTTTTTTTACCTAGAGTTGGGTTGGTGCATTGTTTGGTGGTTATGAGCCCCTTAATGGGTCGTTTTGTCTGTATTGGAGGGCATTTCTACCCTCATCTTGCTCTGGGTGGGTCGCAGGGTTGTGTGTTCGGTGTGTGTGTGATTCGAGGTGTGTCTTGTGTCTGGTTTCTGTGTATTTTGGAGTGTTTCTTATGCTGTGTCTTTTGGCCTCATGATTCCTACTCCAAGGAAACGAAAGGGGCCCCAAAACCCTCCTTCTCATCGGTTCTCGGGTTCCCCAGGCAAAAGGCAAACTTCTTCCTCCCCAGGCAAATGGTAGACTATTAGTTTCCCCATCAAGCATCTACGCTCTGGCACACCTGGTGCTATAACTTCACATTGCGGGGGAGAGTCTTCATCTTCTGTGGCCTCTCATTTTAAACCGGCCTCTGAGGCTGAGTCTAAGTTTAATCGGTCATTTAAATCTTGCCCTGTTTTTGTCTCTCGAGATATTATTCTTGATAAATTCACTAAGACAGTCATCAGTACCTATTTCTCAAAGTGGGGTTGGACTTATCTTGCTATGTGTAATGGGTTTGCCTGTCAAGACCTCGTCCAAGAATTCTATGTGAACATTCATGCCTCCAATAACGAGACTAGGACTTTGTAGTCCTATGTGCGTGGGGTGCCTCTTAACTTTTCTATCTCTAACATATACACATTTCATCATATCACCCGTCCCCTTGTTATTGAGTTTCCCTGTCCTCCATCTTGTTCTTGGCCCTCCTTGAACTCGTTGGCCCAGCTCATGTTGTCTGGTGAAGGTGACTGGCCTCCCGGTCTTTCGAGTCTCCTGAAGCCGAAAGAGCTGAAGGATGTCTTTCGAGTGCTCAACTATGTGGTATGCGACTTGTTTCTGTGCACCTCGCATGTGAGTGAGATTGATAAGTCCCGAAGCCGACTTATACATGCTATTGCCACCGGGCTGTTTGTGGATGTGAGTAGACTCATGTTTAATTTAATCCTCGAGGCCTCTATTGATAATTCCTCTCAAGCTTATCTTCCTTTTAAGGTCATGATCACTGAGTTCCTCTCCCGGCATAAGATTGTGGCTGAGCCTCGCGAGACTCATATCCCAGTTGGAAAACCTATTTCCCGTCACACTCTCAAGATGAGTAATGCCCATCTTGGAGTTGCTTATCCACCTCCTCAATTACAGCAGCCTACAGTGGAACTTGCTGATGATGAGGGTACTCATGCTGATCTGGCTGCTCCCTCTACCTCCACTACTCCTCCTCCTGCTGGGAATTCTGTTACTGCTCCAACTTCTTTATCATCCACTGTGTCTGCCATTGCTGCTCTCTCCACACAGTTGACGTCCATTCACACTAACCTTGTGGAGCACATTGATTGTACTCTAAAAGTATAATTTACATGCCTTTAATTAGTTATTTGTTAGCCTTAGAATAAGTTTAATTATATTGTTTTAGTCCTAATTCATTACTAACTTAGTTTTATGTATGTTTTCAAGAATTTTGGCTTAAAAAGGAGAAATTCGCACTAAATTGGAAAAGGCGTTTGAAGTGCGTTTGAAGTGCGTATGAAGTGCGTTCGAATGGTGAATAGTGGCAGTCGAACGGTGAACAGGAGCGTTTGAATGGTACATCAAACGGTGTCACGCTAAAATCAGGTCTGAAGACCGTTTGATAGATTTAGAGAGCATAAAATCCGTTCAAAGAGAGTTAGAAGACCGCTCGAATGGTCAATTTGGCATTTAAAGGCCGTTCGAAGGATGTTTGAACGATGCGGCAAGGTTTCCAATTTTCTACTACCTATATAAGCTGGAATTGTTGTTATTTTTTGGGGATTCAAGGGTTGACATATTTTCTAAGTTTTAAGAGTAGTTTTAGGAGTAAATTAGAGTATTTTATTTATAGTTTTCATTCAGTTTTTAATTCCTATAATCAAATTATTCAGTTTTTCAATATATTTTCAATACAACTTTGCGTATCTATAACTATGATGAGTAGCTAGATTCCATCTTAGGATCGAGATTGAAGATAAATTGAATATCTTGGATGAACAAAAGAGGTACATTCTTGGTTTTATAGTTAAATTTTCTAGCTTTCTTTTTTCTTCTTCTTCATTCTAGAAACATTCAAAAGCCTAGATGTTTGATTATGTTCGGTAATGTTTATGTGTGAATCTATATTCAGTATATGCGCTGCACAAATCGATGGTACTTGTCCTTTATTCTAACGACCCAATTTATTCTAGAAGTTGAAGCTTTGAAGAACACTTAGTTTTATCGCAAAATCTTCTGAATCCGAGACTCACGACGTAGTCGAAGGATTTAAGTTATTAAATTATCGCCTTCTGAATTCCAAGAAGTGCAATTGGTTGGATCGATTGATTACAAGACTTTTTCAGTTTTCTTAGTTTAGATTAGATAACCAATCTTTCCTTAACCTAAAATCAGATTTTTGTTTATTGGAGTGTTTTTCCTAAGGATTTTGATCCACAGTAAGTTTTATTATTTACGTAAACCATCTTCCTTATGGGATCGACCTCATACTTACGAGAAATTATTACTACATTGCGGCTGTGCACTTGTAGTTAAGTATCCTTTTAGGGAGTGATCAAGTTTTTTGCTCCATTGCCGAGGAAGTTGCGTTTTATGTTAGTGGATGAGCCTTGAAGATTCTATTTTGGAGGCATTTCACCATCACTCTACAAATATAAGGGAACTCAATAGCTCGTTTGGGTAACTTTGTTCCATCTTTTGGTTACATTTGGTTTGTGCATCTTTGTTATGGGATTGGGAGAATAGGTTGTTTTCATATACTTGTTGGTTGGTCTTGCATACATCTTATTCGTGGATTATCCTTGGAGTATTTATAGTTCTTCTTCATACACGGTATAACCACAAGGCTATTATCCACCTCTAAACTATTCGGAGTGGAGCTCTCAAGCTTCACCATATGCTTCTTATAAATAACCACCACAATAACCATATTACCACACACCACCTTCGTCTCCACCATATGCTTATGATTCATATACACCTTTTACTTCACCTTACATGTTTCACGAGGCATATCCTTCATTATCTTATCAACCTTTGGTAGAGAATTAAGAAAGCATGCAGTCATCTTACATGCCATATCATGCAGGTATGTCCTCAGGGTTTAAAGATACTAATAAAGAGGTACAAGCTGACACTCTTGCACAAATTCATCCGGAATTAGATGAACTAACTCAATGATTGGCCCTGTTAACACAAGAGCCAATGGATCGCGAGAAGGAAGAGCTTCCAGTTCGACCTTAAGATGATCCTACATATAAGATGTTCACGATTCCATATATGAGTTGTCATGACCAAGGTCTCTCCCTTAAGACTGAACATGAAATAAAGAACATCAATGTTCCCATGGTGTCTGATCCAAGGGACGACGTTCTTAGGATGGATGATGATGAGGATGAGGTTAAAGAAAAGGTACTTATTTGTGTTGAGGTGTCTGAACTAAGGGAAGTGATACCTAAAGAAGAGGTGAAGGAGGACAGAACAATGGAGACTGAGGGAGAGGAACCTAAGAGAGAGGAGCCCAAGATTAAGGACTCCCAATAAGAAAAGGTGACCGAGAAAGAAGTAATGGAGAGTGAGATATTCCATACTCCTCTTCAACATGAATTGAGCCTTAACATCCCTATCATGCAATATTCTATTTTTATTCTTTATCCTCTACAAACTTGCATGAGTGTTTTGTATAATTTTGGCCTCAATAGTATTCATACTTATGCATATTTATTAATTGTGAACTCATTACTCATGGTGAATGGTAAGTGGCTCCATGCAAGCAAACACCCTCGATGTGGTGTTGGATAGTCTTTTCTTGTATATTTTGGTAGTGTAAGAGTAGGTAGGTAGTTTTTCCTTTTTTTTGTTTTGTTTTTAGTGTTCTTCCCTAGGTAGGGGGAGGGTATTGTCCCACCAGGTTTTTCTAACCCTTTTTTATGCATTCATGTTTTTGTTTCTCTTTGCTTGATGCATTGAAGATATTGCATCATTCTAGTTAGGGGGAGGGAGGATGTTGGTCTTTTTGTTTTGTTCTTTTCAAAAAAAAAAAAAAAAAAAAAAAAATAATTTTTTTTTCAAAAATAGTTCTATTCTATCAAACATTGTTATGCTTTATTGAGTAATTTTCAGGTATTAGTTCATGATTGATCTACCTTATAGACACTTGGAAGTCTTCTGTAAAGGTTTGATGTATCATATGGTTTGGTATTTTGGTTTGTATGTCTCACACTTTTCCATATACGCTTCATGTTTATTGTTACGATTGGAAGTGTTGAGGATTGTCTTGATGAACCATATCTATATTCATATCAATACGCTTATGATGTCGAGAATACTTTGAGTCGTGCATTGGACTAAGTTTGAGTTTATTATTGATTCGCCTTCGATGTTGTGTGCATTACAAGTTTTTGTCATAAACCCGTTATAAGAGAGAGTTTACATTGTTGTGCACTAGTGTATTATATGATCTTTCTAGGTTTCTCTCTTATGCATGCATGTCCTTATAAGGTGAAAATTTTATACCTTGTGAGCTTTAGAGCCTATTTATCGCCTTTTGAGAGTGATTTACATTTATTCAAGATTAATTTATTGATCTTCATTCATTGAATAGCTTCATTATGCTTGACTTTCGTTTACATGTTGAGTATTAGTTGGAGTTATGGACATTTTACACACTTTTGAAGTTTTGATTTGATATGATTTTCAGATTATAAAAGTAGAGGCCATTTCATTCCGTTGAGCCATTCATGTTTATATTTCTTTCTCGATATTAGTATACACATGAGTTTAAAAATTTATCAATGTTAAATTCCGGAGTTGGTGCATTGTTTATACAATTATGGAGTTGAAAGTGTACGGAGTTAAAAAGTAAAGAAAAGAAAAGAAAAGAAAAAGACGAAAAAGAGTTGGAAAAAAATTCAAATGAAAAAGAAGTGAAGGAAGATGAAAAATTTAGAAAGTTATTCAAAAGTTGAGAGTTTGAAAGTGAATGTTCAATGATCATCATGTGTAATGTGTATGCATATGTTGAAATCTATTACCGTTTTCTATCCTCTTACATGGCTCTTCTTTTATTCACTATCCATATGGCCACAATATTTAGGATTACATAAATCTTTAATTCAATTGTGTATAAGTCATCAATGTCAATTCTCTAATTGTGCTTAAATAGTAAATTTTCTTTCATGAAGCTATGCCAAGTCGATACACTTATAATTAATCCGTTTTTTATTCGAAATTGCCCTACTTGCATGTCTTGTATATTTACTCTTAAAATGAGCTTTCAATTGAGAGACCCTGCATGTTCATGTTCAAAATTGAGTGAATGCCTTGTGAGACTTAGGTCGAAGTATAAAGGACATAATTGTAGGAGTTACGAGATATTAGAGTTATATGCCATTGGTAGTACATTTCAATGTATTCTATTTCTTCAATGCTTTATGCCTTTACTTTGCAATGACTCATGATCTAGGTGGAGTGAGACTTGACTCGAATGAGGTTAATACATGTTTTATGTTCTTTGATATCGTATTGACATTACATGGATAGATGTTTGTAGGTATTTATCACTGTAAACCCTCACGAGACACCACTCGTCCACTAGGGGTAACCTAGAGGTTTAAAGGCTTGGTGCATATACTAAATACATTTGTGACTCCCATAAAAGTGGAGATATGTTTTTGGTTTTAGTATTTTGCTGGGGACTAGTAAAAGGTTAGTTGGGGGGTGTGATTGTACTCTAAAAGTACCATCTACACGCTTTAATTAGTTATTTGTTAGCCTTATAATAGTTTTAATTATGTTGTTTTAGTTCTAACTCGTTACTAACTTGGTTTTATGTATATTTTTAGGAATTCTTGCTTAAAAAGGAGAAATTCGAGCTAAATTGGAAAAAAGTGTTCTAAGTGGCATTCGAACGGTAAACAAGTGCATTTGAACGAGTGAATAGGAGCGTTCGAACAGTACTCGAACAGTGTCATGCTAAAATCAGGTCTGAAGACCGTTCGATAGATTCAAAGAGCATAAAATCCATCCAAAAGGCATTTGAAGACCGTTCGAATGGTCAATTAGGCGTTCGAAGGCCGTTCGAATGGTGCAGCAGGGTTTCCTATTTTTCTGTTGCCTTTGTAAATTGGGACTGAATAGCTTTTAAAGGGGGATTCTAGGGTTGATGTTTTTTTTAAGTTTTAGGAGTAGTTTTAGGAGTAGATTAGAGTATTTTGTTCATAATTTTTATTTAGTTTTCAATTCTTGTAATCAAATTACTCAGTCTTTCAATATATTTTCAATACAACTTTGCATATCTATGATTACAATGAGTAGCTAGATTCCATCTCGGGATCAATTGTCAAGATTAATTGAAGATCTTAGATGAATGAAGGAGGTACGTTCTTGGTTTTAAAGTTAAATTTTCTGGTTTTCTTTCTTCTTCTTCATCATTTTAGAAATTTTTGAAAACCTAGACGTTTGATTATGCTCGATAATGTTTATGCGTGAATCTATATTCAGTATATGCGCTACGCGAATCAATGTTCGGTACCGTTTATGTGTGAATCTATATTTAGTATATGCGCTGCATGAATCGATGGTACTCATCCTTGATTCTAACAACCCGATTTATTCTAAAAGTTGAAATTTTGAAGAACACTTGGTTTTATTGCTAAATCTTCCGAATCCGAGACTCGCGATGTAGTCGAAAGATTTGAGTTATTAAATTATCTCCTTCAAAATTCCAAGAGACGCAATTGGTTGGATCGATTGATTCCAGGACTTTTTTTTTATTTCTTAGTTTAAATTAGATAACAAATCTTTCCTTAACCTAAAATCATATTTTTGTTTATTAGAGTATTTTTCCTAAGATTTTTGATCCACAGTAAGTTTTCCTATTTACGTAAACCATCTTCCTTGTGGAATCGACCTTGTACTTACGAGAAATTATTACTACATTATGGTCGTGCACCTGCGGTTAAGTATCACCTTTTTAGGGAATGATCACACATTGGCCTGGTTCATAAGTGCATCGATCTCATTGTGGAGTGACAAGAACGCGATATTGTTCGTGTTCAGGATACTCTGTCTGCTCTCTCTCGACGGCATACCGAGTTTATCACTGACGTGAATGACTTTATTCAAAGCATTCGTTATCGGTAGATATCTTTTCTAGTGGATGGTTCCCTTATGGATATTTTCTTTTATTTATCTATGTTGCTTTATGTCGCGCCCAGATTTTTCGCACTCGAGGAATATACACACAAGCGGGAAAAACACTGTACTCTCTCATTAGAACTCACCCTCCTAGAAGAATGAGTGCGACTAGGTTTGAATTGAAAATTAATTTGAATAAAGGGCTTTTGAAAAAAAAATTTGGAGTCGCCACCTAACTTGATTAAGGTGAGTTAGGTCACCTAAAAACTAAGAACAATCTGAATACTACACTTAGGGATTTTTGAAAAAGGTTCTGGAAAACATCCTCAAGAGATGGTTTTTAAGAAAATAGGTTGTTTGGCGACTTTTGGAAAACATTTTAGTCCTTTTTAGAAAATAAACTCCATTTTGGTCTTTTGAAAATAGTGATCTAGGTTCGGAGATTGGTTACGTGTAGGGAAGATGCACTAAGCCATCACCCTACCCCGCCCTTGCGGTACCTACATGTCTATTTACCCTAAATTCACCTATGAGAGTCTTCAACTAACAAATGTCCAATCCTATCCACTTTATAAAAGAATTTTTGAAAAGAAACTAACATAATGCATGATATGCAAATGCAATAGAAAGAGAAAGTTTAGAAAATAGATTTGGAAAAGAGGAATTGAAGTTTGAAATTCGAAAGAAAGTTTTGGAGATTGGAAATAGAGATTTGGAAATTGAAATTTGGAATTGGAAGTTTGAAATAGATCATGAAATTTGATATTTGAAAAAGGTGGTGACCGCATCCATGAGGGTTGCCTACGTATCCCTTTGGAAGAATCAGGCCAGTCGTAGTTCAGACAAGCGTCCGACAGAAGATAGAAGGTTGGATTGGAAGAAAGAGATTTTGATTGGAAAAATGATTTGATTTGAACTTAGAATAGGAGATTGGAATTTGAAATTTGGAATTGAAAGGATTAGACTTTGATTGAGAAAGATAGAACTTGGAAGAAAGATTTGGACTTGTTTTGGAAAGATTGAGGTTTAGGAAACCTAGACTTAGGAAAGAGAGGAGACATTGTAAAGATTTGACTTGGAAGGATTTAAGAAAGATTCGACTTGACTTGAAAGAGTTTTAGAAAAGGTTAGATTTAGGAAATGTTCGAATTAGGAAAGTTTCAAAATATGAAAGTGTCATTTTAGGAAAGTTCCGTTTTAGGAAAGTTTCATTTTAGGAAAGTTTTCAAATTATGAAAGTTTCATTTTAAGAAAGGTTTTGAAATAGGAAAGGTTTTGCTTTAAGAAAGTTTTGAAATAGGAAAGTTTAATATTTAAGAGAGATTTGAATTGGGGAAGTTTAAAATAAGAAAGGTTTAGAATTTAGAAGGTTTGGGATATAGAAAGTTTCAAATTTAGAAAGCTTTGGATTTGGAAAGATTTGAAATTTAGAAAGTTTAGGATTTGGAAAGTTTTAGAGTTTTAGAAAATCTAGAGATTAGAAAAGATTTGAAAACTTAGATTTGGAAAGGGATAGAATTAGGAAATGGTTGAATTAGGAAAGATGTGGAAGTTGAGTTTTAAAATTTAGGAAAGATTTTTATGTTCAAGTTTTGAAACTTAAGGTTTAGGAATGTAGAAGATTAGGAAGGAGTTGAATTAGGAAAGATTTGAATTTTGTTCCTAAGAAGAAGTGTTTTGATTTTGTTTCTAAAAACGGAGGATTGGATCTAGCTTCCTAAACGGGAGATTGGATTTGGTTTCCTAAAGGGGAAGATTGGATTTGGAAGAGGAAGTTTTAGAAACCCTAGATTTGGAAGGCTATAGTTTTGGCGTAGAAAATAGGTTTTGGAAATAGATAGTTTGGATGTGAAAAGGGATATTTTGGAAACCTAGGTTTTAAGGCAAGTTTGAAAATCATGTTTTTGGAAAGAAAATTAGGGTTTCCTAATCGTGGGTTCTAGGACTTGACTTGGGCACCAAGAAAAGAGATTTTGGAAAGTAATTTTTTGGAAAGGAAGATTTTCGGAAGGAAATCCTAGGGAGGAGTTTCTAAAAGGTGAGTTTTGAAAAGAGAGTTTTTGAAAAGATTTTTGGAAGGAGATTGTTGGCAAGAGTTTTTAGGAAAGAGATTTAGGAAGTGTTTTTAGAAAGTAAATTTTGAGGAGAGTATTTTGGAAAGGAGTTTAAAAAGAGAGTTTTAAAAAATAGATTTTTGGAGGGAGTTCTTAGAAAACAATTTTGGAAAGAAAAGCTTTTGGAAAGCATGTTGAAAAGAAGAGGGTTTTAGAAAGAGAGACTTTTGAAAAGAGAGTTTTTGGAAAGTATAAAAATGTCTCACTTTCCTAAAGCGATTCTAACCATAAGAAGGCTAGAACTACTTTAAGAAAGTGGTTTTGAAAATAACAAGGATTTGAAAATATGGACCGTATTGGTCACTTTAAATGTAACACTTTCCTAAAGTAACCCTAGCCATGGAAAGGCTAGAATCACCCTAGGATTGTGATTTTGAAAACAAGTTTTGAAAAAGAAGATTTTGATGCAATTTTAAAGACAAGTTTAATGCAAGATTTGAAAACGTGTTTGAAAATGATTTTTAGAAGAATGCAAGATCATGATATGCACAATACAAATTGCGTTCGTGAACATACAAGGTTAAGGCTTCACCACATAATCAAGGAGGCCGAACCCACGTGGTCTCCGGTTAGACTAAAAGAAGGCCCCCCGACACGGTGACCCTCCAATAGCCTAATCCTACACATAGACCAAGAATCCCCTTGTTTTAAGCATGCAAAGAAAGGGGTGGAAGAAGATGAGGGATTAAAATAGAAGAAAACCCAAGTGGGTTAGAAGAGAGATGAGAGAGGGGGAAGTGTAGAAACTTAAAGAGAAAGCCTACCGTATGTCTTGTTTATTTAGCTTTGCTTTGCGCTCCTTGCTTTTCTTTGGTCTTTACTTCACTTCAGTCTTCATCTTGCTCTTCGGGAACTCTTCTTCGACCTTCAAGTGCTTCGAGTTGCAGCACTTCAAGTCTTCAATGGAGGGTTGAAGCTAGTGTATAAGTGTATGAGAGTGTGTATGAGTGTATAGGAGGCTAAGGTTTGTGTATGGTGGCTAGGGTTTGGAAAACCTAGAGAAGCTAGGGTTTAGGGAGGCTACAAGCTCTGTGTATCGAAAAGTAGGGTTTTCAGACTAAGTTTGCGGACCCCTTTCACGCTGAAGGAGGCTCTATATTTATAGACAAATGAATGACCTGGTGCCTGTTGCAGTGGCGCCAGGCCAAAAATGCTTCTGGCACCCCTAGGAGTGGCGCTAGCCAGTTAGGAAAGTTTTAAGGTCGGCAAGCAACGTATCTTGAGAAGATTTGGGCGCCTGTACTAGTGACTACCATGCAATTTTTAGCTTGGTTTCACTATGAGTGACTCTGGAGGGTTCGAAAAAGATTTAAGGGATTGGGAATGGCCTGGAGAGCCGGAAAGGGACAGGAACCCTTAGAATAATGTCTCAGGGACAAAGGACTTGAAAAATGATGACAAGATTTGTTAGAAGGGTTGACTGGGCCATTAAGGGCAAAACGGTCAACCGGGCCGGAAAGTTGCTGGGATGGACTCGGAATGTCCCAAAAAAAGACTCAAGATTTGGGAATATTATTTAGAATGTTCCCAAAAGCTACCTGCTTAAGACCTAGAGCCTGTGTGGTCGGAAAAGGGGACTGGCTCACTAGGGGCAAAACGATCATTTTGCACTAAGTTCGCTGGAACTGACTCAGAATGATCCGCAAAGATAAAGGAAGGTTGAGAATACTATAGGAAGCTTTCTCGGGAGGTTACCGATTTGATACCTAGGGCCGGTGTGGTTCCCGGGGCATTCGGATGCCTAGGGGCAAAATGGTCATATTGACCGAAAAGTTTCAGAATTGACCCGAAACTGACTGGAGGGCACCTAATCATGCCGGATCATCTCTGGGACGATCTTGGAAGGGTGGACGTACCATTCTGAAGACTTAGGTGTGCTCTCGAGAAACGTGCCAAAAATGGCCTTAGGGGCAGTTTGGTCATTTTTTACCTAAGTGGGCTAGCAGGCACTGGTGTTGACCTGGGTCTTGAGTGTTTCCTCCACTCTGATGGCGGTACCGTGATACAGGAGTTTGTTGGCAATTCCCTATATCGACCTATTTCCAAGTATTTCTGCTACTCTGACGGTTGCGATGTTTGCGAGTATTTCCACTACTCTAACGGTTCACGATCATTCCCGATACTGCCTGATCTTGGAAAGCTGCTAAAGGGACTTAGCGCCTGAGAATTAACTTTCTCGGAAGGCATGCCAAAACGAACATTTCTGCATTGGCTGGCTAGCAAGCGCCAAAGGTGGACCGTTCTACCATCTAAGGGACTTGGGGTCTCATCCTAGTCGACAGGTTTGAAGGGACTTACCGTTCCAAATAAACTTTCTTTGGAAAACGTGCGGGATTGGATAGACTTACTGTCTCAAGGGATCAACTTTCTCAACAGAGGGATTGGAATTAAAATTGAACTTGGAAAGGGGACTTACTGTCTTCGGAAAGACGTGCCTATTGGAGTTGGAAAGGGGGCTTACCGTCTTCGGAAAGACGCGCCTATTAGAATTGGAAAGGGGACTTACCATATTCGGAAAGACGCGCTTGTTGGAATTGGACCGAACAATGCCCCCGAGGGTATTTTGATCATTTTGCCTCTATTTGGGCTGATGGGCCTGCGAAGCGATGAATCGACTGGATTAGAACTAGAATTCTAGAATATGTCCATATTGACTCGAAATGGGGTGCTTACACTTTATGATTATGTTTTAATCTAAGTTTCATTGGTTGCCTCGTTTAGCTTGTTGAGGCCTTAGTTGTTGGATTTTGGACCATTCTACTCTTTATATATATTGGATGTTGGATAGTTGTTGCATATTTCATTCTTGGTCTGGTTTGTTCTCTGTGCTTCATTTGTCAATTTTCTCCCAAAAAGGGAAATACATGTTTATGTTACAGCTACTGTTGGATATGGACAGGTTTTTTTCTTATATCTCTCTTGCACTTGATTGGGTTGGTTGTTTGTTTGTAGTTTGTGTAGGGTTGATACTAAGTGCTTTTGATTAGGGTTTCATTGTCTTTTTCAGTTATTTCATGTAATGTGTCTTCTAGCATAGGATTTTGATCACGAAATTGCCAAAGGGGGAGATTGTAAGGTTACATAATTGGCTAAATTTCGTGTCAAATCTTGTTTGATGTAATTTCAGGATTTGGGTTATCAATCACAAGCATTTAGTAAGGGTTTGAAGCTTACTCATGCAAAGCTTGTGCTAAGAGAGTTTTGTATGATACATATTGGTTGAAGAAGAGGACTTTAAGAGATGTCGATGGATTTCGAGGGATCTCGAGGGTAAATATGGTTGCAAATCAAGACCTTGCGGGATCCTCGAGGGATGTCGCAGGATGTCAAGGGCAAAAACAGTGGGCATGCAAATTGGACATGACCTCGCGGGATGTCGCAGGCAAAAACAGTGAGCACGTCAGAAATCTGGGATTTAGTTCGTGGGATCCTCGTGGGTTCTCGAGGGATTGAGCTGCACCTCAAGAGATCCTAGCGAGTTCTCAAAGGATCAAGGTGTGCAAAATTTAGATTCTCGGGAATTGCGCTGCTAGAGTTTTTATTCCTATTTAAAGCCCAGCGCACTTCTCCAAACCTGATATGAGCCGCCGCTATTAAAAATACCTAAAGAGAGGTATTTTCTATCTTCCAAAGAGCTCAGAAACGTGTCTTAGCAACAATATTCTTCAACCCAATTGAAGAGATCGAGAGTATTGAAAGAGTTCAAGGCACCAAATCCGTTCTAAGGGGATCTTAACGGGGGTCTAGCACGGTACGATAAATTGTGGATACGAGCAAAATCCAAACAATCATTAGATCACGGAGTTGATAGGTTATGATTGTAAAGATTCTTGTAACCATCTGAACTACAAATAGCGCATGATCTTTATCCGGCAAAAGGGGACACGTGGTTTTTCTCCCATTTAAGGGTTTTCACAGCAAAAGACTGGTGTGTTCCTGATTGAATGGTTTGTTCTATTTTTTGTTTGGAAGTATACAATATTGCTCATTGCCATTATATCTTGAGCTAATACTGCAGGGTGCAGTCTCATGAACAAATCATAGACTGAGGTTAGGTTTTTTCAAACTCTTTGTCATGTAAAATTGCAGCCTCACAAATAAAGCTAAATTGCAGCCTTAGAAAATTACAAGCAGGCAAACTTCATCTCAAACAAGATTGTTTCTAAATGGGCTTAGAAATATGATTGTAGTAGTTGATTGGTAACAAGTTCTTTAAACGATTAAGAATATACCAAGTGTCAGCATGTTACAATGAGTGTTTACAATAGTAAAGTCTATAGGATTAACTAAAAGAAAATTTTCTTCCAATAATATCTATTAGCCACTACGAAATCTAGGGAAAAAAATATTTGTAATTGCATGATAAAAAGTGAAATGGAATGGCACAAAGGGCCCTAGATCAAAAAGCTAGTATAGCAAATGCAATCACCCTGTCTTAAGGGGTTAAGACCAAGTTTTACCTACTGACAAACTTAAGAATTCAAAGATTATAAGCACACTTCCATATACATAAACATTCCCACCTAAAAGGATTTGAGAACTCTAAAATCAATGGTAGCCTTTGGCTAAACAAAAACAGAGCTGAACCAATATGTTCCATGAACACTCTAACATGCGTATTTACCTAACTGTAATTATAGAAATGATTGGACGATGGATTGAAAAACATAAAAAGAACAGGAAAAAAAAAAGAACAAAGAAAGGAAGATAAAATCAGATAGCATAAACAAGTGAAAAAGACAATGGAAATGTAGTGCCAACCGATACCATGATTTCTTTTCTAATTCTATGTATAAATTTATCTTATTATATGGACAATCTGGTTAGTACTACAGAAAATAGATCCGATAAAACAAGTGAAAGTTGCTTGATTCATTTTCTTATTAGACAAATCATAGTTGAGATAAACCTTAATAACTATGATTAAGAATTAGAAATTAATGCATTTCATTGCTATTATGTTGCTGAACTGAGAGATAATGCGAATTCTCAAGCCTTATTACATACATATATATTGTGTGAGTTCATGAAAAAGAAGACAAGCAATACTTGCAAAGCTATTCAACTTTCTGAGGAATTTCGCTGGATTTCAATGAAAACACACTTGTCTATCATTTCTTGATCATAATAAAAAATTCAAATCATTCTTTAATCTATTGCTAGAAATATTAGATAAGATATACTTCAAACCATAAATCCTAAGGGTCACCTCCCAAAGATCACAGACTCACCATGCCACCTGTTTTTTTTTTTTCTCAAAGTTAAATTCAGAGACAAAAATCTAATCCATACTATATATATATATATATATATTCATATAATGACTTGTCTAGAATCAAAATTTACAAGCAATATTTTATACTTAACAACTAGAATGATTGAAATAGAATAGTGACATTGAAAAACTGCAATTACAGGACAATACCACTTTGCACGAGCAGTCATTGTGAGAGCAGATGGCTGCGATACACTACATGCTACACGGTTCCTCATGCTCTCCCTTGTCGCATCACCCTTCTAGACGACCGATGGTTCCTCTACACTAGACCCAGAATCCTCTACAATTGGAACACCCAAATCGTCACCAATCAGTCTTGACTCACTAATTGGTCCAGTCAGGTGATGGCTTCTCATGGTGGCAGCGGCGGCTTTCCATGGTAGCAGCGATGGGCTCAGTGGTGGCTATGGTATCTTTCGACGGTAGCAGCAATGGTGGCTTTCGATGGTAGCAGCAATAGGCTTTAGTGGTGGCATTAGCAGTGGCTTCAGATGGTACCTACGGTCACTTTCGGTGGTGGCTGCAAGGGCTTTGGCAACAACAATGGGGAACTAAGGTTGCGGCAGCTAAATGGGAGAGACAGAGAAAAGCCATCACAAAAGAGAGAGAGAGAGAGAGAGGTGGCACAGAGGCGAGGGGAGGAAGAGATAGCCTAGGGTTTGTATCTTAGCAAAAAAGGGGAACCAATTTTTGGAAATGGAAGATGCCAAACGTGTCACACCCCCATCCCAATTAGACATTAATTATGTCATATTAGGCAGGGCGTGATCGCACAGGTCACTGTACCTGCGAACGACACCTTAATCCACACCCAAC
Organism: Euryodendron excelsum; assembly: GCA_033060915.1. Classification (NCBI taxonomy): domain Eukaryota; kingdom Viridiplantae; phylum Streptophyta; class Magnoliopsida; order Ericales; family Pentaphylacaceae; genus Euryodendron; species Euryodendron excelsum. The sequence continues at coordinate 31,753,619 of CM065393.1, read as the reverse complement.
CAATATAATGCAACGGAAGAACACCATTTCCTTATGAAACCATAAACCAATCATGCATAAATATAATGTACATCGGAGTAACTCATCCCATAACTTTACACACATCATGTCAAGTATAGATAAATTATGACAAATCCCAAACTCAAGCTAACGTAAAGAAAAATACAAATAAAAAAGATGACTCAAGCCTTGAGACATGACATCTGGACACCAACATGAATGCCACCACAGCAATGACCAACACTGCAGTGAACCAAACCGTCATCACCAAGTTACCTGTCAAAACAGTCTATGTGGGTGTGAGCTAATTGTCAACGTGCTCACGATAGATAATCAGACTCATAAAAAATGATAATAAGCACCCAAATGCACACAGGTAGAAATGATTAATATATATTTATATTATGGATGTCTCAATGCAATGCATGTATCACCCACACGTGCGCGCAATTTTAGATAACGTTGGCTCAATATATCAATGGCGCGTTATCAAGGAATGCCCACCGGGGCACCCCTAGGCTAGTCCACCGTGACTAAGCCTTGGTTAATCCACCGTGGTTAACTCTTTCCAGTGCAATGCAAGGCATACAATATGAATGGTATGCAATGCCACCATATATATAAAATCATCAATGTCGCCACAGAACTTCTCATATAATACCAATTTCACCTCATATATAAACACCTTCAACACCTCATATGCATTCACCACCATTATACATATAGGAAATACACAATGCATTTAACATGAATAAGATTATCTCAAAATCCCACAATCCCACAATTAACACCAATATAAATAATAACATAAGCAATATATATTCACTTCTATATGAATAAGATTATCCTATGAACCCACTTGTCACCGCACACACACTACGTCAAAGATCACTTCTGGGTTGACGTTGAAGGATCTTGCTCTCCGTTAGCTCCTAACACCACAACCGTATTAGGTTAGGCAACTCAAAGTATACTCCAATAATCATAAATATAATGGATATATTCCAAACAAGTTATAACACTGAAATTATGCATTAAAACTACCATATGCTAATCTCAATCACACTCCCAATGTTAAGCTAGAACTGAAAATACCAAAATACAATAAGGCCTCTAATCTGTCAAAACTGACACAGGTATCCTAATCTGGACATAATTTCGTGAGCTTCTAACCAAACATTCTAAAACTTTAGAAATACAACATAGGCATCTCACAGAGTATCCAGACAAAATTTTACATTTTTTGAAGATGCCTAAGTATTTATTTGGTATTTTCTAAAACAGGGCAGTGCTGCAGACACTTGAATTCAGCAGCAGATGTTCTACTTTTGATAAATTTGTAGCATAGGTAAAAGACATCGAAATAACCTGAAATTTGGTACAGATTATCTTCAACCATTCTACTAGATACATTAAAAATTTCATAATTTTTGGGCTACTCTAACTTGGTCGAATGCCCTGTCAAACCAGATGTTACAGATCTGGGTAGATCTGGGCATCAGACTTCTACAGTGGCAGCTTAACTTTGAAAAATCACCATAATTCGAATATAAAACCTTTTTGACTGAAACCAAAGCCCAAATTTTCCTAAGATCTCAAAGTTCAAGTGTGTAAAATTTCAGCCACAGATCAGATTGTTAAAGAGGTCAAACAACCTCCGAAAGTGGCTGTTTCTGCAGATTTTCGCAGCAGAAATCTTCCAACTTTGGACAGAAGTTTCTCTCTCAATTCTTAACCAAATCAGATGAATTTTGTATCTAAATCAAGTAATTTTTCAAGATCTATCCACCTATAGCTTGATCTACAGCAAGATACGAATTTTCATACCTGAAATCAGCCTATTCTTGCGATGGCAGCAGCTCCCTCTCTGTTTCTCTCTTTGCAACTCTCTCTCTCTCTATCTCTCTCCTCTCTCTCTATCTCTATCTCTCTTCCGTCTCTTTCTTTCTATCACTCTCACTTTCCTTTTCTTTTCTTTTTCTTTTTTGGCTATTGCATATCCCACTTGAGTCCCACACATGGAAGAATTCTATGCATGGAAGACTTATGCTTGACACCTCACTCCACCATTTACCCACTTTAACTTTTTACAAGTCTTAGTCCTACCAATACTAGGTGTTTCTAATTTCATCACACATTGTAAGTTCACATATACCACTAATAGATGTAGTATATGTCCACTATACTTGCCAACATATCACATGTAAGCCTAAGGCACCAAGCATCTATATAATTTTACATCCTACCTAACCATGCAAAACTATAATTAATTACTGATGAATTAAAATTTGGGATCTCACAAAACGATGTCGTTTTGGGTAATTTATCACTAAACTGCGCCATTTAACTTAAACGCATTTGCGACGATGTCATCCCCTCGCAATAGGTAACATCGCAGAAGAGGGGACGCATTTGACACACCAAACGACGTCGTTTTGAATACTCTTTTGCTATAAGAATGGCTACCGTTGACAAAGAGTCGTCGCCAATGAATATATTTTGTGACAAGGCCATTGCGGTCGCAAATGAAGCTATCCATTGCCGTCACAAAAAAGTTCCGTCGCAAATGCTTCATTTTCTTGTACTATCAATTTTCACAGGCCAGCTTTTCTGTTTTTCTTTAATTATAGTTTATTGTTCATCAAGTTAATACTATTGTATTATAATTTGGTAATTCTTAAGTTATGATTTATTTGCTTCAATGAGAATTACATGATGTATTTTTCATGCAAATCTTATAACATTTCCCATGAAGCCGGAAGGTAAATGGGAGATAACAACTAGGACAAAAGACTTGTCCAACATGCTTTTCATGAACTTTATTAACTCCTCAAACATGCCGTAATCAATTGATAAGCAGTCCCAAAGTAAGGACCCATCAAACAAAGGATGGTCCATCCCAACTAAAATTTTGTTTATGTTTGGTATTAATGTACATGAGTAATTCACGGTTTTGTTTATAACATGATATCAGTGTTGCAGAATTTTCAAGATGCAAGATATATTGGAATTTCATTGGCAATTTGTAAGACACAAATTCAAACTTACTGATTTTTTATTAAGCTCATGCTCCACTACTAGAAAATAGGGTTTTTGCGATGGCTCCATGCCGTCGCAAATGGTCAGTTTGCCATCGCAAATACTTATTAGTGATGGCTAAGTGACGGCATTATAAGCGACCCAAATGCTGGTGTCGCAAATACTTTTAGCAATGATGGCTAAGTGACGGCATTATAAGTGACCCAAATGCTGGTGTCACAAATACTTTTAGCAATGGCTGAGTGAGGCAAGGGAGATTTTTAGAGACGGCTGAGCGATGGCAAGGGAGATTTTTAGCGACGACAAAGTACCCGTCGCAAATAGCGACCAATAGGCTAGGTTTGTTTTTCGACAACTGCAATGCCGTCGCTAATAAGTATTTGCGACCGTGTAGATGTCGTCGCTAATAGTATTTGTGACGGTTTTGAGCCGTCACTAATACTTATTGCAACCATTACTTTTGATGGTTTTTACCGACCGAAAAAAACCTTTTAACAACAGTTTTTAGGCGACGCAAATAATCAACTGGCAAATTAATCTTCTTTAGAGACAGAGCTTCACTTTTAGCGACGGTTACTGCAGTTGCTATTAAATGAAAAAAAAATTTGGTTCATATTGGAAGTATTTTTGTAATTTGTTATTTTACTTGATAAAGTGTACATTTAATATGATCAAAGAAACAAAATTCATGCATTCATTAAAACCAAAATGCTTTAAAAAAAAGACTTAATAAAATTAATATATCATTTTAAAATCTATATATCCAAACAAACTACCAAAATCCAAAATAAAAAGAAAGTACATACTCTCACGCAAAAAGAACGACCTAGATCAAGAATCCATACAACCAAATTCGACTTTCTAGTCTAGTACAAAATAAGCTAATACAAAAATATCATCCACTTAGTCTTTATGAATAACCTAAAAAGAAGAAAACATATAAATATTAGATATGATAATGGCACAATTCATTTATATCTACAAACACAGCCACATTAGGCATCAAATCATCCAAACTTGCTAATGATAATTATAATTTTAAATTCAAAAAATATACCAACTTGTAAAATTGTCCCAAACTCCAAACCTGTATACAGGTTCTCCAAGAGAACCAATAAAAAAAACTATATTTAAACTTGAAATTTGAAGCTTGTCGCGTGATTGTACTCTAAAAGTGCAATCTACATGTCTTAATTAGCTAATTGTTAGTTTTATATTATGTTTAATTGTGTTAATTCTAATCCTAATTCGTACTAACTTAGTTTTGTGTTAATTTTTAGGATTCCTAGCTAAAACGGGATAAATTCGCGCTGAAATGGAGTAGGCGTTCGAAGGGCGTTCGAACTGTTCTCAATGGCGTTTGAACGGTGCACAGTAGTGTTCAAATGCTACGTTGAATGGTGTCACGCTAAAACCAGGTTCGAAGTGCGTTCGATAAATTTAGAGAGCAGGTTTTCCAGCTCAAAGCAACGTTCGAACGGTCGTCCGTGGCGTTCGAACGATGGCCCATGCGTTCGAATGGTTTTGAGCTTAAATGCAATGATTTCAAATGCAATTTAATCATAGGCTTCAAAAGGTTGCTTTCAAGGTTCAAGCTGCTGAAGCTATGGTACAAGCTGCTGAAGCACGTAGAGCTGAAACTTTGGAAGCTCATTTCTCTTGAACCAGAAAGGCTATTCAGGCCCGTAATATGTCGATTTCATATAAATTTTCGAGACTTACAACTTTCGTGAAGTGACCCAGCCCATCTGAGCACTTGGTGGAAACCGTCCGTATGACTGACGACGGGATTTATATATTAACTCACTTTTTAGTTGTGGGGAGATTGGTAGGTAGTATAATAGATTTAGGGTTTTTATGTTTTTGAGGGGATATTAGGTTTTGACATTTTTCTAGGGTTCTAGGAGTAGATTAGAGTAGTTTATTCATAGTTTTTATTTAGTTTTCAATTCCTGTAATCAGATTTCTCAGTCTTTCAATATATTTTCAATATAACTTTGTATATCTATGATTATGATGAGTAGCTAGATTCCATCTCGGGATCAATTGTGAAGATTAATTGAAGATCTTGGATGAATAAAGGAGGTACGCTTTTGGTTTTAAAGTTAAATCTTATAGTTTTTCTTTCTTCTTTTTCTTCATTCTAGAACTTTCGAAAACTTGGATGTTTGATTATGTTCGGTAATGTTTGTGCGTGAATCTATATTCAGTATATGCGCTGCACGAATCGATGGTACTCGTCCTTGATTCTAACAACCTGATGTATTCTATAAGTTGAAGTTTTGAAGAACACTTGTTTTTATCGCTAAATCTTCCGAATCCGAGACTCACGACGTAGTCAAAGGATTTGAGTTATTACAGTATCCCCTTTGGAATTCCAAGAGACGCAATTAATTGGGTTGATTGATTCCGGGACTTTTTATTCCTTAGTTTAAATTAGATAACAAATCTTTTCTCAACCTAAAATCAGATTTTTGTTTTTTGGAGTGTTTTTCCTAAGATTTTTAATCCACGGTAAGTTTTCCTATTTACGTAAACCATCTTCCCTGTGGGATCAACCTTGTACTTACAAGAAATTATTACTACATCGCGGGCGTGCACTTGCAGTTAAGTATCACCCTTTTAGGAAGCGATCATTGCGCCCATATTTTTTGCACTCAAGGAATACACACACAAGCGGGAAAAATATTGTACTCTCTCGTTAGAACTCATCCTCCTAGAAGAATGAGTGCGACTAGGTTTGAATTGAAAATTGGTTTGAATAAAGGGCTTTTGGAAAAAGTTTGGAGTCGCCACCTAACTTGATTGAGGCGAGTTAGGTCACCTAAAACTAAGTACAATCCGAAGATTACACTTAGAATTTTTGAAAACGATTTTGAAAATACTTCCTCACGAGGATTTTTTTAAAAAAAAATAGGTTGTTTGGCAACCTTTAGAAAATATTTAAGTCATTTTTTGAAAATAACTCCATTTGGTCTTTGAAAACAGTGATCTAGGTTCAGATGTTGGTTACATGTAGGGAAGACACACTAAGCCATCACCCTACCCCGCCCTCGTGGTACCTACATGTCTATTCACCCTAGGTTCACCCATTAAAGTCTTCGATTAATATATGTCCAATACTATCCACTTTTAGAAAAGAATCTTTAGAAAGAAAAAGACATGATGCATGATATCCAAATGCAACAAAAAGATTTGATTTGGAAATAGATTTGAAAAGAAGGATTGAAGTTTAAAATTGGAAAGAAAGTTTTGGAAATTGAAATTGAAGATTTGAAAATAAACTTTCGGAATTGGAAATTTGGAAATAGATTATGGAATTAGAGATTTGAAAAAAAAGTTATGGAATTGGAGATTTGAAAAAAGTTATGACCGCACCCATGAGGGTTGCCTACGTATCCTTTTTGAGGAATCAGGTCAATCATAGTTTGGACAAGAGTCTGATAAAAAATAGAAGGTTTGATTTGAAAACATGATTTGATTCGAACTTAGAATGGAAGATTTGAAATCGAAATTTGGAATTGAAAATATTGGGCTTTGATTTGGAAAGATAAAACTAGGAAGAAGGATTTGGACTTGTTTTGGAAAGATTGAGATTTAGGATACCTAGACTTAAGAAAGATAGGACTTAAGAGGGATTTAAGATTAAGAAAGATTGGACTTGACTTAGAAAAGGTTTTTGAAAATATTTGACTCGAATGTCAGACTTAGAAGATTAGGGAAAGATTGGATTTAGGAAATGTTCAAATTAGAAAAGTTTGTTTTAGAAAGTTTCGATTTAGGAAAATTTTCGTTTTAGGGAAGTTTTGAATTAAGAATGTTCGAAATAAGAAAGCTTCCTTTTTAAGAAAGAGTTGATTTCGGAAAGATTTGAATTTAGAAAAATTTGATTTAAGAAAGATTTGGAGCTTCGAAAGTTTAAAATTTAAAAATTTTTACTTAAGAAAGTTTCGAATTTAGAAAGCTTTAACTTAAGAAAGTTTTGGATTTGGAAAGGTTAAAAATTTAGAAAGTTTAGGATTTGGAAAGATTTGAAATTTGAGTTTTAGAAATTCTTAAAATTAGGAAAGATTTGAGTTTAAAAAAGATTTGAAAATTTAGATTTGGAAAGTTGAAATTTGGAAAGGTGTGGAATTAGGCAAGGTTGGAATTAGGAAGATTAAGAAGCTTAAAGTTTAAGGACAAATTTAAAAGTTTAAGTTTTGGAGACTTAAGGTTTAGGAAAGTATGAGATTAGGAAGGATTGGAATTAAGAAAGATTTAGATTTGAAAGGATTGAGATTCCTAAAACAAAAGATTAGATTTTGTTTCTAAAAGAGAAGTTTTGATTTTGTTTCCAAAAATGGAGGATTGGATCTAGTTTCCTAAATGGGAATATTGGAGTTGGCGTGGAATTGGAATGTGAAGTTTTGGAAATCCTAAGTTTTGGGGTAGAAAATAGGTTTTGAAAATATATGATTTTGATGTAAAAAAAAAAGAGGAGGTTTTGGAAACCTAGGTTTCAAGGCAAGATTGAAAATCATATTTTAGGAAAGAAAATTAGGGTTTCCTAACCATGGCTCTAAGGCTTGACTTGGGCTCTAAGGTAAGGAATTTAGAAAGTGAATTTTTGGAAAGAAAAGGTTTTGGAAGGAGATCTAAAAAAGGAGTTTTTAGAAAAAGAGTTTTTTGAAAAGAGAGTTTTTGGAAAGGGATTTTTAGAAAGAGTTGTTAGGAAGGAAACTTAAGGAGTGTTTTTAGAAAGTATATTGGAGAAGAGATTTTAGAAAGTAGATGTAAAAAGAGATTTTGGAGAGGATTTAAAAAGAGGTTTTGGAAAGTAAGTTTGAAAAGAGGTTTTGGAGAGGGATTTGAATATGGACTTTTACAAGTCTCTAAAAATATCTCACTTTTCTAAAACGATTCTAATCACAAGAAGATTAGAATCATTCCAGGATTGTGATTTGAAAACAACAAGGATTTGAAAATATGGACCATGAAAGTCGCTTTAAATGTAACACTTTCATAAAGCAATCCTAACCATGGAAATGCTAGAATCACCTTAGGATTGTGATTTTAAAAATAAGTTTTGAAAAAAAAAAAAGATTTAATGCAAGTTTTGAAAACAAGTTTGAAAATGAATTTTGGAAAAATACATGATTATAATATGCACAATGCAAATTGGGGTAGTGAACATACAAGGTTAAAAGCTTCACCACATAATCAAGGGGGCCAAACCCACGTGGTCTCCGGTTAGACTAAGAGAAAGCCCCCTACACAGTGACTTTCAATAGCCTAATCCTACACATGGACCTGGAAGTCCCCTATTTCAAGCACGTAAGAAGGGGGGGAAGAAGATGAGGGATTAAAAAAAAAGAAAACCCAATTGGGCTAGGAGAGAGAAAAGAGAGGGTGGAATTGCGTAAACGTAAATATGAAGCCTACCTTGCATCTTCTTTTATTTGCTTGGTTTTATTCGCTTTGTTCTTCTTGCTTTGCTTCGGTCTTCGCCTTGATCTTCAAGAGCTTGCTTGGATCTTCGAAAACTTCAGAGTTGCAGCACTTCAAGTCTTCAATGGAGGCTTTGGAGGCTAATGTAGGAGTGTATAGGGGTGTATGTGAGTGTATGGGAGTTAGGGTTTGTGTATGGAGGCTAGGGTCTTAGAAAACCTAAAGAAGACTAGGGTTTAGGGAGGCTATGAGCTCTATGTATCGAAGAGCAGAGTTTTTAGACTGAGTTTGCAGACCTTTTTCACTCTGTAGGAGGCTCTGTATTTATAGACAGAGGGTTGACCTGGCACCTGTTGCAGTGGCGCTAAGCAAAAATTCCTTCTGGCGCCACTAAGAGTGGTGCTAAGCCAATATTTGGTTTGGTGCCACTACTAGTGGCGCCAGCCATTTAGGAAAGTTTTAAGGTCGGTAAGTAATATATCTTCAGAAGATTTTGGCATCTGTACTAGTGACTACCATGCAATTTTTAGCATGGCTTCACTAGGAGTGACTCTAGAAGGTCTGGGAATTATTTTGAAAGGTCAGGAATGGCCCAAAAGGCCGAAAAGGGACAAGAACTCCTAAAACAGTGTCTCGAGGGTAATAGACTTGAAGAATGATGTCAAGATGTGACGGAGGGGTAGACCGGGCCATTAAGGGCAAAATGGTCAATCGGGCCAGAAAGCTGCCGGGATGGACTCAGAATATCCCGGAAGAAGACTCGAGGCTTGTAAACATCATCTAGAATGTTCTAGGAGGTTACCGGTTTGACACCCAGAGCCAGTGTGGTTGGAAATGGCAACCGGTCCACTAGGGGCAAAACGGTCATTTTGCACCAAGTTTGCCGGAACGAACTTGGAATGATCTGGAAAGGTATTGGAAGGATGGGGATACTATCAAAAGCATCCGTAGGAGATTACCGGTTTGATACCCAGACCTGGTGTGGTTCCCGGGGCACTTGGATGCCTAAGGGCAAAATGGTCATCTTGACCGGAATGTCTCGGAATTGGCCCGAAATTGACTGGAAGGCACTTAATCATGCCGGATTGTCTTTAAGACAATATTGGAAAGGTGGACTTACTGTTCAGAGAACTTAGGTACTTTCTCTAGAAACTTAGGGGCAATTTGGTCATTTTTCACCGGAGTGGGCTAGCAGGCACTGGTGTTGACCTGGGTTTTGAGTGTTTCCGTCACTATGATGGCGATCCCGTGATATAGGGGTTTGTTGGCAATTCCCTATATTGACCGGTTTGCGAGTGCTTCTGCCACTCTGATGGTTGCAATGTTTACGAGTATTTCCGTTACTCTAACGGGTCGCGATCATTCCAGAGACTGCATGATCTCGGGAAGCTGCTAGGTGAACTTAACGCCTAAGGAATCAACTTTCTCAGAAGGCGTACCGAAATAGACATTTCTACATTAGCGGGCTAACAGGTGCCAAAGGTGGACCGTTCTACCATCTCGGGGATTTGGGGTCTCGTCCCGGTTGACGGGTTTGAAGGGACTTACCGTTCCGAAGAGCTATCTCGGGAACGTGCCAGATAGGATGGACTTACCACCTCGAGGAATCAACTTTCTCGAAAGGTGTGCCGAATTTAACTGGAATTGGAATTGGACTGGAATTGGAATGAAAAGGGGACTTACCGTCTTTAAAAAGACGTGCCCACTGGAATTGGACTGAACAATGGCCCCAAGGGCATTTTGGTCATTTTGCAAGCGATTGATTGACGGGATTGGACTTGGAAAGCTGATTTAAATCGGAATATGTTCATATTGACTTGAACTTAAGTATGGACGGACTGGAGACTGTCGAGCGGGCAAAAATGGGATGCTTACAAAGCTCACTATGACTAATGAATTGATCGCCTAATCAGCTCACATTTGAACTTGCTCCCACACCAAAATCTGTTTTTATCTAAATTATTTGCAACTAAGTTCAATATCAACAAAGTAACAACAACTGTGAGTAATTGAAGAAGGTTAAAAACATATAAGACATGCTTAGTGCTTATTTTATCATAAACTAAAACATTGCTTTTTTGTCACTCACATAGGGCTAGAAAAATGGGAAGGAATAATAGAAACAATATAGGGTCAAAATATGGCCAGGATTAAATCCATATTATGCCATTTTCATACTATGCCAGTTCATAATCCAATTCAAATCCGTATTCAGTCATTCAAACGTAAGGTGAAAATTTGAAAAATGCAGTCCAAACTAACACAATAATTCTACCAACCAAGGAATAAAAAATAAAAGAAGAAGAAGAAGCGGAAGAATCAAAGTAGAGACAATAGAAGAACTATTATACAAAAGCATATTTTTTGTTGTACAAAAGATAACTCGTGCCTACAACACTCCTCAACCAAACATAGAATGCATATGTGTGTGTTTAAGTGTATTACTACACAAGACATTAGCAAGAAAGGCAAAAAACAGAAAACCTAAAATAAAAAAATTTCTTTTCCTATTGTTTTAGGAGTACCCGTTGGCATTTTATTTCCTAGTGTTTTAAGAATTAAAGAACATAGGACCAAAAATCAATTTGTTTTTGGTGAGTAACATTATATAAACATATTCATGAATAACTAGTTGGCATTTTCTTATTCATGAATACCCATTTGGTGACAAATATATAAACATATTCATGAATACCAGTTGACATTTTCATTTCCTAGTGTTTTAGGAATTAAAGAATATAAGACCAAAATCAATTTCTTTTCATTTTGTACCTTTTTTTGTTAGCAATCACATAGTGCTTTTAGTCCTCAATTTGAATTCATATACAAGATTTGCCGATACAAACACACACCCAAAAGAGAGAGAGAGAGAGAGAGAGAGAGAGAGAGAGAGAGAGAGAGAGAGAGAGAGAGAGAGAGAGAGTACCCTGGTGAGAATGAGATCAAGAAGTTATGCACCTACTTTAAAGTCATAGATTTCTGTTAGGTAAAACAACAAAACCAACAAAACAAAGAATAGAGTTTTTAGATAAATATATATGAACAACAATTATTATATCCAACAAAGAAATTATGTTCCCTATCTAAGAAATAAATTAGCACACTTCAATGTTAAAACTATATTAAATTTCCTATGATGAAATCTGAGATCACATCTACTACCCAGGCATCAAACAACCTAGCAAATTAAAAAATCTAGCTTTCATACTGGCTAGGTTCAATGGAGTTTCTCATGAAAAAGATACAAAATAATAGTTAAAAAACTATGGGTTATGCTATGCAATCAGAAAATTCGTACACAATTTATAACGAAAATGACATGGTTGAATGAGAGTGATTCACTTCAAAACAAATCACTCCTTATTATGGCTCTTAATTGTTGAGTCAATGCCTTAATTTTGATGATAACAAAACATGGTTTAATGATCTAATAATTCTAATTAGTGTGCAGAGTAGTTATTAAATAGATCTTGACTTGAAGCTTATCAAAATGGAGGATTCATGATGCAAAGATTAGAATGAAGAATGAAAAGCTTGATGAGATGACACATTCAACAATGGTGATCTTATAAGAGAATGAAGATATTTCAAGATGATGGATATCAAGGAAGAAGAATGAAAATGCTAAAAGTGTTGATTGAAAATATTAGAGACTTTGAGGACTTAAAGATATCTTGCAAGAATAGAAGAAGAAGAGACCGACTCAAAGAAATGGAAGCTTTCTTAGAAGATTTGAAGATGTCTTGAAGGTATGGAAGAAATCACAAGACTTGGAAAGTTTTCTTGGAAGAGTTGTTGAAGTTCATGGAGAAGTTGTATTGATTGAAGAATTCTAGAAGAAATTTAGAAATGAAGATGTTCAAAGAAGGATGGAAAATCAGTTGAAGAAATGAAGATTTTAAGCCTTGGAAGCTCTCTTGAATATCATGATAAAGACTTGGTTAAATGGTTGAAGCATTGATGATGGAAGAGCTCTACAAAAAATGAAAATGAAGAAAATTCATCTAGAAAGAATTAAAGATGTTCTTGGAGTCATCTAACCTTGAAGAAGTATTTGCAAGATTTAAAAAGCTTATCTGGATGATCCTTGAAAAGATTAGAGACTTTGGAGAAGATTGGAAAAATGCTGCAAAAACATGTATTCTGGTAAAAAGAGTCGACTCCTCAAGTTTCATGAGTCCACTCTTTCAAACAGAGCCTTGGAAATCTGTTGGAGACTCAAAAGAGTCGACTCCTGCTGTAAAAAGAGTCGACTCATTTCAACAGAGAACAAAAATTCTGAAAACTGCTTAAAAGAGTCGACCCCTACTGTAAAAAGAGTCGACTCATTGGAACAAAGACTTGAGTCTACAGATTATGACCAAAAGAGTTAACTCTTTTAAGTCATGAGTTGACTCCTGAAGGCAAAATCCTGAAGTAGACTGCAAAAAGAGTTGACTCATTGTAAAAAGAGTCGACCCCCGATAGTAACAGCTAGTTTTCTGACAGACGGTATGGGGCAATATGCAACCAAAACTTCTCTCATACTTCTCCAACGGCTAGAATCGACCCATAGCTTTAAATACAAGATACATACAGCTTCTACAATGATGATTAAAGTGATTATACCATTGATATCAAGAGCTTGAAGCTAAAAATCTCATGTGCCTCACTGCCACATATTTTTGCTGAGTGTTTAAGGTTATTCATTGAGTTGTATTTGTTCGTATACTCATTAGGAGAGTTACCCATTGTATAATCTGTATTCATTTCACTTGGGTGGGTTTGTAAACCTGTAAGTTTGAGTGTTCTTGGGTAAAAACACTTGTAAGTTTGAGTGAAGCTTGGACAAAATCACTTGTAAGTTTGAGAGAAGCTTGGACAAAATCTCTTGGGTTTTGAAAGCTTGGGAAGAAGTTTTTGTAAGAGTGACCTGGGCACTTGTTGCAAAATCAGCAGCTGTGTAAAGAGTGTTACATAGTGGAATCCCTTTGAAAGGATCGAAGAAGAAAGGATGTAGGCAAGGTTGACCGAACCTCTATAAATCTGGTGTTTTTCTCTTCTGCCTCTGTTTTGCTTATTTACTCACTATACATGCTTGCATAAATATATACATTGATATATACTTCACCTGCTTGATATATATACTTTGATTAATTGTTGTTGAAATACATAAACTGTTCTTAGTTGCAATTCTTGATATAAATTCTATAAAACCCAATTCACCCCCTCTTGGGTTGCCTTCTTGGGCCAACAATTGGTATCAGAGCTAGTACTCTAGTTTAAAGGCTTAACATCCTTAGAGTTGATCAATGGCAACCATGTTTGGAAGCTCTCTAGGTGAGGGTCAATCCACCAACAGACCTCCTATGTTTAATGGTACAAACTACAACTATTGGAAGAATAGAATGAGAATTTATATTCAATCTATTGATTATGAGTTATGGATGATTATTGTTAATGGTTCTAAAACTCCCAGCAAGTTTATTGAAAGAGAAGTTATCCCTAAACCTGAAAATGAATGGGATGAGAATGACATGACGTTTATGCAATCTAATGCTAAAGCTATGAATATTTTATATTGTGCATTAGCCCAAATGAGTTCAATAGAATTTCTACTTGTGAATCTGCCAAAGAAATTTGGGACAAACTTAAAGTGACTCATGAAGGGACCAATCAGGTCAAGGAGTCAAAAATTAATATTCTTGTGCATAATTATGAATTATTTAGAATGAAATCGATGAGTCCATGACCGAAATGTTCACTAGATTCACTGACATTGTTAATGGTTTAAAGTCTCTTGGAAAAGTGTATCCTAACAGTGAACAGGTGAGAAAAATCTTAAGATCACTACCAAAGACATGGGAAGCAAAGGTGACAGCCATACAAGAAGCTAAAGACCTTAACACTCTAACTCTTGAAAGAACTTCTTGGCTCTCTCATGATTTATGAGCTGACCTAAAAATAGAATGCTCAAGAAGAAAAAGACAAGAGAAAGAAGTCTGTTGCATTCAAGTCCACCACATCAGAAAATGAATCTGGAAGTGAAGAAGAAGGTGAGGAAGATCTTGCTCTCATCACAAGAAAATTCAAGAGATTTATGAAAAGAAGGTGGAAAGGAGGAAAGAAGAATGAAGCAAAGGGTGAATCCACAACAAGGATTCTACCATTATATGCTACGAACGCAAAAAGCCAGGACACATGAGAAATGAGTGTTCCCAGCTAAAAAAGAAAGGAAAGAAAGAAATAGGGAAGAGGGCTCTAGCTGCAACATGAAGTGACAGTGAAGATTCAAGCTCAGATGAATCTGAAACTCATAAAGTAACCAATTTATGTCTTATGGCACATGAAGAATAAACAGAGGTATATCTTCAAGCCAATTCCAAAAAGGATCAATGGTACTTGGATAGTGGTTGTTCAAGACATATGACTGGATATGAAACTCATTTCACTTCTCTCATACTAAAGGATGGAGGATTGGTTACTTTTGGAGATAATAGCAAAGGCAAGATCATCGGTATAGGTAGTATTGGTAAAATTCTTCAACTTCTATTAAGAAAGTTTTACATGTTAAAGGACTTAAACACAACCTATTGAGCATTAGTCAATTGTGTGACAAAGGTAGCAAAGTAGTGTTTGAATCATCTAAATGCAATGTAGTAAACATAAATGATAACAAGATCATATTGACTGGTCATAGACAAGGCAATATTTACACTTTCAACTTAAATGAATTATCTTCTTGTAAAATCAAATGCCTTGCTGATGTGAACAAAGAGGATAGTTGGTTGTGGCATAGAAGGCTTGGTCATATTAGTATGAGCATTCTTTCAAAAATTTCGAAAAATGAGTTAGTAAATGGTCTTCCCAAACTCAATTTTGAAAAAGACAAAACTTGTGATGCATGTTAAATAGGAAAGCAAACCAGAGTTTCTTTTAAATCTACAAACATGCTCTCTACTTCTAGACCACTTCAACTATTGCATATGGATTTGTTTGGACCAACTAGAACTCTAAGTTTAACTGGTAAACAATATGCTCTTATCATTGTTGATGATTACTCAAGGTTTACATAGACATTCTTTCTAGCTCACAAAGATGAAACAATTGCTTTCTTCACCAAGTTTTGTAAAAAGGTTCAAAATGAAAAAAGATTTACAATCACAGCAATTAGGACTAACCATGGTGGTGAGTTTGATTACAAACTTTTTGAAATATACTATGATGAAAATGGTTTTGAACACAATTTTTCAGCACCTAGAACTCCTCAACAAAATGGAGTTGTTGAGAGGAAAAACAGAACTTTGGAAGAAATAGGGAGAACAATGCTTTGTGAAAACAATTTACCAAAATATTTTTGGGCTGAAGCTGTTAACACAGCTTGCTATGTTTTAAACAGAGTTTTGATAAGAAAATTTGTGAATAATACCCCATATGGGCTTTAGAAAAACAAGAAACCAAATGTTTCATATTTTAGAGCTTTTGGATGCAAATGCTTTGTGTTGAATAACAATAAGGACAACCTTGGTAAATTCGATGCAAAATCTGATGAAGCTGTCCTTCTAGGATATTCCTCACATAGCAAGACCTATAGAGTTTACAATAAGAAAACTTTAGTTGTTGAAGAATCAATTCATGTTACCTTCGATGAATTAAACTCTTTGTCTAGAAAGGCTGTATATGATGATGTAGATGATGCGGAGAAGAACTTGGATACGTTGAATATCAACCCAACTCAAGGTGAAGCTCCTCCTTATGAAAAAGGAAACCAAGATGACTTTTCAAGCCAACAAGATGAGAATGAAGGATTACCAAAGGAGTGGAAATTTGTCCACAACCATCCAACAGAGCAAATACTAGGTGATCCATCACAAGGGGTAAGAACAAGATCATCTCTTAGAAATGTATGTAATCATCTTGTTTTTCTTTCACAAATAGAACCAAAATGTTTTCAAGATGCTGAAAATGATGAATCATTGGTTATGGCCATGCAAGAAGAGTTAAACCAATTTGAAAGGAGTGAGGTTTGGAATCTTGTTCCTAGACCTAAATATCATCCTGTAATTGGAACCAAATGGGTGTTCAGAAATAAGATGGATAAATCTGGAACTGTTGTTAGAAACAAGGCAAGACTTGTAGCTCAAGACTATAGTCAAGAAGAAGGAATTGATTTTGATGAAACCTATGCACCTGTAGCTAGATTAAAAGTTATTAGAATGTTGTTTGCATTCTCATGTTTCAAAAATTTCAAACTTTATCAAATGGATGTGAAAAGTGCATTTTTGAATGGTTTTATATATAAAGAGGTGTATGTTGAACAATCTCCTGGTTTCGAAAATCCTTTATTTCCAGATCATGTTTTCAAACTTACTAAAGCCTTATATGGTTTAAAACAAGCCCCAAGGGCCTGGTATGAAAGGCTAAGTAAATTCTTGACTGAAAATGATTTTACGAGAGGAAAAGTTGATACAACTCTTTTTATAAAGGTTAAAAATCATAACATGTTACTAGTGCAAATTTATGTTGATGACATTATATTTGGCTCTACTAATGAAAATTTTTGCAAAGAATTTGCTAAGTGTATGCAGGATGAGTTTGAGATGAGCATGATGGGTGAGCTCAATTACTTCCTTGGACTTCAAATCAAACAATCAAAGGAAGAAATTTTCATTAACTAAGCTAAATACATCAAAGATCTACTAAAGAAGTTTGGACTGGATGATGCAAAACCATTGAGCACCCCTATGAATACTTCAACAAAGCTTGACAGTGATGAGAAAGGTATTTCGGTAGATACTAAGCTATATAGAAGTATGATAGGCTCATTGCTTTACTTGACTGTTACTAGGCCTGATATTATGTTTAGTTTATGTTTGTGTGCTCGCTTTCAATCTAATCCTAAGGAATCACATGTTGTTGCTGTTAAACGAATATTTAGATACCTTAAGCACACACCTAATCTTAGATTATGGTATCCTAGAGACACATCTTTGAACTTAATTGGTTATTCAGATGCTGATTATACTGGTAGTAAAATTGATAGAAAGAGCACTAGTGGCTCTTGTCAATTTCTTGGAAATATGCTTGTTTCATGGTTTAGTAAGAAACAAAACTCAGTTCTCTTTCCACAGCTAAGGCTGAGTATATTGTAGCCGGAAGTTGCTGTGCACAAGTGCTCTGGATAAAACATCAACTGGAGGATTTTGGTTTAACATTTGAACATGTTCCAATTAGATGTGATAACACAAGTGCTATCAATCTAACCAAAAATCCTATTCAACACTCTCGCACAAAGCACATTGAGATTAGACATCATTTTATACGTGATTATGTGCAAAAAGGTGATATCTTGCTTTATTTTGTGAGTACTGAACATCAACTTGCTGATATATTCATAAAACCTTTAAATGAAGAAAGATTTTGTATGATTAGGAGAGAACTGGGAATGAGCAATCCTTTATCTTGAATACTTAGATGTCTATGTATGTTTGATGGATGCATATGTACCTTTGAAATTGATTACAAACTTGTTTGATACATTTCATAGTTTTTAAAATCACATCTTTGCATTTCTGGAGGAAAATAGTCGACTCATGCCTTAAAAGAGTCGACCCTTGGACTCTACAATCAGCCCCAGAAGTCTTCTGTTGAAAAGAGTCGACCCCTTTTGCCAAAAGAGTCGACTCATTTGAACAGAGAGCTCAGAAAGCTTTCTTCGCTCAAAAAAGTCGACCATTTATAGCCATGAGTCGACTCATTTAAGCCAAAGTTACTTTATAACTGTAAAATTCCTGTTTTATACGAATCATTTCAAAATTCCTGTTGTCTCTCTTTTCTTTCACGATCAACCGCCACATCCACTTCCAACCACCGAAAAACTCTCTCTCAATCCTTACCCAACCTATGTTTGATCATCCTAAAGCCTTCCTAACCTCCTTCAACCGCCATTTTCAACCTTCCATGGCTCCCAAATCTGCTCCATCGAAGAAGGGTAAGAAAACCCTAAAAGAGCCGACTCCCAAATCCAAAAGAGGAACGAAGAGAATGACAAAAGGGGACTCTTCCAGGCTTTCAAAAATGAGAAAAGAGAAGAAAATTGAGGAGGAGGAAGATGAATTTCTCGACAACACCATCTACTTTGAGAAGAAATCCAACCGACATAAGTATGAGAAAATCTTCTCTTCTAGAGTTATTTTAAATGGAAGATGGATAGATTATGGATTCTTTGCCAAAGAAAAGTTTGCATTTGAATCTAAATTTGAAGCTCTTGGTTGGAAATCCATTACCCTGTTAAAGGATGATGTATACCCTGAAATTGTGGGACAATTCTATGCCCATGTAGAAAAGGAAGATGGAGATGTCAATGTGATTAGTTATGTGAAGGGTAAAACCATTACACTCACTAAAGGAGTGATTTGTCAGATTTTGAGAATTGGTAGTGGTGGGCAAATGGACAAGAAAGATGTTAGTAGAAAAGCTGCACTATCTGCCTTATTGGGAAGGGAGATTACTGATGATTCATTCCAACCCATGGCCAATGAGTTGCCTTTGGAACTGAGATTGGTGCATCACTTTATCTGTCACATTCTCATTCCTAAAGGTGGCAAGTTTGACTACATCACTGAAAGAGAATTGTTTTTCCTTTGGGCTTACTTGACAGACACCAAGATTGATTTGCCTGAATTCATCCTAAAGCACATTGTCAAGGCTTCAAGAACCAAAGTTAGCCTACCCTATGGGATTCTCTTGAACAAAGTTTTCAAGCACTTCAAGATAGACTTAAAGGGTGAGAAGCAGAGAACCCCTGATCCAAATTCTGATGAGTATAATCAGAAAACTTTGTCAAGAATGGGCTATCACTACAACCCACAGAGCAAGTCCTGGACCCCTAGAAAGGAGAAACACATTGACAGTGGGACTCCTAGAATTGAATCTACTAAAAAAGGTGAACCTTCCAATGCTATACCAGAGAGTGGTGAACCCTCTAGACCTGCCCCTTCTAGTGTTCCAAGGGAACTCTTCCCAATGAGCATTATTTCAAGTGGCCAATCTGTGGATGTGTCTATTTTGATGAGTATGGTAAGAGATTTGAAGAGGCATCAAGAAGAGATGTTCACCAAGTTAGACAAGAAAATTGATAATGGAGCTACCAGGTTATTCTTTGTTGAGAAGAAAGTGAGGGAATTGAGTAAGGCTTTTGTGTCTGAAGGAAACAAAATAAGTGAGAAAGTTGGCAATGACATTGCTCTTTCCACCGAGCATATTGGCAAATATATGAAGAAGCTGGTTGGAGACCAATACCAACCTCTTTTCCCTTCAGCAACAGAATTTGCAGAAATGAATTCTAGCACAAATGAGTTGGAAGGATCCAGTGGAAGGGAGCACACCTCTTCTCAGCCATCACCAGCAGACCCCTCTGATCCCTTTGATCAAACTCCTTTAAAGCCTTTTGTTGCATCTCACAAATATGGCCTAAGACAAAGACCTTCAAACAGCAAATTTTCAAACGCTGTTGATGATCCAGTTGATCTTTCTCAAACCCCTTCTCCCAAAAGAAAATGAAGACCTCTGCCTCTTAACTTTCTATTTTCTATTTTTGAACAAGTCATTTTCTAAGCAATATGTAATATTTTGTAAATGGTTCTCTTTGTTAAACTCTTTCTATATTTCTTCATGTATGAATGATGTGTTTTAGATCTCATTGTCTTAACATTGTTATTATATTTTTGAATGATTGAATGAGTGGTTGCTTTAACTATCTTAATCAATGATCTTCTCATAAACATCATTTTATTCTTTTTTTTTTGCTATTGTACTTGTCTATTTTTCTCCATCTATTACTCCTTGTTATGATTTGACAAAAAGGAGAGAAATTAATCCTCAATGCATTACCAGGTATAAGAAACACATTTCTCTTTAACCTTCATTTTATTTTTTGATACTAGTTAAATACAATGAATTATTTTCTAGTACTAAATGAGTGCAAAGAAATTATATTGCTATAAGGCATCAACTGCAAAAGAAAGGGGGAGCATTGGTTTGATGCTAAAAGGGGAAGCATGAATGGACTACAATAAGGCATGAACATTCTAAAACTTCCAAGTGACTACATGCCCTGATCATCTGAATTTTCAAGTGACTACATGCCCTGATCATCTGAGTTTGAGTTTACTTGTTCCAAATCTGAAACATAATCTGGAGCATCTGTTTGATGAGAAAAGGGGAGCATGAATATAATGCAGTGGAGCATGAACAATGCAGCACCAAATGAAATGGATAAAGCATGAATTTCCAGATGCCTACATGTCCTAAACATCAGAGTTAGAATTTGCTTTACCTTGAATCTGAAACTACTCTAAGGCACAAAGTATAAAAGTAAGGGGGAGCAAATGATTAGTATGAAAATCTCACTTTCTCCATATTTCTCATTTCAGAGATGGCACCTTATTGATCTTCTTAGAATTTTGAGTATATTGTCTATACTCGTAAAGGTTCCTTTGTATGCCATATCAAAGAAAACTCCTTCATTAAGGGGGAGAGATTTCTTTTCTGGACTATGAATCCACCTTTTTCATTCTATATTTGCATTCCATTTACGTTGTCCCTTTTTGAATAATTAACAAAAAGGGGGAGAAAACACTTATATGAAAAATATATGTTTCTCACTCATATTAATCCTTATGCTTTATGTTGAGCTTAATTGCATATATTTTTAAGGTTTTGTCATCATAAAAAAAAGGGAGATTGTTGAGTCAATGCCTTGATTTTGATGATAACAAAACATGGTTTAATGATCTAATAATTCTACTTAGTGTGCAGAGTAGTTATTAAATAGATCTTGACTTGAAGCTTATCAAAATGGAGGATTCATGATGCAAAGATTAGAATGAAGAATGAAAAGCTTGATGAGATGACACAGTCAAGAATGGTGATCTTATAAGAGAATGAAGATATTTCAAGATGATGGATATCAAGGAAGAAGAATAAAAATGCTAAAAGTCTTGATTGAAAATATTGGATACTTTGAGGACTTGAAGATATCTTGCAAGAATAGAAGAAGAAGAGACCGACTCAAGACATGGAAGCTTTCTTAGAAGATTTGAAGATGTCTTGAAGGTATGAAAGAAATCACAAGACTTGGAAAGTTTTCTTGGAAGAGTTGTTGAAGTCCATGGAGAAGTTATATTGATTGAAGAATTCTAGAAGAAATCTAGAAATGAAGATGTTCAAAGAAGGATAGAAAATTAGTTGAAGAAATGAAGATTTTAAGTCTTGGAAGCTCTCTTGAAGATCATGATGAAGACTTAGTTAAATGGTTGAAGCATTGATGATGGAAGAGCTCTACAAGTAATGAAAATGAAAAAAATTCATCTAAAAAGAATTAAAGATGTTCTTGGAGTCATCTAACCTTGAAGAAGTATTTGCAAGCTTTAAAAAGCTTATTTGGATGATCCTTGAAAAGATTAGAGACTTTGGAGAAGATTGGATAAATGCTGCAAAAACATGTATTCTGGTAAAAAGAGTCGACTCCTCAAGTTTCATGAGTCAACTCTTTCGAACAGAGCCCTGGAAATCTGCTGGAGACTCAAAAGAGTCGACTCCTGCTGTAAAAAGAGTCGACTCATTTCAACAGAGAACAAAAATTCTGAAGATTGCTTAAAAGAGTCGACCCCTGCTATAAAAAGAGCCGACTCATTGGAACAGAGAGTTGAGTTTGTAGATTCTGACCAAAAGAGTCGACTCTTTTAAGTCATGAGTTGACTCCTGAAGGCAAAATCCTGAAGCAGACTGTAAAAAGAGTCGACCCCTGACAGTAACGGCTAGTTTTCTAACAGACGGTATAAGGCAATATGCAACCAAAACTTCTCCCATACTTCTCCAACAGCTAGAATCGATCCATAGCTTTAAATACAAGATACATACAGCTTCTACAATGATGATTAGAGTGATTATACCATTGATATCAAGAGCTTGAAGATGAAAATCTCCTGTGCCTCACTGCCACATATTTTTGCTAAGTGTTTAAGGTTATTCATTGAGTTATATTTGTTCATATACTCATTAGGAGAGTTACCCATTGTATAACCTCTATTCATTTCACTTGGGTGGGTTTGTAAACCTGTAAGTTTGAGTGTTCTTGGGTAAAAACACTTGTAAGTTTGAGTGAAGCTTGGACAAAATCACTTGTAAGTTTGAGAGAAGCTTGGACAAAATCTCTTGGGTTTTGAAAGCTTGGGAAGAAGTTTTTGTAAGAGTGAGCTGGGTACTTGTGGCAAAACCAGTAGCTGTGTAAAAAGTGTTACATAGTAGAATCCCTTCGAAAGGATTAAAGAAGAGAGGACGTAGGCAAGGTTGACCGAATCTCTATAAATCTGGTGCTCTTCTCTTCTGCATCTGTTTTGCTTATTTACTCACTATACATGCTTGCATAAATATATACATTGATATATACTTCACCTGCTTGATATATATACTTTGATTAATTGTTGTTGAAATACATAAACTGTTCTTAGTTGCAATTCTTGGTATAAATTCTATAAAATCCAATTCACCCCCCCTCTTGAGTTGCCTTCTTGGGCCAACATTAATTATAAAAATGCTACTGTCATGTCAAGCATAACCCATAGTTTGGAAGAGAGCTATCATGGGAAGGAAGAAAAATGAACTTTGACCCTACATGCTATAGGCTTGTTAGCAGCCTCCACACTTGCTAAACATAAATATATTCTCCATTTAACGTTGTAGCAAATCAAAAAGAACACCCAAGCTTGGATAGTTGAATTGCATTGCATGTACCAGAACTTGCATGGTTCAAAAAAGCAACACCGTTCAAGGTAAAACAAAGGAAACCCAAAATGCTTACCGTGGATGACCAACACACCAAACAAACTACCTGAAAATCCAAATTCAAGCCAAATGAGCTTCCCCAACCCATAGCCAACATCCAATCTCCCAAGTCAATGAGAATTGTAGAGAGAGAGAGAGAGAGAGAGAGAGAGAGAGAGAGAGAGAGTTCCCCAATACACAATCAACCATCAAATTATCAAAATCCATCATAAAAACATCGACTCAAATGGGTGTAATAGAAATTTTAAAATGTCCATAAACCAAGAATACTTCAACCACAAAATCTAAACAAGAATAATATACATAGCACTACATCAAACCACATGTCCAAACAAATCCCTTTTCTAGCTACCAAGTGAACTCATCTGCGTCTCTCTCTCTCTCTCTCTCTCTCTCTCTCTATTTATGGGTCTATGGCCCCCAAATTGATTATGGCTAAGCCTGATGTAGAAAAGCATAGAACAATGAATGAAAATCAGAACTTACTAAAAAAAAAAGCTCATCAAGAAACACGTGAGGAAGAAACCGCAAAACCCTATGTTACTACTTCAAAATCAAAAGAACTAAGTAAACCTACAAATTTGAGTTAAAATAGAGTATATTGTTAGGACAGAGCAGAATGTATAAATCTAGAGAGGGAGTTTTTGACATTGGTGGTAAGAAAAAAAGATATAGATGAAGATATAATGGAGGAGAACGGCGGCAGCGGAGGAGGAGGAGGCGGCAGCAGTGGCGGCGGTAGAAGCAGCAGCGGCAGCAGCTATGGAGGAGAACGGCTGGGGGCATGCCGCTTGGAGGTGCTGCTGGAGGTGTAGTTGGAGGCGGCAGCATGTATGGAGGAGAACGGTTGGGGGCATGCCGCTTGGAGGTGCTGCTGGAGGTGTAGTTGGAGGCAACAACGGCTGTGGAGAAGAACAGCGACGACAGAGGAGGAGGAGAAGGATTTTTTTTTTGGGGGGGGGGGGGGGGGGGGGGGGGGGGGGGGCGGGCGGTGGCTGGTACTCTCAAATCAGGCTCCTAGGGCTTTTGTTCAAGTGAGAGAAAGGGCTTTTTTTTTTTTTTTTTTTTTTTTTTTTGAAAGAGAAAAAAAAAGGGGGGAAATCTTTTTAGGAATGAAACCTTGTCATTTCAGTAAATACTATTTACGACGACACCACCCCGTCTCAAATACATCGTTGCATAAAAGGTGTCGAATTTAACTAGACCAAACAATATCGTTTTATACCTTTTTACGATGGCAAGATTGTTGCCTCAAATAGTACTATTGCAAATAGTATTTTTTTGCGTCGAGAACATTGCCGTCACGAATGATGGAGCATTTGTGATGGTAAAGGCAGTTGTCGCAAATATTCCATCTCAAATGCCCTCTTTTCTTGTAGTGCTCTATTTCTGGCAAAAATTCTATACCTTTTGCTACACTTCTATGTCTGTACTGTTTATCTAGAAGCTTAAGGATTGGTTTCTTGTATGAAAAACAAAAAGAAAATTTTCTATTCTATAACTTAAGGCTATGTTAGTAACCAGGATTTGCTGATGGAAAAGCAAAGAAAAATAAAAAGGTTAAGGAAAAGAGAACAAAAAATTTTGCTCTCTTTTCCGTCACTTTTTCCTTCCCTTGATAAATTCGGTTCTAAACACAGGGTTTATGCATCTAAACTTCATTAGCCCCAGATGACCGGTCAACTTGTAGTCTTGTGATTGCTATTCACAGTTGTATGTTGACAAAATAGTGTCGAATAAGATAAGTTATTCAATGCTCATGGAACGCCACGTCACCCTTACTGTACCTCTCACAAATGCAGAAGGTAACTCCGGTGAATGTACTTGGAATTGTCTAAGGAGAACCAAGCATTTGTGAAAGATTCAAAAAGACTGATGCGGTGCTTGTAGATTATTTAATAATTTATGGAACAATCTATTCCACTTTACAATTCCACATTGTTATGGGATATGTTGTGCTAAAGATGTGATGGTTGTGGAAACAGGAGACATCGTACTGACCAAAGAGTCTAGCAAGTTGTATCAAGAGAGAAATTATTCTGTGATTTTGGAGCGCCATTTAGTCTTACTCCTTCACTCATATGGGAATGAGTCATTCACATATTAGGTGTGATATTTGACCACACCTAACATGCGGAACCCTACCATTATGTGAGTGGTGGAATAAGGATGACATAATACTCCAAGAGTATTGAATAATTTTTCTATATCAAGAACTCTCTTATTATGCAAGAGAGTGATGTGGGATGGGAAAAAAAAAGGCATCCTCAACATTAGTCCAATCAAACCTATAGGTAATAGGTCTACTATTCCGAATTCTTACTTTACAAGAAAATATCTAGTTATATAAAAATAACAATACATTAATAATATTTTTGTAATTAAAAGTCATCTAAATAGATGTTTCATTTTGAAATAAAATGTCCAAGTTTAGACACATAATCTGTGATTTTTTTGTTTCCATAGCATTACAACGATTTAAAAGTTCATTGCTAATCCTTTGTACTCACAATTCTGAGATCGCTGATCAAAAGTTGCAAAATGCCCATTCAATCATTGACAAAAAAAAAAAAAAGACGGGCCTGGTTCCACCCTGGCAAGTCTAAGTCTTGGTCGCTGCATGGGTCCTATTGATACAGACCGTTGGGAAATGTTCTATCATGCAGACTTTTTACAATAGAAGACGCTTCGAGAATGATGTTACAATGAGAAAAACGATGGCCTGGTTGAACCCTAACAAGTTTAAGTCATGATGGATTGCGACATGGCTCTTATGAGTAAAATATTTTGAAAAGATTCTATTCTTACAGAATTTCTACAAAAAAAAATACTATTTGAATGGTGTGACAAGGAGAAAAACTGATGATGGGCCTGGTTCCACGCCTAACAAGTCTAAGTCATGGTTGTTGGGCCTGGTTCCACCCTGACAAGTCCAAGTCATGGTTGTTGTATGTCCCCTATGCATAAAAAGTTAAAAACTTTTGTATTCTGTTCTTGTAGACTTTTTACATAGAATACACAATGATACGGTAATGACGTCTTTAAATTATGAACTAAAATTATAAGTATAATGGTTTAAAATGAAAAAAAATCACAAACATACATGTCATTTTGTATAAATATTATGTTCATTTTGTATGAAAATTTTGTTTACATCGCATTAGTATAACTTTTTGCATATTTCTATGTAACTTTAATTTCAGTGCAACATGGGAACATGAATACTTATGTATTTGCATGTATACTTCCTGGGTTCTGAGTATCAATTGAATTATGATAACATAATTCAGAAGTTCACTTTTGATGCACATGAAAGGAAAGTATTCAAAGATGTTCAATCAAAACTCAAATTGGTCTCATATTGCAACAACCTTTAATTTTATTATGAGAAATTCTATTCATACGGAATTTTTGTTTGTCGATGGCAAGCATTTTCAAGCTATGCAGTTAAGTTTTATTACTCGCCCAATCTCACCAATAACAAGGAAGAAAAAGTTTTCCATTTTGTGCTATTTCTCGGATCTTGACTCGAGGTTTCTCTTGAACATTTTTTTAGGTAGAGCTCAAACTTGGAGTAGGTGTCCAAACTTCATTGACCGCAAAAGGGTGGTGTGCATTTTGTCGTACTTAAGTCTTCAAAATATTGAAGGTGGTACATTTTGTAGAAATTAGTAATATATTTTTAATAAGTGATTGATACCTTTAAGAACATTGACCGTTCTTCAAATTTTTTTCCCCTCAAAATTAATGTTGTCTTGTACCTTGTGATTTTGATTGATTACCATTTGCAAGAAATACCATGCCACATTTCCATTTGGTATCTTCTAAATGACTACATGAATTGATTACCTACTTCTTGAAGGTTATGTCACTTGGTCCTTGACCTCCCTTTAATTTCTCGGCTACTTAATATTTTTCAACACACATGCAATCAACATGAATTTAGTTCCTTTTAAGGGTGGAGGGATGTTGAAGGTCTCCTGAGCTATAGCTTTGGGGGATCCTAGTCCAACTCCTATTTTTAATATTTAATATTTTTTAATATATAAATTTAGCTCACCTCAATATTATCCAACTTATCATTTTTTAATACTCAGCCTAGCACCTTTTATTGTAAACTAATTACTTAACACAACCAACTTTAATCTTAATTTTTAAACCCAATAAAAATTAAATTAATTACTCAACCATTAGAAAAGTGTCCTAAGAAAGAGGTAGAGATACAAATTTTTGATTTATGTATTCATGCTCTAGAGCCCATAGCTGCTTGAAGGAGAAAGTCATTCTTAACTTAATATAATAATAATAAACGACAGCGACCGTTTGAAGATGAAAAAGTGCATAACCAAAGTTGTTTTTACATTCTTCAAGATAAGTGTGTAACCCGTGTTTTGTTTATAAATTCAACACATGTTTGAATGTTTTTTTTTTTCTTATCAATAGAAATTTATTATGATTGAAGTTGAACAACGGGACATAAAGAGATAAGATTCAATGTAATAAAATTTAGCAAGTCATTAAGTGCAATAATTGAGAGATTAACCTTCCAATCTTTTATGGACTTAGAGGGTTCATTTTCATTTCTAAAGCATAAAAAAATAAGTAAATAAATTTATATTTAGTTTACTAATATTGGTTGTGTTATATCATCCCAAGAGGGTTGAGAATTTTTTTTCAGTCCTAAATGATCATTTCGTCTAGAACAAGATTGATGATTATTTCTTTTATTAATTTTTTTTTTCTTATGTTCCATGAAGAACCGTCGAACACAATTTCAATAGGTACTTTTCCTTATATATTTTTTAATATACAGTTGTTTATGTACATATTTGTTACATATTAGTTGTAAAATTATTTGGTTTATATAACTTTTGCACATAAATCTTATATAATTTTTTTTTTGTAATTATTAAATTTTGACATAGCCCAGGGCAAATCACCGCCCTTGGTTCCTTTACTTCAAAAATACAATAATGCTCCGTAGCATCAATTCTTGAGATTAAGGGCAGTCCAGTTCATAAAACCCTGTATGACTGGATCTGCGGAGTTCGAGGGGGATATAGATGTATGTAACCTTACTATCAATCTTGGAGAGCCTGTTTCCTTATAACAACAATGTTTGAGATAATTAGACAAATATGAATTAGTAATAAGTTATTTTCTCCTTTATGGCCTTCGATCAATACGTAAACACTATTAGAGAACACCATCATTATTATTCCGCGCCAATGCGGTTGATGGTTGACGAAAGAACCCCGCTGTGATGTAAAAGGTTGGTGATGAGGACTTAGTATCTGTTTGGAAATTGTAGAAAGAAAAGAGAAAGGAAGAACAAAGAAGTAACAGAGAAATTGTATGAAAAGTGAGAGAACTTCGTGATAAATTACCGTGCTTTGTTAACCTACGATTCCCAAGTGCTGGATTCATTCATGTAATGCTCGAACAAATTGATCTAATCATTAATTTTTATTTAATGATTAGATAAAAATATTTCAGCTGCAAAGGAGAGCTTCTTGCAATAAGGCTTTTTTTGCGAAACCTTTCAGCTCCAACGTCAGCTCCAGCCACCCTGCTGCTAGCACTGGTTATAGGATGAGATGTCCGTCGCAGCAATCAAACAAGATACACTCTTTGAATTGGTGTATGTATACATGTATGTATTTAAATATTTTTGTGATATATATGTATGTATTTTAATATTTTTGTGTGCGAATATGGTGATGGTATGTTAAACGGATGAACTTTTTTACAAATTGCATAAGAAATCAACGGTAGTTATAGTATTGGGGTTGACCAAAGTTGAAGTATTAGTGGAGCACAGTTGGGATTTTCCACAAGATTGCATATAAAAAACAATTGAATTGGAATAAATTAACAGATTAAGCCATTGCTATTCTGTCTCTTAAGCAATTTTTTCTAACATGTTGGCATACGAGAAAATTTTATTAATAAATGCACAGTTATTTCCTTCTCATTTTTCCCACCTAACCCAAGAGGACTATAGAATTTGAAATATCTCATTTTCTTATCTTTTTTCTCTTATTTTCTTTTTTTGTAATAATTCTAAATCCAAACACTGCATAAAGTTATGCGTGTGAAAATTATGTGAAGAGAAAAGCTACCCACGGTCACTTTTGCTGGGCTGACATAAACTAATGGGTAACACATTAGCTCGGACCCACCAATTTTTGATAGGGCTAGGCTAACGTGATACCCATCAGTTAGTGCTTGTGCAGTAAGCACGATTGTGGGTAGCAAAGCCCTTATATGAATCCAAATTATTACAGTATCGAAGTCCAAAAATTCATCTTCCAAAAAAAAATCCAAAAAACTGCTTAGGTGAATTGAGTTTGTCTTCATCAGCTCGGATAGTTGAGAACAAGTAGGAAGCAGGTTCAGCTCTTGTTCGAACCTCTTGTTATAACAATAGTACATATTGTGGTGGATTTTTCTCTACATTTGTGGTGGCTCCAGTTTCACTTACTCCTTAGGAGTGCCCATCCTCCATACTACTGTAGTCTAATTAGTGCAAAAAAAAAAAAAGAATTGAACTTGTCTAGGAAATTCAAAACACCTCATTTATAGGACTACGCGTTTTGCGGCCAAGAAGATGAATCCTTGCACGACCTTATATTTATACAAAAATATATAGACAACATACAGACAGGTAGAAAATATTGTCCATTCATGGTCCCATGCTGATGGAAGGTAACCCTTTAGCATTATTATTATTATTATTATTATTATTATTATTATTATTATTATCTGAACCAAATCACACTGATATATATTAAGGGTTTACATAACAAATTAACGAAGTCTAGAGAAGTGGAGACCCTCATTGACTAATAGTAACTACCTCTGTCTGGCTCTAAGCTACTCAACAAAAAAGGACACCACAAAAAAGGATTAGCCGCAGCTTCCTTGGCCAAAAAGTCCACCACACCATTGTTTCACCACGACCTTCTTGGAACAAAAAACATGCAGAACCAATACAGGATAAGTTTTCACAATGAGATGATCAAGACCTAGGTTGAGAGCCAAGCAAATCCCTTCCCGAACGGCCCAGAATTCCGCTAAAACATTAGAAGCAATACCCATATTTAAGAGTGAGAATTCTTCTGTCAGTCGCACGTAAGCAAGCAATCCAATCATGCAAAGCTATTACAACTTCTAGTCTAATAAATATCATCCGTGGTATTGTGGTGCATTTGCAAATCCAATTGTAAATCTCATTTCAGCAGGAAACTAGAATACAGAAACGATTATACCAACACTTCAATTCCAAGAAGCATAAAAAATTTTATTTGGCTATTTGGTTGCAAATCTTATTGAAATACCTTGATTTGCTTCAAAATTTCATGGCTTTGGAGTAAATTACTCGTTCTAATGTTACTCTAATGGATGCAAAAACCTACCACGTATTAGGTACAACTCCTAGCTAGTAAAGTATATGAAGTTAGTTAGAATACTAGAATTAATTAACAATAAATCTTACACCATACTATAAACGATAATCATGAAAAGGAACCTTTCTATTAAATTAAAAAAAATCACTAAAAATATAAGCATCACTTACCTACAAATACCTTCCATGCATGATGATTTCCGCTCCCACCCAGTTTGTAATCAATTTGTTTTGACCTTTTCACCTTCCTATGCTGTTTTCCTTCAACAATTCTAACAAACCATACGGCGATCATGAAAAAATAACCTTTCTATAACGAGTAATGCTATAGAACCAGAATATATAACCAGAAAATATAACCAGAATGATGTGGCTGAGTTGTGGGCCTATCACTTTAAAATAAAGAACCCACCAAAATGCATTTTAATTACAAAACTGCCACTGACACATCATTCTGGTTCAAAATTCTGTACAAAAATTCTGAAAGAATAGCATTTTCCATAAAATTAACACAATCCAAAAAACACAAGCATCACTTACCTAAAAAAGCCATCAATTCATGATTATTTGTGCTGCCACCCAGTTCATAATCAATTTGCTTCGATCTTTTCACCTTCCCATGCTTTTTTCCTTCAACAATTTTAGCAAACCATTTTGGTCTTCTAGTTAAGAAAATAAGATATCCCATAACCAATCCAAATACCATTCCACATCCATACCCCATTAGCATGGCTTCCCAAATAAATTCAATTGAAAAGTCCAAATCATCTTCTTGTTGCAGTATAACTGGTGGCTGTGCTTGCACCTCATTATCTCCACATTCCATTGACAATGGAAATCCACATAATCCTAAGTTCCCAGCATATGAATCATTATGAAATGTATCCAATTGTGCGCTTCGAGGTATGGGTCCAACTAGATGATTGTTTGAAAGGTTTAGGACTGCAAGAAATGTTAGGATTGTGAGTTGCCCTGGAATCTTCCCAGTGAGTTGGTTTGAAGATAGGTCCAACGATTCAAGCACTTTTAGATTTCCTAATGATGATGGAATATGACCCATAATGCTATTATGAGATAAATTAAGCAATTGAAGTGCTTGTAGCATTCCAATGACACTTGGAATCTCTCCTTTGAATTTGTTGTTGGAGAAGTCGATTGTCATGAAGACAGTTAGAACATACACTTGTTCAATACCCACCCCCTCATAGACTAGCTCTACAGAATCTCGATAATAGTTTTGCCCCATATATTTCGACTCCATTTTAGTTTCATCCACATCCCTTATAGCTTTGAAATTATGAAAATATGACATTGGCAAAAAGCCAGTGAAGTCATTGTGAGAGAGATCGAAAACTCGAAGCTTAGGAAAGGAAAATGCAGTTCCAGAAGTTCCTATAGAACCATAAAACCTGTTGGACCGCAAGACCAGAACCTTCAACTCCGGAAGAGTCCCCAACCAATTGGGAAATATATCATTTATCTTGTTGTCTTCAAGGTCTAGAACTTCCAAGCATTTACAATTGGTTAATGCTGACGGCACTGGTCCTTCCAAATGATTGCCATTCAAATTAAGATTCCTTAACCGATTGCCCTCTACAAATGTTGTTGGAATAATCCCATGAAAGCTATTCATCCGAAGATCTAACACTGAGAAAAAATTACTAAAGTTTCCCAAACATTGTGGAATTACACCACTCAAGCTGTTATAAGACAAATCAAGAATGTCAAGGGAACTCAAATTGCAAATAGATGAAGGGATGTCTCCAGTAAGTTTATTGTGTGAGATCAAAAAATAAACTAGGGAGAGTGATGGAATTGGGAGTGGTCCTTGAAGGTAGTTATGGGAAAGATCTAAGAAAGTAAATGAAGTCTCCCAAACCCATTTTGGAATCTGGCCATGAATATTGTTTTTGGAAAGATCTAGTCGGTGAAGATTCTTTGAGTTTCTCAAGAAATCTGGGAACTTGTCTATGTTGCAAGAAGACAAACCCAATGAAAAAAGATTGGGCAAGGTACAGTTACTGTCACTACTTATTGATAGATTGTTCTGAGAAAGATCAAGGTAATCTAGTTTTTTGAGCTTTGAGAATAAGTGTAGATCCACAAAACCACTCAAATTATTTGATGAAAGGTAGAGGCAAGTCAGATTTGCAAGCTTTGAAATTGACTGCGGAATGGGGCCTTGTAGTTTATTATTACGCAACACAAGGTGCTCCAATGCTGAATTATTTTGGAACTCAGGAATTTGACCACCCAAGTGATTAGAACTCAAATGCAATTCTACCAATGAGACAAGCCCGCCTATATTGGAGGGAATGGGACCTGTTAGAGCATTATTCGAAATGTCTAAATAAACAAGCTGTGTCAGGTTGGCCACCGAGCGTGAGAATTGGCCATCGAGTTTGTTATCTTGAAGAGCTAGAGACTCTAGCTTTATAAGCTTACTAAAATCATTGGGAATTTTGCCTTCGAGGTTGTTGCTAGAAAGACTTAAGATGGTGAGTTGCTCAAGATTCAAGAGAGTAGATGGGAACTGACCGGAGAAACTGTTTTCCGACAAGTCTAAAAGACTGATTTGTGTAAGGTTCCCTATTGATTTAGGTATGGATCCCGAGAACCTGCAATATGAGAGATCCAACTCCTTGAGTGAACTACTGCTGCTCCAGTTTACTTTGAGTAAATTACCAGTGAGGTCACCGTTACCTTCTACTTCGAGTTCTTGCAACTTTGGAAGGTGAAAAATGTCAGCTGGTAAGTTCCCGTGCAATCCGGTCTGGCCAAGTTTGAGAGTGGTTAAAGAAGATAAGTTCATCAAGGAATTGGGTAAAACTGAAGATATGTTTACTTGGGAAAGGACAAGTTTTTGTAAATGGGTCAGGTTTTTGAGCAGCAATTTGAAATTGTGTGGTTCAAGTTCTAGTTGTCCATCAAAGGAAGAAAGATGGAGTGAAACCAGTTTTGACAAGTGGGAGATTTCTGATGGGATTAAGCCTGAAAAACTAGAATACAAGAGGCTAAGATGAGTCAAATTCACAAACCGACCAAACGCAGATGAAATGCGGGAATGATTGAAGTCATTGTAGCTTAGATTGAGCCGTTGGAGGTGAGAGAGTTGGTAGAGGCTGGTATTAGGAAGGATGGTCCCATAGAGCTGGCTACAACTGAGGTCAAGCTCAATCACACGACCGGTCAACCCATCGCATGTCACCCCATCCCACAGACAGCAATCGGTAGCACTCTCGTTCCAAGACTGTGTCTTTGGATAAGTAGAATCGCACCCGAAGGAAGCAAAACTGTTTATAGTGAACATATGCTTAAATTCTAGCAAGGCAGAGCTCTGGTCATGAGGACACAAATGACTTGTAGAAGAAGAAAAAGGGGATGGAGATGCACAAACAACAACAAATTGCAAGATATAGCAGAGGAACAGGAACAACCATATTGATCGCCCCATTTTCTTCATCTTCTTCTTCTTCTTCCTTTTTTTTTTTTTTTATTTATTGGAAAGGATTAAGGATTGAGAGGTACTGAGAATATTAGTCTAGCTTCTCCCTTTATAGTGAAGCGAGCCTGCTACTACAAATTAATAACGGATCTTCCAACTTTAATAATTATCAGAGGGTAAAACTACAAGCAAAAAGAGTAGCACCAGGCCCACCATTATCAAAGTTTGTGTTAGTTTATATGTTAGCTGGTTAAAAAGTAACATGAAATTTCAAGAATACTGAATAATTTATAAACAAGTTATTCCATTCCAAAATTCCACATTGATGTGGGAAATTTTGTGCGAAAGATGTGATGGTTGTGGAAACATGAGACATCCTAAAATTCCACATTGATGTGAGAAATTTTGTGCAAAAGATGTGATCGTTGTGGAAAATTCCACATTGATGTGAGAAATTTTGTGCGAAAGATGTGATGGTTGTGGAAACATGAGACATCCTAAAATTCCACATTGATGTGAGAAATTTTGTGCGAAAGATGTCATTGTTGTGGAAAATTCGACATTGATGTGAGAAATTTTGTGCGAAAGATGTGATGGTTGTGATAATTGGGGAAAATTCCACATTGATGAAAGAAATTTTGTGCGAAAGTTGTGATAGTTGTGGAAAATTCCACATTGATGCAAGAAATTTTGTGCGAAAGATGTGATGGTTGTGGAAAATTCCATATTGATGTTTCGTACCGACCAAACATGGAATGGAACAAAAAAAAGGCATCCTTAGCTTTAGTCCAATCAAACCTATCATTAATATGTTTGAGTATTCCGAATTCATACTTTGACAGTAAACATCTATTTATACAGAAAATTGACGGAACAATGCGAGACACATTATTCTGTGTAATTTTTTTTTTTATTTACATAACATTACAGCAATTTAAAAGGCCATTGCTAATCCACTGTCAATCATTGTAGTAATATTTTACGGTATACATCATCCCATGTCCATCATGAGATTGTTGGTCAATTTTTCTTAGTCAAAAGTTCCATACAGCCATTGGATAAAAGACGGGCCTGGTTTCACACTGGCAAGTCTAGGTGTTGGTCGCTACATGTGTCCTATCAACACAAACCGTTGGGAAATATTATATTCATGCAGACTTTTTACATAGAAAATACTTTTTTTTTTGGTCTGACATAGAAAATACTTTCAGAATGATATTACAACGAGAAAAAAAAGATGGGCCTGGTTCAACCCTGACAAGTCTAAGTCATGGTTGATCACTACATGTCTCCTATGAATAAAAATATTATGAAAAGATTATGTTTTTACATAATTTTTATACAAAAAACACTATCTGAATGGTGTGACAATGAACAAAACTGAAGATGGGCCTGGTTCCACCCTGACAAGTCTAAGTCATGGTTGTTGTATGTCCCATACACATAAAAACTTTTGTGTAATATTCTATTCTAGCATAATTTTTTTTTTGAAAACACCATACTAGAATGATATGGTAATGATGTCTGTTTAAATTATGAACCAAATTATAAGTGTCATGATTTGAAATGAAAAACGACAAACACGCACGTCATTTGTATAAAAAATCTGTTTTACATCATATTGCTCTAACCTTTTGCGTATTTTCATATAACTTTTTCTATTTTAATTTCAGTGCAACATGGGTACACGAATACTTGTGTCTTTGTATGTATACTTCCTGGGTTGTCGGTATCAATTGCAGAAGTTTACTTGTGATGCACACATGATGGAAAAGTATTCAAAAAAGTTCAATCAAAACTCAAATTGCCCACAAAATGCAACAAACTTTAATTTTATTATGAAAAATTCTATTCATAGATAATTTTTATTCATTCATAGCATCCATTTTCAAGCTACCCAGTTAAGTTCTTGGCATAAAACTGATTACTAGCACCATCTCACCAATAACAATGAAGAAAAAGTTTTCCATTTTGTGCTATTTCTCGGATCTTGACCCTTGAGGTTTCTCTTGTGACATTCTTCTAGGTCGAGCCCAAATTTGGAGTAGTTACATCCAAACTTCATTGGCTTCAAAAGGGTGGTGCGCATTTTGTCGTAATCAAGTCTCCAAAATAATTAAAGATGGTACATTTTTGTAGAAATTAGTAATATATTTTTAATAAGTGATTGATACGTTTAAGAACGTTGACCATTCTTCACTTTTTCCCCTCAAAATTAATGTCCATTTGATTTTGATTGATTACCATTTGCAAGAAATACCATGCTACATTTCCATTTTGGAATATTCCAAATGACAACATGAATTGATTGCCTACTTCTTGAAGGTTACCTCTTCTAGGCTACTGTATATTTTTCAACACACATGCAATCAAGATGAATTTAGTTCCTTTACTACAAAAATTCCACAAACAAAGCATAGAAATACAATAATGCTCCATAGCATAAATTCTTTAGATTAAGGACAGTCTAGTGCATGAAACTCAGTATGGCCGCATCTGTCAAGTTTGAGGGGGATATAGATGTATGTAACCCTTACTATCAATTGTGGAGAGCCTGTTTCCATATAACAGCAACGTTTGAGACTCTTAGAAAATATGGATTAGTAATAAGTTATTTTCTCCTTTGTGGCCTTCGATCAATACGTAAACATGTATGAAGAAATATGTGAGAACACCATCATTATTATTCCGCGCCAATGTGGTTGATGGTTGACGAAAGAACACCGCTGTGATGTAAAAGTTTGGTGATAAGGACTTAGTATCTGTTTGGAACTTGTAGAAAGAAAAGAGAAAGGAAGAACAAGGAAGTAAGAGAGAAATCGTATGAAAAGTGAGAGAACTTTGTGATAAATTACCGTGCTTAGTTAACCTACGATTCCCAAGTGCTGGATTCATTCATGTTATGCTTGAACGAATATATCTAATCATTAATTTTTATTTTCTAATTCACTATAAGTATAGTAGAAATAGTTAACATGTAATAATTGCATGCAATTATGGAGGTTTGATTACAGAGAAATGCAAGGAAGTTTCTTTTTCTCTTCTTTTTCTTCATATCTCTGACGTTGTCTTCGGCTTTGATTTTCTTCACCTGCAAAGGAGAGCTTCTTGCAA
The DNA here is from genome assembly GCA_033060915.1 of Euryodendron excelsum. NCBI lineage: Eukaryota > Viridiplantae > Streptophyta > Magnoliopsida > Ericales > Pentaphylacaceae > Euryodendron > Euryodendron excelsum. The sequence goes on along the minus strand of CM065393.1, from coordinate 31,716,357 downwards.
TAAGGCCTATTTCGCGAAACCTTCCAGCTGCAACGTCAGCTCCAGCCACCCTGCTGCTAGCACTGGTTATAGGATGAGATGTCCGTCGCAGCAATCAAACAAACTTTGAATTGGTGTATGTATACGTGCATGTATTTAAATATTTTGTGTGCGAATATGGTGATGGTATGTTAAACGGATGAACTTTTTTACAAATTGCATAAGAAATCAACGGTAGTTATAGTATTGAGGTTGACCAAAGTTAAGCATTAGTGGATCACAGTTGGGATTTTCCACAAGATTGCATATAAAAAACAATTGAATTGGAATAAATTAACAGATTAAGCCATTGCTATTCTGTCTCTTATGCAATTTTTTCTAACATGTTGGAATGCAAGAAAAATATATTAATAAATGCACGGTTATTTCCTTCTCATTTTTCCCACCTAACCCAAGAGGACTATAGAATTTGAAATGTCTCATTTTCTTATCTTTTTTCTCTCATTTTCTTTTCTCATGATAAATCCTAAATCCAAACATAGGGTAAAGTTATGCGTGTGAAAATTATGTGAAGAGAAAAGCTACCCACAGTTGCGCTAGCTTGGCAGGCATCGACTAATGGGTAACACATTAGTCCAGGCCCACCTGTTTTTGGTGGGGCCAGGCTAACTGATTTCCATTAGCCGGTGCTTGATTTCCATTAGCCGGTGCCTGCGCAACAAGCGCAACTGTGAGTAGCAAAACTCTTATATGAATCTGAATTATTATAGTATCGACGTCCCAAAATTAATCTCCCAAAAAAAATCTAAAAAAAAACTACTTATGTGAATTGAGCTTGTCTTCATCAGCTCAGATAGTTGAGAACAAGGAGGAAGCAGGTTCGACCCTTGTTATAACAAGAGTACATACTGTGGTGGACTTTTCTCTACATTTGTGGTGGCTCCAGTCTCACCTGCTCCTTAGGAGTGCCCATCCTCCAAATTACTATAGTCTAATTAGTGCAAAAAAAAAAAAAAATGAATTGAACTTGTCTAGTAAATTCAAAACACCTCATTTATAGGACTATGAGTTTTGCGGCCAAGAAGATGAATCCTTGCACGACCTTATATTTATACAAAAATATATAGACAACATACAGATAGGTAGAAATATTGTCCATTAGTGGTCCCATGCTGATGGAAGGTAACCCTTGGTTTAGCATTATTTTTATTATTATTATTATCTGAACCAAAGCACACTGATATATATTAAGGGTTTACATAACAAATTGGCGAAGTCTAGAGAAGTAGAGACCCTCATTGACTAATAGTAACTACCTTTGCCTGGCTCTAAGCTACTTAACAAAAAAGGATTAGCCGCAGCCTCCTTGGCCAAAAAGTCCACCACGCCATTGTTTCACCACCACCTTCTTGGAACAAAAAATATGCAGAACCAATACAGGATAAGTTTTCACAATGAGATGATCAAGACCTCGGTTGAGAGCCAAGCAAATCCCTTCCCGAACCGCCCAGAATTCCGCTAAAACATTAGAAGCAATACCCATATTTAACAGTGAGAATTCTTCTGTCAGTCGCACGTAAGCAAGCAATCCAATCATGCAAAGCTATTACAACTTCTAGTCTAATAAATATCATCCGTGGCAGTGTGGTGCATTGGCAAATCCAATTGTAAATTTCATTTCAAATCTTAAGGAGCATAAAAAAATTTATTTGGTTATTTGGTTGCAAATCTTATTGAAATACCTTGGTTTGCTTCAAAATTTCATGGCTTTGGAGTAAATTACTCGTTCTAATATAATGTTATTCTAATGGATGCAAAAACGTACCACATATTAGGGACAACTCCTAGTAGACTACATAAAGTTAGATAGAATACTAGAATTAATTAACATTAAATCTTACACTATACTATAAACGATAATCATGAAAAGGAACCTTTCTATTAAATTTCTAAAAAAAAAAAAACACTAAAAGCGATGATTTCCACTCCCACCCAGTTTGTAATCAATTTGCTTCGACCTTTTCACCTTCCTATACTGTTTTCCTTCAACAATTCTAACAAACCATATGGCAATCATGAAAAAATAACCTTTCTATAAAATTAACACAACCCTAAAAACATAAGCATCACTTACCTAAAAAAGCCATCCATTCATGATTATTTGTGTTGTCACCCAGTTCATCAATTTGCTTCGATCTTTTCACCTTCCCATGCTTTTTTCCTTCAACAATTTTAGCAAGCCATTTTGGTCTTCCAGTTAAGAAAATAAGATATCCCATAACCAATCCAAATACCATTCCACATCCATACCCCATTAGCAAGGCTTCCCAAATAAATTCAATTGAAAAATCCAAATCATCTTCTTGTTGCAATATCAGTGGTGGCTGTGCTTGCCCCTCATTATCTCCACATTCCTTTGACATTGGAAATCCACATAATCCTAAGTTTCCAGCATATGAAACATTCTAAAATGTATCCAATTGTGTGCTTCGAGGTATGGGTCCAACTAGATGGCTGCTTGAAAGGTTTAGAACTGCAAGAAATGTTAGGATTGTGAGTTGCCCTGGAATCTCCCCATTAAGTTGGTTTGAAGATAGGTCTAACGATTCAAGCACTTTTAGATTTCCTAATGATGATGGAATATGACCCATAATGCTATTATGAGATAAATTAAGCAATTGAAGTGCTTGTAGCCTTCCAATGACATTCGGAATCTCTCCTTTGAATTTTTTGTTGGAGAAGTCGATTGTCGTGAAGACGGTTAGAATATACACTTGTTCAATAAATAGACTAGCTTTACAGAATCTCGATAATAGTTTTGCCCCATATATTTCGACTCCATTTTAGTTTCATCCACATCCCTCATGGCTTTAAAATTGTGAAAATATGTTGTTGGCAAAAAGCCTAGTGAACTCATTGTGAGAGAGATCGAAAATTCGAAGCTTAGGGAAGGAAAATGCAGTTCCAAAAGTGCCTATAGGACCATAAAACCTGTTGGACCGCAAGACAAGAACCTACAACTCTGGAAGAGTCTCCAACCAGTTGGGAAATATATCATTTATCTTGTTGTCTCCAAGGTCTAGAACTTCCAAGCATTTATAATTGGTTAATGCCGACGGCACTGGTCCTTCCAAATGATTGCCATTCAAGTTAAGATTCCTCAACCGATTACCCTTTGCAAATGTTGTTGGAATAATCCCATGGAAGTGATTCGCTCTCAAATGTGCAATTGCACTTGAGCTTTCCTCGCAAGAGTACAGGTGTCGATCGAAGTAAAAACCAGTAAGGACCGGTATCGTTCTCTCCCAAGGACCGAGCCAAATATAGGCGTGGCACAAGTCGAAACAAACAACAAACGGGATGAATTAGTGAATTGTTTAGCAAATTGAAACTATACTAAAATAAGACCAAAAATCATTGAATGGTGAGAGGTTGTGATTTACTAAACTAAACTAATTGAAATTGAAATTGAAGACAATTATACTAAATTTTGTAACAATTGATGAAGGGCTTGGATGCAATTGCTTCAATCTACCAAATCTCTACAAAGTCTTTAATGGAATTTGTTTAACTCAAGTCAAGGTTCACTCCATGGAACCTTGACCCGGAGGATTTCGACCATAAACGCTTGAATTCATGTTCAATTAAGTGTAGATTGTTGGTTCATTATAAGAATCTTAGAGACAAATCCTCAATTGTGCAATTCCTATACCAATTAGAAGATGGTGCATAGCAATTACCAACCTAGATTATGAATCTAAGTGTTCTATGTGTCTACAACTCAATTAAAGCAAGAATTGAAAAAACCATAAGATAAATCATTTGAATTCATATACCTCCATTGAAGCCTTTGCAAATCCTTGGTAGATCTCCACAATTACATCCAAGAGATGTCTAGCTACTTGAATCCATGGAAGCAAGCATGAAGAATTGACTAATTCTCATTAATTGTTGAAGGAAATGGCGTTGGTTTACAAGGAAAGTGTAAGAAAATGCAAGAAAATACAAGGAAAAACTATATCTAACCCACTTTCTCTCTCTATATCTAATCCTAACAGAAAATCTAAGCTATAATTGATGATAGATACAAAAATCGCATCCTCTTTTAAGTGATATAACTGCAGAATTCGCGCAAACAGGGCGGTACCGTACGTACGGTGAACAGTACGGTACTGTTCACCGTACGTACAGCGAACATAGCGTACGTACGGTAAAGGCTACGCTAATTTTTCCTCTCTGAAGTTTGTTCCTGTGGTGCAGGCGTACGTACGGTGAGACATACCGTATGTACAGTTGGACTACCGTACGTACGGTTAGACGTACGCAAAATACCCTCATCTGAAGTTTGGGTCTAGAACTGGGGCGTGTGTACGATGTGAGATACCGCACGTACGGTTGGACCACCGTACGTACAGTATCTCCTACCGTATGTACGGTAACTGCACAACTTGGCCTTTTTGCTCCAATGTTCGCCCGTTTTCTTGCACAAAACCCACAATCACTCATTAAGACATTTATTATGCTAAAATAGAACATATATACCACCTAATTGGACTAACAACAACTATTTAGGGACTTTAGATTACACTTTTTAGAGTGTAATCACCACCCCCCCAACTAGCTTTTACTAGTCCCTAGCAAAAACGCGAAAAATAAAACAAGATTATATACAATGAAGATAATCTCCACTTTCGGGGGAGTCCCGGATGCATTTAGCATATGCATCAAGCCTTTAAACCCCTAGTGGACGAGTGGTGTCTCGTGAGGGTTTACAGTGATGATACCCACAAACATCCCTTTATGAGTTGCAACATTTAGATGAGATTAAGGAACAACAACTAATCAAGCCTCAATCAATGCATTCTACTCTCACTTCTTAACACTTACAAGATCATGCAACACGTCATGAAAAAGAGAGGATTAAGTGAGTGTGTGAAATATCATGATGAAAAGTTCAATTCGAAATATCTCTAAACATAAGTCCATCTTTTTAAAGCTTTGATCCAAACCTCACTAGGAATACACTCTCAATTAAAAGACCCACATGGTTCTCACAATAGTATGTTTAGCAATGGAGTAAATGTAAAGAGACACATTAAGTGAACATACCAATTACAAAAACCGACAAGATAGAAGTGTATCGACATTAGCATAGCTCCATGAAAGAATGTTCAAAGTTAAATATTAATTCAAAGAAATTGACAAAATATGCTTATACTCTATTGAAAACTTCAATCAAATACAACTTGGATCACCAATCCATGTACAGGTGGAAATAGCAATGTAGAAGAGGTGAAGGGTAAGGGTAAAGAGATAGTAAATGGTCATATCATGTGTGATCAAGACATGAAATGGTAAATACAAAGCAACTACAACTCTTTCCCTTTTTAATCATTTGATACACTCTTCTCTAATTATTGCCCTTCCTCGAAATACTTTCATATCAACTTTTTTTTTTTTTTCTTCGTATAGAACTCCTTTTTCATTCTTTTCTTCTTTTTTTTCTTTTCTTTCATCATTCCTCTTTTTTTTTTTTTCAACATCAACGTCTTTTTTTATTATTATTATATTTCAAAAGACACTTTTTGTGTTGAAATTCCCAAATCGATCTCCCTATCTCTCTTCTTCTTTTTTTTTTTCAACTTTAGCAATGAAGCAACACTTTCTTTTCTCACATAGGCGTCCCTTTGTGATACAAGAGAAGAAATTACTTTGCATTTTTTTTCAAATAATAAAAGCAAAAGATCAACAAGGGTCAAGGAAAATGTATGGTTTGGCAATGGAAGGCTAATGGCTATCAAGAAGAATATGGTATAGGATCATTTCCAAAGTTGTACAATCAAAACATTTCATAGAATACAAGTGTCAATATTAAGATCAAAACTCAACTCATGAACCAAATACAAACAAAATGAAGCTATTGAATTAAATGAGGGTGAAGAATTTATCCTTGACTAAATGTAAACGCTCAAAAAGGCGATAAATGCTCTAAAACTCACAAGGTAATAATCTCCACTAATGTAAAGATGAACATGCTAGAGGTAGTAAAAATTGATGCTCGCCATCATAATTGTGCACAATAAAGTGGTCCCCTCTACTTATGCATTAATGAAGCACAATCTATAAAGAGATCAAGTATAGAGAGACAATGCATCAAATCTTAGCAAAAATAAAAGTACATGTTCCTCCCTTCTCATCTCAAATAGCACTCTCTCAAGTTATGTCATGGTACTCGGAAACCAAGAGTCAACACGTCCACCATGAATAATAAAGGTCAATCAATAAACCACTCATGGATGCTAGCAGTGCAAAGTACAAAATGAGAGAAGCCATACAATACTGTCAACCTCTTACAATCATGTGATAGATAAAGATAAAGTATCCACTAAATCATATCTGAAAAAGAACCTGTCTATACAAAAGATCGACATCCACTGAAAGAAATAAATCATGTAAGCTCAAAACAGATATGTACTTATATAAAACTGAAATGGACTACATCAAAATGCTGCAGAGTTTTAGATACATCAATGAACAAAATGTATACATGGGATGTACATGAGATGCTATACAAATGATACTATACATATGATGCTATCTAAACTCTACCCTGCGTAAGTCCAAACTCATCATCATCCTGAAAATCATGCCCCCCTAGAGATGTAAGGTCTGTAGCACCAACAGCTAAGTCAGGAAAATCGGTCTCCTCCTCTTGCGGAAGTTTGGACAAAATATCAGTCAACATCTGACCCTGTCTCACCTGCTCCTGTCGAACCTCCTCCTGGAACCTGGACTGAGTGGCCTGGAGCTCTGCTATCTGAGCACCCAAAACTGTCTGCACAGCAGTGATCTGTGCTGTGTGTGCAGTCTCGAGAGCCGCACATCTCTGACTGAGCTCCGTATGGGCTGCCTGAAGTCCATTAACCGACTGCTGCATCGCCTGGATGGCTGCAATCTGCCTCTCAATATGTGAACTCTGCTGGTCTATAATCTGGGCTATTGCCTGAAACATAGGACTCACCTGGGCTGGCTGTGGCTCGCTCTCAGTCCGAGGCTGCTGCTGCTTTCCTGGAACCTGCTCTCCCTCTACGGAGGCCTACTGCTGCTGCTGCTGGGCTCTCTACTGGGCCTGAACCAGTGCCTCGGCCCACCTCTGAATACCCGCTAACTGACCCGCCGCCCTGTTCTGAGTGGATAGGGCGATGGGTCTAAGCATCTGAGCTAAAGGATCGTCGACTGGGGCTGCTACTCCAGCGTGCACAATCAGCTCGGTCATCATCCCCGCAAATGGTAATGCCCCCTGCGGCTTCGTCGAAGCTGCGGACTTATAGAAGGCACCGAACATGTAACTGGGAAGATCAATACTCCTACCCGTCCCCAGGGCATAGAGTAACTAGCCTCTACGCCTGCTCACCTCTCCTCGTCGTCCTAACGGAAAGATCGACCCGTAGGTAAAAACGAACATCGGCGCATATCTCAGAGCAAGGAATTTCTTCTCAATCTGAGAAGAAATCCACTGGTTATCGAGTGCACAAATCTCTGCTACCATGACATCATGCTCTACCTCACCCCGCTGAGGTCAACTCAAAGCTGGGTCATAAACCCAGGGTAGACTAAAAAACTCTGCAAAGGTGGCTGGGGTAATGGTAATGGTTTTACCCCTAACGGTGAAAACTATATGCTCATATCCGGCTACATCCGATAGTGCTCGGATGTTAGCCATCAACTCGGAGACCAAACCCGTCCTATGCCGACCACTATACTGTGCTAATCTCAGCCACCCCTGGCTCTCAAACATCTCTCTCCAAAGATAGGGCTCACCCATGAAATGCTCGAGAGTCATCGCTCTCTCCTGTACCGGGCCCCTCTTACTGAAAATCTGATCAAATCTTTGTTGTGCCTTCCCGTCAACAAATCGGGAGGCATCAAAGGCAACAGGAACTCTACGGACCTTCTTGGTCCGCGGAGCCATCTACACTAAACGATCTAACTAAACTACGAAACTAAAAGCAAGCTACTAAAGAAAGTAAAGGAAATGAAAAGAGAAAGGCTCAAAAGGAATACCTAAGAGTGGACAAATGACGGGCACGGGCAATGAAGACCACAACTGAAATCCGGCAGGGCTCCGCTACACTCTCGGACACTCCCTCACTCTCCCTCACTGAGTCAGCTCTGAGTTAACTCAGTTCTAAAAATGAATTCGATTTAAAAAATGAGGGCTTATATAGAAAAGTGGGGGCACCATACGTACGGTGCTTAAGTGCGTACGTACGATGCCGGCTGGCTAGCAGACGCACGAAAGAGCTAGCGGTACCGTACGTACGCACTAAGACAGCGTACATACGGTCATGAAGATATGCACAGACCGAGCTACCAATAGAAACATGCCACTTCAGCGTACGAAACGGGGTATCACCGTACGTACGCTTGCACCAGCGTACGTACCACCGTATGTACGCTAAGAAGGAAAAACTACAGATTCGAAAAAATTAGTCTATTATGTACAAAAATAGAGAAACAACACTAAAAATGGGCCCAAAACAATCAGAACAAGGGAGAATGCCTTGAAATCTACCCTCACCCCCCACCTAGAACGATGCATTGTCCTCAATGTCACACAAGAAGCCACAAAAACATGAATGAAGGCAACACAAAAACAATAAAGCAACCCACCAATTCATTAAGGACAGAAATCAACCATTACAATGCCACGGGTGACCCAAACAACATGGGAATGAAAGATAGAGGATTCCTATAAGAGGAGTCCAAGACACAACAACCTATAATGCAAACTACCACCCGGGTGGGTTACTCAGGCCTATTTCTTGGAAGAGGTGGATCCGGAAGACGCAGCGGCTTCCTTCTTAGATGTGCCGGAAGATGAAGAGGGCGACTCATTAAAGAGGTGAGAGGCCACCAAACAAGCCACCGTGACAGCATCATCCGACGGAAGGCGGGATAAAGAGGTGCACGTGTGGGCTCATAAGAACGCGGCGTAATCCGGGTCCTCCATCTCGTTAGAATGCGTGGCTTGGGTGGTTTTCTCACTAGTCTTGGAAGGGTCCTCGGAAGCCATGGAGAGGGCTGAAACAAAGGGACAAATGCTCAAATATGGCTGAATAAAATGAGGGGAGAAGGTAGGGACTTGAGGGCTGGAAGTCCCTCCACTTATACACGCAAGAGCTCACATGTAAGGGTATCAATGATGATGCAAAGAAGTACAAGGCAGCTGGAGGATTCCCTGCACTCAATCAATATATGATTCTCCCCAAACAACAAAGACTAGGCCCACAAAGCAACCTACTCTTATTCCCAAAACAACCTAAAAATGGAAAACAAACAAACTACTACAACTATACTAGAAACTAGCCTACATGGTTCTACAACTAAACTTAGTCCTAATGAAATGAGAATAACCAAAACTAGAAACAAACAAAGAAAGCTAAGGAAAGTCAATCTAAGCTACTCCTACTCCTAAAGATTAAGGCAAAGATCATCATCAATCAAAGGGTGGTGGATCAATGAGATCCACACACTCCACTTCTCCTTGGAAGGTCTCGAAGTAAGGCTTCAATCTTTGGCCATTCACCTTGAAGGCCGCCCCATTGGTAAGGTTTTTCACTTCTATAGCTCCATGGGGGAAAATGTAAGTGACAAGGTAGGGACCCACCCATTTACTTCGTAATTTGCCCGGAAATAGATGAAGGCGCGAGTCATAAAGTGGCACCTTTTGACCAACTTTAAATGATTTGCGAAGAATGTGTTGGTCATTGAACTTCTTCATGCGCGCCTTCACAATCTTAGCATTTTCAAAGGCATCATTACGAAGTTCATCGAGTTCATTTAATTGAAGCTTGCGGTGGGCCCCTACGGCCTCACGATTCTCATTACATTTCCGTATGGCCCAATAAGCCTTATGTTCAATTTTCACCGGGAGGTGACACGCTTTCCCATACACAAGCCGATATGGGGATGCACCGAGCACTGTTTTGAAGCCCGTGCGGTAGGCCCACATTGCATCGGTTAGCCTAAGGGACCAATCTTTCCTAGTAGGGTTGACTGTTTTTTCAAGGATTTTCTTAATCTTCCTATTAGCTAACTCGACTTGCCCTTGGGTTTGAGGGTGGTAAGGTAGACCGACCTTATGGACCACACCGTATTTTTTCAACAAGAATGCAAAGGGCTTATTGCAAAAGTGTGAGCCACCATCACTAATGATGGCTCGAGGCATCCCATATCGTGAGAAAATATTTTCTTTCAAAAAGCGGACCACCACTTGATGGTCATTGTTCCGAGAGGCAATGGCCTCCACCCATTTAGACACATAATCCTCCGCCACTAGGATGTAAAGGTAACCAAAAGAATTAATGAAAGGTCCCATGAAGTCGATTCCCCAACAATCAAAGATCTCCAAAATAGTAATGGGTTGAAGGGCATCATATGACGCTTAGTGAGAGTTCCTAACCTTTGGCACCTTTCACATGCAAGATAAAATGCATGCACATCCCTAAACATGGTTGGCCAATAAAGGCCACATTGAAGGATCTTAGCGGTGGTCTTTTTGGAGGAGAAATGTCCTCCACAAGCTTGGGAGTGACAAAACTCCATGTCTTGTTGGAATTCATGGTTGGGCACACAACGACGGATTATTTGATTCGGACAATATTTGAAAAGGTGAGGATTATCTCAAGAGAAATAACGCACATTTTGAAAGAATTTGTGCCTATCAATGGATGACCAATAGGATGGAACCTCACCGATCACAAGGTAATTGGCAATATCCGCGAACCATGGTGGGGAAGCTTTCTCCAAAGATTGCACATGCAAAATTTGCTCATCTGGGAAATGTTCATTGATAGGGGTGGGGTCGGTGGCTCTCCCATCAAGGGGAAGCCGAGACAAGTGGTCCGCTGCTATGTTTTCTACCCCTTTTTTTATCTCGCATTTCTATATGAAACTCTTGGAGCAATAAAATCCACCGAATGAGGCGGGGTTTTGCATCGGGTTTAGTTAGAAGATATTTAAGGGCCGCATGATCGGTGTAAATAATGACTAGAGACCCTATCAAGTAAGAACGAAACTTATCCAATGCAAAAACTACCGCAAGAAGTTCCTTCTCCGTTGTGGTGTAATTGACTTGGGCATCATTGAGGATTTTAGAAGCATAATATATAACATGAGGCTTCTTGTCAACTCGTTGCCCCAAAACAGCCCCCACCGCATAGTCACTCGCATCGCACATAAGCTCAAAAAAGTGTGACCAATCGGGTGCACGCAAGATTGGGGCGGAAGTTAAGGACCCTTTCAAGATATCAAAGGCTTGTTGACACGATGGGGTCCACTCAAATGGCACGTCAAGGGATAAGAGTTGACACATTGGTCTAGCTATTGCACTAAATCCCTCAATAAAGCGCCGGTAGAAACCGGCATGCCTAAGGAATGATCGCACATCCTTGACACAAGTAGGAGGAGGTAGTTTTTGAATCAATTCAATCTTAGCCCTATCAACCTCTATCCCTTTAGAAGACACAATGTGTCCTAACACAATTCTGCTAGTAACCATAAAATGACATTTTTCCCAATTAAGTGCTAGGTTACTCTTCTCACATCTCTTCAACACCTTTCCTAAATTTTCAAGACATCCCTCAAAGGTATCGCCATAAACCGAGAAGTCATCCATGAACACTTTTACAATGTGTTCCACCATGTCACTAAAAATACTCATCATACACCTTTGAAATGTGGCCGGTGCATTGCATAAGCCAAAGGGCATACGACGATATGCATAAGTACCAAAAGGACATGTGAAGGTGGTCATGGATTGATCCTCCAAGGCAATCCCAATCTGATTGTACCCAGAATAGCCATCAAGGAAGTAATAGAAAGCTTTTCCACATACTCTCTCAAGCACTTGATCAAGGAATGGCAAGGGGAAATGATCCTTTTGGGTCATGGCGTTGAGGCGGCAATAATCAATACCCATATGCCACCCGGTTTGGATACGGGTGAGCACTAACTCATTATTCTCATTCTTGACTACCGTGACTCCCGATTTCTTTGGCACTACTTGGGTAGGACTTACCCACTTAGAATCCGAGATGGGGTAAATGATACCCGCATCAAGCAATTTTAGCACCTCCCCCTTCACCACTTCCTTCATGTTAAGGTTTAACCTTCGTTGCATTTGCCGCATAGTTTTAGCCCCCTCTTCTAGGAAAATACGATGGGTGCATAAAAGAGGACTAATACCATGGAGGTCGGCAATGGTCCACCCTATGGTTTTTCTATGGTGTTTAAGCAAATCTATCAAGCTCCCCTCTTGACTCAAAGATAAGGTGGAAGAAATAACAACGGGGTATGACTTACCATCACCTAAAAATGCATATTTCAAGATAGTGGGTAATGGTTTCCTATCGGGAATGGGAGGCTTAGCCTCCGATGGAATTGGCTTTGTATCACTAGGTTGGAGAGGTTCAAAGGAAGGGATCCATTGTCCCACATGCATGCATTAGGCACTCTCTCAACCTAAGGATGAAACTTCTCCTAAAGTCCTATCTTGACAATCCAAAGCCTCATGAGGCTCACTCATCAACAATGCCTTTTCCAATGAGTCCTCAAAGAACTCATTCTCAAATGATCTTGCACTATGGTTTCAACGATGTCAACCTCCCGGATATCCTCACACTCACCCGGTTGTTTCGTAACCGAAAAGATATTCAATTCGAACGTGGTGTTACCAAACGAAAGCTTCACTAACCCATTCCTACAATGGATGATGGCATTGGAAGTAGCTAGGAAAGGTCTCCCTAAAATGACAGGGATTTGATTGTGAGCTATGCAACTATCCACGAGTTGAGTATCCAAAACTATGAAATCCATGGGAAAATAGAAGTTATCAATTTGGATGAGCACATCCTCAATGATACCTCTAGGCACCTTGATAGACCTATCCGCTAGTTGTAAAGTGACCTGGGTAGGTTGCAACTCCCCTAAACCAAGTTCCTTATACACCGAAAATGGGAGAAGATTCACACTAGACCCTAAATCCAACAAAGTGCGGTCTATCCTAGTGTTCCCAATAGTGCAAGATATTGTAGGACACCCGGGGTCCTTGAATTTCGGTACGGTTTTACATTGCAAGATTGCACTTTGATTTTCATTCATCATAGCCGTTTCATTGACATGTAGCTTTCTCTTGAAAGTACATAAATCTTTTAAAAACTTGGTGTATGATGGAATTTGCTTAATGGCATCTAAAATAGGGATGTTGACCTTTACTTGCTTAAGCACTTCATAAATTTCAGCATTTAGAAGTTCAATTTTTGATTTGGTCAACCTTTGAGGAAAAGGTGCATGTCTCAACATATCCATCCTCTTATCCCTATTGGTCTCATTTAAGGTCTCAAAAGGAGTAGCAACAGACTCCTTTCTCATTTGATGCTCATCACTCTCTCTTTCCTCTCTCAATTTTTCTTCTTTCTCACCTTCCTTTCCTTTACCCTTCCCCTCTTGGTCAACACACAATTTAGAAGCTACATCCTTTGATGGAATGGTTTTATCAATGGCTTTACCGCTTCTAAGAGTGGGGATGGCTTGTACTTGTTCATGGCTTGTCTGAGGGTCCATACCACCCTCGGTAATGTGTATTTGCCTTACCACCGGATTGGATTGAGGTTGAGCCGGGAATCTCCCGGGGACATTTTGGGTCAAAGCTTGTGTCAATGTAGACATTTGCTTTTGAATATCCTCAAGCATCTTAGTATGTTGATCCAACACCTTATCTTGTTTATCTACCCTTGCGTTAACCCCTCTCACATCATTGGTCAATTGATAAAAATTATCCTCCATGGGTTTCCTATGAGGAGCTTGGTACGGTTTGGGTTGAGTTGGAAGTTGTGCCATGGGTTGGGGTTGGTAAACTTGAGGTTGAGGTGCTTGGAATGGAGGAATAGGTGTAGAATAGTGTTGAGGGTTTTGATACCCTCCTTGGAAAGGTTGGGAGTTTGAACTCCCCTCATTCCTCCACCCAAAATTAGGGTGATCCCGCCATCCCGGATTGTAAGTGTTAGAGTAAAGGTTACCCCCTCCTCTTTAGAATTGGCCAATCGCATTGACTTGGCCATGCAAAGCTTCTTTCACCCCCGGAATGATAGGACATGAAGATGTGTCATGGTCGGTAGTGTCACAAACTATGCAACAAGTCTCTTTTCTTACGTCACTCTCGACCGCTAACACCTTTTTTCCTTCTAAAGCCTCTAGTTTCTTAGTCAAAGTGGTCACTCTCACATTCACATCATCAACATCTTTCAATTGGTATCTCCCTACCCCTTGTTGTACGGAACGACCCTCGGGATTTTGAGTCCCGATGATTGCCCAATCCCTAGCCTTGTTTGCTAAAATGTCAAAATATTCATAAGCTTCATGGGGTTGTTTGTCAAGGAATGTCCCCGCACACATTGATTCAATCAAATGTTTTAGTTGGGGGGTTAGAGACGAGTAGAAAGTGTTGATGATGTACCAATCGGCGAAACCATGGTGAGAGCAAGTGTTCAAGAGGTCCTTAAACCTCCCCCAACATTGAAAGAATGTTTCTCCCATCATGGGGGAGAATTGGGAAATTTATCTCCAGATGCCCTCGGTTCGGTTTTCAGGAAAGAACTTCTTTAAAAACTCCCCTTGGAGTACATTCCATGAATGAATAGACATAGGCCTCAACGAATTAAACCAAAGTTTGGCCTTGTCTTTTAAGCAAAAAGGGAAGAGTTTTAGCAAGAAGACCTCTCTCGGGCAAGAGTTATCCATAATAAGCGAGCAAGCATCCTCAAACTCTTTTATGAAATCATACGGTTGCTCCGAATCCATTCCGTGAAATCGGGGGAGCATTTGCATGCTTCCCAGCCGAATGTTAAGTGAAGTGTAATGTGGTGGGAATACTATGCAAGAAGTTGGTCCTTGACGTGGAGGGTTCAAATAATCTCGTAAGGTCCTTTGATAAGGGACAACCATGTCACCATGGTTGCTCCCTCTTTCCATGTCATCGTCACCCCCTACATTATGATCTACCCCCAGTGGAATGGGTTGAAGATTAGGATGGAGTTGTGGGTTGGGTGCATTCGGTGCGGCATTAAGATTCAGATGGAAGACTTTGGGTAAACCTTGGTCATTCATGTTAGCCATTGGAAGAAATCCTAGGTCCACAACTAATGGAAGTCCCGATGTGAGTGGTGATGAACTACTCTTACTCTCAAGCCTTACAAGTCGGTTATGAATGTCCCTAGTAAAATGTGGCATGCGATGATGAATGCAACAAATAATGGACCGTCCAAGTCATACAGCACATCATACACAATCATGCATTGCCGGACAACGGCTTTTTCTCTTGTTCACCAACCGATCCTCCAATCTCCTTATACAAAGCAATACCACCGATTTGCAAGTTAAGCACACTATCCTATCTGTACTAAATGTCTCCTCAAAAGGAGTCCTAACAAAATGCAATGCAACTACACCTAACTCAAACAAAACAAACTAAACAAAGAGAACCAAAAATCTAAACACCTTAAGGGAGGAAGAGATTACCAAGGCCCAAAGCCGTAGATGCTTCCGTCGAGGGTGAGTGATCAACTCCCACCCGTTTGTAATTTTGCTGTTCTGTTTAGTTTTCTTTTTCTCCTTTATTTGATATTTTTGGGTTTTTCTTATATGAAATTTGCCAAGCGCTTCTCCAATCTGCAACTTGTTGATGTTCGCCTTATGCTTTCGATCCCCAGCAACGGCGCCAAAACTTGATTCACTCTCAAATGTGCAATTGCACTTGAGCTTTCCCCGCAAGAGTACGGGTGTCGATCGAAGTAAAAACCGACAAGGACCAGTATCGTTCTCTCCCAAGGACCGAGCCAAATATAGGCATGGCACAAGTCGAAACAAACAACAAACGGAATGAATTAGTGAATTGTTTAGCAAATTGAAACTATACTAAAATAAGACCAAAAATCATTGAATGGTGAGAGGTTGTGATTTACTAAACTAAACTAATTAAAATTGAAATTGAAGACAATTATACTAAATTTGTACCAATTGATGAAGGGCTTGGATGCAATTGCTTCAATCTATCAAATCTCTACAAAGTCTTCAATGGAATTTGTTTAACTCAAGTCAAGGTTCACTCCATGGAACCTTGACACGGAGGATTTCGACCATAAACGCTTGAATTCATGTTCAATTGAGTGTAGATTGTTGGTTCATTGTAAGAATCTTAGAGACAAATCCTCAATTGTGCAATTCCTATACCAATTAGAAGATTGTGCATAGCAATTACCAACCTAGATTATGAATCTAAGTGTTCTATGTGTCTACAACTCAATTGAAGCAAGAATTGAAAAAAACATAAGATAAATCATTTGAATTCATATACCTCCATTGAAGCCTTTGCAAATCCTTGGTAGATCTCCACAATTACATCCAAGAGATGTCTGGCTACTTGAATCCATGGAAGAAAGCATGAAGAATTGACTAATTCTCATTAATTGTGGAAGGAAATGGTGTTTGTTTACAAGGAAAGTGTAAGAAAATGCAAGAAAATACAAGGAAAAACTATATCTAACCCACTTTCTCTCTCTATATCTAATCCTAACAAAAAATCTAAGCTATAATTGATGATAGATATAAAAATCGCGTCCTCTTTTAAGTGATATAGCTGCAGAATTCACACAGACAGGGCCGGTACCGTACGTACGGTACTATTCACCGTACGTACAGTGAACATACCGTACGTACAGTAAAGGCTACGCTGATTTGCCCTCTCTGAAGTTTGTTCCTGTGGTGCAGGCGTACATATGGTTGGACTACCATACGTACGGTTAGACGTACGCAAAATACCCTCCTCTGAAGTTTAGGTCTGGAACTGGGGCGTGCGTACGGTGTGAGATACCGTACGTACGATTGGACCACCGTACGTACGGTTGGAGCACCGTACATACGGTGTCTCCTACGGTACGTACGGTAACTACACAACTTGGCCTTTTTGCTCCAATTTTTTCCCGTTTTCCTGCACAAAACCCACAATCACTCATTAAGACATTTATTATGTTAAAATAGAACATATATACAAACTAATTGGACTAACAACAACTATTTAGGGACTTTAGATTACACGTTTTAGAGTGTAATCAGGAAGCCATTCATCTGAAGATCTAACACTGAGAAAAAATTGCTGAAGTTTTCCCAAACATTGTGGAATTACACCACTCAAGTTGTTATAAGACAAATCAAGAAGTTCAAGGGAACTCAAATTGCAAATAGATTGTCGCGCCCCGGCTTTTGGATTGTCCAAGGTCCTTTCGGCTCGGCGACCCTAAAGCATGGAACTCTGTCACTAGAACGTGTCCTCCTAGAAGGACAAGCGCGACTAGGTTTGAAAATTGATTTGACTAAGGGTTTTTTTAGAAAAATAGGAGTCGCCACCTAACTTGATAAAGGTGAGTTAGGGCACCTAAAATCAAGCGTTAATCCGAAGATTAAACTTAGAGTTTTTTTAAAAAGGTTTTTTGAAAACTCCCTCAAGAGAGGGTTTTTAGGAAAATAGGTTGTTTGGCAATCTTTTGAAATGTTTAAGCCCTTTTTGAAAATAACTCCATTTTGGTCTTTCGAAAACAGAAATCTATGGTTCGAGGGTTGGTTACGTGTAGGGAAGATATCCTAAGATCATCACCCTACCCCGCCCTTTCAGTACCTACATGTCTAATCACCCTTTGGTTCACTCACTAGAATAACCAGTTACCATTGTCCACTTAATATCCACTTAAGAATTTTGAAAACGAGGTTTAGTCATCACTTTTCGAATGGATGATGCATGATGTAAGTTTTTGGAAGAAGTTTGAAAACGATGGGGGTTTGGAAAAAGTTTAAAATACAAACTTTGAATTGATTGAAATTTTTGAAAAAGGGATTGGAGTTGAACAAAGAGTTATGACCGCACCATTTTAGGTTGCCTACGTATTTCATTTGGTGAGAATCAGGTCATTCGTAGTTCGGGCAAGAGCCCGATGGAAAGTAGGCGCATTAGGGCCTTTGGAAGGTTTGAAGACACTTTGAGGTCTTTGGAAAAGTTTAAGACACTTGGAGGTCTCTTGGAAAAGTTTAAGACACTTTGAGGTCTTTAGAAGAGTTTAAGACACTTTGAGGTCTTTCGAAATTGAAGACTCTTTGTGGTCTTGGAAGTTTTGACTTGAAATTGGATGGTGGAGTGTTTTGAAAATGTTTTTGGATCAACTTAAGGGAGTTTTGGAAAATGTTTTTGAATAACTCAAGGGAGTTTAAGGGTGCTTTTGAAGTCTTTCTTTGAAAATCTTGGAGGAATGCCTTGATGAATGAGTTTTTGAAAGTGGTTTTTGGAAATGGCTAAGGGTTTGGAGTCCTAATGTGGACAACCTTAGAGGTTGTTCTTGATTTATCACTCGTCCTTGGAATCCCTAACCATGAGAGGGCTAGGGACACCTTAGGTTTGTGATTCTTTGAAAACATTTTTGGAAAGGTCTTGAAGAGGGCATGTAAGAATATTGGAAGAGCTAATGGAGTTGGTTTTTTGAAATCAAGAGAATAGGAGGTTTTGGAAAAATAAGGTATGAGAATATTTTGAAAATTGGAATGATCATTTAGAAAAGGGGACAAGAGTTGGAACCTTGAAGTGTACTAACCTAGGTTGGGTTGGCCTAGGATCAAGGGGAACCTAAGGTTAACTAACTTAGGTTCAAGTTAACATAGGGTTGGGTAACTAGGGCCAAGTTAACCTAGGGTTTGATAACTAGGGTCAAGTTAACCTATGGTTTAGTAACTAGGGTCAAGTTAACCTAGGGTTAGTCAACTATGGTCAAGTTAACCTAGGGTTAGGGGACTAAGGTCAAGTTATCCTAGGGTTGGATTGGAATATGGTTTTTGAAGTGTGATTTCGTATATTTTTGGAAAGAGTTTTGGAAACAAAACATGATATGCAATGGATTTTAGTAGGCCATCTCTTTGAAGATCATTTCCATGAAAATTTTAACTCTAGTCAATAATAGGGTTTGTATGGTTGATGATTGGAGACCATTCCAAGGAAGGTTTCCTCATGGCCATTATAACCACTATCTTGACAAGAATACAAGGGGTCAAAAATCAACATAATGATGGTAATTTTTAGAACATCATTTTTTATGCAAAGATGGAGAGAATGCATTTTTGAAATCATCTTTGGAGAAGAATTTTGAAAACCATTTTTCAAGGGAACCATTCCATCAAGAGATGGTTCATATGGCCAATAAAAAGGGAGACCACTCAAAAGAGGGTTCCATGGGGCCATTCCAACCACTAAACTTGAGAGAATGGAAACCATAAAAATTAAAGGATTTGAACATCATTCTAAGGCGATCATAAGGAGAAAAAGGGATCATTCTAACAATTTAGGGGTCCTATGGCTAATATAAAGGGAAGCCACTCAAGAGAGGGTTCCATGGGGCCATTTTAACCACTAAATTTGAGAAAATGGAAACCTTGAAAGTTAGGGAATTTGAAAGCAACTTTTGTGCAAGTTGAAATGTAATGATGCAAAAGTGTGAATTAGGGGGGTAGTGAGGGATTTTTCTAAGGCATGACTCTTAAGGTCTCACCCTAAACTTCAAGGGAGCCGACTCTTGGAACAATTTTTGAAGGACATGGGGAGCTTGAAAATGTCATAAAATTAAGAGCAATGCAAGCATTGTGGAATATGGCAATAAACATGAAATGAAGCCAAGCATACAAGACATGATCAAAATAATAATATGCAAGGGGTCATGATTCACATACAAGGCTTTTAGGCTTCACCATACAAACAAGGGGCTCTTAGGCCATACCATCTTAAAGTAGGCTAGTGAGAGGTCCCCCTACACGGTGGCTCTCACTTGCTTTCCTCTAGGCATGATCTAGGAGCCCTCTTGGCTCAAGCATGCAAGAAAGGGGGGTTGAAGATGGGGATTAAAATAGAGAATAGCCTAAGTAGGCTAGGAGGGAGAAGAGAAGAGTGGGGGAGAGCACAAATGTAAAAGGGATACCACCTTTTGCCTTCAACACTCTTGTAGCCTTCAATGGATGTCTTGATTGGAGCTTGAGTGACTTCAAGAAGGCTTGAGAGGCTTGAGTGGAGTGTATAAGTGTGTATGAGGCTTTGTATATGGAGTGTATAGGCTTAGGAGAGGTAGAATCTAGCCTAAGTGTTGGAGTGGAGGAATATATGTAGATATTCGAGTTTCTAGAGTGATTTCAGCAGAGTTTCGTATCAATTTCAGACCTGGTATATGCAAAGGGGGAGGCCTCTATTTATAGGCAATCTGGAACAGACCATGCACATGTGCTACATGCGCAGGCACTGTTCCATTGCCAGAATAACACGTGGCACCCTATGTATTGGTTAAATCTCGACAGTTGATCGGAAGTTGGTCGATCTGAACAAAATTTGAGCACATGTAGCATACGCTCCATCACCGGGTAGATTCGCCCAAACATTGTCTCGATAATTGGGCCAACTAGGAAGGTTCCGGGGGAATCGGTCGCACTCGGGATGTTCTCCTAGTGCATCCGATGAACTTTCATGTTTTTGAAAGTTTGAATTGTGTTTGGAAGCGTGGGATATCATCTTGGGAAGCGTGCCAAAAAGGACACTTTTGTGGAGCGTCTGTGATACGCTCCGTGAGTGCTCGAAAGTGGCTGTTTTCCTGCTGTGTGTTCGAGGCCTTCGGGAAGCGATCTTTTCGATCGGACCTCACTGATGGAAAGTACTCTGGAAATACTTTCCGAAATTCCCGAATTTAAGCATTTCTCAAGTCGTTTGACGGTGCGTCTTGATTAGGGAATCGGAGAAAAAGTCAACCTTGGTGGAGCGTCTGCGAGACGCTCCAGGGGTTGTCGAAAGTAAGAATGTTTGAGCCATACGATGAAAGGCTTCGGGAAGTGATCTATCCAATCGAACCGTACCGATGGAAAGATCTATGGATGAGCTTTCGAGAATTTTTCGATTTACGCATTTCTCAAGTCGGTTGACGGTGCGTTATAACCGAAAAATCGGAAGGAAAAACAATTTAAGCGGAGCGTCTGCAAGACGCTCCAGGGAACATTTATCGAGTCATGTGCATTTAGTGTCATAGGGTCTTCCTCAGGTTAGACAAGGGCGTGTGGTGAAACCCTCTGCTCGAAATCCCGAGGCCGGTGCTGTTTCGGGGCATTTTTGGGCTTCCAGAGGCAAAACGGTCATTTTGACCGGAGTTGGCTGGAAATGGTCGGGAATGGTCTGGTATATTAAGTTAAGCGTGTAGGGCTATTCAGGAATGGTTTTGAGAGAGTCTTTCACTGTTTGGCGGGGTTTGTGCAGTGTTGAGGCGTTTAGGGGCAAAACGGTCATTTTGACCGGAGTGAGCCGGAATAGGATCAGAGTCTGACCAAATGGCGCGCTGGGGACGCCTAAATGGTTTGACAACATTTTGGAAAGATGGACTTATCATTTTAAGGGATTTTGAACTTTTCCAAAACGTGCCTGGAGGCCCAAGGGGCAGATTTGACCATTTTTCACCGAGTCGGGCTAGCAGGCGCCGGTGTTGGCCTAGGTGTTGGTTCGCAAGACCGCCCGATCTCGGAAAACTACATGTGCGGTGTTGGTCTCTAAGAACGCCTGGTCTTAGAGAGCTACCTGTAGGGGTGGTGTTGCTTCCTAAGAACGCCTCGTCTTAGAAAGCTACATGGAAGGGGTGGTATTGGTCCCTGAGAACGCCTGGTCTCAGAGAACTACCAAATGACGGGCATTCTACATTGGTGGGCTAGCAGGCACTAGAAGTGAACCGTCTGGAATTTTTGATGAGGTGGTGGTCCCCGAGATCGCCCGATCACGAGAAGCTACCTGGATGGCGTTGGTTTCCGAAACCGCCCGGTCCGGAAAGCTGCTTGGAATAATGGTGCTTAAGGCTCCAGCGGATCCTTGTGGACCCGAGAAGCGACTAGTTGGTTGGATTGGAGATTGTAAGGCTCATCTTGAACCTGCATGTGTTGTGATATTGGAAAACTTAGCCCGGTCGGGCCGGAGATTGCCGAGCGGGCAAAAATGGGGTGCTTACAGTTGCCCCTCTTTTTCTGTCTTTGCTTGTCGAAGACAGAAAAATAATAAGGAAGGATCCCATGTAGACTGCGAGGCAATCGAAGGGACCGGAGTGGTTGAAATTTGAAATTTTAAGTTTTGAAAACTGGATTGTTTAAATTTTGGAATTTTGAAATGATTTTGAAATTTTTCCTGAACCGACATTCCGGCCGATGGAATGACACTCCTTTAGGGAGATTCAGGATTTTTGAATTTTGAAAACGATTTTTTTTTTTTCAAATGATTTTGAAATGGCCTTCTGTGATGGGGGGGATTTGGATTTGAATTGGAAGGGTTAGGAAAAACTTTTAAAACTTGGAATGAAACTTTTGAGGAAAACCTAGAATTTGATTTTAGAATTAAACTTTTTGTGGAGAAAGTTTTGAAAACCCGAAAACTTTTTTGATACTGTGCTTTTTAAGGCAAAAGCTTGAAAACTCGAGATTTTAGAAATTGAGCTTTTTGAGGCGGAAGCTAGAAAATCCAAAATTTTGAAAGTTGAGCTTTTTGAGGCAAAAGCTAGAAAACCCGATATTTTGACAGTTAAGCTTTTTGAGGCGAAAGTTAGAAAACCAAGAGTTTTGAAAATTGAGCTTTTGAGGAGAAATCTAGAAAACCTGAAATTTTGCAAGTTAAGCTTTTTTAGGCGAAAGCTAAAAAATCCAGAATTTTGAGAGTTAAGCTTTTTGAGGAGGAAGCTAAAAAACCCAGAATTTTGAAAGTTAAGCTTTTTGAGGGGAAAGCTACAAAACCTGAAATTTGAAAATTAAGCTTTTTGAGGAGAAAGATAGAAAACCGGGAATTTTGGAAGTTAAGCTTTTTAAGGAGAAAGCTAGAAAACCCAGACTTTTGAAAATTGAGCTTTTTAAGGAGAAAGCTAGAAAACCTGAAATTTTACAAGTTAAGCTTTTTGAGACGAAAGCTAGAAAACCAAGACTTTTGAAAATTGAGCTTTTGAGGGGAAAGCTAGAAAATCTGAAATTTTGCAAGTTAAGCTTTTTGAGGCGAAAGCTAGAAAACTCGAAATTTTGAGAGTTAAGCTTTTTGAGGAGGAAGCTAAGAAACCCAGAATTTTGAAAGTTGAGCTTTTTGAGGCGAAAGCTACAAAACCTGAAATTTGAAAATTAAGCTTTTTGAGGAAAAAGCTAGAAAATCGGGAATTTTGGAAGTTAAGCTTTTTGAGGAGAAAGGTAGAAAACCTAGACTTTTGAAAATTGAGCTTTTTGAAGAGAAAGCTAGAAAACCTGAAATTTTGCAAGTTAAGCTTTTTGAGGCAAAAGCTAGAAAACCTAGATTTTTGAAAATTGAGCTGTTTTTTTTTTTTAGGCGAAAGCTAGAAAACCCGAAATTTTTTAAAAGTGGAGCTTTTGAAGGAGAAAGCTCGAGAAACTTGAAAAGGTGTTTTGAAAATGGAGCTTTTGAAGGAGAAAGCTTGGGAAACCCAAAAATTTTGGAAAGCTAGGCTTCCGAAATTTTTTGAAAAACAGAGCTTTTGAAGGAAAAGCTCAAGAAACCCGAAATTTTGTAAAGCTAGGCTTTTTAAGGCGAAAGCTTAAAAACCCGAGATTTTTGAAAAACGGAGCTTTTGAAGGAGAAAGCTCGAGAAACCTAAAAATTTTGGAAAGTTAGGCTTTTTGAGGTGAAAGCCTGAAAACCCGGAATCCTTTTGGAAGAACGGAGCTTTTGAAGGAAAAAGCTCAAGAAACCCGATAAAAAATTTTTTGAGATTGAACTTTTTGAAGGAAAAAGCTTTTGGAAAATCCGAGAAATGATTTGAAGTCAACTTTTTAAAGGAAAAAGTTAAAAAAAAAACCATAGAGGGTACTTTTGAAATCAAACTTTTTGAAGGAAAAAGTTAGAAAACCAAGAAAGGTGAAAACCATTTGATGGGGATTCATTTGAATTCGAAATTCAGAAACTACTATATTATTATTTTTTTTATGAGGGTTAGAAAATTTATTTTAACTCGAAAGTTGGGAACTCTTGAAGATAAAATGTATAGAAAATTCATTTTGACTCAAAATTTTGATCTTTTGAAAACAAAATGTGTAAAGAATTCATTTTGACTAGAAATTTGAATTTTTGAAGACAAAATGTATAGAAAATTCATTTTGACTCGACACTTTCAGTATAGGAAATTCGTTTTGACTTGAAATCTAAATTTTTTGAAAACAAAATGTTTAGGAAATTCATTTTGACTTGAAGCTTGAACCTTTGAAAGTTTTTGATCGGGAATTTTTCTCTTTGAACTTGAATTGAATTTTAAAGTTGAAACTTTTAGTGGAAAAAGCTTTAAAAAAATTTTTACTTTTGAAAGAAAGCAAGAGTTTTGATCTTTTGAATTTGAATCCTTTTGTAGAAATAGTTTTGAAAGCTTTTGAACTGACTTTGAAATTTGAAAGTTTTTGTAGACGAAGCCTTGAGGATTTTTGAAAACTAAATTTTGAATTTGAAAGAAAGCAAGGGCTTTTGTTTTTCTTTTTTAAAATTGATTTTGAGACAATTCGATTAGAATTATACCTGGGCTTTACCTCGAAGATTTGGAGATGGTTGAGCCTGTGGAATCATCAGAGACTATTTTGTGCTTGTAATTCTTATGTCTTAGAGCTTAAAAGGGGGACATTTGTGCCCTTCTAGATTGGGATTTCTTCAGATTGGAATACTTGCTGTTTGACTGTCGAGTTTTGCAGCTCGCAACCCAATCGACTTTTTCAGAGGAAGCTTGGAAACCCAATCTGCTCTTTTTTTTTTTTTTTGGAGAAAGCTCTGAAATCTAATCTGCTTTTTCGGGAGAAGCTCGGAAACCTAATCTGCTTTTTAGGGGGAAACTCTGAAACCCAATCTGCTTTTTCGGAGGAAGCTCTGAAACCCAATTTGCTTTTTCGAGGGAAGCTCGGAAACCCAATCTGCTTTTTCGGAGGAAGCTCGAAACACAATCTGCTTTTTCGGAGGAAGCTCTGAAACCTAATCTGCTTTTTCGAGGGAAGCTCTGAAACCCAAATCTGCTTTTTCGAGGGAGCTCTGAAACCTAATCTGCTTTTTCGAGGGATTTGCTTGTAGTCTTTTGTCTTGATTGTTGGAGAAGATGGCATTTGCTGTTT
Source organism: Euryodendron excelsum (assembly GCA_033060915.1). Lineage (NCBI taxonomy): Eukaryota > Viridiplantae > Streptophyta > Magnoliopsida > Ericales > Pentaphylacaceae > Euryodendron > Euryodendron excelsum. The sequence continues at coordinate 31,691,142 of CM065393.1, read as the reverse complement.
CTTGGATTGAGATTTTTGGAGGGTAATGTTCCTTTGACGTGTTGATTGTTGACTTTTGCCTCTGACTGGTATGGCAGAATTCTGGATAAGGTGCTTCCTTGGATTCTTGAACTTGGTTTTGGGGGGGGTGAGGCCTCCTTTTAAAAGTTTTGAGGTAGTCAAAAGGTCGAACATCTATAGGTCAGTTTTCCTTGAGTGGATCAACTAGTTTGCAGTTGAATGGGAGGTGTAGGGTGGGCCGTTGCCCCAGTTTTTACAATTTGAAGAGGTCGAGTCAGGCTAACATTAATTAGGGTGGTTGAGGGTGGGTCATTGCCCTATTCTCTACGGTTTTGAAAAAGGTTCATGGTTGATTAGGGAGGTCGAGGGTGATTCAATGCCCCATTCTCTATTTCTTGTTGTCTTATGGATGACAATTCGGATTTTCTGGGGTGTATGCCATTTTTTTTGCAGAGTGTTTGGATTCTGGAAGACAGACCTTCTAGAATATTGTTCTTCTGCTTCGAAATATCTTTTCTTTTGTAATCACCTGGACATTTGTCAGTGTATTTTGTTAGACATGTCGTTTAGTATATACTGTATAAGTGCACCATAGGTTAAAATGAATGCACAAGTTGATACATGTCATACTTTTTGATGAATGCGTGAGGATAGACTTAAACGTATGTCATGTTTTTTTTATGGATGCTCATGCAAGGATGGAATTGAATGTATGTCATGCTTTTTGATAAATGCATCGAGATGGATTTTGTTTGCATATCATACTTTTTGATGAATGCACATACATGAATGCATATCATACTTTTTGATGAATGCATAGGGATAGATTTTGAATGCATGTCATACTTTTTTATGAATGCACATACATGAATGAAATTGAATGCATGTCATACTTTTTGATGAATGCATATACAGAAATGGAATTGGATGCATGTCATACTTTTTGATGAATGCACATATAAGAATGGAATTGAATGCATATCATACTTTTTGATGAATGTACATATATGAATGAAATTGGATGCATGTCATACTTTTTTATGAATGCACATACAGAAATGGAATTGGATGCATGTCATACTTTTTTATGAATACATGCACAAGAATGAAATTGAATGTGCGTTATACTTTTTGATGAATGCACAGAGATGGATTTTGAATGCATGTCATACTTTTTGACGCATGCACAAATTTATATAGGAATGGAATTGAATGCATGTCATGCTTTTTTGTGAATGCATATATAAATGGACGTATGTCTTGGGGGTTGCCCCAGGGTTCATGTTTAGTTATGTGCATTATATCTTAAGATCAGGCAGCCTTTTGAACTTCTGTTCTTCTCTTCGGATTTGTCTTTCAGGTTCCACCCTTTTCTTGCCAAGATGTGATAGCCTTCACATCACTTTCAGAGATTTAACTCATTGACTCATTCTCCCCCTCTCTTCTGATGAAAAGGAAGACTCCTCCAAGAGGGGCTTTTGAGTGATGGCCGATATCGCCCTTTTGGCAAAACAACAGGTAGCTTCTATCCTTAGTTTGGGAAGACTTTGAAAGCTTATTAAAAGCACAGGAAAGCCCAAAATTATTTTTTTTATTTTTTTTTTTTTTTGTGGAACCATTAAACTTTTCAAATTATGAGAGCCCTATAAAGACACGATCAATCAATGTAGGGCACATATAGATTTATGAATATCAAGATGCATCTTAGCTTGAAAAAAATCAGCATCAAATATGCACGAAACCACACAAAACAAGCACAATTGGTCGTGAGATGATTAAGACCATATCAATGACAATGTATCGGCGTAGGTGTGAACTTCACAGAGACTAATGAGAATATAGACCTTGGGCGTGATCTAGGATGGTACAATAGCTCGTGGGTTATCACACCTAGAAGTCAAACCTGTTTCATCCCATGCTTCTTTTTTTTTTTGGTGGAGGTCCAACCCTATCTCTCCAATGATGGAAATACAGAAATGTAAAGTATGGCGGCTTTCACACACATGAGCAGGTAGCCTTCTCCTCTTGTCACATAACAATGGTAGCTACACTCAGACTCACTGGTAGCCCTTTCCATGAGTGATGAGAGAGGGAATCGACAAAAGGTCAATCTAGGTGTGAGACAATCCGCAAGTATTTAACCTATTTAAAATAGATCATAAAGGCGGATTCCATATTCTAAGAAGTCTCGAGAAGTGTGCGTTATATTGAACATGAATCACCAATATGATAAAGATCATCAAAACCATTGACTCACATTTATGCAAGTGATCATGCACACGAGATTCAACCTCAAACAAGCATGCACATCAATTTGTTCATAATTGAATATTTGCCCTAGTGATTGTGCACGTGTAGGATAAATACTGTAAAAAAAATCTTGTTTTTGGTTTATCTAATTTTTTTTTCAAAGATTTAATTAGCCCGGACTTGCCATTGTGTGTTAATCTTCCTTTTGAAGATGTAGCTATTTGTTGCTTTGTCAGGGCATCATTTGGGGGTCATTCCTTGGATTTCAATGAGCTACGTGATTGATTCTCATCTCTCACCCTTCTGTATTTCCCCTCTCTCTGTATTTTCTATTTCTCTCTCCCCTCTTTTTGGAGTCAAAGATAGTTTCTGCTGAAGGTGGTGCTTATGTTATCCCATCCTTCAAGTCGGGGTAAAACATTTTGGAAAAAAAACTCTTGGAGAAGAACATCATTCATAAAAAACCATGAGAAAATGATATAAACATGAAAACTTTAGATCATTTTCATTTAGATGATGTTATTTTCATGCTCAAATTCGAATTGAAAATTGAAAGATGGGTTTGAAAGAAAATCTCCCTTTTTTGGAATAAACCCCTCAGACTGGTTTTGGAATCGTGTTGGCATCCTTCACACTCCATAGTGTCATCTGATTGCTCAGGGATGGTTTTTGAGGACTGGTAGAGTGGCAACATGGTGTTGAGACCATGGCTTTGCATGAATTATGAATTAGGCGGGATGCCAGAGGGATTTTATCGGCTTAATTGTGCTCTTGGACCTGGAAAAAGAAAAAAAAAATGTAGTTAGCATGTGGAGTTGAAGATTCTAGGCATGATGCTAAGTCCATTTTGGAGGTGGGATTTTACCCATGTGTGCAATACAATACCTCTTCAGCATGGGCCGGTTGATACTTCTTTGTTTAGGAAATCTCGCCTCCATGGACTGAGAGAGATTTGGGCCTCTCTTGAGATATGATTCTATGCATGCCATGAATCCTTAGGGTTGGAGGAACCCTTAGAGGTTTTAGGTAGGTTTGATTAGCATGAGATTGGATCATCATTTTCTCTCTACGATTGATTGAATGCATGAGAATGCGATGACTAGAGTTTTTTGGCACTCTTGTCTTGGGATGGATGTTAATGCATGAGCCTAATAGTAATTATATGGATAGCATAACGTCAATGAATAAGCAATTTAGAAGACCCCCTTTTCATTCTTGGTTCACCCTCCGACTCTTTTGGCCTTTGTAGGCTAGGGAGAAAACAATAAGAATGTAAAAAGAAAAACAAAAAAGGAGAAGTTAGTGCCTTTGGATTGAAAATTTTTATGCAATGCATGCCCTAAAGGTGCCCCTACTTTGAGAGAGGTACTAATTATGATGTGTTGGCTCACTTTTTGGAGATAGGGGGTCCCCCTACATGCAATATTGTACCTGTGCGAGTCTGTTCATTCATTCATTCATACATTCATTCGATGAAAGTAGAAAAGATAGTTTTATTGCATTTGATTTCTTTTTACATGGAATTGAAATTACATTTGAATGGGAAGGGGAACATTTCCCTTGGGACCTTCGCTTATTTTATATTTACATCATGGGATCCTAAACTATTCTTGAGTCTTCGGATTCGCCTTCTTGGATGGAGGTCGGTGAGTGACTCGCCTCTGTAATGCGGTATTCCTACAAAATGGAGTTAGCACCCCGCAAGAGTACGGGGGTCGCGATGAAGTATAAATTGGTAATTCGGTATCGTTCTCTCCCAAGGGACCAAGCCAAATATAGGCTCTCGCACTCAACTCACACTAACCTAACCTAGAATTGGATTGCAATTATGTGGGGAATTAGATCTAAAATAAAAAGGAAAATAAAAAGACCGCAAATCTTTTGGGTTTTTATGGTTGTTTTGAATTCCTAAACTATTGCAATGAAAATAAAGAGAATTAACACTAGACAAATAAATTAAAGCAATGTGAAAATAAAATTAAAGCAATTAAAAAGGGAATTGGGCTCAAACGATCCAACCACTCAATTTCATCCAAGGTTTCCAATGGGGTTTATAACTCAAATCAAACACAACATTTAAGTGTGTTTGATTTGGAGGATTTAGCTTTGAAAACCAATTATTCTCAAACAATTGAAATTAGATACATGTTCAATGGGGAATCAAAGGTTAATACCATCGATTCAACTTAGTTAATACCAAATTTGTGATTTGTGCATTGATTAGCCAAACATAGTCAATAACTTAGGTTTTCTAAGGCATCTTCAATCAATTGTTGAGAATGAATTTTCTATCAATTGTGGAGTATTTTTCTAGTCAAGAGTCCTAAATTAATACTATTGATTTGGGTGATGAAAATTCCCAAATTTAGTCAATAATCTAAATTTTCTAAAATTCCACACCTAATTACTAGAAATTTGAATTCTAAGAAAATATGACAATTAATCCATGAGATACCTCCAAATGAATTCCTTAGATTATTTGGGTGATTTTCACATTTAAACCCAATTTAAATTCTAGCTACTTGAATTCATTATAAAAGCTTGTAAAAATGAAAAGAGAAGTATGAAGAGATTTAAATCTAAAATTAACTACAATAATAGGACTGTTTGGTTACAAGGAAAATGAGAGAAAATTCAAGAAAGTGAAAGAAAATATAATACAATGAAGAAAATTACAAGTTTCTACATTATACTACAATTACAAAACTAAATCTAAGCTAAAAATGAAGAAAAATTGAAAAATCTAACCTTGGAAAGCTTCTCCCGCCCACCCCCTTCCTCCAAAAAACCCTAACTACTCAAAAACTATACAAAAAATCCTAAAAAATGTAGCTTCGGACACAAAAAACACAATATAGATGAACAGTAACCGTCCGAATACCATCCGGACGGTCCGTTCAACGACCGTTTGAAGTTCGTTCGGACGGTGAACAACTTGACTCGCCTCCGTAATGCGGTATTCCTACAAAATGGAGTTAGCACCCTACAAGAGTACGGGGGTCGCGATGAAGTATAAACCGGTAATTCGGTATCATTCTCTCCCAAGGGACCTAGCCAAATATATGTTCTAGCACTCAACTCACACTAACCTAACCTAGGATTGGATTGCAATTATGTGGGGAATTAGATCTAAAATAAAAATGAAAATAAAAAGACCGAAAATCTTTTGGGTTTTTATGGTTGTTTTGAATTCCTAAACTATTGTAATGAAAATAAAGAGAATTAACACTAGACAAATAAATTAAAACAAAGTGAAAATAAAATTAAAGTAATTAAAAAGGGAATTGGGCTCAAATGATCCAACCACTCAATTTCATCCAAGATTTCCAATGGGGTTTATAACTCAAATCAAACACAACATTTAAGTGTGTTTGATTCGGAGGATTTAGTTTTGAAAACCAATTATTCTCAAGCAATTGAAATTAGATACATGTTCAATGGGGAATCAAAGGTTAATACCATCGATTCAACTTAGTCAATACCAAATTTGTGATTTGTGCATTGATTAGCCAAACATAGTCAATAACTTAGGTCTTCTAAGGCATCTTCAATCAATTGTTGGAAATGAATTTCTAGTAATTGTGGAGTATTTTTCTAGTCAAGAGTCCTAAATTAATACCATTGATTTGGGTGATGAAAATCCCTAAATTTAGTCAATAATCTAAGTTTTCTAAAATTCCGCACCTAATTACTAGAAATTTAAATTCTAAAAAAATATGACAATTAATCCATGAGATACCTCCAAATGAATTCCTTGGATTATTTGGGTGATTTTCACATTTAAACCCAATTTAAATTCTAGCTACTTGAATACATCATAAAAGCTTGTAAAAATGAAAAAAGAAGTATAAAGAGATTTAAATCTAAAATTAACTACAATAATAGGACTATTTGGTTACAAGGAAAATGAGAGAAAATGCAAGAAAGTGCAAGAAAGTGAAAGAAAATACAATACAATGAAGAAAATTACAAGTTTCTACATTATACTGCAATTACAAAGCTAAATCTAAGCTAAAAATGAAGAAAAATGAAAAAATCTAACCTTGGAGAGCTTCTCCCACCGCCCCCTTGCTCCAAAAAACCCTAACTACTCAAAACCTATACAAAAAACCCTAAAAAAACGCAGTTTTGGACGCAAAAAACACAATCTGGATGAACAGTAACCGTCCAGACGATTACTATTCACACTATTCAGCTACAGAAACTTCGAAACTTGATTTGGCCACTCTATCGTTTGAGTTAGCCGATGTACATTAGACGCAAAGTTGTAGAGCTTGAAGTCTTGTTTTTAATGATGCAAAAATCAGCCCAATCGGATATCGGAGTCAAAAGTTATGGCCAAAATACCGAGACAGGTTTGAATTTTCATGAACAAAATATTCGCCTTGAACTCGCTTTGATTATTCTTGATTTCTTTTCACCTTTATTAGCTTATATAACCTACAAAACACATAAAAAACATACTCAAACAAATATCTAACTAAAATAAAATAATTAATTACAATATAAATCTAACAAAGTACAAATTAAGGGCTTATAATTACACTTTTAGGGTATAATCACAACCCCCAACTTACATTTTGCTAGTCCCTAGCAAAACCTATCAAAAAAACATAAAGGATAATCTCCACTTTTGTAGGAGTCACGGGTGCATTTAGCTAATGCACCAAGCCTTTAAACCCCTAGGTTATCCCTAGTGGACGAGTGGTGTCTCGTGAGGGTTTTCAATGATGATACCCACAAACATCCTTATATAAATTGCCAATTAAGATAAGAATGAGGAATGAATGCATAATCCTACTCAAGTTAACATTGATACCACTCCAAACTCCACACTTGCATTAATATGCAACAAGTCATACAAAAGAGAGGTTCATGTGTGTGGGTGAAGAATCATGCTAAACAACACAAATGAACTCACTTATGCAAATCCACCTCTTTAAAGTTTTGATTCAATCCTCACCGGAGATACACTAGCAATTAAAGACCCACATGGTTCTCACAATGGTATGCTCAACAATGGAGTAAATGTAAAAAGACAATTCAAGTGAGCATATCAATTACAAAAACTGAAAAGAATAGAAGTGTATCGACTTTAGCATAGCTCCATGAAAGAATGTTCAAAGTTAAGCATTAATTCAAAGAAATTGACAAGAAATAGCTTATATTCTATTGAAAACTTCAATCAAGTACAACTTGGGTCAACTAAGCCATGTAGAGGTGAATAGGGTAATGTAAAAGAGGTGAAAATTAAGGGTAAAGAGATGGGACAAATTGTCATAACATGTGTGATCAAGACATGAAATGATGAATGAAACACAACTACAACTCTCCCTTTTCAACATTTCAATTCTCACTCTTCTCTTAACATATTTTCGATTTTTGAACTCTTCTTCCATTCTTTTCTTCTTTTTATTCTATTTTTTTTCTTCTTTTTTTTTTTTTCTTACTTCTCCTTTTTTTTTCTTTTTCTATTCTTAATTCTTCTTTTTTTTTTCTTTTCTTACTTCTCCTTTTGTTTCCATCCTTATATCATCTCCATTTGATTCAACAACTACTTTTCATGTTTCAATATGCTCTTTTGCATTGAAATCCCCAAATCAATCTCTACTTCTTTTTCTTCTTTTTCTTAGCAATGTAAAAACACCATTTTCTCACTTAGGCGTCCCTTTGTAATACAATAGATGAAATCACTTTGCATAATTCAAATGGATAAAGGTAAAATATCAACAAGGGTAAAGAGAAATGCACGGTTTGGCAACGAGAAACAAAAGGCTATCAAGAAGAATATGGCAAAGAATCCTATCCCAAGTTGTACAACTGAAGCATTTCATAGAGTACAAGTGTCAATAACAAGATCAAAACTCAACTCATGAACCAAATACAAGTATAATGAAGCTATTGAATGAAGTGAGGGTGAAGAAACTATCCTTGAATAAATGTAAACGCTCCAAAGGGCGATTAATGCTCTAAAGCTCACAAGGTAATAATCTCCACTAATGTAAGGGTGAAAGTGCCAAGACTAGTAACAAATTGCGGTAAAAAGCATAATTGTGCACAATGATGTAATCCCCTTTACAAAAGCATGAATTAAGTAACTCCCACTACATGTTAGGTATGAGGAGTGATTCAACATTATCTTGAGCAAAGATACATGCAAAAATTCCTATCTTCCAATCTCAAAACGCACTTTCACAAGTTAAATGATTTTTTTTTTTATAGGGTGCTAAACAAATGAACAAAAACAAACAAAATAGAGGCAAAACCTCTACCCAACCCCCAACTTAAAATGATGCATTGTCCTCAATGCATGAGAACAAAGCATGAAATGCACATACATGGTGGGAAAAAGAAAATGGGGTGCTTAAGGCACCCCCAACTTAAAATAAAAAAACAAACTAAGAAAAACAAAGAAATAAAACAACTACTCCTACTCCTACTCCTCTCCAAATTAAAGAGAGTAAATCACCCAATGCCACGAAGTGGGAATTGGCCATCATCCCACACCCCCAACTTAGAGATTTTCCAAGAGTTCATGCAAGCATAAGAATAAACAATGGCTACTTCTTTGATGAACTCAAGGATGTAACATTGAAGCACATAGGGGTAAAAAGGGTCATGGTAAGTAGAAAATAAAGAATGATCATGCACAAATGTGCCAATGATGCTCATGCCATGAAGTGCTTGACCCTCCCCTTCTTTTGATTGGTCGGCCATTGGAATGATAGTTGGTTCAAGTGTTGGGACATGGAACTCCAAAGGTTTCGGTAAAATAGGACTAGGTGTTAGAGGAGTAAAAATAGGGATCACATGATCCCTAGACATGGTAAATGCATCCTCTAAACTGTCAACATCCTCATTGATAATCACATTCCTAACATCTAAACCAACATCATCATTAAGGGTAATCTTACCCCCCCTCTTCTTGTTTGGAGTCCCCAATTTTGGACTCCACTCTCTCAAAATTTTCATCCCGAAATATATTTTCAATAATTGCCTCACTTTCCCTAGGAATGTCTTCCTTAAACTCAAAGTCTTGGAGAAGGGTATTTTGATCAATTATTTCCTCATTCCTATGGTTAGTGATGGGATGAGCGGGTATACTTGGACACCCTTGGTTAGGAGGAATGATTGAAGATGACACAAGAGACTTGTCCTCCGCTCGGACAACCAAGGTTTGCATTAAAAGAGTCAATTGACTCCTTATCTCATTAAGGCCCTCATCTATTCTAGAGTTCACTTCTCCTTGAAATTTTATAGCTTGTTGAAGTGTGTCCTCTAGGGTATCCTCTATGGTGTCCGCTTGTGTGCCAATGTGAGGAGTGTGATATTCCTCATAGGGTAAAAATTGGGCATGGGGGTATTCACATGGTGGAGTTTGGTAAGGTGGAGGTGGTGCATGGTAATAGTCAAAGGGCTCTTGGTAAGGGGGAGACTCAAAATAATGATGTGAAAATGTGCTCTCATATTCCCTACCAAGGTTAAATTAGTCACACCCCCCAAGAGTAAGAGGTGGTCGTGGAGGCTCACTTTGGCCATTAGCTTTTAGGTGTTCCCTAAGAGACATGTTAGATGATGGAAGGTGTGAAAATCTACCACCAAACATAATGAAACGTACAATGGAATATGGATGCAAAGCACAAACAAAAGTAGCGCACCGCGCCTCAACACATCATACACAACAATGCTCAATAGTTTTTCATCCAAACCTCTAATCTCTACAAAATAATTCCACCAATTCAATCAAGTTCAATCTAACCGAACCTCCAATCTCCACAAGTTATATACCACCAATTTGCAATAAAAATAATCCCTAGTTCTTCTCTAGTAATCCTCCAATCAAATTATTAAAATAAAACAAAATATATGAAAAATAAACAAAACAAGCCTAAAATAAAGAGGAAAAGAAAGAACGAGAATCTAATATGGTATTTACACAAAAAATGGAACGAAGTTACCGATGGCCTAAGCCGAAGATTCCTCCGTCGTGGTAGATGGATGGAGATCCAATCCACCAATTGCTCTTCACTCCCAAGCTAGTAGTGCTTGCCTCGTGCCTTTGGTCCCCGGCAAAGGGCGCCAAAACTTGACTCGCCTTCGTAATGCGGTATTCCTACAAAATGGAGTTAGCACCCCACAAGAATACGGGGGTCGCGATGAAGTATAAACCGGTAATCCGGTATCGTTATCTTCCAAGGGACCTAGCCAAATATAGGCTCTAGCACTCAACTCACACTAACCTAACCTAGAATTGGATTGCAATTATGTGGGGAATTAGATCTAAAATAAAAAGGAAAATAAAAAGACCGCAAATCTTTTGGGTTTTTATGGTTGTTTTGAATTCCTAAACTATTGTAATGAAAATAAAGAGAATTAACACTAGACAAATAAATTAAAGCAAAGTGAAAATAAAATTAAAGCAATTAAAAAGGGAATTGGGCTCAAATGATCCAACCACTCAATTTCATCTAAGATTTCCAATGGGGTTTATAACTCAAATCAAACACAACATTTAAGTGTGTTTGATTCAGAGGATTTAGCTTTGAAAACCAATTATTCTCAAACAATTGAAATTAGATACATGTTCAATGGGGAATCAAAGGTTAATACCATCGATTCAACTTAGTCAATACCAAATTTGTGGTTTGTGCATTGATTAGCCAAACATAGTCAATAACCTAGGTTTTTTAAAGCATCTTCAATCAATTGTTGGGAATGAATTTCTAGCAATTGTGGAGTATTTTTCTAGTCAAGAGTCCTAAATTAATACCATTGATTTGGGTGATGAAAATCCCCAAATTTAGTCAATAATCTAAGTTTTCTAAAATTCTGCACCTAATTACTAGAAATTTGAATTCTAAGAAAATATGACAATTAATCCATGAGATACCTCCAAATGAATTCCTTGGATTATTTGGGTGATTTTCACATTTAAACCCAATTTAAATTCTAGCTACTTGAATACATCATAAAAACTTGTAAAAATGAAAAGAGAAGTATAAAGAGATTTAAATATAAAATTAACTACAATAATAGGACTGTTTGGTTACAAGGAAAATGAGAGAAAATGCAAGAAAGTGCAAGAAAGTGAAAGAAAATACAATACAATGAAGAAAATTACAAGTTTCTACATTATACTACAATTACAAAACTAAATCTAAGCTAAAAATGAAGAAAAATCGAAAAATCTAACCTTGGAGAGCTTCTCCTGCCGCCCCCTTACTCCAAAAAACCCTAACTACTTAAAAACTATACGAAAAATCCTAAAACACGCAGCTTCGGACGCAAAAAACACAATCTGGATGAACAGTAACCGTCCGGACGGTTACTGTTCACCGTTCGGACGGTACTGTTCATGAACAGTACCCATCCGAACGGTGAACAGTACCCGTTCGGATTGGTTTTATTCACACTGTTCAACTGCAGAAACTTCAAAACTTGATTTGGCCAACCTAGAGTTTGAGTCCGCCGATGCACATTAGATGCAAAGTTGTAGAGCTTGAAGTCTTCTTTTCAATGACGCAAAAATCAGCTCAATCAGATATTGGAGTCAAAAGTTATGGCCAAAATACCGAGACAGGTCTGAATTTTCATGAACAAAATATTCGCCTTGAACTCGCTTTCATTATTCTTGATTTCTTTTTACCTTTATTAGCTTATATAACCTACAAAACACATACAAAACATACTCAAATAAATATCTAACTAAAATAAGATAATTAATTACAATATAAGTCTAACAAAGTACAAATTAAGGGCTTATGATTACACTTTTAGGGTGTAATCAATGAGAGACCTTGATTTCAGATTACCCCTTGTCTTCTTGGTAGCCCTATCTCTATGAGCGAAGAGGGATTATGGCCCCTCTTTATGAGATGACTTTGATGCATGCCATAAATCCTTAGGGTCTCGTGGTACCCTTAGGAGTTTTAGGTTGGCTTGAATTGAGCGAGAAGGTCATTAAGCCCTTCTCTAGGGGTTGGTTGGATGCATGGAGATGCAATGACTTGAGTTACTTTGAGAACTCTTGTCTTTGAAGTGAGTTCCAATGCATGAACAGTTATGATGCATAGAAGCAGCAAGAATTAGATGGCATAATGGTAGGGATTAGACAAAATTTATAAGGAAAAATAAAGCGGTCGCCCTTTCCCCCTTGATTTTGAAATTGACGCGTGTGTCCTAAATCAGGCAGAGGTTCGGCTATGCATGGGGTGCTACATGAGCATGAGGTTGGGGGCTTGCTAATGCTTCCTAAAAAGCTCGATCCCCGAACCTTCAAACCTCCGGCGTCCACCCCCGAAAGGGTGAACTCCATCTTTGGTTGGTGGTTCGAGCAGGAGAACTATCAAGAGACCGTAGGCTAAGAAACTGACACAGCATCTGCCCACAGTCAATATATTGTTCCCCCTTCTATCTAGAAGGGTAGTAACTAGGTAATACATGTAAGATGCAAACACAAGTGAGTGCACCAAGTGTGTGTGGAATTTTTGAAAAATGGGGGAAAGGACCCAACAACATACATCGCATCATGTCCATTCATTTACATACATGGCAATAAATAAGACATGAAACAAAAATGTGAACAAAGGTCCACCTACAAAAGAAAAGTGCAAAGAGTTAGTAACTTTTCGACAAACTGAATGCAAGATAAAATAGATGGTAAATGCAAAAGCATGATTGTAGGCAATGAATGGAAGTGATGACACTTATTTGAAAATGTTTTGAAAAATAAGGATTTGTTTTGGAAACTTAAAAATTTTGAAAGGTGGATAAAACTGGACAAAGTAACCGGAGATTCTAAGTGAGTGAAGGGTGAAGAGACATGCTAATGGCCTAACCCTCTAAGTGTTCCCAGTGGAGTCGCCAGCTGTCGCGCCCCTGTTTTTGGGGTGTCCAAGGTCCTTTCAGCTCGGAGACCCTAAAGCACGGAACTCTGTCACTAGAACGTGTCCTCCTAGAAGGACAAGCGCGACTAGGTTTGAAAATTGATTTGACTAAGGGCTTTTTAGAAAAATAGGAGTCGCCACCTAACTTGATAAAGGTGAGTTAGGGCACCTAAAACCAAGCGTTAATCCGAAGATTAAACTTAGAGTTTTTTTTAAAAAGGTTTTTTGAAAACTCCCTCAAGAGAGGGTTTTTAGGAAAATAGGTTGTTTGGCAACCTTTTGAAATGTTTAAGCCCTTTTTGAAAATAACTCCATTTTGGTCTTTTGAAAACAGAAATCTATGGTTCGGGGGTTGGTTACGTGTAGGGAAGATATCCTAAGATCATCACCCTACCCCGCCCTTTCAGTACCTACATGTCTAATCACCCTTTGGTTCACTCACTAGAATAACCGGTTACCATTGTCCACTTAATATCCACTTAAGAATTTTGAAAACTAGGTTTAGTCATCACTTTTCGAATGGATGATGCATGATGCAAGTTTTTGAAACAAGTTTGAAAATAATGGGGGTTTTGAAAAAGTTTGAAATACAAACTTTGAATTGATTGAAATTTTTGAAAAAGGGATTGGAGTTGAACAAAGAGTTATGATCGCACCATTTTAGGTTGCCTATGTATCTCATTTGGCGAGAATCAGGTCATTCGTAGTTCGGGCAAGAGCCCGATGGAAACTAGGCGCATTAGAGCCTTTGGAAGGTTTGAAGACACTTTGAGGTCTTTGGAAAATTTTAAGACACTTGGAGGTCTCTTGGAAAAGTTTAAGACACTTTGAGGTCTTTAGAAGAGTTTAAGACGCTTTGAGATCTTTGAAAAATGAAGACTCTTTGTGGTCTTGGAAGTTTTGACTTGAAATTGGATGGTGGAGTGTTTTGAAAATGTTTTTGGATCAACTTAAGGGAGTTTTGGAAAATGTTTTTGAATAACTCAAGGGAGTTTGAGGGTGCTTTTGAAGTCTTTCTTTGAAAATCTTGGAGGAATGCCTTGATGAATGAGTTTTTGAAAGTGGTTTTTGGAAATGGCTAAGGGTTTGGAGTCCTAATGTGGACAACCTTAGAGGTTGTTCTTGATTTATCACTTGTCCTTGGAATCCCTAACCATGAGAGGGCTAGGGACACCTTAGGTTTGTGATTCTTTGAAAACATTTTTGGAAGGGGACAAGAGTTGGAGACTTGAAGAGGGCATGTAAGATCATATTTAAAGAGCTTATGGAACTTTAACCTAGGTTTTTTGAAATCAAGAGAATAGGAGGTTTTGGAAAAATAAGCTATGAGAATATTTTAAAAATTAGAATGATCATTTAGAAAAGGGGACAAGAGTTGGAACCTTGAAGTGTACTAACCTAGGTTGGGTTGGTATGGTTGATGATTGGAGACCATTCCAAGGAAGGTTTCCTCATGGCCATTATAACCACTATCTTGACAATAATACAAGGGGTCAAAAATCAACATAATGATGGTAATTTTTAGAACATCATTTTTTATGCAAAGATGGAGAGAATGCATTTTTGAAATCATCTTTGGAGAAGGATTTTGAAAACCATTTTTCAAGGGAACCATTCCATCAAGAGATGGTTCATATGGCCAATAAAAAGGGAGACCACTCAAGAGAGGATTCCATGGGACCATTCCAACCCCTAAGCTTGAGAGAATGTAAACCATAAAAATTAAAGGATTTGAACATCATTCTTAGGCGATCATAAGGAGAAAAAGGGATCATTCTAACAATTTAGGGGTCCTATGACCAATATAAAGGGAGACCACTCAAGAGAGGGTTCCATGGGGCCATTTTAACAACTAAATTTGAGAGAATGGAAACCTTGAAAGTTAGGGAGTTTGAAAGCAACCTTTGTGCAAGTTGAAATGTAATGATGCAAAAGTGTGAATTAGGGGGTAGTGAGGGATTTTTCTAAAGCATGACTCTTAAGGTCTCACCCTAAATTTCAAGGGGGCCAACTCTTGGAACAATTTTTAAAGGACATGGGGAGCTTGAAATTGTCATAAAATTAAAAGCAATGCAAGAATTGTGGAATATGGCAATAAAAATGAAATGAAGCCAAGCATACAAGACATGATCAAAATAATAATATACAAGGGGTCATGATTCACATACGAGGCTTTTAGGCTTCACCATACAAATAAGGGGCTCTTAGGCCATACCATCTTAAAGTAGGCTAGTGAGAGGTCCCCCTACACGGTGGCTCTCACTTGCTTTCCTCTAGGCATGATCTAGGAGCCCTCTTGGCTCAAGCATGCAAGAAAGGGGGGTTGAAGATGGGGATTAAAATAGAGAATAGCCTAAGTAGGCTATGAGGGAGAAGAGAAGAGTGGGGGAGAGCACAAATGTAAAAGGGATACCACTTTTTGCCTTCAACACTCTTGTAGCCTTCAATGGATGTCTTAATTGGAGCTTAAGTGACTTCAAGAAGGCTTGAGAGGCTTGAGTGGAGTGTATAAGTATGTATGAGGCTTTGTATATGGAGTGTATAGGCTTAGGAGAGGTAGAATCTAGCCTAAGTGTTGGAGGGGAGGAATATATGTAGAGATTCGAGTTTCTAGAGTGATTTCAGCAGAGTTTCGTATCAATTTTGGACCTGGATTATGCAAAGGGGGAGACCTCTATTTATATGCAATCTGGAACAGACCATGCGCATGTAGGACATACGCAGGCACTGTTCCATTGCCAGAATAACACGTGGCACCCTATGTACTGGTTAAATCTCAACTGTTGATCGGAAGTCGGTCGATCTGAACAAAATTTGAGCGCATGTAGCATACGCTCCATCACCGGGAAGATTCGCCCAAACTTTGCCTCGATAATTGGGCCAACCGGGAAGGTTCCGGGGGAATCGGTCGCACTCGGGATGTTCTCCTAGTGCATCCGATGAACTTTCATGTTTTTAAAAAGTTTGAATTGTGTTTGGAAGCGTGGGATATCATCTTGGGAAGTGTGCTAAAAAGGACACTTTTGTGGAGCGTCTGTGATACGCTCCGTGAGTGTTCGAAAGTGGTTGTTTTCATGCTGTGTGTTCGAGGCCTTCGGGAAGTGATCTTTTCGATCAGACCGCACCGATGGAAAGTACTCTGGAAATACTTTTTGGAATTCCCAAATTTACGCATTTCTCAAGTCGTTTGACGGTGCGTCTTGATTAGGGAATCGAAGAAAAAGTCAACCTTGGTGGAACGTCTGCGAGACGCTCCAGGGGTTGTTGAAAGTAGCAATGTTTGAGCCATATGATGAATGGCTTCGGAAAGTGATCTATCCAATCGAACCGTACCGATGGAAAGATCTATGGACGAGCTTTCGAGAATTTTTCGATTTACGCATTTCTCAAGTCGGTTGACGGTGCATTATAACCGAAAAATCGGAAGGAAAAACAATTTAAGCGGAGCGTTTGCAAGACGCTCCAGGGAACTTTTATCGAGTCGTGTGCGTTTAGTGTTGTAGGGTCTTCCTTAGGTTAGACAAGGGCGTGTGGTGAAACCCTCTGCTCGAAATCCCAAGGCCGGTGCTGTTTCGGGGCATTTTTGGGCTTCTAGGGGCAAAATGATCATTTTGACCGGAGTTGGCTGGAAATGGTCAGGAATGGTCTGGTATATTATGTTAAGCGTGTAGGGCTGTTCAGGGATGGTTTTGAGAGAGTCTTTCACCGTTTGGCGGGGTTTGTGCAGTGTTGAGGCGTTCAGGGGCAAAACGGTCATTCTGACTGGAGTGAGTCGGAATAGGACCAGAGTCTGACCAAATGGTGCGCTGGGGACGCCTAAATGGTTTGACAACATTTTGGAAAGATGGACTTATCATTTTGAGGGATTTTGAACTTTCCCAAAACGTGGCTGGAGGCCCAAGGGGCAGATTTGGCCATTTTTCACCGAGTCAGGCTAGCAGGCGCCGGTATTGGCCTAGGTGTTGGTTCCCAAGACCGCCCGGTCTCCGAAAACTACCTGTGCAGTGTTGGTCTCTAAGAATGCCTGGTCTTAGAAAGCTACCTGTAGGGGTAGTGTTGGTTCTTGAGAACGCCTGGTCTCAGAAAGCTACCTGGAAGGGGTGGTGTTGGTCCCTGAGAACGCCTGGTCTCAGAGAACTACCAAATGACGGACATTCTACATTGGCGGGCTAGCAGGCACCAGAAGTGAACCGTCTGGAATTTTTGATGAGGTGTTGGTCGCCGAGATCGCCCGATCACGGGAAGCTACCTGGATGGCGTTGGTTTCCGAGACCGCCCGGTCCGTAAAGCTGCCTGGAATAATGGTGCTTAAGGCTCCAGTAGATCCTTGAGGACTCGAGAAGCGACCAGTTGGTTGGATTGGCGATTGTAAGGCTCATCTTGAACCTGCATGTGTTGTGATATTGGAAAACATAGCCCGGTCAGGCCGGAGATTGCCGAGCGGGCAAAAATGGGGTGCTTACATAGATGAAGGGATGTCTCCAATGAGTTTATTGTGTGAGATCAAAAAATAACGCGGGGAAAGCGATGGAATTGGGAGTGGTCCTCGAAGGTAGTTATGGGAAAGATCTAAGAAAGTAAATGAAGTCTCCCAAACCCATTTTGGAATCTGGCCATGAATATTGTTTTTCGGAAGATCTAGTAGATAAAGATTCTTTGAGTTTCTCAAGAAATCTGGGAACTTGTTTATGTTGCAAGATGACAAACCCAATGACAAAAGATTGGGCAAGGTAGTGTTGTTGTCACTACTTACTGATAGACTATTTTGAGAAAGATCAAAGTACTCTAGTTTTTTTAGCTTTGAGAATAAGTGTAGATCCACAAAATCACTCAAATTATTTGATGAAAGGTAGAGGCAAGTCAAATTTGCAAGCTTTGAAATTGACTGCAGAATAGGGCCTGATCGCTCCCTAAAGAGGTGGTACTTAACCGCAAGTGTACGGCTGCGATGTAGTAATAATTTCTCGTAAATACGAGGTCGATCCCACAAAGAAGATGATTTACTTAAATAGGAAAACTTGTCGTGGATCAAAAATCTTAGAAAAAACACTCCAATAAGCAAAAATCTGATTTTAGGTTAAGGAAAGATTGGTTATCTAATTTAAACTAAGAAATAAAAAGTCCCGAAATCAATCGTTCTAACCAATTGCTTCTCTTGGAGTCCCAAAGGAGATAATTTAATAACTCAAATCCTTCGACTACGTCACGAGTCTCGGATTTGGAATATTTAACGATAAAAACAAGTGTTCTTTAAAACTTCAATTTCTAAAATAAATCAAGTTGTTATAATCAAGGACGTGCATCATCGATTCGCGCAACGTATATACTGAATCTAACTCATGCATAAACGTTGCAAGGCAGCATATATACTGAGTGTAATATTCACGCATAAGCGTTACCGAACATAGTAGGATGCCCAGGTTTTCGAAAGTATATCAAACGAAGAAGAAAAAGAAGAAGTATCAAGAAGATAAAGCAGTGAATTCAACCTTACCTCCGTTGTTCATCCTCGATCCCCAATCAATCTTCATAATTGATCCCGAGTCAAGAAATTTAGCCGCTCATGGCCATGGAAAATAATAAACTATGTATTGAAAACTTTCTAGAATGTAAAAACTATAAAGTAACTATGAATCTTGAGTTAATGGCAGAAACTATGGATTCTTGAACAAAATCTTGAATTAAAGCAATAAAACTTGAATTTAATGGAAATATTTACAAGAATAATGAAAACCCTAATTACTCCTATGAATCTAGACTAAAAAACAATAAAAACCCTCAAGAAATTGTCCTCTTTATTCAGAAAATCGAAGGGATATATATAGAGATTGCAAAATGAATCATAGCAGGAATAGGAAACTTAACCCAAAAATCCTTCTTAGAGTTCGAACTTTGTTAGGAGAGTTTGAACCCTTAGAGCAACATTTCTCTCTTTTTAGTTCTTAGAGTTCGAACTCCCCATTTCCTCTTATAATCAGGGTTCGAACTCTAAAGCTTGTATATGCCTTTTCTACTTTCCAAACCTCTGAGTGTTCGAACTCTTCTTAGGGAGTTCGAACCCCAAGGCCAAAATACATTTTTTTTTCTTCAATTTTTGCCAGCCACTGTTTGAACTCTCATTTTCTTCTTATTTTCACTGTTCGAACTCTCAGTTTATTTTTTTCACACTTTTCAGTTATCTTCCCTTATCTCTTTGCAGCTTCAGTTCAAGTCTTTTGGAGTCCATTTCTTACAATGCTCATTAGACGTGAACTTGTATAACTTTGCAAAATCTTTCCAACGGCGCATCTTTCATTCCATTTCGAGCTACGGATGAAAAATTGCATGTTTCCCAAGATAAATCCCAATAACGGCCCTCGATATGCATGCCCGCACTCCGGATCGCTTTTATGACTCCAAATCCTCTTCATTATCAACATTTACCTGCAATGAACTCAAAATTCGACTCTCAGTACAGAATACGTCAAAGAGGGTATAATTAACCTAATCTAAAGCTAACTTAGGTCAGTTTAGTTGCTTTGAACTGCACTTATGCAGCTCAATCAAGGCCTTGTAGTTTATTATTACACAACACTAGGTATTTCAATGCTGATTTATTTTGGAACTCAGGAATTTGACCATCCAAGTGATTAGAACTCAAACGCAATTCTACCAATGAGAGAAGCCCGCCTATGTTGGAGGGAATGGGACTTGTTAGAGCATTATTCGAAATGTCTAAATAAACAAGTTGTGTTAGGTTGGCCACCGAGTGTGAGAATTGGCCATTGAGTTTGTTATCTTGAAGAGTTAGAGACTCTAGATTCATGAGCTTACCAAAATCATTGGGAATTTTGCCTTCGAGATTGTTGCTGGAAAGACTTAAGATGGTGAGTTGCTCAAGATTCGAAAGAGTAGATGGGACCTGACCGGAGAAACTGTTTTTCGATAAGTCTAAAAGACTGATCTGCATAAGGTTCCCGAGCAATTCAGGAATGGATCCTGAGAATTTGCAGTGTAAAAGGCGCAGGTTTTTTAAGGACTTGAAGTAGCCAATTGAATTGGGCAATTCTCCAGATAAACTAGTTTCTGAGAGATCCAACTCCCTGAGGGAACTACCGCTGCTCCAGTTTACTTTGAGTAAATTACCAGTGAGATCACCATTGCCTCCTACTTCGAGTTCTTGCAACTTTGGAAGGTAAAAATTGTCAGCTGGTAAGTTGCCTTACAATCCGATCTGGCCAAGTTTGAGAGTGGTTAAAGAAGATAAGTTTATCAAGAAATTGGGTAAAACTGAAGATATGTTTACTTGGGGAAGGACAAGTTCTTGTAAATGGGTCAGGTTTTTGAGTAGCAATTTGAAATTGTGTGGTTCAATTTCTAGTTGTCCATCAATAGAAGAAAGATGAAGTGAAACCAGTTTGGACAAGTGGGAGATTTCTGATGGGATTAAGCCTGAAAAATCGGAACAAAAGAGGCTAAGATGAGTCAAATTCACAAACCGACCAAACGCAGATGAAATGCGGGAGTGATTGAAGTCATTGTAACTGAGATCGAGCCGTTGGAGGTGAGAGAGTTGGAAGAGGCTGCTATTAGGATGGATGGTCCCATAGAGTTGGCTACAACTGAGGTCAAGCCCAATCACGTGACCCGTAAACACATCACATGTCACCCCATCCCACGAACAACAATCCACAGCATTCTCATTCCAAGACTGTATCTTTGGATAAGCAGAGCACCCGAAGGAAGCTAAACTGTTTATAGTGAACATAAGCTTAAATTCCAGCAGGGCAGAACTCTGGTCATGAGGACACAGACGACTTGTAGAAGAAGAAATGGAGAAGGGAGATTGCAAGATATAGCAAAGGAGTAGGAACAGCCACATCAATCGCCCTATTTTTTTTTTACAATTCGAAAGGATTAAGGATTGAGAGGTAAAAGGTCAATATATTTTGAGTGCTGATAGTATTAGTCTAATACATCGCTTGATATATATAGTGCTGCAACTTATGACGAATCATGAAACTTGATTAATTGTCAAGATTGGCTTGACTTAGTGAAAAGGAAAAGGGCTGGAAATGAAAAAGAAAAGAGAGAGTGGTGAGTAAAAAAATATAAAAGAGAAATGAGTAACGAAATCGTGTTTTTTTCATTTTCTTTTACATTTGTTATTGCTAAATGCTTATTCAGTTCCTTCTTGTTTTCGCAATCTAACCAAACAAAAGCATGAATTTCTCTCAATAAATCTGGGATCCAAATACAACATTAATCACCACTCATCTCTCATCCTGAATTTCCCACAATGCCGGAGGGCAAATGGGAGATAACAACCAGGAAGGAAGACTTGTCCAACATTCTTTTGATGAATTTTATTAATTTCGTCAATCATGCAATAATCAATGGATCAAGCAGTCCCAAAGTAAGGACCCATCAAATAAAAGATGGTCCTCTAATTCCATCCTAACTAACTTTTCATTTATGTTTGGTATTAATGTACTTGCGTAATTTACGTTTTTGTTTATTACATGATATCAGTGTTGCAGAATTTTCGAGATGCAGGATAGGAACCTAATTGGCAACTTTTAAGACACAAATTCATACTTTCTTATTGATTTTTCATTAAGCACATGCTCTATTTCTGGCACAAATTCTATAACTTTTGCTACACTTCTGTGTCTGTACTATTTATCTAGAAGCTTGAGGATAGGTTTCTTATATGAAAAAGAAAATTTTCTATTCTATAACTTCAGGGTTTATGCATCTAAACTTCATCAGCCCAAGATGACCGTCAAACTTGTAATCTTGTAATTGCCTCCATAGTTGTATGTCGACAAAATTTTGCCGAACAAGAAAAATTATTTAGTGATCTTAAAATGCCACATTACTCTTTTCTAATTCTCCCCAATACAAAAGGTGACTTCGGTGAATACGTTTGGGATTCACTTGGAAGGAAGGGAGAACTAAAAATTTATAAAAAATGAAGAAAGAATGATGTAATATTTTAAGAATATTGTATTATTTATCGAACCATCTATTCCATTCTAGAATTCCACATTGATGTGAGATATGTTGTGCAAAAGATGTGATGCTTGTGGAAACAGGAGACATCGTACTGACCAAACAACTTGGAATGGAGTCTAGCAAGTTGTATCAACGACTCTCTTATTACGCAAGAGAGTGACATGGGATGGGACAAAAAAAGAAGCATCCTCAGCATTAATCCAATCAAACCTATAATTAATACGTCTCACTATTACGAATTCTTGCTTTGAAATAAAATATCTAGTTATGCAAAAAATTCTATGAGGACGATGCATTAACGATATTTTTATAATTAAAAGTCATCTTAATTGGTGTTTTGTTTTAAAGACAAATGTCCAAGTTCAAATGCGTTGTTTTACATAATTTTCTTTTGTTTGTATAGCATTACAATGATATAAAAGTTCATTGTTGATCCTCCATCATGCACTGTAGTAGTATGATCCCGAGATCATTGGTGATGCAAATCGATCTTGTTCTAATTCGGAATTTCATAAAACTTGATGGAATTCGCAATTTTTTCGTTTTAGAAAACTTTTGTTTTGGTAATAACTTTGTTTAGAAATTTCTATTTTCGTTGCCATTTGTTTTAGAATATTTCTTTAAGTCTCTAGTATTCAAATTTGGATTTAACTCAAATTTGCTATTTTTTATAATTTTATTTATTTTTTTAATTGTAATCTTAAATTTCAGCAATTAGGTTTAGGGTTTGTGTTTATCCTATAAAGACAATGTTAGAGCTCTGCCCAAAAGGAGTTATAGCTTTTGATGAATTAATAGAACGTTTTTTCAAGAGAATTATTTCTCGCTATTATTATGTTTTGTTATGGAAATATTACACTTGTTCACGCTATCTCTACGTTAGTTGGTATTAGAGCTGATCACAGCACTCAAGGCACCTAACGAACGTGGTGGTAGGATTGTTGACATCGAGAATGTGTATAATCAAAATGATGCTACACGAGATGCACGGTTGAAGGAGCAAACACGACAAATGGAGCAATGGGTAGAAGTTTAAACCTTTGATCCAGTCGATTACCGTTGCAATTCAATCTCACAACCGCTCACTGATCAAAGCATTGATGGAACAAGCCGCTGCCCTTGTGACTAATTATCAATGTAAAGATTGTTTTTTAAATCTATGTTTTGCAAAGAATGAGATTGTTAAAGAAGAAATAATTAGAATAACGCTTTTTTTAACTTTTCTAAAGATAATTCAAAAAATTGAGATTCACCACTAATCTTTTATGAGTACCTAGATGATAGTGAAGTGTTTAGGACGATTGCTTATTCACTAATCGAGAATATTATACTTGTTCAAATTATTCCTGCCTCAGTTGGTCAATTTTTCTTGGTTTAAAGTTCCAAATAGCCCATTCAACCATTGGAAAAAAAGACGGGCCTGGTTCCACCCTGTCAAGTCTTAAGTCTTGGTCGCTGCATGTGTCTGATTGAGACAAACCGCTGGGAAATGTCCTATTCAGGCAGACTTTTTACATAGAAAACAAGGACGAAAAAAAAAAAGATAGGCCTGGTTCAACCCTGACAAGTTTAAGTCCTGGTCGATCACTTCATGTCTCCTACGAATAAAAATAATTTGAAAAGATTCTGTTCTTATAGAATTTTTACACAGAAATCACTATCTGAATGGTATTGACAAATGAAAAAAACTAAACATGGGCCTGGTCCCACCCTGACAAGTCTAAGTCATGGTTGTTGCATGTCCCCTATGCATAAAACCTTTTAAGAAATATTTAATTCTTGCATACTTTTTACATATAAAACACCACACCAATAATATGACAAGGACATCTTTTAAATTATAAATTAAAATTATAAGTGCTATGATTTGAAATGAAAAAATAACAAATATACACGTTATTTTGTATAAAAATTTTGTTTACATGGCATTACTCTAACCTTTTGCATATTTCTATATAACTTTTTTTATTGTAATTTCAGTGCAACATGAGTACATACTTGTGTTTTTGCATGTTTACTTCCTGGGTTCTCGGTATCAATTGAATTATGATAACATAATTCAGAAGTTCACTTTTGATGCACATGATAAAAGTATTCAAAGATATTCAATCAGAACTCAATTGGCCACATAATGCAATAAACTTTAATTTTATTAAGAAAAATTCTATTCATACGGAATTTTTATTCATTCACGGCATGCATTTTCAAGCAATGCAGTTAAGTTTTTGGCATAAAACTTGATTACTAGCGCCATCTCACCAATAACAAGGAAGAAGAAGTTTTCCATTTTGTGCTATTTCCCGGATCTTGACTCTTCTAGGTCGAGTCCAAACTTGGAGTAGGTGCATCCAAAACTTCATTGGCCGCAAAAGGTTGGTGTGCATTTTGTCGTAACTCAAGTCTCTAAAATAATTGAAGATGATACATTTTGTAGAAATTGTTGTAATACATTTTTAGTAAGTGATTGATACGTTTTTGTAGAAATTTTTATAATATGTTTCTAACAAGTAATTGATACGTTTAAGAACATTGACCATTCTTCATTCTTCATTTTTTGTAATATGTTTCTAATAAGTGATTAATGTTGTCTTGTACCATGTGATTTTGATTGATTTACCATTTTTCAACGCACATTCAATCAAGATGACTTTAGTTCCTTTACTGCAGAAGTGCCACAAACAAAGAACATAAATACCATAATGGTCCATAGTGTCAATTCTTGAGATTAAAGGCAGTCCCCCTGCATGGCTGTATCTGCCGAGCTCGAGGGAAATATAAATGTATGCAACCTTACTACCAATTGTGGAGAGCCTGTTTCTGTATAATAACAATATTTGAGATAATTAGACAATACGGATTAGTAACAAATTATTTTCTCCTTTATGGCATTTGATCAATACGTGAACACCTATCAAGAAACATGTGACAACACCATCATTTTTTTTCCGCGTCAATGCGGTTGATGTGTGACGAAAGAACTTAGTATCTGTTTGGAACTTGTAGAAAGAAAAGAGAAAGGAAGAACGAGGAAGTAAGATAGAAATTGCATGACAAGTGAGAGAACTGTGTGATTACAGTGCTTTGTTAACTACGATTCCTAAGTGCTGGATTCATTCATGTTATGTTGTGGAAACAGGACATCGTACTGACCAAACAACTTGGAATGGAGTTTAGCAAGTTGTATCAAGGACTCTCTTACTACGCAAGAGAGCGACATGGGAAAAAAAAAAAAAAAGAAGCATCCTCAGCATTAGTCCAATCAAACCTATAATTAATACAAGGACAATGCATTAACGACATTTTAACAATTAAAAGTTATTTTAATTGGTGTTTTGTTTTAAAATTAAATGGATAAGTTCTCATACATTGTTTTATGTAATTTTTCTGTTTGCATAGCGTTACAACGATTTAAAAGTTCATTGCTAATCCTCTGTCATGCACTGTGGTAATATGATCCTCAGGTCGTTGGTCAATTTTTCTTGGTTGAAAGTTCCAAACAGCCCATTCAACCAATGGAAAAAAAGACGAACCTGGTTCCACCCTGGCAAGTCTAAGTCTTGGTCGCTGCATGTCTCACATTGATACAAACCGTTGGGAAATGTTCTATTCATGACTTTTTACGTAGAAAACTCTTCGAGAATAATGTCACAAGGAGCAAAAATTGATGGGCCTGGTTCAACCCTGACAAGTTTAAGTCATGGTCGATCGCTACATGTCTCCTATGAATAAAAATAATTTGAAAAGATTCTATTCTTACGGAATTTTTATGCTTAAAGCACTATCTAAATGGTGTGACAAATGAAAAAAACTAAACATGGGCCTGGTTCCACCATGACAAGTGTAAGTCATGGTTATTGCATGTCCTCTATGCATAAAAACTTCTATGAATATTTTATTCTTGCATACTTTTTACATAGAAAACACCACACTAGAATAATATGGCAGTGCCGTCTTTTAAATTATGAACCAAAATTATAAATGTCATGGTTTGAAATGAAAAAATCACAAACATGCACGTCATTTCATATAAAAATTCTGTTTACATCGCAATACTCTAACCTTTTGTATATTTCCATATAACTTTTTCTATTTTAATTTCAGTGCAACAAGAGTACATGAATACTTGTGTTTTTGCATGTATAGTGCCTGGGTTCTCGGTATCAATTGAATTATGATAACATAATTCAGAAGTTCACTTTTTGATGCACATGATAGAAAAGTATTCAAAGATGTTCAATCAAAACTCAAATTGGCCACATAATGCAGCAACCTTTAATTTTATTATGAAAAATTCTATCCATACAGAATTTTTATTCATTCACGGCATGCATTTTCACGCTAGGCAGTTAAGTTTTTGGCATAAAACTTGATTACTAGCGTCATCTCACCAATAACAAGGAAGAAGTTTTCCATTTTGTGCTAGTTCCCGGATCTTGAATTTTGAGGCTTCTCTTGTGATATTCTTCTAGGTCGTGTCCAAACTTGGAGTAGGTGCATCCAAAACTTCATTGGCCGCGAAAGGTTGGTGTGCATTTTGTCGTAACTCAAGTCTCCAAAATAATTGAAGATGATACATTTTGTAGAAATTTTTGTTATATATTTCTAATAAGTGATTGATACGTTTTTGTAGAAATTTTTATAATATGTTTCTAATGAGTGATTGATACGTTTAAGAACATTGACCATTCTTCATTTTTTGTAATATGTTTCTAATAAGTGATTAATGTTGTCGTGTACCATGTGATTTTGATTGATTACCATTTTTCAACACACATTCAATCAAGATGACTTTAGTTCCTTTACTGCAGAAGTGCCACAAACAAAGGAACATAAATACAATAATGGTCCATAGTGTCAATTCTTGAGATTAAAGGCAGTCCCCCTGCATGGCTGCATCTGCCGAGCTCGAGGGAAATATAAATGTATGTAACCTTACTACCAATTGTGGAGAGCCTGTTTCTGTATAAGAACAATATTTGAGATAATTAGACAATACATATTAGTAATAAGTTATTTTCTCCTTTATGGCCTTTGATCAATATGTAAACACCTATCAAGAAACATGTGAGAACACCATCATTTTTTTTCCGCGTCAATGCGGTTGATGTGTGACGAAAGACCCCGCCGTGGTGTACAAGGCCGGTGATGGGGACTTAGTATCTGTTTGGAACTTGTACAAAGAAAAGAGAAAGGAAGAACAAGGAAGTAAGACACAAATTGCATGACAAGTGACAGAACTTTGTGATTACAGTGCTTTGTTAAATACGATTTCTAAGTGCTGGATTCATTCATGTTATGCTCGAACAAATTGATCTAACCATCAATTTTTATTTTCTGATTCACCATAACTTTAGTAGATATAGTTAACATTTGATAATTGCATGCCATTATGGAGGTTTATGGACGCGGGAATACAGAACTGGTGTAATCCAATTGATCAAAATTGCATGCCACCTGATTGATCAACATTGCCACCCATGAAATATTGTGTATGTATTTAAATATTTTTGTGTGCGAATATGGTGATGGTAGAAGGTAACCTACCTGTGTCATTATTTTTAGAAGGTAAATATTGTCCATTATTGGTCTCATGCTGATAGAAGGTAACCCTTGTTTTAGCATTATTATTATTATTATCTGAACCGAAGCACACTGATACATATATATAAAATAAAATTTACATAACAAACTAACGAAGTCTAGAGAAGTAGAGACCCTCCTGGACTAATAGCAGCTACCTCTGTTTGGCTCTAAGCTTCTTAACAAAAAAGGATTAGCCGCAGCCCCTTGGCCAAAAAGTCCCCCACACCATTTTTGAAGCAGCAAAAGATATATATATATATATATTGATATATTAGAAGATTACAAAGGGGATAGGAATATGATTACACTGGCCATAGCAAAAGAATCAACCAACCTCACCCTTAAAGAGAAACAAAGATGTAAACAAAACATCCCAAACAAAACCCCCACCCCGAAGCTAATGAGATATCAGCCTACAACTTTGATGAACTGAGAATTACCACTAAGACCAGAGTACCATCAAACTGATCATTCTCCCTTCAATTAAATGAAAACATCATACCTGGAAAGAAGACCTCTTGTCTTACTCAAACCCCTCCTTCCTTTTCGACAATAATACATTCTTCAACCAATGCTGATGAAGGTCCAAACACAAAAAAAAAATCCATGAATCATCACCTACACTGAAACTCATCCCCATTAAATTCTAATATTTCTCACCCCATCAAGAGAATACAACACATCCCCAACAGAGAAAGAAGGCTTCTTGATTACCACTATCACCCATAATGACGTCTGCCTCTTAATGGCCATTCCATTGAACGTTAGCTCATTCCTAGCTCTCCATACATGCCACAAGACTGATAAAAATAATGCATCCCACAGCATCTTTTCAACAGGTTTGAAATTCATATCCCTCCGCCACTTAAATTAGTCAAGAAGTTTACCTGGACATACCCATTGTAATCCCCACCACTCAACTATTCGACTCCAAAGCCTCCTTGCAAAGTTGCAGGTTAAAAATAAATGATTAGCATCCTCCTCACTGCTTTGACACAATACACAGATGGTATCAGATCCATGTGATAAACATCTTCTTTTTTGAAGCAACAACCTAAATTTGATTTTCTCTTGTAATGCCAGCCAACCAAAAATTTTGATTTTGAAAGGGGCTTTGATATCCCACAAGTGCCTACTAGCACTTGGAAGTAATTCATTCACGACCCAATGCTTCCTGCAACGGGATTTTACAAAAAAGTGCCATTAGTCTCCATCTTCCAAATGATGTTATCCTTCTTATCCCTGTCCAAACTAACATTTGCAATCCTTCTTAGCAATCTCCTATGTTCCTCCTCCTCCCATCCTCTGAGTTGCCTTCTATGTGATGATTCCCATTCATCCCTGATTCCATAAACTTTAGCTACAGTCCAGGATTGCTGAGAAGATAATGCATAAAACCTTGGAAAATCCTTACTCAGATATTGATCCCCATTCCAGATATCTTTCCAAAACCTGCAATCTTTCCCATCCCCCACACTTAACTTCAGACTATTGAAAAACATATATCTGAATTTAATATCCTCATTTACCTCCTCCATAATATCCTTCCACACCTTAGAGCAGGGTTTCCTTTCAATTGCTTCTGGCAGCCATGCTTTGATATCGTAATTATACTACTGGCATATCAATTTCCTCCACAAAGCATTTTTTTCCTTTGCAAATCTCTACCACCACTTAGCAATTAAAGCTTTATTGATGGTTGCAATGGGAACAATGCCTAAGCCACCTCCTTCCAAACTCTTTGAAATTATGTGCCATCCTACCAAATGAACCTTCTTCTTCCTTGCCTCCCCCACAAAAGTCCACCACGCCATTGCTTCACCACGTCCGTCATGAAAAAAAAAAAAATGCAAAACCAATACAGAATCAGTTTTCACAATGAGATGATCAAGACCTGGGTTGAGAGCCAAGCAAATCCCTTCCCGAACTCCCAAAATTCCTCTAAAACTTTAGAAACAATACCCATATTTCAACGCAAAAGCCCTATAAGAGAGAGAATTCTTCTGTCAGTTACACGTAAGCAAGCAATCCAACCATGCAAAGCTATTACAACTTCTAGTCAAATAAAATGTCACCCCATGGTAGTGTGGTGCATTTTCCATCCAATTGTAAATCTCATTTCAGTAGGAAACTAGAGTACAAAAACTATAATACGAACAATTCAATTTTCAATCCCCAAGCAGCATAAAAATTTTATTTGGTTGCAAATCGTATTGAAATACCTTGCTTTGCTTCAAAAGTTCATGGCTTTGCAGTAAATTACTCATTCTAATGTTACTTTAGTGGTTGCAAAAACCTAACCACATATTAGGTACAACTCCTAGTAGACTATATAAAGTTAGATAGTATACTAGAATTAATTATCATTAAATCTTATACTATACTATAAACGATAATTATGAAAAGGAACCTTTCAATTAAATTAAAAAACCACTAAAAACATAAGCATCACTTACCTACAAACACCTTCCACACATTATGATTTCTGCTCACACCCAGTTTGTAATCAATTTGCTTCGACCTTTTCACCTTCCTATGCTGTTTTCCTTCAACAATTCTAACAAACCATACCACAATTGTGAAAATAACCTTTCTATTAAATTAACACTACACTAAAAACAAGAGCATCACTCACCTAAAAAAGCCATTGATTATACTCTAAAAGTACCATCTACATGCTTTAATTAGTTATTTGTTAGCCTTAGAATAGGTTTAATTACGTTGTTTTAGTTCTAATTCATTATTAATTTAATTTTATGTATGTTTTCAGGAATTCTGACTTAAAAAGGAGATATTCACGCTAAATTGGAAAAAGGTGTCTAAAGTGTGTCTGAAGTGAGTTCAAACGGTGAATAGTAGCATTTGAACGATGAATAGTGGCGTTCGAACAGTACGTCGAATGGTGTCACGCTAAAATCAAGTCTGAAGACTGTTCAATAGATCCAGAGAGTATAAAATCTATTCGACTAGCATTAGAAGACCGTTTGAACGGTCAATTAGGCGTTCAAAGGCCAATCGAAGGTCGTTCGAACGGTGCGGTGGGGTTTCCAATTTTCTGCTGCCTATATAAGCTAGGATTATTGTTATTTTTGGGGATTTTTAGGGTTGACATTTTTTTAAGGTTTTAGGAGTAGTTATAGAATTAGATTAGAGTAGTTTATTCATAGTTTTCATTCAGTTTTCAATTCTTGTAATCAGATTATTTAGTTTTTTAATATATTTTCAATACAACTTTGCGTATCTGTGATTATGATGAGTAGCTAGATTCTATTTTGGGATCAATCGTGAAGATCAATTGAAGTTCTTGGATGAACGAAGGAGGTACAATTTTGGTTTTAAGTTAAATTTTTTGGTTTTCTTTCTTCTTCTTCTTCGTTCTAGAAACTTTTGAAATTTTGGATGTTTGATTATGTTCGGTAACGTTAATATGTGAATCTATATTCGGTATATGCACTACGCGAGTTGATGTTCGGTAACGTTTATAGGTGAATCTATATCCAATATATGCGCTGCACGAATCGATGATACTCGTCCTTGATTCTAACAACCTGATTTATTCTAAAAGTTGAAGTTTTGAAGAACACTTGGTTTTACTGCTAATCTTCCGAATCCGAGACTCGCGACGTAATCGAAGGATTTGAATTATTAAATTATCTCTTTCAAAATTCCAAGAGACGCAATTGGTTTGATCGATTGATCCCTAGACTTTTTTCTTTATTTCTTAGTTTAAATTAGATAATAAATATTTTCTCTACCTAAAATCAGATTTTTGTTTATTGGAGTGTTTTTCCTAAGATTACAAATCTTCACCTTACACGTTTCATGAGACATATCATTCATTATGTTATCAACCTTTGGTAGAGAATCAAGAGAACATGCAGTCATCTTATATACCATATCCCATAAGTATGTCCTCGGGATTCAAAGATACTAATACAAAGGCACAAGCTGACACTCTTGCACAAATTCGTCAAGAATTAGATGAATTAACTCAACAAGTGGCCCCTGTTAACACAAGAGCCAATGGATCGCAAGAGGAAAGAGCTTCCGACTCAACCTCGAGATGATCCTACATGTGAAATGTTCACAATTCCATATATGAGTAGTCATGACCAAGGTCTCTCCGTTATCGCCCTTAAGACTGAACATGAAATAGAGAACATCAACATTCCCGCGGTGTCTGATCCAAGGGAAGACGTTCTTAGGGTGGATGATGATGAGGATGAGGTTAAAAAAGATGTACTTATTCATCCTAAGGTGTCTAGACTGAGGGAAGTAATACCTATAGAAGAGGTGAAGGAGGACGGAACAATGGAGAGTGAGGGAGAGGAACCCAAGAGAGAGGAGCCCAATATTAAGGACTCCCAACAAGGAAAGGTGACCAAGAAAGGAGTAACGGAGAGTGAGATATCCCATACTCCTCTTCAACATGAATTGAGCCTTAACATCCCTATCATTCAAGATTCTATTTTTATTATTTATCCTTTATAAACTTGCATGAGTGTTTTGTATGATTTTGGGTACAATAGTGATTACTCTAAGAAATAGTAATCTCTAGGCTTAAATTGTTAGTTGATTAGTTGAATTTCAGTGTTAATTTAGTATTCTAACTCCTAAAATGCATTAAAACTCTTTTTGTGCACTTCTTGCAGGAATTGGAGCTTAAACCAAGGAAAATGGGCAAATTTGAGGATGACCGATTGATCGCCCGATCGAACGGTCCATGGAACTTTTGATCAGCCGATCGATCGGTGATTCTCTGTTCGACCTTCTGTAGCAAACTTCAGAGAGGGCATTTTTTCGATCGATCGGCCGTTCGATCGGTGACGTTAGAATTCCCTCAACAGACTACACAAAAGCAAACTTCAGAGAGGTCGGTTTTGCGATCGATCGGGCATTCGATCGCTTGGACCGATCGATCGGCCGTTCGATCGGTCACCTACCGATCGATCGATATGTACAGACTCTGTTTTTCTGCAAAGTATAAAAGTTGTATATTCGGGACAAAGTTGTAAGGTTTTTTAGTTAGATTTACTTTAATGCTTTGTATTTGATGTCATTTATTGCTTTTGGATCATTGTAAATGAATGCTTGATATATATAAAGTAAATGATTTTCTACTCTTTCTAGCCATTTTTCTTCATTTTCTTGTCACTTTCCCTCACTTTCTTAGTAACCAAACACTAGTTCTATATAGTTTAATGGTAGATTTGTCTTCTTTTATGCTCTTTAACATGGATTCTAGTAGCTAAATATCCCTTGGATGTGGTTATGAAGATCCACCAAAGATCTTCAAAGGGTGAAAGAATGAGTTATATGAACTTCAAAGGCATATCCTTAAATTTTCATGGTTTCATTTGATTTAGTATGAGATTCATTAGAAAAACCTAGATTCATAACCCCTTGGCAACATTTATGTACAAATCAATGTTTGGTATAGGTATTGCACATGTTTAAGGTTTGATTCTAGCGTGCCAATTATAGATTCCCTCTTTATACTCAATCAAACAAAAATCCACATTTTTATAGTCGACATTTTCCGAATCAAGAATCCAAGGTGTGATTCTTGATTTGAGTTATAAACCTCTCATTAGAAACCCTTGTTGTGAATTGGTGGATCGAAACAACCATGTCCAAGTTTTTCTTCTAAATTGCATAAAACTAGATTTTATTGTCTTCATTAGTCATTAAATTATTGCATGAAGCATTGAACCACCATCATCTCAAAACCCAAATATTTTTGGTCTCTTTTATGTTAGGAAAAGACAAGAATTTTTACTTGCAATCCATCAAGATAAGTGCCCGTGCTAGTTGAGCTTTGTTGCTATATTTGCAGAATTCCCTTGGGAGAGAACAACACTGGATCCTCCGGTATTTTACTACAAGTGCGACCTCCGTACTCTTGCGGAGTGACTCCGGATGTGAAGCACATTTGGAAGCGTAGCAAGTTTTGGCGCCGTTGCCGGGGAATTCATAGGCAAAAGCTACACCGGACGAAAGCTAAGGATTGCGGAAGAAAATTGAAAAAAAAGAAGAGCAAGCAAAAGAAAAAAAAACACACACACAAAAAGGGTGGATTTCATCACCACCCCCGAGGGAAGCATCTACGGGCTATGGGCCCCGGTACACTCTCATTTCCCTTAAGGTGTTTTATTTTTAAAATTATTTTTTATTTCTTCTTTTCTCTAGTTTCTTTTGTTTGATATAGTATAATTGCATTGCATTTTTGTTAGGAAATTATCCCTCTTCGAGAGTATTTAGTGGAGCTAGGCTAGTGTGTGAAAGTTTCAAATTGGTGGTACGCTTATTGTATGTGGAGATTGGAGGTACGGAGTTGAATTGAGAAAAAGCCGTTGTCCGGCCTAGAATTGTAAAAAAGTTGTTGTCCGGCCTAGGGAATTGTGTATGATGTGCTGAACAACCCTATCGGTCCAACCTTATGTGTGCATTCATTCTTGCATGTCATATTTCACGAGGGACGAACATCATCGCCTTGTGAGGATTAAGAGCATTGAGAGCACAAGCACATCTTCACCAACACCTAGCTTACCATTAGTGGTCGACCTAGGTTTCATTCCAATGGCAAATCCCAATGAACCTGGCTTACCTAACATTCAACCCTTACATCCAAATGTCCAACTCAACCCGGAAGGTCATGAGGAGTTTGAGAGAGGGAGCTACCATGGCGACGTGGCGGCCCCCCCTATACGAACCCTACAGGACTACCTAAACCCACCAAGGCAAGCACCAACATCGTGCATTGTTTTCCCGCCCCCTCACAACACTCTAAACAGTAGGTCGGGAATGATGCAAATGTTACCTCAATTCCACGGGATGGATTCGGAACAACCCTACATTTTTCTTAAGGAATTTGAGGATGCTTGTTCAATTGCTATGGACAACTCATGTCCAAGGGAAGTATTTTTGTTGAAACTCTTCCCATTTTGTTTGAAGGACAAAGCTAAACTTTGGTTCAATTCCTTGCGACCCATGTCCATCCATTCTTGGGCTACTCTCCAAGGGGAATTTTTGAGCAAATTTTTTCCCGAAAATCAAACGGAGGCCATTCGAAGGCAAATTTCACAGTTTTCTCCTTTGTTGGGGGAAACTTTCTTTCAATGTTGGGAGAGGTTCAAAGACCTCTTAAATTCTTGCCCCCATCACGGTTTTGCCAATTGGCATGTCATCAACACATTTTATTCTTCCTTGACACTCCAACTCAAGCAATTTGTCGAGTCTATGTGTGCGGGGACGTTTTTTGATAAGCAACCCCATGAGGCATACGATTATTTTGATAACTTGGCAAATAAGGTTAGAGATTGGGCACTTACCGGGACCCAAAATCCCGAGGGTTGCTCAATCCAACAAGGAGTGGGAAGATATCAACTCAAGGAAGTTGATGATGTCAATGCTAGGGTGACTATCTTGGCAAGAAAATTAGAGGCTCTTGAGGTGAAAAAAGTTCAATCGGTAGAGAGTGAGGAGATGAGAGAGGTATGTTGTCTTGTGTGTGAAACCTCGGATCATACCACCGCTTCATGCCCAATCATTCCGGGTGTGAAGGAGGCTTTGCATGGCCAAGTTAACGCAATTGACCAATATTCAAGAGGAGGGGGTAATCCCTATTCAAACACATACAACCCGCGATGGAGAGATCATCCCAACTTTGGGTGGAGGAACAATGAAGGGACTTCAAACTCCCATAACTACCAAGGAGGGTATCAAAACCCTCAATCATACCAAGCACCTCCACCCCCACAAGCACTCCAACCACAACATCCACCTCCACAAGCACTCCAACCACAACATCCACCTCCACCTTACCAACAAGCACCCGTGACCCAATTCCAAAATCAACCAAGGCCATACTAACCCCTCCATAGGAAGCCCATAGAGGACAATGTTTACCAACTTGCCAATGACATGAGGGGGGTTAGTTCAAAGGTTGATAAACAAGAGAAGGTGCTAGACCAATACTTTAGGTTACTTGAGGACATCCAAAAGCAAATGTCTACATTGACATAAGCTTTGACCCAAAATGTCCAGGGACGATTCCCGGCTCAACCTCAACCTAACCCGGCGGTTAGGCAAGTGCACATAACTGAGGGTAAGAGTAACCCTAGTACGAGTCATGACCAAGTGCAAGCCATAACCACCCTTAGAAGTGGCAAGACCATTGATAAAACTATCCCACCTCGGGATGAGACTTCTAGGAAGAGTGTTGGCCAAGAAGAGAAAGAGAAAGAGGAAAAAGAGCCAAGAGGAAGGGTTGATAACATTGCTTAGGAAACATAGAAAAGCCCTAGGATGGACTATCGCCGACCTTCATGGGATTAGTCCTTTCGTGTGCACTCACCGCATTTTTTTAGAAGAAGAGGCTAAATCCATTCGTCAAATGCAAAGGCGATTGAATCCCAATATGAAGGAAGTGGTTAAAGGTGAGGTTTTAAAATTGCTAGATGCGGGTATCATTTACCCCATCTCCGATTCGAAATGGTTTAGTCCGACCCAAGTGGTGCCTAAGAAATCGAGTGTCACGGTGATAAGAAATGACAACAATGAGTTAGTGCCAACCCGTGTGCAAACCGGGTGGCGAATGTGCATTGATTATCGCCGCCTCAATAATGTGACCTGAAAGGACCACTTCCCTTTACCCTTCCTTGATCAAGTCCTAGAAAGGGTGTCCGGTAAGGCTTTCTATTATTTTTTAGATGGATATTCGGGGTACAATCAAATTGATGTAGCCCTTGAGGATCAAGCCAAGACAACATTCACTTGTCCCTTTGGCACATATGCTTATAAACGTATGCCCTTCGGGCTATGTAATGCACCAGCGACATTTCAAAGGTGCATGATGAGCATATTTAGCGACATGGTTGAGCAAATTGTCGAAGTCTTCATGGATGATTTTTCCGTCTATGGAGATACTTATGAAGGTTGTCTTGGTAATTTAGGAAAATTTTTGATGAGATGTGAGGAGAGTAACCTTGTGCTCAATTGGGAAAAATGTCATTTTATGGTTACTAGTGGTATAGTTTTGGGGCATATTGTGTCGGCCGAAGGGCTTAAAGTAGATAAAGGAAAAATTGCCCGCCCCGACTTGTGTGAAGGAGGTTAGATCATTTCTTGGGCATGCCGGTTTCTATCGGCATTTCATTGAGGGTTTTAGTGCAATCTCTAGGTCCATGTGTCATCTTTTGTCCCAAAATGTTCCCTTTGAGTGGACATCTTCTTGTCAACAAGCTTTTGACAAGTTGAAGGGAC
Source organism: Euryodendron excelsum (assembly GCA_033060915.1). Taxonomy (NCBI): domain Eukaryota; kingdom Viridiplantae; phylum Streptophyta; class Magnoliopsida; order Ericales; family Pentaphylacaceae; genus Euryodendron; species Euryodendron excelsum. The sequence continues at coordinate 31,654,162 of CM065393.1, read as the reverse complement.
TTTTGACCACAGCCCCAATCATTCGAGCACCCAATTGGTCTCTTCCATTTGAGCTAATGTACGATGCTAGCGACTATGCCGTGGGGGCTGTCCTAGGACAAAGAGTTGATAAGAAGCCATATTTCATTTATTATGCTTCTAGAACTCTCAATGAAGCTCAAATTAACTACACCACAACCGAGAAGGAACTCCTTGCGGTGGTTTTTGCACTAGACAAATTTAGTTCTTACTTGATTGGGTCATTGATCATAATCTACACCGACCATGCGGCCCTAAAGTATCTCCTCCAAAAACCCGATGCAAAACCGCGCCTCATTCGATGGATACTTTTGCTCCAAGAATTCTATATTGAAATGCATGATAAAAAAGGGATTGAAAATGTAGTTGCGGACCACTTGTCTCGGCTTCCCTTAAAAGGGCGAGCCATGGACCCAACCCCTATCAAGGAGCACTTCCCGAATGAGCATCTCATGCATGTGAGTGCCGTTAAGCAAGTTTTAACCCCTTGGTTTGCGGACATTGCGAACTTCCTTGTCACTGGTGAGGTCCCTTCCATATGGTCATCCATTAACAAGCGTAAATTCTTCCGGAATGTGCGCTATTTTTCATGGGATGATCCTCACTTGTTTAAGTATTGTCCGGACCAAATCATTCACCGGTGTGTCCCAAATCATGAATTTCAACAAGTGATAGAGTTTTGTCACTCTCATGCTTGTGGAGGACACTTCTCCTCCAAGAAAACCACGGCCAAAATTTTGCAATGTGGGCTTTATTGGCCCACCATGTTCAAGGATGTGCATACTTTTTGTCTAGCTTGCGATAGGTGCCAACGGTTAGGAACACTTTCTAAGAGGCACATGATGCCTCTTCACCCCATCACTATTTTGAAAATATTTGATTGTTGGGGGATTGATTTTATGGGACCGTTTCCTAACTCGTGTGGGTACCTTTTTATTCTTGTTACGGTAGATTATGTCTCTAAGTGGGTGGATGCAATTGCCACTCGAAGCAATGACCACCAAGTGGTCTTACGATTTTTGAAAGAGAACATTTTTTGTAGGTATGGCATACCTCGTGTCATGATAAGTGATGGCGGTTCGCATTTTTGTAACAAGCCCTTTGCGTCTTTAATGCGTAAGTATGGAATGGTCCATAAGGTTGGATTACCATACCATCCTCAAACGCAAGGGCAAGTAGAATTGGCCAATCGGGAAATCAAGCGCATTCTTGAGAAAACCATCAATCCAAATAGGAAAGATTGGTCTCTTAGATTGACCGATGGGTTATGGGCATACCGCACGGGATATAAAACCATTCTTGGAGCATCACCCTATAGACTTGTGTATGGGAAGGCCTGTCATCTTCCCGTCGAAATTGAGCATAAAGCATATTGGGCGACTCGTCAATGTAATGAGGATATTGATGTTGTGGGTACCCACCAAAAACTCCAACTCAATGAGTTAGATGAACTCCGTAATGATGCATTTGAAAATGCAAAAATTGCTAAGGCCCGGATGAAACACTTTCATGACCAACATATCATTCGAAAAACTTTCAAAGTTGGCCAAAAAGTGTTATTGTATGATTCATGCTTGCATCTATTTCTGGGCAAATTGCGGAGTAAGTGGGCCAGGCCATACCTTGTGAAAGAAGTTTTTCCCTATGGAGCCATTGAGGTGCAAAATCTCACGAATGGCTCGGCATTTAAGGTGAATGGTCAGCGGCTAAAGCCGTATTTTGAGTCGTTCTAAGGGGAATTGGATTGTGTGGATCTCATTGATCCACCGTCCTTTGAGTGACATTAGATTGTCATGTTTTATAGTTTAGGAGTAGTTCTTTTGTTTTCCTTTTTATAGGTTTCTTTCTCTTTTCTTTTTGGTAGTTCGTTGTGTACATTCGTATTCCCGAGGACCCCGCCCACCCCGTTGTTCTTTTTCTCGTCTATTTTCCTCATGCCTTGAGGTCATGGCATGATTCTAGTTGGGGGGGGGGGGGCACCATTTGCATGTTGCTATGGAAAATTTTGTGAATTTCTGCAGAACTTCAAAGAGGCTGTATTTGCGATCGATCGGTGGGCCAAACCGATCGATCGTGTACGTTGCGATCGATCGGGTGATCGAATGTTGAAGACTAGCGATCGATCGGGCTTATTACCGCACCGATCGAAAGGAAGCGATATCGATCGATCGTCCGTTCGATCGGCCGTTCGATCGGTGGCGCTCTATTTCGATTGGTCTGCGAGGCGATCGATCGGTTTAAGAGCCGATCGATCGGTGATAGAGCTGTCTATAAAAACCCACTGTTTCACTGTTCATTCTCATTCGCTCGCGAGTATTTGAGAGTTTCGAGAGTCTTTTCACATATTGGAGCAGCGAGGCCCTGCCAGCTCACTTTGGTGGACTTTGCCTCGCCTCTTTACAGTTTTCTACGCTTCAAGAGGTATTCCTTCCGCCGATCTTTGTCCATTATTTTCATTTCCAGTTGTACTTAGCTAGTTAGAGGACTATGGTCGAGACTAGGAGTTCTGAGGGTACAGCTAGGGCGGGGGCTTCTCAGACTCTGGCTCAGTTTCAGCGGCTCCAGCGAGAGCATGCTAGGAGGGAGAGAGATGAAGAGTTTGATACTACTCGCTTCCGGGGGAGAGATCAGGAGCGAGAGTTTGGACGGGTGTGGAGCGCCCATAGGGTAGTAGTGGAGAGGCGTTGGACCGTGAGTAAGTTCGATGGTGAGCCATATGGTTGGCTCAAGCCATTGACCGATCGCCAGTGGTTAGGGTTAGCTTCCTTTAGAGGCCAGTACTCAGCCACTCTCGTGGCAGAGTTCATGGCCAACATTTCATCGGATCCCGTTGGTAGTGACAGGCATATTATTCGCTCTTGGGTTCGGGGTAGGGATGTTGTTATCACCCCGGATTCCTTTGCTGAGCAGTTTGGTATACCGAGGGTTGCTAACCCTCAGTTCTCTTATAATGGGGAGCACCCACCATCTCATGAGGAGATGTGCGCCGAGATTCTAGCACCAGGAGAGTCCTGGACCACTTCCCAAATCAGGATTAGGCAGCTTGCCCCCAGATATCACCCGCTGTTCCTTTGGACATGCTATTCGATCTTTCCACTGGGGAGGACAGTAGAGTGTAGTAGGATGCGGGGGCAATTGATGTGGGCTATTGGCACGGGCAGGACTATTGACTTGCCCCACTTCATGTATATGGCATTGTGGGCCGCGACTCAGGTTGCTACTCCCCAGTCCAGCATCCCCTTTGGTTGCTTTCTGACAGCGAGGATTGGGGCGGCTGGGGTTAGTGTTGCAGATGTTATGCTGCTTTCCTCCTCGACTGACATAGATTGAAAGACAGAGAAGAGGGCGGCAGGGCAATTGACGAATAAGGGGGGGTCAGCCAGTTCAGCTCACTCATCTTCTCAGCAGCCGCCTTCTCAGACTCAGGAGGAGACCTAGTCAGGGGAGCAGCGGCAAGATCAGGCAGGGTAGCCAGCTCAAGCTTAGGCTCAGGAGGAGCCAGCTCAGGGGACGTTACTTCAGACTTTGGCAACCATCCAGGAGCAGCTGACCACTCAGCAAGCAGAGCGCCAGCAGTGGCAGGCCGATATTATGGCTAGATTAGATCTCCAGGACACTGCCATTGCTGTACTTTAGGGTCAGCTGACTGACATTTAGCAGCAGCAACAGGCACAGTCCACTCGACTCCAGGAGATTATCCAGCACCTTGGACAGCCTCCTCCGGATGATGATAGGGACTTCTTTTCGGATCTCCAGTTAGATTAGATGCATTGTGCACTTCATACCATTTCATTTCATATGATGTATCTAAATCTTTTTTATTATAGTGGATTTATTTATTTTTGAGCTGTTTGTATAGTGATCTTTCCTATTGTGGCATACCCCTTTTTGCATACATTTATTGTATTCTTTTGTCTATTCTGGGGTATATTTTGGCATTGCAGTTACAGGTATACTTTTGGATTGATATCCATATAGCATGTATTGTTCCGACCGAGGTAATGGGTATTGTATGGTATTCGTATCACTCTTTTCTATAACTTGACACCTTAGCTATGTCTTTAATTGTTGATATTATTTCTTTTTGGATTTTTGTGATGGAGGTGTCAAGGTTGTTTCAAACAATTACCATACCATGTTTTTGATTAAATTTGAGTTGATGATTAACCCACCTTAAAGATTATGATACATTGCAAGTTTTTGGCATAAAATTATTATAAGAGACAATTTACATTGTTGCGCACTAACATCTTATGTGATGCCTTATGTTTCATTCTTATGCATGCATGTCCTTATAAGGTGGAGATTTTTACCATGTGAGCTTTAGAGCCTATTTATCGCCTTTGAAGAGTGAACCACACTTATTCAAGATTATTTTTGTTGATCCTCGTTCATTAAATAGCTTCATTATATTTGATTTTAGTTTATATGTTCGAGTGTTAGATAGATTTATTGACCCCTTATATACTTTTGAAGTTTTGATTTGTTGTATTCTTCGGATTCTAAACGCATAGGTCATTTCATTCCATTGATTCGGATTCTAAACGCATAGGCCATTTCATTCCATTGAGCCATTTCATGTGTATCTTTCTTCTTCTTAACGTTCATATGCATGTGCATAAGTTTAAAATTTGTCAATGCTAATAGATGCATTGCTCTTATTTTTGTAAAGTGGAAGTGTATGGAGTTGAAGAGTAAAGAAATATATATAGAGAGAGAAAGGGATGAAAAGGTGTACCCAAAAAAAAAAAAAACAAAATCAAATACAAAAGAAGTGAGGTGAAGGAAGATTGCAAAAGTGATTCAAAAGATTGGAAGTGCGGAAGTGAATATCATTGATTATCATGTGTAATGCACATGCATATGTTGAAACCTTTTACCACTTTCTATCCTCTTACATGGCTCTTCTTTCATTCATCACCCTTATGGCCTTGATATCCTAAGATACATGAATCTTTAATTCAATTGTGTATAAGGCATTAATGTCAATTTTCTAGATTATGCTTAAGCTGTGAATATTCCTTCATGAAGCTATGTCAATTCGATACACTTACAATTTATTCGTTTTTGGTTTCGGAATTGCTCTACTTGCATGATTTATACATTTACTCGTTAAAAGAGCTTTCCATTGAGGGACCATGAGTGTTTATGTTCAAAGTTGAGTGTATGCCTTGTGAGACTTGGATTGAAGCATCAAGGACGTAATTGTACGAGTTTTGAATCATTAGGGTCATATGTCATTGGTAGTGCGTGTAAATGTGTTTTATTTCTTCCATACTTTATGCCTTTGCCTTGCAATGTTTCACAACCTAGGTGTATGGAGATTTGACTTGAATTAGGTTGATACATGTGTATATTTTTGTTTTTCCTCTCATACTTTGATAGGGACTATCAAAGGTTTAGTTGGGGGGTGTTGATTACTCTTACAAATAGTAATCTCTAGGCTTAAATTGTTAGTTGATTAGTTGAATTTCAGTGTTAATTTAGTATTTTAACTCCTAAAATGCATTAAAACTCTTTTTGTGCACTTCTTACAGGAATTGGAGCTTAAACCAAGGAAAATGGGCAAATTTGAGGATGACCGATCGATCGCCTGATCGAACGGTCCATGGAACATTCGATCGGCCGATCGATCGGTGATCTTGCGATCGATCGGTGATTCTCTGTTCGACCTTCTACAGCAAACTTCAGAGATGGCGTTTTTCCGACCGATCGTTCGTTCGATCGGTGACGTCGGAATTCCCTCAACAAACTACACAGAAGCAAACTTCAGAGGGGTCAGTTTTGCGATCGATCGGGCGTTCGATCGCCTGGACCAATCGATCGGTGTGTACAAACTCTGTTTTTCTGCAGAGTATAAAAGTTGTATATTCGGGACAAAGTGCATGCTAGGTTATTTTCTGCAGAATTGGACAGAGAAGAAGCTTTAAAAAGGGGACTTTTGTTATTTTGTAAGGTTTTTTAGTTAGATTTACTTTAATGCTTTGTATTTGATGTCATTTATTGCTTTTGGATCATTGTAAATGAATGCTTGATATATATGAAGTGAATGATTTTCTACTCTTTCTAGCTATTTTTCTTCATTTTCTTGTCACTTTCCCTCACTTTCTTAGTAACCAAACACTAGTTCTATATAGTTTAATGGTAGATTTGTCTTCTTTTATGCTCTTTGACATGGATTCTAGTAGCTAAATACCCCTTGGATGTGGTTGTGAAGATCCACCAAAGATCTTCAAAGGGTAAAAGAATGAGTTGTATGAACTTCAAAGGCATATCCTTAAAATTTCATGGTTTCATTTGATTTAGTATGAGATTCATTAGAAAAACCTAGATTCATAACCCCTTGGCAACATTTATGCACAAATCAATGTTTGGTATAGGTATTGCACATGTTTAAGGTTTGATTCTAGGGTGCCAATTATAGATTCCCTCTTTATGCTCAATCAAACAAAAACCCACATTTTTATAGTCGACATTTTTCGAATCAAGAATCCAAGGTGTGATTCTTGATTTGAGTTATAAACCTCTCATTGGAAACCCTTGTTGTGAATTGGTGGATCGAAACAACCATGTCCAAGTTTTTCTTCTAAATTGCATAAAACTAGATTTTATTGTCTTTATTAGTCATTAAATTATTGCATGAAGCATTGAACCACCATCATCTCAAAACCCACATATTTTCGGTCTCTTTTATGTTAGGAAAAGACAAGAATTTTCATTTGCAATCCATCATGATAAGTGCCCGTGTTAGTTGAGCTTTGTTGCTATATTTGCAGAATTCCCTTGGGAGAGAACGACACCAGATCCTCCGGTATTTTACTACAAGTGCGATCTCCGTACTCTTGCGGAGTGACTCCGAATGTGAAGCACATTTGGAAGCGTAGCAAATAGTATTCATACTTATGCATATTTATTAATGTTGAACTCATTACTAATGGTAAATGGTAAGTGGCTTCATTCAAGCAAACCCTCGATGTGGTGTTGGATAGTTTTCTCTTGTGTATTTTGGTAGTGTATGAGTAGTTAGGTAGTTTTTGCTTTCTTTTGTTTTATTTTTTGAGTTCTTCCCTAGTTTTTTTTTTGTTTTGAGGGGGGGGGGGGGGGGGGGGTGGGGGGGGGGGGGGGGGGGGGGGGGGGGGGGGGGGGGGGGGGGGGGGGGGGGGGGGGGGGGGGGGGGGGGGGGGGGGGGGGGGGGGGGGGGGGGGGGGGGGGGGAGGGGGGAGGTGTCCCACCGGGTTTTTCCATTCCTTTTTCATGCATTCATATTTTTATTTCTCTTTACTTAATGCATTGAGGACATTGCATCATTCTAGTTGGGGAGAGGGAGATTATTAGCCTTTTTGTTTTGTTCTTTTCAAAAAAAAAAAAACCCATAAACAAAAAAACTTCAAAAATAGTTCTATTCTATCAAACCTTGTTATGTTTTATTGAGTAATTTTCAGGTATTAGTTCATGATTGATCTATTGTTTTGGACACTTGGAAGTCTTCAATAAAAGTTTGATGTATCATATGGTTCGGTACTTTGGTTTATATTTCTCACACTTTTTCATATACTCTTCATGTTTATTATTACGATTAAAAGTGTTGGGGATTATCTTGAGGAACCATTGCTGTATCCGTGTCGTAGTTAGTATGATGATAAGTTACTTTGTTCCATGTTTTTGACTAAATTCGAGTTGATAATTGATTCACCTTAGATATTGTGATTCATTGCAAGTTTTTGTCATAAATCCATTATAAGAGAGAGTTTACATTGTTGTACACTAGTTTGTTACATGATATTTTTATGTTTCTCTCTTATGCATGCATGTCCTCATAAGTTGGAGATTTTATACCTTGTGAGCTTTAGAGCCTATTTATCGCCTTTTAAGAGTGATTTACATTTATTCAAGGTTATTTTATTGATCTTCATTCATTGAATAGCTTCATTATGCTTGATTTTGGTTTACATGTTGAGTATTAGTTAGAGTTATGGAGATTTAATACACTTGAAGTTTTGAATTGAAGTGATTTTCGGATTATAAAAGTATAGGCCATTTCATTCCTTTGAGTCATTCATGTTTATATTTCTTTTTCGATATTCATATACACATGTGCTTAAAAGTTTGTCAACGCTAAATTTCAGAGTTGGTGCATTGCTTATACAATTGTGGAGTTGAAAGTGTATGGAGTTGAAAAGTAAAAAAAAGAAAAGAGAAGGGATGAAAAGGAGTTGAAAAGAAACTTAAAAAATTCAAATGAAAAAGAAGTGAAAGAAGATGAAAAAAAGTTCGAAAGTTATTCAAAAGTTAGAAGTTTGAAAGTGAATGTTCAATGATCATCATGTATAATGCACATGTATATGTTGAAATCTATTACCGCTTTCTATCCTCTTTAGTGGCTCTTCTTTCATTCACTATCTATATGGCCACAATATCCGAAATTATATGAATCTTTAATTCACTTGCGTATAAGTCATCAATGTCAATTCTCTAATTGTGCTTAAACAGTAAATATTCTTTCATGAAGCTATGCTAAGTCGATACACTTACAATTTATCAGTTTTTTATTCGAAATTGCTCTACTTGTATGTCTTGTATATCTACTCTTAAAATGAGCTTTCTATTGAGAGACCCTGTGTGTTCATGTTCAAAATTGAGTGCATGCTGACTTGCCCCCAAATGCGGTATTCCTACAAATGAAGTTAGTACCCCGCAACAGTACGGGGGTCGCGATGAAGTATAAATCAAAAAATCCGGTATCGTTCTCTCCCAAGGGACCTAGCCAAATATAGGCTCTAACACTCACCTCACACTAACCTAACCTAGAATTGAATTACAATAAAAAGGAAAATTGGATCTAAAATTAAAAAAAATAAAAAGATTTAAAATCTTTTGGGTTTTGATGGTTGTTTTGAATTCCTAAACTATTGCAATGAAAATAAAGACAATTAACACCAGACAATTAAAGTAAAAAAAATTAAAACTAAAATTAAAACAATTAAGGGAATTGGGTTCAATTGATCCAATCACTCAATTCATCCAAGGTTTTCAATGGGGTTTATAACTCAAATCAAATACAACATTTAAGAGTGTTTGATTTGGAATATTTAACTTTTAAAAACCAATTAGTCTCAAACAATTGAAATTAGATACATGTTCAATAAGGAATCAAAGATTAATACTATCGATTTAACTTAGTCAATACCAAATTTGTGGTCTGTGCATTGATTAGCCAAACATAGTCAATAACCTAGATTTTCTAAGTTATCTTACAATCAATTGATAAGAATTAATTCCTAGCAATTGTGGAGATCTTTTCTAGTAAAAACTCCTAAATTAATACCATCGATTTCGGTAATGAAAATCCTCAAACTTAGTTAATAATCTAGGTTTTCTAAAACATCCATATGAAATTACTAGGAATTCAAAATCTAGGAAAATATGGCAATTAATACATGAGATACCTCCTTGGATTTCTTGGGTGATTTTCACATTTAAACCCAATACAAATTCCTAGCTACTTGAATACATTATAAAAATATGTAAAAATATAAAGAAAGCATGTAGAGACTTAAATCTAAAATTTACTTGAATATTAAAACTGTTTGGTTACAAAGAAAATGCAAGAAAGTGCAAGAAAGTGAAAGAAAATACAATACAATGGAAGAAAACTACCAATTTTACACCTATACTACCATTACAAAACTAAATCTAAGCTAAAAATAAAGAAAAATGGAAGAACCAACCTGTTGGGAGATTGTCCCGCCACCCCTCTATCTCCAACTAACCCTAACTACTTAAAAAACCTACAAAAAATCCTAAAAACGCAACTTTAGACGCAAAAAATACAATCTGGATGAATAATAACCATCCGAAGACCTTTCGAAAGGTGCATCTGAAGTGCGTCCGAAACGCACCGTTCGGATGGGTGAACAGTAACCGTCTGATGAACAGTAACCGTTCGAACGGGTGCTATTCATCACTATTCAACCCAGAAACTTTAAAGTTTTATTTGACCACCTTAGAGCTCGATTCAGCTAATGCACACTAGAACAAAAGTTGTAGCTCTTGAAGTTGTCTTTCCAATGGTAGGAAAGTCAGCTCAATCGAACATCAGAATAAAAAGATATGGCCAAAATACCCAGACGGGTTGGACTTCTCATCACCAGTTTGCTCGTTTTGAACCCGCTTTGATCATTCTTTGCGTCTATTTGCCTTTATTAGCTCCTGTAACCTACAAAGCACACAAAAAACACAGTTAAACAAATATCTAACTAAAATAAAGAAATTAACACTAATATAAATCTAACAATGTGTAAATTAAGGCCCTATGATTACACTTTTAGGGGGTAATCACATGCCTTGTGAGACTTGGGTTGAAGTATAAAGGACATAGTTATACGAGTTACGAGACATTAGAGTTATATGCCATTGGTAGTACACTTCAATGTATTTTATTTCTTCAATACTTTTTGCCTTTACCTTGCAATAACTCATGATCTATGTGGATTAGGACTTGACTAGAATGAGGTTAATACATGTTTCATATTCTTTGATATCATATTGACATTACATGGATAGATGTTTGTAGGTATTCATCACTATAAACTCTCACGAGTCACCACGCGTCTGCTAGGGATAACCTAGGGGTTTAAAGGCTTGGTGCATATACTAAATGTACTCGTGACTCCCATGAAAGTGGAGATATGTTTTTGGTTTAATATTTTGCTAGAAACTAACAAAAGGTTAGTTCGGGGGTGTAATTGTACTCTAAAAGTACCATCTGCATGCTTTAATTAGTTATTTGTTAGCCTTAGAATAGGTTTAATAATGTTGTTTTAGTCATAATTCGTTACTAACTTAGTTTTACGTATGTTTTCAGGAATTCTGGCTTAAAAAAGAGAAATTCGCGCTACATTGGAAAAAGGTGTCTAAAGTGCGTCTAAAGTGAGTTCGAACGGTGAATAGTGGCATTTGAACGGTGAATAGTGGCGTTCGAATGGTGAACAGGCATTCGAACGGTACGTCGAACAGTGTCACGCTAAAACCAGGTCCGAAGACTGTTCGATAGATTCAGAGAGCATAAAATTCGTTCGAAGAGCATTAATAGACCGTTCGAATGGTCAATTGGGCATTCGAAGGCCGTTCAAACTGTGCAGTGATTACTCTCAAAAATAGTAATCTCTAAGCCTAAATTGGCAGTTGATTAGTTGAATTTAAGTGTTAATTTAGTATTTAAACTCCTAAAATGTATTAAACCCCTTTTGTGCACTTTTTACAAGAATCGAAGCTTAAGACGGGGCAAACGGGCAAAAAATAGGAAGACCGTTCGATTGGGCCAACAGACTGATCGATTGGTCGATCGAACAGTCCTTTGAAGGTTCGATCGGTCGATCGATGGACATCCCGTTCGATCGGCGACATCGAAAATAGCTCTCTTCAGCCTTCTGCAGCAAACTTCAGAGAGGATGTTTTTTCGATCAATCGGCCGTTCAATCGACGACGTCGGAACGCCCTCCCACAGACAACACAAAGCAAACTTCAGATAGTGCGTTTTTTCGTTCGATTGGGGGTTCGATCGCCATCGGAGTTCGATCGACCGTTCAATCGCAATTCTTCATCGTTTGATCTGTCTGTACACAGTCTGATTTTCTACAGAATATAAAAGCTGTGTGTGCGGGGACAAAAAGGGTGTTCGGGAATTTGCAGATCTGGACAGTAGGAAGGAGCTTTCAATATGAACTTTTAGGAGATTTTGTAAGGTTTTAGTTGGGTTTTCATAAAAACTTTGTCACCTTGTCATTTATTTCTCTTGGATTGTTGTAAATGAATGTTTATGTATGAAATGGATGTTTCTCTCACTTTCTTGTCATTTTTTCTCACTTTCTTAGCAACTAAATACTAGTTTCACTTAGTTTAATGCTAGATGTACCTTCTTTTATACTCTTTATTATGAATTCTAGTAGCTAAACATCTCTTGGATGTGGTTGTGAAGATCTACCAAGGATCTTCAAGGGTTGAAAATGAGATGTATGAACTTTAACGTTATAACTCTAGACTTTTATGGTTCTATTTGATTGAGTGTGAGATTTATTGGAAAACTTAGTTTCATAACCCCTCTTGGTAATATTTATGCACAACTCAATATTTGGTATAGGTATAGTACATTTCTAAGGTTTAATTCTAAGGTGCTAGTCATAGATTTCATCTTTATACTCAATCAAACATGAACCCAAGCATTTATGGTCAAAATCTTCCGAATCAATAATCCAAGGTACGATTCTTGATTTGAGTTATCAAACTCTCATTTGAAACCCTTATTGTGAATTAGTGGAGTGAATCAACCATGTCCAAGCTTTTCCATAATTGCATAAAAATTAGATTTTATCGCCTTCATTAATTGTTAAGTACTTGCACTAATCATTGAACAACCATCATCTCAAAACCCACAAGTTTTCGGTCTCTTTTATATTAGAAAAAGAAAAGAATTCTCATTTGCAATCCATAATGATAAGTTTCCGTGCTAGTTGAGCGTTGTTTGCTATATTTGCAGAATTTCCTTGGGAGAGAAAGACACCAGATTTTTTTATTCTTACTACATCGCGACCCCCGTATTCTTGCAGGGTAACTCCATTTGTGAAACACATCTGGGAGTGAACCATGCGGCGGGGTTTCCTATTTTCCTGCTGCCTATATAAGCTGGGATTATTGTTATTTTTGGGGATTTTTAGGGTTGACATTTTTCTAGGGTTTTAGGAATAGTTTTAGAAGTAGATTAGAGTAGTTTATTCATAATTTTCATTCAGTTTTCAATTCATGTAATCAGATTACTTAGTTTTTTTAATATATTTTCAATACAACTTTGCGTATCTGTGATTATGATGAGTAGCTACATTCTATCTTGGGATAAATTGTGAAGATCAATTGAAGATCTTGGATGAATGAATAAGGTACGATTTTGGTTTTAAAGTTAAATTTTTTGGTTTTCTTTCTTCTTCTTCTTTATTCTAGAAACTTTTAAAAACCTGGACATTTGATTATGTTCAGTATTGTTTATGCATGAATTTATATTCAATATATGCACTATGCGAATCGATGTTAGGTAACGTTTATGCGTGAATCTATATCTAGTATATGCGCTGCACAAATCGATGGTACTCGTCCTTGATTCTAACCACCTAATTTATTCTAAAAGTTGAAGTTTTGAATAACACTTGGTTTTATTGCTAAATCTTCCGAAACAGAGACTCGCAACGTAGTCGAAGGATTTGAGTTATTAAATTATCTTCTTCGGAATTTCAAGAGACGCAATTGGTTGAAACGATTGATCTCAGGACTTTTTTATTTATTTTTTAGTTTAAATTAAATAACAAATCTTTTCTCAGCCTAAAATTAGATTTTTGTTTATTTGAGTGTTTTTCCTAAGATTTTTTTGTGCACAGTAAGTTTTCCTATTTACATAAACCATCTTCCCTATGGAATCGGCCTCGTACTTACGATAAATTATTACTACATCGCGGCCATGCACTTTCGGTTAAGTATTATCCTTTTAGGAAGCGATCAACCATCCATTCATGATGATTTGTGCTGCCACCTAGTTCATAACCAGTTTGCTTCGATCTTTTCATCCTCATATGTTGTTTTCCTTCAACAATTCTAGCAAACCATTTTGGTCTTCCGGTTAAGAAAATAAGATATCCCATAACCAATCCAAGTAGCATTCCACATCCATACCCCATTAGCAAGGCTTCCCAAATAAATTCACTTGCAAAATCCAAATCATCTTCCTGTTGCAAGATTAGTGATGGCTATGGTTGTGCCTCAATATCTTCACATTTCTTTGACAATAGAAATCCACATAATCCCAAATTCCTAGCATATGAATCATTCTGAAATGTATCCAATTGTGTGCTTTGAGGTATGGGGCCAACTAGATGGTTTCTTGAAAACTTTAGGACTGCAAGAAATGTTAGACTTGTTAGTTGTCCTAGAATCTCCCCAATGAATTGGTTTGAAGAAAGGTCTAATGATTCAAGCATTATAACATTTTCCAATGATGTTGGGATAGGACATATTAGGCTATTATGAGATAAATTTCGCAATCAAAGTGCTTGTAGCCTTCCAATGACATTTGGAATCTATCCTTTGAATTTGTTATTGGAGAAGTCGATTGTCGTGAAGACGGTTAGAATACTCACTAGTTCATTGACCACCCCCTTCAAGACAAGCTCTACAGAATCTCGATAATAGCTTTGCCCCATATAGTTGAACTGCTTTTTAGTTTCATTGACATTCCTCATGGCTTTAAAATTGAGAAAATATATTGCTGGCACAAGGCCAGTGAACTCATTGTGTGCAAGGTCAAAGATTCGAAGCTTAGGGAAGGGAATAATAGTCGTATAAATGCCTATAGGACCATAAAATCTGTTCGACTGCAAGACAAGAACTTGCAACTCTGGAAGAGTCTCCACCCAGTTGGGGAATGTATCAATTATCTTGTTGTTTCCAATGTCTAGAACTTCCAAGCATTTACAATTGGTTAATGATCGTGGCACTAGTCCTTCCAAAAATTGCCATTCAAGTTAAGATTCATCAACCGATTTCCCTCTACAAATGTTGAAGGAATAATCCCATGAAAGCCATTCATCCGTAGATCTAACACTGAGAGAAAATTGTTGAAGTTTCCTAAACATTGTGGAATTACACCACTTAAGTTGTTATGAGACAAATCAAGAATGTCAAGGGATTTCAAATTGCAAATCGATTAAGGGATGTCTCCAGTGAGTTTATTGTGTGAAATGAAAAAGTAAAACGTGGAGAGTGGTGGAATTGGGAGTGGTCCTTGAAGGTAGTTATGGGAAACATCTAAGAAAGTAAATAAAGTTTCCCCAACCCATTGTGGAATCTGGCCATGAATATTGTTGTTGGAAAGATCTAGTTGTTAGAGATTCTTAGAGTTTCTTAAGAAATTCAGGACCTTGTATATGTTGCAAGAGGACCAATACAATGACAAAAGGATGGGGAAGGTAGTTGGCATTACTCCTAGTGCCTATTAAGAGAGTATTCTCAGAAAGATCAAGGTACTTGAGTTTTTGAATGTAAGAGAATTAGTGTAGATCCACAACACCACTCAAATTATTTGATAAAAAGTAGAGGCATATCAGGTTTTGGAGTTTCAAAATTGACCAATCAGTTGTTAGAACTCAATTAGTTAGCACAAGGTACTCCAATTCTGACTTATGCTAAAACTAAGGAATTTGACCAATCAGTTGATTAGAACTCAGATATAATTCTACCAATGCCAAAAGCCAACTTATGTTGGAGGGAATGGGACCTATTAGTGCATTATTCGAAATGTCTAAATAAACCAGTTGTGTCAGGTTAGCCATTGAGCGTGGTAGTTGGCCATTCAAATGGTTTTCTCAAAGTATTAAAAACTCTAGCTTTATGAGCTTACCAAAAGAGTTGGGAAATTGGCCTTTGAGATTGTTGTTGGACAGACTTAAGCTGGTGAGTTGTTTAAGATTTGAGAGAGTTCGAGGTACCTGACTGTTGAAACTGTTTCCCGATAGGTCAATTCCACTTACCCGCGTAAGGTTCCCGAGCAATTTAG
The DNA here is from genome assembly GCA_033060915.1 of Euryodendron excelsum. Taxonomy (NCBI): domain Eukaryota; kingdom Viridiplantae; phylum Streptophyta; class Magnoliopsida; order Ericales; family Pentaphylacaceae; genus Euryodendron; species Euryodendron excelsum. Next base: position 31,638,549 of record CM065393.1, on the reverse strand, counting down.
GAATGGATACTGAGAATTTGCAATATGAGAGACGCATGTGATTCAAGGACTCAAGATAGCCAATTGAATCAGGTAGTTCTCTAGATGAACTTGTTTATGAGAGATCCAACTCCTTGAGGGAACTACTACTGCTTTTGTTTACTTTGGATAAATTACCTGTGAGATCACTGTTACCTTCTAAATTGAGTTTTTGCAAGTTTGGAAGGCTGAAAGTGTCGTCTGGTAAGTACCCCATCAACCCTGTCCAACCAAGGTCGAGAGTCGTTAAAGAAGAGAAGTTCATCAAGGAATTGGGTAAAGCTGAAGATATGTTTACTTGGACAAGGACAAGTTCTTGTAATTGGGTTAGGTTTTGCATTAGCATTTTGAAATTGCGTGGCTCAAGTCTTAGTAGTCCATCCCAAGAAGAGAGATGGAGTGAAACAAGTTTGGACAGGTGGGAGATTTCTGATGGGATTATTCCTGAAAAACTAGAATAAAACAGGTTCAGATGTGTCAAATTCACAAACCAGCTAAACATAGGCGAAATGCAGGAGTGGTTGAAGTCATTATAGCTGAGATTGAGGTGTTGAAGGTTAGAGAATTGGAAGAGGCTGCTATTGGGATGGATGGTGCCGTAGAGCTAGCTACAACTGAGGTCAAGCCCTATCACATGACTTGTCAAAATATCGCACGTGACCGCATCCCAGGAACAGCAATCAGTGGCACTCTTATTCCAAGATAGTCTGTCGATAAGAAGAATCGCAGCCGAAAATGCATCACTCTTTATAGTAAACATATGCTTAAATTGCGGCAATGCTGACCTCTAGTCATGAGGACACAAATAGCTTGAAGAAGAAAAAGTGGAAGGAGATGGAGAAACAGCACTATATCGCGAGATATAGCAAAGGAATAGGAAGAACCATACAGATCTGATGGAGTTGAAGACTTGGGCTCAAGCAATCGGTCTAACCCTATAGAATCATCAAAGGATTTCCACAGAGTCAAAGATTCCAGCAAATCTGTTCAGTAGCATGTGCATTGTGTTATGCTAAAATTTCTCTCTAGATTTTTCCACTTTCCATTTTATTTAATATTGTAAATTAGGAATGCTATGATCAGGGGATTAGATATACTGTATCTTTGATTTGAATGTACACATGATTGTATAAATAATATACAGAACTCTCAACTCTGTGTCTGAGAGTGAGAGCATTTCCTCCAAACTTGTCTTAAGTTTATAAGATCGACCGATTTTCTTCTCCCTCTTTTTTGGCACTACGAAAGGATTAAGGATTGAGAGGCGTACTGATAGTATTAATCTAGCTCATTCCTTTATAGTTCAGCTACCTGCTACTACATATTATAATAATTAATCTTCTAGACTTACAAGTCCTAACTAACAATCAACTACACCAGAGAATATGGTTCTTCCAGAAATGCTATGGAAACCAACTACTCCACATGTAGTTCGTCTTACAATTACGAAACCTTATTGGAGATTACCTTAATTTAGGCCTTAATCACCTGCCGGTGGGTTCTTGCGTCACCCATGAACACGTAATGACGCTGAGATCATCAATTTTATAAGTATTGCTACTCCCTCCTCCATTGGACATCTCTTGAAAAAATAGTGACGGTGTTTCCACAGTTTACTTGACAAAATGCATAATTACTGGTTGACTGTAGACCATAAAGAAGGGAAAAGAAAAAAATGTATATATTGATTACTATTTCAATAGTCTGATAATCTCAAGCATTGATGCTGGGGAGCATGTTGTCGTATTTCTATGCTTGTTTGTAGCCTTTTAGTGGCAAAGGAACTAGATTCATCTTGACTGCATACATAGCAAACTGAAGAGGCTATTGGAAGGTTTCCTGAAAAATCTGCTGTTAGTTGAAGAATGATGAGTAACCTGGAATGGGAGATCATGCAAGGTAAGGGTGTAAACGAATCAAGCTGATTAGTGGGCTGTTTATGTTTGGATTGAAAATCTTAATGAGTGAAAATGTTTTCAAGCTTGGTTTATTTAATTTTCAAATGAATCTTAAACAAACTTTAATTAAGCTGATTATTAGTAGCTTGAATTTTTTAATGTATATAAGTTTATCGAGTCGAGTTTGAATCGAACTCAAAAAATTAACGAGTTTTAAAATATGTGTTAGCTTGATTTGTTTGCATAACGGGTCGATCTCGAACAATCTTAACGTGAACCGAGTTCAAATAATTTGATTCGTTTTACAATATTAATGCAATGACTGAGTAACAAAAACTTCAAGAAGAAGGAAACCAAATCATATTATGTCATTTGTTGTAACTTGTAAGGTTCCACAATGGATACAGGCATGGTAGGTATTTCTTGAAAATGGTAACAAATCCAAATAAAAAAACATCTATCATTAGTCAACTTGATACAAGGGATTATTATTTCATTAATAAGGTATCAGTCCCATAATAAATGAAATGGAAATCTCCTAATTTGGATCCAATAGCAGCTACCTTCGTCTGGCTCTAAGCTACTTAACAAAAAAGGATTAGCCGCAGCCCCCTTGCCAAAAAGTCCACCACACGATTGCTTCACCACGTCCTTCTTGGAAAAAAAAAACATGCAGAACCAATACAGAATCAGTTTTCACAATGAGATGATCAAGACCTCGGTTGAGAACCAAGCAAATCCCTTCCCGAACCGCCCAGAATTCCGCTAAAACATCAGAAGCAATACCGACATTTCAACGCAAAAGCCCTTTAAGAGTGAGAATTCTTCTGTCAGTCGCACGTAAGCAAGCAATCCAACCTTGCAAAGCTATTACACCTTCTAGTCGATTAAAATATCACCCCATGGTAGTGTGGTGCATTTGCAATCCAATTGTAAATCTCATTTCAATAGGACACTAGAATACAGAAACGATTATATGAACACTTCAATTTTCAATCCCCAAGAAGCATAAAATTTTTTATTTGGTTATTTGGTTGCAAATCCTATTGAAATACCTTGCTTTGCTTCAAAACTTCATAGCTTTGGAGTAAATTACTCATTCAAAGGTTACTTTAATGGATGCAAAAACCTAACCACATATTAGGTACAGCTCCTAGTAGACTATATAAAGTTAGATAGAATACTAGAATTAATTAACATTAAATCATATAATATACTATAAACGATAATAATTAAAAGGAAACTTTCTATTAAATTGAAAAAAAAACACTAAAAACATAAGCATTACCTACCTACAAATACCTTCCATGCATGATGATTTCCGCTCCCACCCAGTTTGTAATCAAATTGCTTCGACCTTTTCACCTTCCTATGCTGGTTTACTTTAACAATTCTAATAAACCATACGACAATCATGAAAAAATAACATTTCTATAAAATTAACACAACCCTAAAAACATAAGCATCACTTACCTAAAAAAGCCATCCATTCATGATGATTTGTGGTGCCACCCAGTTCATAATCAATTTGATTCGATCGTTTCACCTTCCTATGCTTTTTTCCTTCAACAATTCTAGCAAGCCATTTTGGTCTTCCAGTTAAGAGCAAAAGATATCCCATAACCAATCCAAATACTATTCCACATCCATACCCCATTAGCAAGGCTTCCCAAATAAGTTCACTTGCAAAATCCAAATCATCTTCTTGTTGCAATATTAGTGGTGGTTGTGGTTTTGCCTCAATGTCTTCACATTCCTTTGATAGTGGAAATCCACATAATCCCAAGTTCCCAGCATATGAATCATTCTGAAATGTATCCAATTGTGTGCTTTGTGGTATTGGTCCAACTAGATGATTTGTTGAAAGGTTTAGGACTGCAAGAAATGTTAGACTTGTTAGTTGTCCTGGAATCTCCCCAGTGAGTTGGTTTGAAGAAAGGTCTAACGATTCAAGCATTGTAACATTTCCCAACGATGGTGGAATAGGACCCATAAGGCTATTATGAGATAAATTTAGTAATCGAAGTGCTTGTAGCCTTCCAATGACATTTGGAATCTCTCCTTTGAATTTGTTGTTAGAGAAGTCGATTGTGGTGAACATAGTTAGAATATTCAGAACTTCAATGACCACCCCCTTCAAGACAAGCTCTACAGAATCTCGATAATAGCTTTGCCCCATATAGCTCAATTGCTTTTTAGTTCCATCGACATTCCTCATGGCTTTGAAATTGTGAAAATATATTGATGGCAAAAAGCCAGTGAACTCATTGTGAGCGAGGTCAAAGATTCGAAGCTTAGGGAAGGGAACAATCGTTTTAGAATTGCCTATAGGACCATGAAATCTATTGGACCTCAAGACAAGAACCTGCAACTCTGGAAGAGTTTCCAACCAGCTGGGGAATGTATCATTTATCTTGATGTTTCCCAAGTCTAGAACTTCCAAGCACTTACAATTGGCTAATGACGGCGGCACTGGTCCTTCCAAAAGATTGCCATTCAAGTTAAGATTCCTCAACCGATTGGCCTCTGCAAATGTTGTTGGAATAATCCCATGAAAGCCATTCATCCGAAGATCTAACACCGAGAGAAAATTGCTAGAGTTTCCTAAACATTGTGGGATTACACCACTCAAGTTGTTATAAGACAAATCAAGAATGTCAAGGTAACTCAAATCGCAAACAGATGAAGGGATGTCTCCAGTGAGTTTATTGTGTGAGATGAAAAAGTAAAATGTGGAGAGTGGTGGAATTGGGAGTGAACCTTGAAGGTAGTTATGGGAAAGATCCAAGAAAGTAAACAAAGTTTCCCCAACCCATTTTGGAATCTGGCCATGAATATTGTTGTTGGAAAGATCTAGTTGTCGGAGATTCTTAGAGTTTCTTAAGAAATCCGGGACCTTGTTTATGTTGCAAGAGGACAAATACAACGACAAAAGGTTGGGGAAGGTAGTGTTGGCATTGATCCCAGTACCTACTGAGAGATTATTATGAGAAAGATCAAGGTACTCGAGTTTTTTGCTGTTTGAGAATAATTGTAGATCCACAACACCACTCAAATTATTTGATGAAAGGTAAAGGCATGTCAGGTTTACGAGTTTCGAAATTGACTGCGGAATAGGGCCCTGTAGTTCATTATTACTCAACACCAGGTATTCTAATTCTGATTTATGCAGAAACTCAGGAATTTGACCAATCAGTTGATTAGAACTCATATACAATTCTACCAATGACAAAAGCCCAGTTATGTTGGAGGGAATGGGACCTGTTAGTGCATTATTCGAAATGTCTAGATAAACAAGTTGTGTCAGGTTGGCCATCGAGAGTGGTAATTGGCCATTCAAATAGTTTTCTCTGAGAGTTAAAAACTCTAGCTTTATGAGCTTACCAAACGAGTTGGGAAATTGGCCTTTGAGATTGTTGCTGGAAAGACTTAACATTGTGAGTTGCTTAAGATTTGAGAGAGTATGAGGTACCTGACTGCTGAAACTGTTTCCTGATAGGTCTATTTCATTGATCTGCGTAAGGTTCCCGAGCGATTCAGGAATGGATCCTGAGAATTTGCAGTATGAGAGACGCAAATAATTCAAGGACTCGAGATAGCCAATTGAATTGGGTAGTTCTCCAGATAAACTGGTTGCTGAGAGATCCAACTCCGTGAGGGAACTATTGCTGCTCCAATTTAATTTGGGTAAGTTGCCAATGAGATCACTGTTACCTTGTAAATTGAGTTTTTGCAAGTTTGGAAGGTTGAATAGGTCATTTGGTAAGTTTCCCAACAATCCGGTCCAGCCAAGGTCGAGAGTCGTTAAGGAAGAGAAGGTCATCAAGGAATTGGGTAAAGCTGAAGAGATGTTTACTTGGGTAAGGACAGTTCTTGTAATTGGGTTAGGTTTTGCATTATCATTTTGAAATTGTGTGGTTCAAGTCTCAGTAGTCCATCCCAAGAAGAGAGATGAAGTGAAACAAGTTTGGACAAGTGGGAGATTTCTGATGGGATTAAGCCTGTAAAACTAGAATAAAACAGGCTCAGATTTGTCAAATTCGCAAACCGGCTAAACGCAGACGAAATATAGGAGTGATTGAAGTCATTGTAGCTGAGATTGAGCTGTTGAAGGTGAGAGAGTTGGAAGAGGCTGCTATTGGGATGGATGGTCCCATAGAGCTGGCTACAACTAAGGTCTAGCCCAATCACATGACCTGTCAAAACATCACACGTGACCCCGTCCCAGGAACAACAATCAGTAGTACTCTCATTCCAAGACATCGTCTTTGGATAAGAAGAATCACAGCCGAAAGAAGCATCACTGTTTATAGTAACCATACGATTAAATTTCAGCAATGCTAACCTCTGATCGCGCGGACACAAATAGCTTGAAGAAGAAGAAAAAGAGGAGGGAGATGAAGAAACAACACTATATCGCAAGATATAGCAAAGGAATAGGAAAAACCTTACAGATTGCCCCATTTTCTTCTCCCTTCCTTTTTTTTTTTCCCCCCAGAAAGGATTAAGGATTGAGAGGCACTGTTAGTATTATTCTAGCTCATTCCTTTATAGTTCAGCAAGCCAGCTCCAACAACTTATAATAATGAATCTAAAGACTTGAATAGTTTTCAGGATTGGCTCGACTTAGAACTCTTGACTAACGATCATCTGTCGACTAGAACCACCAATCAAGCTAGAGGAGGGTAGACCTAAGAGGGAAAAGAGTAGCACCATTGTCAAAGTATGACGAGCTTTTTCTATTTGTAATTTTCTCTCATCCCATCGTAATAGCATACCAGAAAATATGCTTCTTCTAGAAAAGCAATGGAAACCAACTACTCCACCTGTAATTCGTCTTACCATTCTGAAACCTTATTGGAGAGATTACCTTAATTTAGGCCTTAATCACTAGCCGGTGGGTGCTTGCGTCACCCATGAACACGTAATGATGCTGAGATCACCATTTTTATAAGTATTCCAACTCCCTCATTCATTGGACACCTCTTGAAAAAAATAGTGATGGTGTTTCCACAGTTTACTTGACACAATGTATAATTACTAATTGATTGTAGACCATAAAAAAGGGAATATATATAGCGATTACTAATTCAAATAGTCTGATAATCTCAAGCATGTTGATGCTTTGGAGCCTATTATTATATTTCTGTGCTTGTTTGTACCCTTTGACCAGTGAAGGAACTAAAAATTCCTCTTGAATGGTTACCTGAAACTGCTATGGGAGTTGAAGTATGATGAGTAACCTGGAAAGGAAGATCATGCAAGGACCAAGTAACAAAACCTTCAAGAAGTTGGAAACCAATTCATATTATGTTGTATACACATTCTGGAAATTCATATTCATTATATACACATTCAAGAAGTGAGCCCAGATTTCACCTCCTCCTGTTGTATCTTTCATCATTTTCCCACTGAAATTCTCTTGCTTTTCAAAAAAAAAATATTATGTCATAAGATTCCAGAATGAATACAGGCATGCATGGCAGGTATTTCTTGAAAATGGTAGCCATTCAAAACCAAAATAAAGAAGTAATGCCATATACAATCACATTTCTCAATCTTTTTTTTTTTTTACTCATAGACACAAGGTTGTAGAACTCTCATTGGCAAATTTATGTGAAACCCATTTCACTTATGTCTAGGAATGGTAAACGTACCTAAGACGATTGACCTACGAGTCACTTGTTAAAAATATGTTACCAATTTCTAGGAAATGTGCCATATTTTATTATTTAACCGTCTAGAGACTTGACTAGTATAAAATGAACAATTTGCGTAGAATTTTGTATGCAGATTATAGAAAATTTCCACCTTAATTATATTCGTTTCCTGCATATCATATTCGTCAAATGGTCCTAAAGCAATGACCCATCAACAAGAAGATGCTGGTTTCTGTATAATGACGAGGAAGAAAAACAAAAGAAACACAGTTTGCCTTTTGATGTGCAAAGCATTTTTGTGTTGGTGAAGAATAAAAAATAAAAAATAAAATGACCATTCAGATCAAAGAACAACTTGTGAGCTTTTTCTTACAACTTTCTTTGAGTCTGTGTTATATAGTCCATAGTAATTGGATGCAATTCATTCATGTCAAGCTCAAATGAATTGATCTACTCATTAATGAAATAAAAAAGACCATCCAGATCAAAGTACAACTTGTGAGTTTTTCCTTGCAACTTTCTTTGAGTCTGGGTTTGATAGTCCATACTCCATAGTAATTGAACGCAATTCATTCATGTCAAACTCAAATGAATTGATCTACTCATTAATTGAAATATTAAAATAAAATATAAAATAAAAAAAGGCCATCCAGATCAAATTACAACTTGTGAGTTTTTTCTTGCAACGTTCTTTGAGTCTGTGTTTGATTGTCCATAGTATTAGGATGCAATTCATTCATGTCAAGCTCAAATGAATTGATCTACTCATTAATTTTAAATCTATGTGCACTTATTTTATTCCCTCAAGTCTCGTCCAGCCAATACCCATGTAATTTAGTAGTATACGGTTAGCTATCTAGTACTTCGGTTTCTCCTAATGACATGGTGGATTTATATTAGGGTTTATATGCATGTGATTATTAGGCTGTTATAAGGTTGTGATTGTTGGACTTTCTCCAAGAAGGCGTGTGTCCAATTGGAGATATATTTCTCATAATGTAATTATTTTCTATCTATTGTAAAACAAAAACAAAAAAAAAAGTTTTCATCCTTTTAGCGTTTGATTCAAGAAATTAAGTAGCAAAGGAAACACACTTTAATCTAGTGAAGCATATTTAAGGAATGAGTATTTATTATTACTAGAAAATTTATATAGAATTTATTATCAAAATGATAAGGTTGAATTGAAGTCATTCATTTTAAAACAAAACATCCTTTATGATGACTTTTAATTAAAAACGTCACTGTCACATCATTCTGTACAAATTTTCTAAAAGAATAGTATTTTCTGTAGGTGAGTTATCCAAACATGTAAAGCTATGAAAGCTTCTCTACAGTCTCTCTGCCAAGGTGGGTGATAGATACATCACACACCTGAGATTCTCAATGGAAAATCAACGTAGTAATGCAAAACAAAGCTATGAACATTATACATTGTTCAGTTACTAATCCAATGAGATTTGCCATTTCTGTTTGCTTCTTCCTTCTACCCACCAAGTCTTAACCAATCTTATTCAACCCTTTTACCTTCTCAGTAGAGTTCAATAATTTTTTCTAGTTAAGAACAGAAGATACCCAATAAATCAATGCAAATATTATTTTGTTTGGAACTTGACTAATATGTTTAAAGACCCAATCGGATGGAGCACATGAGAACAATTCTCATATACCGTCACATACTAAAATAGCTCAATCATGTCTCATACTACAGATTGGGCTCACTAGGATGCATGGTAACACATCCCTTATACATACCTAGAGTATTGGTGGTAGTTGCCGCTGTGATGCCTCTTCAAGTTGAAGATTGAGTGATTAGACCATTAAGGTCTAATGTTCAGGTCGAGCTAAGTACCTTTTTTGGGCCTAAAAACAACATTTACTGCCCAAATGGATGAGTTTGTACAAATTTCGTGATTCGATAAAGGAAACTTTTCAGCAGAACAATTACAAGACTAGCCGATTGTGTATATATAGTTCAACGCCTTGTTTCAAGACTATCTTGAATTCGATGATATGACCACAAAAAAAAAAACCAATAAGAGAATCAAGGAATTAACAAAAAGAAGATTAACTAAGACAGTTTTATTAGTGGCCAAAATACAAGGAATTTGACTGTCAAAATAGTTTTAGAAATTCACCTTACACCTACTCCTACTAGGACTCGTGGGAGATCCAAATTTTACTTGGATCATGGATAATTTCATATCTATGTTTTTCACATCTATATATAACCTTTAAAGGTATCCGGCTATAGTTGTCAATGCAATACATGTTTCATTTTTTTACATTGACACAGTGCGTACGGTTTTCACTAATAAAATTCTTTCAAGATAAAATAAATGTGTTATCGTACCTAAACATACATTAAAAATTACTTAAAAGACATTAAATGTCTTGTCAATGTCCAATAGAAGTCCTAATATACATTTATTATTAAAATATAATAAAAATAATTATTTTAAAATAAAATATAAAAAAATAAGTACTATTCATTAATTCCAACATTGGTCGGTACAACTCGGAATGGCATTGGCTGGTACAGAAGTCCATTTTATGGAACAATAGCATTTTTCATACATTACATATATATAGAAGTCAATTACTTTATTGTTGATTAGGAAAAAAAATTTTAGGTTGTTACTAATAGTCCTTCTAAATGAATTTTCTGACTTCGGGCTTCACTTCACATTCTACTCACTATTGTAAGTATTTTACAATGTCTGAACGACTTTACAACCGTTGATTTTTATAGATAAAATTCTCCTTGATGCAATATATAAAAACATCTCAAGCATTAGCATGAGCCTAGCCTAGCCTAGCCTAGCCTAGCCCATCCGGGCCGAAAAATTATTTCTATTATCATCTCAAACAAAAAATAGTTGTTTTATTGGTAGGGGTGCATCTTTTTCGAATTTAATATTTCGAGTTCAAATCTCCTAAATAGTTCTTTTACAAGACTAATACAATATATTTAATGTTAACTTTTTAGATTGGTTAGTTCGAGTAAAAGTACTTTGTATGTAATTAAAACATTTAGATAGATGTATCAAGTGTAGAAATAAATCACGATATTGCAGCAAAGATAAAACAAAGAGGTTGAAGAAACTATGGACTGTTCAAACGGCTTACTTAAACATTCAAACGGCGGGCTAAACCGTTCAAAAGTACAACAAAGTATTGCACTTCGACTTCTACTCCATATCAATTTAGGAATCCTTTCATACTTCAAGATACACTTCGTCAAAGACTATACAAACACTCCAAACTCTATATAAATGCTCTAAAGATTTCATAATTGATATGCACACAATCAGATAGATCATTTATCTATTCAGAGAGCTTATTGTACTTTCACGTTTACTGGAGTATTTTTCTTTTGGTCAAACAAACAATTTCACACATATCGTCTTTGACGGATTCCAAAAGTTAACGTCAATAGCACGAGAGAACAGTGAATCGTGAGTGTCTAGCGAGTAAATCTAAAATTTCTACCATAGTTGTGGATCAACGCGGAATTATGTATTAATAGGTTGGGCTATAAGTTTATTCTTGTAGCTGTTTAAGCTTTATAGTGCGGAGTATATTAGTGGCCTCGTGCTTTTTTTCTGCTTGATAGGATTTCTATGCTAAAATCATGTGTGTCTTGTTATTTTACCTTACTGCTTTAAAATTGCATATGGGATTCACATACCTTAATAATTGACCTATTCATATAGTTAAAGACTTAGATTAATTAATCTATATAGGCAAATCCACGTTCCTAGTCTTTTTCATTAAATATTAAAATTAATATATTATAATACTAATGTTTTTAGATATATGCATTTATAGTAACTGTATCTGTAATACTGAAAACTTTTTGGATCAGGCTGGCTTAAAGAGTTCATTTCAAGTCCGGCTCCATTACGCCTACTAACTTTTTCAAACCTAGCCTTAGACTTGCAAATATTCCAAACCCAACAAAACATGGCTGCCAAATCCACCCCTCCATGAAATAGACCTTTGAAATTAGGCCTTAATCCCATATTTTGGAAAACCCACGTTTTGACAGAAAAAAATAACAGGGCTAATATTTATAGGATTAGAAGGATGTCGTTAAACGGTTTGACATACCAAATCAAGTGTTTGCTTTTATGCAAGTTACAAAACTGATCACAGCAAATTACTTATTTGGAAAAAAAAAACTTATCATACTAATGAATTACTGAATTTTTTTTTGGATTACTTGGTATTACTCGGTTTCATGAGTTCGTTGAAATTACCAATATATCGTTAAACGGTTTCACGTACCAAATCAAGTGTTTGCTTTTATTATAGTACACAAATATAGACGAGTCTTGTATTTATTATTTTTATAAAAAAATTGTTGTTTTAGTGGTTTGAGTGCATCTTTTCCAAATCTTAAGATTACGAGCTCAAATCTCATGAATAGTTATTTTACAAAACTGATATTAGACATTTTAATATTATCAATTATAAGTATGACAATAATATTTACTTATGGAATAATGTAAACATTTTGGATCAGGCTGGCTTAAAGAGTTCTTCTCAAGTCCGGCCCCATTACATCTATAAATTCTCAAGCCCAGCCTTATATTATATCCCAAACCCAACTAAACATGGCCACCAAGCCCACCTCTCAGCAGAATAGACCTTTCATTAGGCCTTAGCCCATATTTTGGAAAACCCACATTTTGACATTAATAAAGACACGAGGCTAGTATTTATATGGCTAGAAGCAAACGCAATACGTGGATAACTCAACCGAGGGACATGGGATCCGAACCGAACCGAATAGAATTTGTGTGTTTGAGATTTTTGTAAAACTGAGATCTGTAGAACGCAAGGCAAGCTACTAAAGATGTTTTAGGAGCACATCAATGTTGTATAGCCTGCAAGAAATTTCATTAACCTTCACTCTTAAGACTTCAAAGGATACAAAAGAGTGTCATCTTCAAGAGAAGAATTCTACATGATTTCAGGAAACTTGTCTCGCCTTGCAATCCCTATCTTTTGTAAACTCATATGGAACCAACCCCTTCCAATCCCTATCTTTTGTAATTCAATGCATAAGTACAAACGGTATGGTAGAAATGCGCTAGGCCGGGCTTGCACTATGTTTAGCATTTCATTGGATAGTCCAAACACAGCTCATCCTGCCATTTGGGTTGACCTGACCGTCCCAGCCCGGGCCTAACAAGTCCTATAGTGCCCAGGAGCAACATTTTCCTTGCAGAAGTCAAACTCTTATGCAGCATACCTTCATCTATTTTAAGGGCCACCAGAAATGAGTGCTTTCAGACATAAAAAAAAAAAAGTTACCCATGGGCCACGTCTATTTTGTGAGACGGAATAAGGGAATAAGTAGACAGTTAAAAGGCTAATTTTATAGTTTGATCTTTAATTCCCAATTCTCGGATTGTTTCCCGATCTCTTAGGAATTATTAAAAAAAAATTCTTTTGATTATGTCATCAAAAGTGTTCAAGTTAACTCATGCGCAACTCAACTAATCATCTCCTAAATTTAGTCAAAACAGACCATCTATGCTAAGACTAAAAAGATTTAAGAAATATTAATCTTTTACAATTTAAGAAATTTCTTCTGTCAAGTCGTTACTTTCTCGTTTAGGTCTGCATTTGGATGAACTTTTCTCTTTTCTCATTTTGAGTGTGGGTGGACTTCCTCTTCCGGCCCATCAAGCTCGTCCTCGTGGATGGAGGATTCATTCGAGATGCAGGTCTTATTAGAACCCTTTTCCGAAACTAAAATGGAGGGTGTGTCACCACCAATAGATGTCCCATGCCACCTTTCGTGAACAGCTATGCTCGAGAATGGTGGTATAGCTCCGAATAAGCCACTGCTCCATTCCCGACTTGAAATTCATAGAGGACTTTAAGGAAGAGAAAATAGGGGGCATATACCATACACTCTGTTGCCTCGGGACAACTGCACGTTACATCATAGTAGCACGATCAAATGTAAACAGAAACCCTTGTATACGATGGTATAGGTTGGGCAGTAGCACTTTATACTAGTATAATAGTAATTAAGTAAAGTAGCTCGAGGCCGAAAAATTATAATACAATCTGGAAGATCTGGTCGAATGGTAAAAGAATCTGAGTTTGTTAGGAATCAACAAATTTCAATATAGTTTCTATCTCCACTGGGCTAAACTTTTGAATTGTTTAATCTATTATTACCTCGACTCCTTTTTTACACAATCAAACACGGGATAAAACCGGACATGAGATTAATAATTCAATCACGCAAACAAACAAACGTGACCGTAGACAAACATGCCAAGTCCATTCTAATACATTCAAACAAAGTATAACCAACAAGTGATAAGGACAATCACCATATTAAATGCAACTCAAACACCCATTTCTTGTGACTTATAACTAACCGATTCAATTCCTGCAGTGTTCTAATGTGTTAAGTTCCATGCATGGATATAATGTTTTCAAGCCCACGATAAATCGTTTCAACTGCTGTTGCTTCAATTCATGTCTGAACTAAAAACTTAAACAACCCAGAAATAATACCCTTAAGCTTGTGATTAATAGTCCAATTCAAGCCCTGCACATCCAAAAATTCGTTCCATCAGTACTAAGAAGTGTTTGGTTACGTTTCGAAAGGCAGAAAAATAAAATTTGATATGAAAAACTCACTCCATAAACTCTTTTCGAAAACTTCATCAGAAATTGTTTTTCTGATAATACCTCAGTTTATGAAGAAAAAAACACTTATATATTATATTCAAAATTTTCAAAAACTATTTTCATGAAAAAATGGAAGCGATATGAAAACAATATTGTTTTTGTGATTGATAGTCCAATTCAAGCCCTACACATACAAAAATTCAATCCATCAGTGCTAAGAAGTGTTTGGTTACGTTTTCAAAAATCAGAAAAACAAAAACTGATATGAAAAACTAGTTTAATAAACTACTTTCAAAAACTACGTCAGATTTTTTTTTTTAAAAATACCTCAGTTTCGGAAAAGAGCTTATATATTATATTCAAAATTTTCAAAAACTATTTTTATAAAAAAAAAGTAAAGCTATACGAAAACAATATTTGAACTTTTCTTGTCTTTCAAAAACGATATATTACCTTTTAAATTCTATGAGAATTGAAGCCGGGTATCCATTGGCGAATGCTCCAAAGGAAGTTTGGGCGAGAACCTTGGTGGTGCCATCCCTGGAAGCTGATGCTCCTGCCCTATCAACAATCTTAACTCGAATTATCTGGTTGGGACTGCAAGTGTTGGGCACAACCCCACTAATGCACCTAACCAGGTATTTGCAACTCCATTGATTCAAGGAAGGCTGTGCTCCGGCCCAACCGGCCTTCAAAGAAAGAACCAAATCTACAGCAATCGCTCATCGGCTCCTCCTCTCTATCTGCATCCCCGAATGTTATAATACGTCTATTACTAGTACCATTACAACTTTTCTTCCTGGTGTTGATTGATTCTTGAGCTATCTTTAGAAACTCTGTAACATGCCTGGAACTTCTCCGTCTCCCCATGTGGGGAAGACCCGCCACGCAATTGAATGCCAGACATTCCCTTCCTCCACGCCCTATCTTCATTTTCTTCATCTTGGGCACCTACCCTTCCATGTCCATCTCCTCGACCTTTAATTGCAGGCCAGAAGAATAGGCATGTTCGTAGAGCAGCTTTTTTTTGCTGAACCCTATTTTTGAAACGCAACTTCTTTCCACAACTCAAAATGTGCAACCAATTAAAATTGTGTTTTTCAAATCACGACTTCATCAGAAATGTGTTTTAGCCATATTCACTTCTCTCACTCAAGCAGCCATAGTTGAACAGTGAACTGACATCACAACCACTGCCTCAACCCACTGGCCTAACCACTATAACTTCACTCTCCTCTTTTCTTCACTAGCCAAGAAAATGCTATTTTTATAAAATAAAAAATAAAAAATTTGTGCAAAAACTCTCACTAGAATCATGTGCCAATATTTAAGAATTCCATTATGAATCTTATGCACGGGAACCAAAATCGCCCAGCTTCACACAAAGCTCAATTCCCCGGTAACCCCTCACCATATATGTTGAGAGAAAGAGAAACACATGAAAAAAAAAAAAAAACAAGTGGGTATATTTGCTAATTATCTTTGTTCTTTCTGTAATTACTAATAGCTAAACCTATAAATCTATGGTTCTGAGTTCTCAATTTTTTTGCTAAAAACTCTAGCTTTTAAAAGACTTATTATTTCTAAAAATTAATACCCATTTTATGAGAACTTCAAGTGTGTGTTTTTACAGATCCAATTGTTAATCTAAGTTATAGTAAGAAAGTTCTTTTTCTATTTTCATGGTTAAATTTTCTGGTTCTAAGGCTTCAAACCCTATTAACCGTCAGAAGAAAAAACATAGTTTTGTGAGGTGTGTTCTGAATTTTCCTCAATAAGATTTTTTTCCTCAAGATTGATATTCATTATTTGGAATGGACCTCAATTTCCCTTTAGGTGACCTCTCTCTCTCTCTCTCTCTCTAAAACACTGCTTCAACTATAGAGCAAAAGAAAAGAAGTTAAAGGAGAATAAGTTGAGAGAAGGAGATAGGTTTTGAAGTCATGGGGTCAAAACACTCACCAGTCACCACTACCTGTGGGATCAAAACTTTCACCACCACCTGCTACCGCCACCCACTGCGACTTTTCTCTCTACCAACTCATGCAGTCTCCAATACAATCCTTGCTCCCACAGTCAGTCCTTGGTAAATGCCCACCACCACCACCACCACCCTTTCTTTATCTACACAAACCAATCATCACTAAATGTTATTGATTGCCAAGAAATCAAAAAAAACTTTCTGGGAAATGATCGAAGTTCCCTTTCCTTCTTATCTCGATCCACCTTCTCTCTATAGATCGTCTTTAATTTGTTCGGATCGATGGTGGCCTCTCTCTCCTTGCTATTCCAATAATAGAATTCACTTTCAATCCTCGTACTACTCCTCCATATTGGTGCAAATCAATTACACGTGTGTGAGCATGCATACAAATATGTGCAAAATTGCAAATATATATGCTTGAATGTATATATATATGTATATGTATATGTGTATGTAAACATTGGCATGAGCCTAGCCTAGCCCAGCTCGGCCCAGCCCGGATAGGGCTCAAAAAATATCTAGTAAAATTATTTTTATCACTATCTCAAACAAAAATTAGTTTTTTTATTGGTTGGGGTCCAGCTTTTTCAAATTTAATATTTCGAGTTCAAATCTCTGAATAGTTCTTTTACAAAATTAATATAATATATTTAATGCTAAGTTTTTAAATTGGTTAATTCTGAATAAAAATATTTTATATGTAATTTCAGCATTTAAATTGATGTGTAAAGTGTAAGCATAAATCACGATGCTGCAGCAAAAGCAAAACAAAGAGGTTGAAGAACTATAAACTATTCGAACGGGTCATCAGACCGTCCGAACGACAGAGCCATTCGAACGGCTTATTTAAGCATTCGAACAGCAAGTCAGATCGTTCAAACGTAGAATAAAATGTTGGACTTCAACTTCTACTTCATATCGGTTTAGAAATTCTTTCCTACTTCGAGATACACTTTGTCCAAGTTTTTACAAACACTCCAAACCCTATATGAATGCTTTAAAGGCTTCATAATTAATATGCATACAATCAGAGAGATCATCTAGCTATTCAAAGAGCTTATTATACTTCCAATAAACATCTAGCTATTCAAAAAGCTTATTGTGCTTCCACGTTTATTGGAGTGTTTTCCTTCCAGTCAAACAAACAACTTCACAAATATTTTCTTTGACGGATTCCAAAGGTTGACGTCGATAGCATGGGCGAACAGTGAATCGTGAGTGTTTAACAAGCAAATCTAAAACTTTTACCATACCTGTGGATCAACAGAGAATTGTGGATCAACGAGTTGGGTTATAAGTTTATTCTTGTAATTGTTCGAGGTTTATAGTACTGAGTACATTAGTGGTCCCGCGCTTTTTTCTTTACTTGATAGGGTTTTCACGCTAAAATCCTGTGTGTCTTACCTCTTTATTTACTGCTTTGGAGTTACATATAGGATTGATGTATCTTGATAATTGACCTATTAGGCAAATTCACCCTTTCAGACTTTTTTATTAAATATTAAAAATAATATAACATAGTACTAATTTTTTTAGATATATGCATTTATATTAACTGTATCTACAATAGTGAAAACTTTTTGGATCAGGCTGCCTTAAGGAGTTTATCTCAAGTCCGGCCCCATTATGCCTACTAACTTTTTCAAACCTAGCCTTAGACTTACAAGTATCCCAAACCCAACAAAACATGGCTGCCAAATCCACCCCTCCATGAAATAGACCTTTGAAATTAGGCCTTAATCCCATATTTTGGAAAACCCACGTTTTGACAGAAAAAATAACAGGGCTAATATTTATAGGATTAAAAGGATGTCCCCACTATGTGGTCATCGGTTTATGCAAGTTACAAAACTGATCACAGCAAATTACTTATTAATCCTCATCTTATTTGAAAATAAAAAAAAATAAAAAAACTCATCACATTAATGAATTACTGAATTTCTTTTGGATTACTTGGTATTATATCTTGTTATAGGTGGTTTCATGAGTTCATTGAAATTACCAATATATCCTTAAACGGTTTCACATACCAAATCAAGTGTTTGTTTTTATTATAGCATACAAATATAGACTAGTCTTATATTTATTATTTTTTTTTTAAAAAAAATTGTTGTTTTGGTGGTTTGAGTGCATCTTTTCCAAATCTTAAGATTACGTGCTCAAATCTCATGAATAGTTATTTTACAAAACTGATATTAGACATTTTAATATTATCAATTATATAGTATGACAATAATATTTATTTATGTATGCATTTATATTATCTTATGGAATAATGTAAACAATTTTGGATCAGGCTGGCTTAAAGAGTTCATCTCAAGTCCAGTCCCATTACATCCATAAAATTTTCAAGCCCAGCCTTACATAATATCCCAAACCCAACCAAACATGGCAGCGAAGCCCACCCCTCAGTGGAATAGACCTTTCATTAGGCCTTAAGCCCATATTTTGGAAAGCCCACATTTTTACAGAAAAGACAACAGGGCTAATATTTATATGGCTAGCAGCACACGCAATACGTGGATAACTCAACCGAGGGACCTGGGATCCGAACCAAACCCGTAACAGTATGAGACCGAATAGAATTTGTGCGTTTGAGATTTTTGTAAAATTGAGATCCGTGGAAGGCAAGCCAAGCTACTAAAGATGTTTTAGGAGCACATCAATGTTGGATAAATCATTTGTCAAAAAATATAATTAAAAATTAAAATAAAAAATAATATTTTTAAGGATACCTTGCAGAAACTCATCAACGTCGAAAGCCGGATGACAGGAATCCACATCAAGGTCGGGATTGCGGACTTCTAATATGAAAGCCAAAGGTTCAAAACATAGTGTTAAAAAAATACAAATAAAAAACTAGTGACTCCAATTAATAAAAAAAATGGATACCTAGAGGAATGACAGGATCCTTTATTAGTCTCTCAGTGTCTAACCTCTCACTCCAAGCCTGAAGGCAATCCCTAAAGTGCTTATGCTCCCCAAAATCTACAGAATTCCCCGACCTTTTAGTGAATTTTATCCTTCAAGGAAGGTCGGTCAACTGTTTAATTACCTCCCGAATGCTAAATTGCTTTGGGCTTAAAATCGCGCGGTGTGCTGTAGCATCCTCGAAGCATAGCATTACAGTGACAAAAGTGCCTATTCTTTCCTGCCCCGCTAACCCACTGTATGGCTGCCATTTAATCTGCACAACAATAACAAATTTATCAATGAATACTCAAATAATTTCAACAAAAAAAAAACTTACATCCTCCCCATTCAGCATCATCAAAACATCAAGAAATGCTTCCTTATTTTTAAAACTGAAACTGTTTTTTGTACACACTTTCAATGAAGATGCCCAATCCCTCATCAATGAAAAGGAGATGGAAGAAATTGCCAAGGCAGCACCATTTTAAGCTTGGAAATACGCTCAAATGCAAAAAGCTTTAAAAATTAACTTAGTAATATAACATAACAAAGTAAATAGAAAATATTAGTCAGATCAAATTAAAGCTCTTACCATAAGCAAGTAGCTGTGCCCACTAAGACTTTCTAAATAAGAACCCAGACACTGATCTATGGAATGGTGGATGTTTGCCAACAATGCTGCCCCCATGCATATTTATTTACTTATTCCACAGTATCAAGAAGTGGAAGAAACATAATGCAGACATCTGCAGATTTATTAGGAACTACTACGGATCCTATAATATACAATAAATATGCTCTAACGTAACCAAAAAAAAATTAGGATCACCCACATTAATATTTACAGGGACATTTTAAAATTTAGCACTCAAGTAAGTAAGCTTTAAAGATTGACCCACCATCTGCACCCTATTTTCCCCTAAATACCTACCCACATTTGTAGTCTCATAATCACCAGTCACTGCCTCTGGCAAACCAGTGATGTGCAGGATATCCTCTAAATCCAAGTGCAATCTATGCTCCCCAAACATGAAAGTATGACTCTCTTGGTCATAAAAATCAAGAAGAGCACTCAAAAATGAAACATTATACTTCACCGGGTGGGCAAGCCCAGAAAATACGCTAAATACTATGTTAGATACCACTGCAGCAACTCTATCATCAACCCTCCAAAATGGCAAATTGTTCAAGTGGTCCTTCACTGCTTACTACAACAAGAAAAAAAGAAATATCAAACAAGCAACTATAGAGAACATAAAAACAAAAAGAATACATAAGATATCTAGAAAACTCACAATGCGAACATTATTTTGCTCCTCCATAGAAATTTGTGGCTGAAAGAAGAAGGCAAGATTAAAAGAAAGTGGTTAATTCTTCTATTATCCATAAGAAATTAGAATGTAAAGATGATTAAAAAAAACAGTGATTCAAAAAATAAAAAGAGATGGATATTGACAGTATAGAATACAAAGTAACAGAGAAGTCAGTGAAGATTTTGTTTCTAAGAAAGATTGAATGAAGGAAATCAATTAAAGAAAGAAAACCAAAAGAAATGATCGAAGATGAAAGACAAGCCCTAAGTGCAACTCCAACCATGCTCTCTATTTTATAGAGCCAAAATACTATACAATATTACATTCTTCATTTTAGAGAGAAACTTTTAGAAAAGTATCCAACCATGCTCTTTATTTTAGCTAGCTACTTTAACTAAAAGCAACTCCAACCCAACTCTCTATTTTAACTAGCCAAAATATTATAAAATATTACATTCTTTATTTTAACTAGCCACTTTTTCAAAATAACTCTAAACCTGCTCTTTATTTCAACTAGCCATTCTAACTACTTTCGTAGTTTAAAAAGAATAATGTTATATGGCATACCATACCATAATTTCAATAATGACATGGCATGATGATGCGACATGCCACATCATCCACAAAAAGGTAAAAATAGTATAAATTTTTTAATTAAAAGTGCCACATCATAAAAAATAAATGGTCCAATTTTCACAAATGGCCATCTTTAAGCTAAAAAATTAAAACGCTCACATTTTTAAAAGTGCAAAATTACATGACCATATTTAACTTTAATCCTTACAAACAGTCACTTCATTGAGATGGCAAGAAGGATGATGAGCACAGTGAAGTTTACTGATGATGAGTAAACCATGATACAAACAATTTGACCATTTCTTGGCTTGCCTCCAACATTTGAAGCCTTGACGAAATCCCTCTTAGTCCATCCCTTAACTCAGCAGAAACACCAATGGAAGTTCAGATATCTCCAAAATTAATGATAATATACAAAATCAACATAAGCAGAAATTATAGTTTTCAGCAACTGAGAGAACCAAATCAGAGTCATCAGATAGGAGCGAGAGCCCCAACACAATTACATCAAGAACCAGAACAAAACTAGTGTGCTTGATGCACAAATTCATGAAACAGGGACATTAACTTTCAAAAGGCAACAGCCATCGCAGAAAACCCAAAAATTCATCAACTTTGGTATATGACGTGATGAATCACAAGCATGACTAGCAGAGTAAATTAAACAAAATTTTCTACAAAGTAAAGAAGAATCAATTCTGGAAACCCAAATCAGCCTATGCTTATATTATGAGTTCTTCTATACAACTAACACGAGCGACAGTTCTAGCTTTGATTTTTTTAGCTATGTATAATTTCTCCAAATCAGCCTATGCTTATAAAAAAAAATCAATGCAAAACTCCTAGGGTTTTTGTAAGAGTAAGAACAGTAAGGGGTTTCTAAATCAAAGGCACTACATTTTAGATTTCGTAAGCATAGCTCCACATTTAACGAAAAATAGGAAACTCAAACCTAAAATAATCCTATCAAACTCATAAATTTGACACCCAAATCCCAAAATAAATATCACAAAAAAAAAAAAAAAACCTTAGAAGAACAAAATCAACATACACCTTTAAAGCATGGGTTCAGCGGGGGGGTGGGTGGGGTTGGGGGGGGGTAAGGAAGAGTGAGAGGGGAAGGAGGGAGGGGTGGGGGAGGGAAGTGATTTTCGGAGCTGTTGAGAGCAAGGAAGCGGAGAGACAGAGAGACAGAGAGAGAGACAGAGATACCTGGCTGTTTCTTTGTGCCCTAGGTTTGTTGTTGCTGGAGATCTATGAACTGATAACAAAAGGCGATGAAGAAGAGAAAGACGAATGCCAGATCGGATGACCATTGCAATGGCGAGCCAAAGTTGCCTCGGATGACGGAGTGTGGTGATGGGTTTTGATTTTACAGAGAGAAAGGAAGAAAAGAGAAAGGTCAAGCTGAATTGAGAGAGAGGGAGGGTTGGTGATCTTTTAAAAAAAATGTGATATGGAAAGACGTGGGTGGTTAATGTAAATATGACGCCAATGTTTATTGTCCCGTCGGTCTAAGAGTAATTTTTTAAAAAAATAATAGCTCTCTGGTCGGTAGGACGCCAATTTGGATAGTTCTAACGTACCGAGAGCATTTCTTCCCAGAACATTGTTGAACCCTCTGGTTGTCAGAACGCCATCTTGGATCGTCCTAATAGTCCGAGAGCTCCCTTCTCTCATTGGTCTTGGCGTCAGGACGGGTATGACCACCATCAGGACGTGTTTCTAGTGCTTTGTGTTTTAGCGTCAGAGTCAGGACGGGCCTGACCCACTGTTCTGACGATAAGACCCCTCTTAAAAAAATTAGGGCTTTGCTACCCTTTTACCACATGAAATTCCGAAGAGTGATAGAGAGAGTGAGAGAGAGAGAGAGAGAGGGCGGTGTGAGGCGATTTGGGTGATTCCACGAGTTGGAAATCTTGATCCTTCGTTCATGCTCGGTTCTTCGACTCGTAACCTAAGTAAGGCTTGACCTTCATTCTCCTCCTTCCCCTCTCTTGCTCGGTATTGCGATTGGGAGTTGCAATTGTTTTTCTTTTTCCTTATCATTCGAACTTCATCTCATGAGGTGATTGAATTTGGTGATTGGTATTTGAATTACAACCTTTACTGTACCTATTTGGTTCGATTACATTGTCTTTCGGGTTGTGATCTGCTTTGGAAATTAGATCAATTGGTGAACCTATTTTTGAGTCTCTGATCTCATTCTTGTAATTGGGGGTTTGTTTTAAGGTATTACTTTGGGATTCCTGTGGGCAGATTGGGTTGAATTGCATGTTAATTGCACTGGAATTTAGGGTTGATAATTGATGGTGCAAATTGGAGTTTTGGAACCCTACATTGTTGGAATTTGTTGCCAATCTTTGGTTGTCTATAATTTGATGCATTGGTATGTGCTGTGATGGGATTACTAATCTTTGGTTGTTGAGATTGTTGGATGACTTGGGGAATTGCTTTGCATATGGAATTGTGCATTGATTTGGGGGCTATTTTATGGCCAGATTAGGTTATTTGGCAATACAATTGAAATTGAGAATCAACTTTCATTGGAAGTTATTTAAGCATTGCCTGAGGTAACTGAATTATGCGTTTGAATTGAATATATACATGCATTCATACATTGATTATTAGTTGTGTTTCTTTGAATTGGAGATGATGGTTTACGGGGGATTCTCAATTGTGATTTGGGTGTTGGATATTGGAAAGCTCTTGCAGGTTGATTGGTGTGGCATTTGGTGATTGTTGAGTTTGGTTTGGGGAATTGTTGAGCAGCTGCTATTCTGAATTGACCACCATGACTTCCAGAACCAAAGCTAAGAAAGCCTCTACTAGTAAGGCCATTGTCCCTGCTGCCCTGCCCAAGCTAGTTCTTCTCTAGACTTCAGTGCTGACTGTTTTAAAGACAAAAATGCACACATGGGATTTATAAAAATCTAGGGCAGGAAGTCTATTGTGGTGGAACGGGGGATAAACTTGTTGACTTTCAGATGGGACCCATATCGATGGAAAGATGAGATCAAGGGGCGGGGCTGGGAAAAGTTTGCTAGTTACTCCGGGGGTGCAATGGCCATGCTCTGTTACGAGTGGTTGGCTAATGTGTCTAAGATGAGCATTACCCCAGGAGCTCAGAGGATGGAGTCTTGGGTTAGGGACAAGTCCGTGGTAATTACTCCAGCCACATTTTCCAAGCACTACGAGTTGCCGAGAACATCTAACCCTTAGTTCAAGGATTTTGCTGACAAGTTACTCCGGGGGTGCAATGGCCATGCTCTGTTACGAGTGGTTGGCTAATGTGTCTAAGATGAGCATTACCCCAGGAGCTCAGAGGATGGAGTCTTGGGTTAGGGACAAGTCCGTGGTAATTACTCCAGCCACATTTTCCAAGCACTATGAGTTGCCGAGAACATCTAACCCTTAGTTCAAGGATTCGGCTGATGATAAGATTGACATGTCGGTAGTGGCAGCGAAAACTCTGAAAGAGTGAGAGGCACGGGCAGATAACAAGAATTTTATGGGGAGAAATACGCTGAAAGATTGATACTTGCCTCTTCACTTATGGTCATGCTACAGTCTGCTTCCCATTGCCCGAACCTCGGAGGTGAGTGTCGCAATGGGGAAGTTACTGTGGGCTGTCGGCACGAAGCTGTCCATTGATCTCCCGCTGTACATGTGGTATCAACTTTATGACAGTCACTGCCTAAAGAATCCGAATATGAGAATACCTTTTTTATGCT
This sequence comes from Euryodendron excelsum, assembly GCA_033060915.1. Taxonomy (NCBI): domain Eukaryota; kingdom Viridiplantae; phylum Streptophyta; class Magnoliopsida; order Ericales; family Pentaphylacaceae; genus Euryodendron; species Euryodendron excelsum. Next base: position 31,613,790 of record CM065393.1, on the reverse strand, counting down.
TGATTACGAAGGCCATTTCTAAGGCTGGAGTGGCTAAGTCTGCCGCCGTGTTTTAGCAGTTTTCACACAGGCCTATCGATGCCGCCACTATTAATAAGTCATCTGGCCAGCACACCAAGTTACAGAAGAAAAGACAAAGGATTGAGACAACTTCTGAGGGGCAGTCCTCTCAGTCTTCACAGCCTGAGTCTATCAGTAGAGCCAACATGACTGTATTGACCTAGATGATGGCAGATATCCACCATCAGATTAACCAAGTTGGAAGAGGGTATTGAGGCGTAAAAGAAGGTTCTTAGTGAGTTTCAACGGCTGGTGGTGGACAGGTTTGACAGTTTGGATGTCCGGCAGAGTCAACAGACAGATATACTGAGAGAGATGGCCAGGCAGATGGCATTTCAGAATCAAGAGGAGGAAGAAGAAGATGAGATGGAGGATGAGGGTGGAGATTAGACAGTTGGGGGGGTTTAGTGGTTTAGGCCATACTTCATTTTGTTGACTGCATACATATGTCCCTTGCTGATTTAAACTCCTTTATTTACTCTGATTGTGTTGGTTGACTTTTGTGTGGATATTGGGAACTTGGTAACTACTCTCCTGTTATGTTACATCTTGATTGGTGTCAAGTTCTCTCATGCATCTTGTTATTTTGCGTATCACATGTTTTGTTGTTAGTGGGTATGTTCTATTTGTTGCCGGACCTTGTGTATTGACTTTCTTTCAAGTACTATTTTGAGATATCATATGGAAACTTGAACTCATTCATTTTGTTCGACTTTCATGACATTTTGGTATTCAAGTTGGTCATTTGACATTTCTGATAAGAAGCTAGTCATTTGATATGCAGACATCATATTCATTAATGGCCACATTTATCTTATTTTTAGTGGACTTGAAAAGGAGCTGAGCACCCAACCAGGGACTGGAGGACTTGTTTTTGGTGTTACTGTCCTGTTCGGTAAAGTTTTTTTTGTTCAGTGCAAATGGTTCCTACATTTGGGAACTGGAGAACTTGGTAAGGTCCTGCTCAGTAAATTTTTGTGTGTTTTTGGTCCACACCGTGTAAGATGATATTTTCCTTATTATTCATTTTTTTGTTTGGTCCTAACTAGTGTCAACATTGATTTTTACTCTTATATTATTCATTTGGGAACATGGGCTATGAATTTTAATATCTTGAGCCTTTTGAAGACCAAAATTTGAACTTTCAATGTTGCAGAAAAGTGCAATTGTAATGGGCTATGAATTTTAATCTAAAGTGTCCAAAGATTATGAAATTTTGATTTAAGTGATCATTTGGATTCACAATGATTGTGACTGTACCTATTTAAATGAGTTGCCTACATATCCGAGTTGGGATTAACTCCGTACTGGAATCAAGTCAACCGTAATTCTTATGTTATTTATTTATTATTTGAATAGAAACTTATTTATTGTAATTTTATTTTAAAATGAACATTTAAGTTTATAGAGGTTGTGATTGTACCCATTTAAGTGAGTTACTTACGTATTCTAGTTGGAATTAAATCTAGACTGGAATCAAGTCAATCGTAGTTCCAAAAATTATTTATTTATTATTTGAATGGAAACTTATTTATTGTAATTTTATTTTAAAATTACATTTGGGTTTATAGAAGTTGTGACTATATCCATTTGAGTGGGTTGCCTATGTATTCAAGTCGCGATTAAATCCAGACTGGAATCAAGTCAATCGTAGTTTCAAAAATTATTTATTTATTTATTTTGGTTCAATTTCATTTGAGTGCCCCATTCGTAACTTTGAAAATTTAAAAACTTTAAAATTTCATGCCTTTAAACAGTAAGTTACAAATTTTAAAGCTTTTGGGACCTACATATCGGGCCCTTAAAGGATTTAACAGTAAGCCATTTAGTGATCATAAGAGGAAAATAATTGGGTCTATTGGTGGTCAAGATATTGGGCTACCAATTTTGAAAACAATAGCCCAAAGCTTATTATTTATTTTTCAAAATCCAAGAGTCAAGCCCTTAGTGGGTTGACTTTATATGGTAGTAAACAAACTGGGTCTTTAAAGAATAAACTATTGGGCCTCTTACTGGTCCAAAAATCTAAGGACTTTTGAGTCTTTAAAAAAATGAACAATTAGCCCCACTTAAAAGACCACAGAATTGAGTTGAAAATTTTAAGACTTTAGTAACCCTTTTTAATAGGCTCAGATTTAAATTAAGAGCCCAAATTTCAAATTCTTAATGGGTTACAACTTTCATGCATGTTTAATGGTCTACGAATCTAAAGGATGAAATCTAGAATTTATTTTTCTTCAAGCCCAAGGGTCATATCTTTATTCAGTTGTATTTCCTTTTTTTTTTAAGGGTAAAAAATGGGCCCAAAGAATTGGGCTTGTAGATTTAAAAGCCCTGATAGACTTTAATAGATTAACAATTTGGGCTGTACAATTATATGAGCCCAAAAGACCTATTAAGTTTTATAACCTTTAAAAAATCTAAGGGCTTAAATTTTATTGGGCTGCACAATTTTAATGAGCCCAAAGATCCATTACATTTGTAAGACCCAAATATTATCAAGTCGGTGCCTATTGGGCCTTGAAAAAAATTTGCAACTTGGGCCTTTTAAAGAAGACCAAGACTTGGGCTGAAAATTTTAAAGCCTCCTTTAATACCTTGAGCCTTTTGAAGACCAAAATTTGAAATTTTAAAGTTGGAGAAAAGTGAAATTGTAATGGGTTACAAATTTTAATCTAGAGGTGCGGCACGACCGGCCATGTGATGTGTCAATCGTGCTTCGTGTCGTGCTTGTTTCGATCCATTTAACAGTTGTGCCCATGAAGAAAAATGCTAGGCCCGGCATGACCCATGGACACGGCACGGTTCGTGTTGGTGCTCGTGCCGTGCCGTGCCGTGCCGTGCCCGTAATGCATTCCAAGATTTTTAAAATTAGTCTGCTTCTCCTCTTGTTCAATTACTTATTACTTACACTAAAAGCAAAATCTAATACTACTGTAAATACCAAAATAGTTAGTAGATCACGTGTCATGATAGAAAACACATAATAATTCCTTTTATGTGTTTTTCACATGTCAAAATATCAAAATTTTCTACCTCTTCGACGGTAAGAAAATCTATAAAATTAGTCCCTAGATATCTATGAAGTTTAATATGTGAAGAATAACTTACAATGGATTTTTTCTTGGTGGCAATTAAAGCCCAAAATGGATCACTACTAACATTCATAGTACTTGAAGAAGAATAAGCTCATCTGTTATTTGCATATTTAAATTCATATATTTTGTATAGGGTGGTCAATGAATTCTTAACATCATTTAAAGTAATTTTAAGTGTAGTGGTTAAATTTTTTAAAATTCCATTTAGCAACATTTCTACACCAAATACAAGTGAGATCACCATTACCTCCTACTTTGAGTTCTTACAACTTTGGAAGGTGAAAAATGTCATTTGGTAAGTTCCCGTGCAATCTAGTTTGGCCAAGTTTGAGAGTGGTTAAAGAAGATAAGTTCATCAAGGAATTGAGTAAACCTAAAGATATGTTTACTTGGGAAAGGACAAGTTTTTGTAAATGGGTCAGGTTTTTGAGCAGCAATTTGAAATTGTGTGGTTCAAGTTCTAGTTGTCCATCAAAGGAAGAAAGATGGAGTGAAACCAGTTTTGACAAGTGGGAGATTTTTTATGGGATTAAGCCTGAAAAACTAGAATACAAGAGGCTAAGATGAGTCAAATTCACAAACCGACCAAACGCAGATGAAATGCGAGAATGATTGAAGTCATTGTAGCTTGGATCAAGCTGTTGGAGGTGAGAGAGTTGGTAGACGCTGCTATTAGGATGAATGGTCCCATAGAGTGATTGTACCTAAAAGTGCAATCTACATGTCTTAATTAGCTAATTGTTAGTTTTATATTATGTTTAATTGTGTTAATTCTAATCCTAATTCGTACTAACTTAGATTTGGGTTTATTTTCAAGAATCCTAACTAAAAAGAGATTAATTGGCGTTGAAACAAAATAGGCGTTCGAACGGTGCACAGTTGCGTTCGAATGGTAGGTCGAACGGTCTCACGTCAAATTCAGGTTTGAAGTGCGTTCGATAGATTCAGAGAGCAGGGTTTTCCATTCGAACTAGCGTTCAAACAGTTGTCCGTGGCGTTCGAACGGTGGCCCAAGCGTTCAAACGGTTTTGAGCTTAAATGGAATGATTTCGAATATAATTTAATCATAGGTTTCAAGAGGTTGCTGTGAAGGTACAAGCTGCTGAAGCTATGATACAAGTTATTGAAGCACGCATAGCTGAAATTTTGGAAGCTCATATCTCGCGAACTAGATAGGCTATTCAGGCCCATAGTTTGTTGATTTTATATAACTTTTCGAGACCTATTACTTTCGTGAAGGGACCCAGCCCATCTGAATACCCGGTAGAAACCATCCGTACAACTGACAACAGAATTTATATATTAACTCACTTTTTAGTTGTGGAGAGAGGAGTAGGTAGTAGAATAGAGTTAGGAGTTTTATTTTTTTGAGGCTAATATTAGGTTTTGACGTTTCTCTAGGGTTTTAGGAGTAGTTTTAGGAGTAGATTAGAGTAGTTTATTCATAGTTTTCATTCAGTTTTCAATTCCTGTAATCAAATTACTCAGTTTTTCAATAAATTTACATATAACTTTACATATCTATGATTATGATGAGTAGCCAGATTTTATCTTGGGATCAATTGTGAAGATCAATTGAATATTTTGGATGAACAAATGAGGTACGTTCTTGGTTTTAAAGTTAAATTTTCTGTTTCTTCTTCTTCGTTCTAGAAACCTTCGAAAACCTGGACGTTTGATTATGTTCGGTAACGTTTATGCATAAATCTATATTCAGTGTATGCGCTGCACGAATCGATAGTACTCGTCCTTGATTCTAACAACCCAATTTATTCTAGAAGTTGAAGTTTTGAAGAATCCTTGGTTTTATCGTTAAATCTTCCAAATCCGAGACTCGTGACGTAGTCGAAGGATTTGAGTTATTAACTTATCTATTTCGGAATTTCAAGAGACGCAATTGATTGGATCGATTGATAACAAATTAGTTTAAATTAGATAACAAATATTTCCTCAACCTAAAATCAGTTTTTGTTTATTGGAGTGTTTTTCCTAAGATTTTTGATCCACGGTAAGTTTTTCTATTTACGTAAATCATCTTCTCTATGGGATCGACCTCGTACTTACGAGAAATTATTACTACAGCGCGGCCGTACACTTGTGGTTAAGTATAACCTTTTTAGAGAGCGATCATAGAGCTAGCTACACTTGAGGTCAAGCTCAATCACACGACCGGTCAACCCATCGCATGTCACCCCATCCTACGAACAGTAATCGGTAGCACTCTCATTCCAAGATTGTGTCTTTGGATAAGTAGAATCGCACCCGAAGGAAGCAAAAATGTTTATAGTGAACATATGCTTAAATTCCAGCAAGGCAGAGCTCTGATCATGAGGACACAAATAACTTATAGAAGAAGAAAAAGAGGATGGAGATGCACAAACAACATCAAATTGCAAGATATAGCAGAGGAACAGGAACAATCATATTGATCACCCAATTTTCTTCATCTTCTTCTTCTTCTTTTTTTTATTTATTGGAAACTGTTGGCCCAAGTAGGCAACCCAAGAGGGGGGTGAATTGGGTTTTATAAAATTTATATCAAACAATGCAACTAAAAATTCATTGAGTAATATAACAATGACTAATCAAAGTATAACTTCAAACAAACAAACAATAGAATGCAATACAAGCAGTGAGCAATCAAACTAATAACACAAGCAACAAATAATAAGATGCAATGCAAGGAAGTAATATGAGCAGAGAGATGAAGAACACCAGATTTATAGAGGTTCGGCCAAATCTTGCCTACGTCCTCTCTTCCTCGATCCTCTCGAAGGAATTCCACTATGTAAACTTTCCTTACACAGTTGCTAGTTTTTCTCCAAGTGCCTAGCTCACTCTTACAAGAGCTCTTCCCCAAGCTCTCAAAACCCAAGAGATTTTGTCCAAACTTCTCTCAAACTTACGAGTGATTTTGTCCAATCTTCACTCAAACTTTACAAGAGATTTTGTCCAAGCTTCTCTCAAACTTACAAGTGTTTTTCCCAAGTTACACTCAAACTCACAAGTGTTTTTCTCAAGAACACTCAAACTCACAAGTTTACAAACCCACCCAATAATAGATGAAGGTTGTACAATGAATAACACTCTCTCAAAGAGTAGATAAACAAATTTGCAGCTCACTCAAGAATCCCCCAAATGAATAAAAACAGTGTATAAGGTGTAGGAGATGAAATCTCACTTGTAGCTCTTAATCTTGTGTTCTTCTCATGTTCTTCTTACACCAATATGTGTTAGGGATCTTGTATATATAGCCTTGAATCTATTTTAGCCGTTGGAGAAGTATGGGAGTTGATTTGGTGGCAGATCGGACCATGACTCTGTCAGAAAATATAGCCGTTGGTGTCGGGAGTCGACTCTTTTGGAGCAGGAGTCGACTCTTCTGCTGGTTGTTTTTCAATAAGAGGGTGTTTGTCAACAGGAGGTTTGGCTTGTGCTGGATTAGCAGACTCTTCAAATTTTTCTGGTGGAGGCAGAGAAGATTGTCCTCTGTTTTTGCTGTTGCTGCTGCAAAGTAAAGAGTTTTGTAGTTATCTCCAAGAATCAAGGCAATGTGCTTCCCAATATGCTCAGTGGTGATCTACAAAATATCCTCTTTCACTTTTCTCTCCAAGCTCATCAATTCATTGTTCACCTTTGAGTTGATTTTTGTAAACATCTCTTCTTGACAGCCCTTTCTGATATTCATCAACACATCATATTGCCCATGTCCAGTGTTGAGAACCATTTCATATAACTGTCTTGCAGTTCCACAAGTTCCAGCCCTGTTTGAAATTTCCATAAATTTTCATTATGAAATGAATTTGCCTTGGGAGCTCTTGAAATTTCTTCTTCTTGCTTCAGAAGTTCCTCTTGATGGGAGTATCCTCCCCCTCAAAATGATATCCAGTTCTTGCTTCAAAAACCAAACATTTATTTCTTCATTCAACTGGTATCTCATTCTCTTTAGAGTAAACTTATCAGTTTTTGACATTACTTCCTTCTTTGCTTCTCCTTTGTATCACATCTCATAATTCCTTGTTCATAACTTTCTCCTTGACTCCTTTCTTTTTTGTGAGAGGTTTGGGTAGACAAAGGTTGATTTGGAAAAATTGAATAGGCAGAATGAGAGGCACAAGTCATTCTTGGTGTTTGGAAAGGCAACTGATAAGAATTGGTTCACAATGAGGTTTGAAATCCATGCATAATGTATGTATATGATTAATGCAAATAAGATTCAAACACATTTATGAATATGCCCAAGAGTTGACTCATTTTCTGTGTGAAAAGTTTTCTGGGTTTTCTGTCAATAGGGGTCGACTCATTTGCCAAGAGGAGTCGACTCTTTTCAACAGAGGACTTCTGGGTTAATTCCAGAGTCCAAGTGTCGACTCTTTTAAGGAAAGAGTCGACTCTTTTCCTTCATAAATGCAAAGATGTGTTTTTAAAAACTATGAAATGCATCAAACAAGTTTGTAATCAATTTCAAAGGTTCATATGCATTTATCAAACATATATAAACATCTAAGCATTCAAGATAATAGATTGCACATGCTTAAGATGAAATACACAGCATATATATATCATCAAAATCAATCAAATTAAAGGATTACACATGTTTAATACTCTTAACAGTCAGTATATGTGAATAGTTAAGATTAGCATGAGATTTAGCAAACATGTATTCACCAAATGTAATTTATTGTTAAGCAAAATACACAACTAATCATGCTACTATAAAGTTTAGTATTAAGAAGAATACATTGATCATCACCATCCAATTATGTTGATGTGGCCATGGAATTGCTTAGTAGCTTTGAGTTTCACACATCAAATCTTTTGAGTAGGTCTCTAATGCACGTGACTTTGATTTCACAAGTATCTCTTCCAGTTATATACCTTGAGAAGCCACTGTCCAAACACCACCAACCTTTCTTTGTGCTGGATTGTAGGCAAACCTACATTGAAGATAATTCATATTTTGTTCTTTGGTACCCACATCATCTTGGGTCCTTGGGGGTTAGTATTCAATGTTCCTTTTGGAACCAAAACCTTCTTATGACCATATGATTTTTGCATTACAAAACATTGATTTGCAAGATGACCTTTCTTATGACAGTAAAAACAAGTAATCTGAGATTTTCTCAAGGGGGCCTCGAAATGATTTTTGAAAATCTTTTTCTTCTTGAAAGGATTATAACCTATTCCAGCCTTGTCAAGAGAGTATTTTTGTTTACCAAGCATAGCATCAAGTTTATCTTTTCCATCAACACATTTCGAAAGAGATTTTTCTAAGTCATTTACTTTTTCTTTCAAAACAGAGTTTTCCTTCTTCAAAAGATTGTTTTCATATTGTAAATCCTCATTTTCTTTTGTAATAGAAGCAATCATCTTTTTAAGCATACTATTCTTTATCCCAGATTTCCTAAATTCAGTAAGCAAATCATCAAATGCATCTTGTAATTCATCAAACGTAAAATCAGAATTTGTTACCTCATTTTCTTCTTCATCTCCATGAGCCATTAGACATAGATTGGCTTCTTCTTCAGTTTCAGATTCCTCATCCGAGCTGGAGCTTTCAGTGTCACTCCATGTTACATTCTTCAAAAGATTGTTTTCATATTGTAAATCCTCATTTTCTTTTGTAATAGAAGCAATCATCTTTTTAAGCATACTATTTTTTATCCCAGATTTTCTAAATTCAGTAAGCAAATCATCAAATGCATCTTGTAATTCATCAAACGTAAAATCAGAATTTGTTACCTCATTTTCTTCTTCATCTCCATGAGCCATTAGACATAGATTGGCTTCTTCTTCAGTTTCAGATTCCTCATCCGAGCTGGAGCTTTCAGTGTCACTCCATGTTACAGCCAATGCTTTTGCTCCTTTGCCTTTCTTCCATCTCTTTTCAAGTTGTGGACATTCAGGTTTGATGTGTCCAGGCCTTTTGCATTCAAAGCAAATGATGGAAGAGTTATTCTTGCTGGAATCTCCTTTAGGTTCGTGTTTATTTCCTCCTCTCCATTTTCTTTTCAAGAATTTCTTAAATTTTCTTGTAAGCACAGCGACTTCTTCTTCATTTTCTTCATCACTGTTAGATTCATTTTCAGGTGTGGTAGACTTGAGCGCAATAGATTTCTTCCTCTTGTTCTCATCTTCTTGAGCTTTTTGGTTTTGGGTCAGCTCATATGTCATGAGTGAACCAAGTAATTCCTCGAGTGGTAAAGTGTTAAGATCCTTTGCTTCTTGTATAGCAGTCACCTTAGCTTCCCAAGCTTTTGGCAAGGTTCTAAGAATCTTTCTCACCTGCTCACTGTTAGAATATATCTTTCCAAGAGATTTCAATCCATTAATAATATCAGTAAATCGTGTAAACATTTCAGTAATGGATTCTCCTGATAACATTCTAAACATTTCATAATCATGCACAAGAATGTTAATTTTCGATTCCTTAACTTGGTTGGTACCTTCATGAGTAACCTCTAATTTATCCCAAATTTCCTTGGCAGATTCACAAGTAGAGATCTTATTAAATTCATTTGGGTCTAATGCACAATACAATAAATTCATAGCCTTAGCATTCATTTGCATAAGCCATAAATCAGATTCATCCACTCTTCAAGATAAAATCAATACACTTTTGATTATATTTAGAGTTCTTCAATCAACATTACTTCTTCCATTGATCCAAGTCTTCTTCAAAATCTTCAAGAGAGCTTCCAAGACTTGAGATCTATTTTCTTCAATTGATCTTTCATGCTTATTTGAACTTCTTCAATTTCTTTGCTTGATCTTCATTAATTTGATTTCTTCTATAACTTCTTCCATCTATTTAAGACTTCAACATAATCTTCAATGAAGCTTCCAACTCTTGAGATTTCTTATCAATACTTTCAAGGCATCTTCAAACTTCTAAGAAAGCTTCCGTGTCTTTAAGTAAGTCTCTTCTTCTTCCATTCTTGCAAGACATCTTCAAATCTTCAAGGTGAGCTTCCATGTCTTGAAAGAGTCATCTAAATGAGGTTGCAACTATGAGATTGCTGAATGTATCAACTCATCACACTCATTGTCTCCATTGTTTCTTGACAAGCTTCTCACCACAAGTTCTTCAATATCTTCAATGTGACAAGTTCTCCATTGTTCCTTGACAAGCTTCAACTTGTTGTTCCCCCTTTCTTTTATGCTTTATGCCTCAATATATTTTCCAGATTTAGAGTAGAAAAATCAAGACATTTAGAAGTTCGTAGCATGCATGATGATATAGTGGACTTGATAGGGCCATGAGGATCGAGGGTCTTCATAGTGAAGTGTAAACCATATTTGTATGGTGCCAGCTCTTCGGTCTTCAAGTCTACTTAAAATCCTTTGTTGTATTTGCACTTCTATTTGAACCTTAGTCTTCAAGAATTGATTCCATGTCAACTTGAATACTCTTCAAATAATCTTGTTTGAGTGCTTTGCTTCTTTGAATAACTTCTTGAATCATCATAAGATCTTCAGTCATTTGCATCCTTGTTTTGAATACTTGTTGAACTCCTTGAGCATCTTCAATCTCTTCAAGAATAAGATTGCCTAAGTAATCTTCTTGTTTGATGCTCAACCGATCAACTCAATTATTTTCTTGTTATCAAATGATTATAATCTAACCTGCACACTTAATTGAAATCATTAGATAACAACCACATGGTTTTGTTATCATCAAAATCAACATGGGGATCAACCTTGAGTCAACAATCTCCCCCTTTTTGATGATGACAAAACCTTAAAAATATATGCAATTCAGCTCAATATAAATGAAGCATAAGGATTAAAGAATTTAAAGCAACATGCTTCTTGTAAGGTTTCCTCTTACTAGTTCAGAATAAGAATACTCTTGACATAATCTTTCATCCACATTTTCATATATTTTTCATAGAGTATTTCTCTCCCTTTTTGTCAATCAATCAAAAAGGGCTAGCAAAAAAATAGAATGCAAATGTAGAGAAGAAAACATTCATGCAAATTTCAGATTTTCTCTTCAAAATATTTCTCCCCTATGGAAGGTATAAAATCATGTACACCAATATTTCTCCCTATTGTCATATAAGTTATCTCTCCCCCTTAATAAATAATTTCTCTTTGATATGGCATACAAAGAAACCTTTATGAATATAAACAATATGCTCAAAATCTAATAAGCTTAGTGATGTGTAACATCAGAAAAAGATAGAGAAAGTGAGAGTTTCATACTAAGCATTTGCTCACCCATGCTTTTGTACTTTGTGCTTTAGAGTAGTTTGAAAATTCAATCACAGCAATCAGCTAACTCAAAAGATTCAAAGTATGTAAGTATGTAGAAATACATAATAGTCATGCCCTTGCTCCCCCTTTCTTACCAAACATATGCTCCAGATTATGTTTCAAATTCAGGGCAAGGTAAACTTGAACTCAGATTGTCAGGGCATGTAGGCATTTAGAAGTGTAGAATATTCATGCTTCATTACAGCCTATTCATACTTCCCCTTTTGCATCAAACCAATGCTCTCCTTTTCTTTTGCAGTTGATGTCTCATTGTAAAATAACTCTTTTTGTAGTCATTTTAGTGATAGATAATGAAAACTAAAGGGTAACATTTGTTGCAAGTCAATTATACTTTGTAAAGCATTAAGGAGTGAGTATTAAGGAGTGTTCTCTCCCCCTTTTTTGTCTTTTTGAGAATATTTTTTTTTCTTTTTGTTAAATCATCAAAGAGGAGTAATAGTTTGAGAAAAATAGACAGGTACAATAGCAAAAATATTAAGATAGAATGATAATTCTTGAAAGTGTATCAACAACCAAATAGCAAACACTTGGGTAGTGTGGATAATACCATAGAAGTTTCATTCAAACACTTAAGATATTAATCCATCAAAATCAAGTAGAATGATGGTTATTCAAACTATTCTAGCAAGCATTCAAAATATTCAAATCAGGTTATAAACATTAAGTATTCACAAATTGTTGCATGAAAAATACTTTCTTGAGATTATGATCTATGTGATCAGAAAATTAAAGTGCAGCAATGTAATGCTAATGCAAAATCGTGCAACTGAGGATTGGGTCATATCATTTGGATCTTCGGAGAGTTTGGAAGTTAAGGTTCTTAGTCTAAGATAGGATGGCCTTCGTAGTGTAGGCATCCATGTAAAGATATGCAAAATAAGTTATCATCATTCAAAATATGCAAATGTATGATGATGATGTATGCTCATGCAAATTTTGGTGAAGAAAACTAGGTTATATCCGCTGGGTTTTCAAGGGTATTAGAGAACGTGGATGTTGAAATTCTAGGCCATAAAGAATATTACTTGGTAGGAGAAACTGCTAGTTGTTTTTCAATAAGAGGGTGTTTGTCAACAGGAGGTTTGGCTTGTGCTGGATTAGCAGACTTGAGCTTTTTGGTTTTGGGTTAGCTCATATGTCATGAGTAAACCAAGTAATTCCTCGAGTGGTAAAGTGTTAAGATCATTTGCTTCTTGTATAGCAGTCACATTAGCTTCCCAAGCCTTTGGCAAGGTTCTAAGAATCTTTCTCACCTGCTCACTGTTAGAATATATCTTTCCAAGAGATTTCAATCCATTAATAACATCAGTAAATCGTGTAAACATTTCAGTAATGGATTCTCCTGATAACATTCTAAACGTTTCATAATCATGCACAAGAATGTTAACTTTCGATTCCTTAACTTGGTTGGTACCTTCATGAGTAACCTCTAATTTATCCCAAATTTTCTTGGCAGATTCACAAGTAAAGATCCTATTAAATTCATTTGGGTCTAATGCACAATACAATAAATTCATAGCCTTAGCATTCATTTGCATAAGCCATAAATCAGATTCATCCCATTCATTTTCTGGTTTGATAACAGTCACTGTTTCTATTATTTTCGTAGGGACTTTAGGACCATCTAAAATAATCCTCCATAACTCATACTTCACAGATTGTATATAAATTTTCATTCTATTTTTTCAATAGTTATAATTTGTTCCATTGAACAAAGGTGGTCTACTGGTAGATTGACCCTCACTGTGAGAGCTTTCAAATATGGTTGCCATGGATCAACTCTAAGGATGTTAAGCCTTTAAGCTAGAGTACTAGCTCTGATACCAATTGTTGGCCCAAGTAGGCAACCCAAGAGGGGGGGTAAATTGGGTTTTATAAAATTTATATCAAATAATGCAACTAAAAATTCATTGAGTAATATAACAATGACTAATCAAAGTATAACTTCAAACAAACAAACAATAGAATGCAATACAAGCAGTGAGCAGTCAAACTAATAACACAAGTTCTTCAATATCTTCAATGTGACAAGTTCTCCATTGTTATTTGACAAGCTTCAACTCGTTGCTCCCCCTTTCTTTTATGCTTTATGCCTCAATATATTTTCCAGATTTAGAGTAGAAAAATCAAAACATTTAGAAGTTCGTAGCATGCATGATGATATAGTGGACTTGATAGGGCCATGAGGATCAAGGGTCTTCATAGTGAAGTGTAAATCATATTTGTATGGTGCCAGCTCTTCGGTCTTCAAGTCTACTTAAAATCCTTTGTTGTATTTGCACTTCTATTTGAACCTTAGTCTTCAAGAATTGATTCCATGTCAACTTGAATACTCTTCAAATAATCTTGCTTGAGTGCTTTGCTTCTTTGAATAACTTCTTGAATCATCATAAGATCTTCAGTCATTTGCATCCTTGTTTTGAATACTTGTTGAACTCCTTGAGCATCTTCAATCTCTTCAAGAATAAGATTGCATAAGTAATCTTCTTGTTTGATGCCCAACCGATCAACTCAATTATTTTCTTGTTATCAAATGATTATAATCTAACCTGCACACTTAATTGAAATTATTAGATAACAACCATTTGATTTTGTTATTATCAAAATCAACATGGGGATCAACTTTGAGTCAACAGAAACGATTGAGGATTGAGAGGTACTGAGAATATTAGTCTAGCTCCTCCCTTTATAGTGATGCAAGCCTGCTACTACAAATTAATAACGGATCTTCCCAACTTTAATAATTGTCAGAGAGTAAAACTACAAGGAAAAAGAGTAGCACCAGGCCCACCATTATCAAAGTTTGTGTTGGTTCATATGTTAGTTGGTTAACAAGTAGCATGCCTTTTCAAGAATACTGAATAATTTATTGAACAATTTATTCCATTCTAAAATTCCACATTGATGTGAGAAATTTTGCGCGAAAGTTGTGATTGTTGTAGAAAATTTCATATTGATGTGAGAAATTTTGTGCGAAAGATGTGATGATTGTGGAAACATGAGACATCCTAAAATTCCACATTGATGTGAGAAATTTTGTGCGAAAGATGTGATGATTGTGGAAACATGAGACATTGATGTGAGAAATTTGTGCGAAAGATGTGATGGTTGTGGAAAATTCCACATTGATGTAAGAAATTTTGTGCGAAAGTTGTGATGGTTGTGGAATTCCACATTGATGTAAGAAATTTTGTTGGAAAGTTGTGATGGTTGTGGAAAATTCCACATTGATGTTTCGTACTGACCAAACAACATGGAATGGGACCAAAAAAAGGCATCCTTAGCTTTAGTCCAATCAAACCTATCATTAATATGTTTGAGTATTCCGAATTCATACTTTGACAGTAAACATCTCTTTATGCAGAAAATTTAGCGGAACAATGCGAGACACATTATTCTGTGTAATTTTTTTTATTTACATAGCACTACAGCAATTTAAAAGGCCATTGCTAATCCTCTGTCAATCATTGTAGTAATATTTTACGGTATACATCATCCCATGTCCATCATGAGATTGTTGGTCAATTTTTCTTAGTCAAAAGTTCCATACAGCCCATTCAACCATTGGGAAAAAAGACGGGCCTGGTTTCACACTGGCAAGTCTAGGTCTTGGTCGCTGCATGTGTCCTATCAACACAAACCGTTGGGAAATATTCTATTCATGCAGACTTTTTATATAGAAAATACTTTTTGTTGGTCTAACATAGAAAATACGTTCAGAATACTATTACAACGAGAAAAAACAGATGGCCCTGGTGGTTCAACCCTGACAAGTTTAAGTCATGGTTGATCGCTACATGTCTCCTATGAATAAAAATATTCTGAAAAGATTATGTTTTTATATAATTTTTACACAAAAAATACTATCTGAATGGTGTGACAAAGAACAAAACTGAAGATGGGCCTGGTTTCACCCTGACAAGTCTAAGTCATGGTTGTTGTACGTCCCATACGCATAAAAACTTTTGTGAAATATTCTATTCTTGTAAAAAATTTTCATAGAAAACATCATATTAGAATGATATGGTAGTGATAATGTCTTTTAAATTATAAACCAAATTATAAGTGTCATGATTTGAAATGAAAAACCACAAACATGCACGTCATTTGTATAAAAAATCTGTTTTACATCCTATTGCTCTAACCTTTTGCGTATTTTTATATAACTTTTTCTATTTTAATTTCAGTGCAACATGGGTACATGAATACTTGTGTCTTTGCATGTATACTTCCTGGGTTGTCGGTATCAATTGCAGAAGTTTACTTGTGATGCACATGATAGAAAAGTATTCAAAGAAGTTCAATCAAAACTCAAATTGCCCACATAATGCAACAACCTTTAATTTTATTATGAAAAATTCTATTCATAGATAATGTTTATTCATTCATAGCAAGCATTTTCAAGCTACGCAGTTAAGTTCTTGGAATAAAACTGATTACTAGCGCCATCTCACCAATAACAATGAAGAAAAAGTTTTCCATTTTGTGCTATTTCTCGGATCTTGACCCTTGAGGTTTCTCTTGTGACATTCTTCTAGTCGAGTCCAAATTTGGAGTAGGTGCATCCAAACTTCATTGGCTTCAAAAGGGAGGTGTGCTTTTTGTCGTAGTCAAGTCTCCAAAATAATTAAAGATGGTACATTTTTGTAGAAATTAGTAATATATTTTTAATAA
Source organism: Euryodendron excelsum (assembly GCA_033060915.1). Taxonomy (NCBI): domain Eukaryota; kingdom Viridiplantae; phylum Streptophyta; class Magnoliopsida; order Ericales; family Pentaphylacaceae; genus Euryodendron; species Euryodendron excelsum. The sequence goes on along the minus strand of CM065393.1, from coordinate 31,597,678 downwards.
GTGATTGGTACGTTTAAGAACGTTGACCATTCTTCATTTTTTTCCCCTCAAAATTAATGTCCATTTGATTTTTGATTGATTACCATTTGCAAGAAATACCATGCTACATTTCCATTTTGGAATATTCCAAATGACAACATGAATTGATTACCTACTTCTTGAAGGTTACCTCTTCTAGGCAACTACATATTTTTCAACACACATGCAATCAAGATGAATTTAGTTCCTTTACTACAAAAATTCCACAAACAAAGCATAGAAATACAATAATGCTCCATAGCATAAATTCTTCAGATTAAACACAGTCTAGTGCATGAAACTCAGTATGGTTGCATCTGTCGAGTTTGAGGGGGATATAGATGTATGTAACCCTTACTATCAATCGTGGAGAGCCTGTTTCCATATAACAACAACGTTTGAGACTCTTAGAAAATATGGATTACTAATGAGTTATTTTCTCCTTTGTGGCCTTCGATCAATACGTAAACACGTATCAAGAAATATGTGAGAACACCATCATTATTATTCCGCGTCAATGTGGTTGATGGTTGACGAAAGAACACCGCTGTGATGTGAAAGGTTGGTGATGAGGACTTAGTATCTGTTTGGAACTTGTAGAAAGAAAAGAGAAAGGAAGAACAAGGAAGTAAGAGAGAAATCGTATGAAAAGTGAGAGAACTTTGTGATAAATTACCGTGCTTAGTTTACCTACGATTCCCAAGTGCTGGATTCATTCATATTATGCTTGAACGAATATATCTAATCATTAATTTTTATTTTCTAATTCACCAAAAGTTTAGTAGAAATAGTTAACATGTAATAATTGCATGCCATTATGGAGGTTTGATTACAGAGAAATGCAAGGAAGTTTCTTTTTCTCTTCTTTTTCTTCATATCCCTGACGTTGTCTTCGGCTTTGATTTTCTTCACCTGCAAAGGAGAGCTTCTTGCAATAAGGCCTATTTCGCGAAACCTTCCAGCTGCAACGTCAGCTCCAGCCACCCTGCTGCTAGCACTGGTTATAGGATGAGATGTCGCAGCAATCAAACAAACTTTGAATTGGTGTATGTATATATGTATATTCTTAGAAATAGTAATCTCTAGACTTAAATTGTTAGTTGATTAGTTGAATTTTCGTGTTAATTTAGTATTTTAACTCCTAAAATGCATTAAAACTCTTTTTGTGCACTTTTTATAGGAATTGGAGCTTAAACTAAAGCAAATGGGCAAATGTGGGGATGACCGATCGATCACCCGATCGAACGGTCCACGGAACGTTCGATCGGCTGATCGATCGGTGATCTTGCGATTGATCGGTGATTCTCTGTTCGACCTTCTGCAGCAAACTTCAGAGAGGGCGTTTTTCCGATCGATCGGTGACGTCGGAATTTCCTCAGTAGACTACACAGAAGCAAACTTCAGAGGGGTCGGTTTTGCGATCGATCGGGCATTCGATCGCCTGGACCGTTCGATCGGCCATTCGATCGGTCACCTACCGATCGATCGGTGTGTACAAACTCTATTTTTCTGTAGAGTATAAAAGCTCTATATTCGGGACAAAGTGTATTCTAGGTCATTTTCTGCAGAAACTGGACAAAGAAGAAGCTCCAAAAAGGGAATTTTTGTTATCTTGTAAGGTTTTTAGTTAGATTTACTTTTAATGCTTTGTATTTAACGTCATTTATTGCTTTTGGATCATTGTAAATGAATGCTTGATATATATATGAAGTGAATGATTTTCTACTCTTTCAAGCCATTTTCTCTCATTTTCTTGCCACTTTCTCTCACTTTTTTAGTAACCAAACACTAGTTCTATATAGTTTAATGGTAGATTTGTCTTCTTTTATACTCTTTGACATGGATTCTAGTAGTTAAATACCCCTTGGATATGGTTGTGAAGATCCACCAAGGATCTTCAACGGGTTGAAAATGAGTTGTATGAACTTTAAAGTCATATCCTCAAAATTATATGGTTTCATTTGATTTAGCATGAGATTCATTAGAAAAACTTAGATTCATAACCCTTTGGCAATATTTATGCACAAATCAATGTTTGGTATAGGTATTACACATGTTTAAGGTTTGATTCTAGGGTGCCAATTATAGATTCCCTCTTTATGCTCAATCAAACAAAAACCCACATTTTTATAGTCGACATTTTCCGAATCAAGAATCCAAGGTGTGATTCTTGATTTGAGTTATAAACCTCTCATTGGAATGTGAATTGGTGGATTGAAACAACCATGTCCAAGCTTTTCTTCTAAATTACATAAAATTAGTTTCATTGTCTTCATTAGTCATTAAATTATTGCATTAAGCATTGAACCACCATCATCTCAAAACCAACATATTTTCAGTCTCTTTTATGTTAGGAAAAGACAAGAATTTTCATTTGCAATCCATTAAGATAAGTGCCCGTGCTAGTTGAACTTTATTGCTATATTTGCAGAATTCCTTTGGGAGAGAACAACACCGGATCCTCCAGTTTTTACTACAAGCGCGACCTTCGTACTCTTGCGGAGTGACTCCAGTTGAAGCACATCTGGAGGCGTGCCATATGTATTTAAATATTTGTGTGCGAACATGGTGATGGTATGTTGACTCAGCCTCTAAATGTGTGCTCGAGATATCCCAAATGCAGAACGGCATAGTATAACTTGGAAGTACGAAATCGATCCATATGGAGCATGTTACACAGAACCACAAGCAGTAAAACACTTCTCTCAATTGCTCACGAAAATCCCACGACTTGCTTCTAAAAGGAAAAGAAAAATCTGATTATTTTGAGAAGGTGTATGTACTTAAACAAATTCAAACTCAAGAGTAATTAACTTGGAAAATATGTAGTTTTAACTATTAGGAAAAAGGTCCTGGGATCAGCCGCTCCAATCAATTGCATCTCTTGGAATTTCAAAGTAGATAATTCGATAACTCAAATCATTTGATTATGTCGTGAGTCTCGGATTCGGAAAATTTAGCGGTAAAAACAAATGTTTTTCAAACCTTCAACTTCTAGAATAAATCAGATTGTTTGAATCAAGAACGAGTACTATCGATTCATTCAGCGCATATACTGAATATAGATTCATGCATAAACATTACCGAACATAATCAAACGTCCAGGTTTTCGAAAGTTCTAGAACGAAAAAGAGGAAGAAAAAAAAAACTAGAAGATTTAACTTGAAAACCAATAATATATCTCCTTCATTCATTCAAGATATTCAATTGATCTTCACTTTTGATCCCGAGATAAAAAGATTTAGCTACTCATCTTCATAGTATAAGCACAATTTGCATAAAAATAAACTAAATATATTGATTGCAAACCTGAAAATCTGATTACAAGAATCGTGAAGAACTATGAAAGCTCTACTAGCAACCAGAATAATATTTGTACCTATTGCTGCTACTACTCCTAAAACAAAGTAAAAAACGCGAACCCCAAAATCAACAATAACCCCAGCTTTTATAGGCCTTCAAAAATCTGCATACTCGCACAACTGTTCGAACGCCTCGAACTAGCATTCAAACGGTGCGTCGAACGCACTTTTGACGAAAAATCTACTCTCTGTATTTTTCAAACGCACTTCGAACCTGAATATGACGTGAAACCGTTTGACGTACCGTTCGAACGTAATTGCATACCGTTTGAACTCCCTTGAGGACCGTTCGAACTCCCTTCGAATGCCTAATCCATTTCAGCGCGAATTTATCCTTTTTAAGCTAGGATTCTTGAAAACAAACACAAAACTAAGTTAGTAACGAATTAGGATTAAAAATAACATAACTAAATATATTATAAAACTAACAATTAGCTAATTAAGGCATTTAGATGACACTTTTAGAGTACAATCACACCCCCCAACTAAACTTTTGCTAGTCTCTAGCAAAACACTAAGACTAAGAACAAATCTCTACTTTCGTGGAGTCACGAGTGCATTTGGCATATGCACTAAGCCTTTAAACCCCTAGGTTATACCTAGTGGACGAGTGGTGTCTCGTGAGGGCTTAAAGTAATGAATACCCACAAACATCTATCCATGTATTGCCAATATGATAGTACAGAAACATGAAGCTTGTATTAACCTCCTTCAAGTCAAATCTCAATCCACTTAAATCATGAACCCGTGCAAGGTAAATGAATAAAAGCATTAACGAAAGAAAATTACATTGAAGTGTACTGCCAACAGTATGTAACTCTAATGTCTCAAACTCACGCAATTATGCCCTTTATGCTTCGATCCAAAGCTCACCAGGCATACCCTCAACTTTGAACATAAACACGCAGGGTCTCTCAATGGAAAGCTCATTTCAAGAGTAAATGTACAAGATGTGCAAAAGAACAACTCCAATCAGTAAGAACCGATAAGTTATAGGTGTATCCATTTGGCATAGCTTCATGAAAGAACATTTACTGTTTAAGCACAATTAGATAATTGACATTGACGACTTATACACAATTGAATTAAATATTCATGTAATTTCGAATATTGCAGCCATATAGATGGTGAATGAAAGAAGAGCCATGTAAGAGGATAGAAAGCGGTAATAGATTTCAACATATGCATGCGCATTACACATGATGATAATTGAACATTCACTTCCAAACTTCCAACCTTTGAATAACTTCTGAACTTTCTCCATCTTCCTTCACTTCTTCTTCATTTGAATTTTTTTCTTTTTCTTTTTCTTTTTTTTCTTTCTTTTCCATCCCTTTCTGTTCTTTTCTTTGCTTTTCAACTCCATACACTTTCAATTTCAAAATGTATAAGTAATGCACCAACTCCGGAATTTAGCATTGACACACTTTTAAGCTCATGCGTATAGGAATATCGAGAAAGAAATATAAATATGAATGACTCAATGGAATGAAATGGCTTCTAGTTTTATAATTCGAAAACCACATCAAATCAAAACTTCAAGAGTGTATAAGATGTCAATAACTCCAACTAATACTCAACATGTAAACCAAAATAAGCATAATGAAGCTATTCAATGAATAAGATCAATAACTTAACATGAGTAAATCACTCTCAAAAGGCGATAAATAGGCTCTAAAGCTCACAATGTATAAAATCTCCACCTTGTAAGGACATGCATACACAAGAGAGAAACATCAAAACATCATACAACTAGTAGTGCATAACAATGTAAACTCTCTCTTATAACGGGTTTATGCCAAAAACTTGCAGTGTATCACAGACACAAAGGTGAATCGATAACAACTCAAATTCAGTTCAACAAATGACTTCAAATATCCTCGACATTATAATCGCATTAACATGAATATAGTTACAGTTCTCACTAAAAATCCTCTCCAACACATCCATCATAAATAAGAACTAATCAATATAAATACGGATAAATGTGCTAAAGATACAAACCATGATAACTAACTATAAGATACTCAAACTTTCTCCGAAAAACTCAAATGTCTAAAAAGTAATCAACATACTATCACACCTGAGACTAATCCAAAACATGACAAGGGTTAAAGTATAATAATCATATGAACAAAATAACACAAAGCATATATCCACTAATATGCAACTGAGTTTTAGATACATAAGATGATATGAACATGAAAAAAAAACAATATCTAAACTCTACCCCTCATCATCCTCGTCATCCCTAGTAAGCAGTGGCTGCATCTAATGATCCATGCACCGAACTAAAACCATCATATGATCAAGGGTGCTCTGCTAGGCACAGATCTGACCCTCTAACATAGTAATATGATTCGTATGCTTCTCCTACACGACTGCTCTCTCGACCATGGCAGCCTCAATCCTCTCAAGCACAAGTCCCTGCTGCACAAGGGCTTGACTCTACTGCTCCAATATAACCCCATGAGCTGCCAAAATCTGAGACTGTTGCTCAAGTCTCTCCAACAGAAGTTGAATACTTGGAACCTAACCCAGCTACTGCTTTGGCTATTATGCAGGCTGAGTTCCCTCTGCCTACTGCTTAGGTGGCTGCTCAGATGGAGGAGATAAATATCCCTCCGAACGTCTTACACTCGACGCATTTATAATTGACAACTGCTAAACTCGGAGTAATCCTGGGATAATACCGACCCCGGCCTCCTCTATCATATAAGTGAGAAGACACCCAAAAGGAATGGCCCCCTGTGCTCTAGGATATACATACTCAGTGTACAATGCCATAAACATAAATCTCAGTGAATAGATAGACTTATGCATACCTATGGCTCAAAGAAGAGATGCTCTCAACCGACTCACCTCGGTGTGACGCATAATCAGAAGGAGTGAATGACACGAGAATAAAAATAAAGGCCGGTAACGTGGTGTAAGCACTCTCACAGGAAATTGCCATTGACCTACCCACTGTGTCCCAGCAATACATACCTCCTCGGATACAACATCAAAATCTGGTGCCCCCTCAGCTGGGTAACTAAACTGCGCCTCAATAACTCTAGGCAGCTGATATACCTGAGCAAAAGTGCACGGAGTAATCCTAATTTGATGCCCTCTGACCCACGACTCAATCACCTCCTGCCTCAGAGTGGTAATAGTCCTACGGATGTTTGCCACGAACTCGGCGATAAGCATGAAAACACAAGACCCTTGAAAGCTAGTCAGTGGGACCCACTGCCTAGTAGGAGACTCCTCCTCCCACCAATAAACACCACCCCTGAAAGCATGGAGAGCAAAATGCCGCTCTCTAGGGAAGCCTCTCACACTGCAAGTCTCCGTAAAGGCATCCAAGGTGGCCTCACTAATAAATCTCTCACCATCATATGCTGGGGGAGGCGGCAATGCCATGCCCCGGCCTCTGCCCCTACCAGCTCTACCACCCTGGCCAACTCGACCAGCCATGACAATGCAAATAGCTGAAGTCTAACAATACACGAAGAATGTAGAATAGTGTGCAAAGAAGGCTCAAGAGTAATACCTAGGGTAGGAATGGATGATGAAGCGCGAACGCAGACTCGTGCTCGAGCTCTGGTAGGGCCACGTTATCTTAAAACTCCAAAAACACTTAAATTCTCACTTGTCTCACATTTGAAATGAGTTTGAACTCAACTTCGGATGCCTTATATATAGAAACAGGAAACACGTTCGATGGCTACAACTGTTTAACGCATCTTCGAACAGTCCGTTCGAAAGGCTACTGTACCGTTCGAACGGTCATCCTAAAATTCAACTACAACGAACCAAAAAAATGAAAAAAAAATGAAAAGAAGAAAAGAAGAAAAAATAAATTATCACAGAGTGAAAATACAAAGCTCTCCCTCCCCCCCCCCCCCCCCCCAACTAAAGGCATGCCAAGTCCTCGAGGCCTTAGAACATGAATGGACAAAGGGAAAAACCAAAAACATGATCCACAATAATATTACCAACGTAAAGTACCAAGATCAAAAGTTATATGTCCACAATACGATGGAAAATGAAACAAAAGACAACTAACTAGAGAAAAACAAACCAGTTCCCTACCCACTATAAAGCTAAAGAGAAAACATAGAGTCGAAGCTAAACAACATCACGAGTCCTCAGTGCCTTAATCTCAGCCTTTAAGTCTTGAATCTGAGAGTGCAAGTCCTCGAGAGAACAAGATGATTCATCAACTTCTGTGGGTCGCTCAAAGGAAATGTCTACCCCGAAAATCGGATAGCCAAAATAGGGACTCGGGTAGCTCTCAAAAAATTATCGATCAAGGGACCAAATGGCATAGGATCATAGGAGAAATGGGATTCCATAATGGCCTTCAAAATAAGATTCGAAAAATCAGCAGCATACCCCTTACCAATAATATACAGCCACACACAACGGGAGCAGTGTACGGTAGTGACAGAGCGTATATCGGGAATGATGTTGGTGGCAACTATCAAGTTTAGCATTTGGTACTTACGCTTCAAATATGCCACCAGAATTGTAGATTGTATAAGCACCCTATTTTTGTCCGCTCGGCAATCTCTGGCCCGACTGGGCTCACTTTCACACATCACATGGATATTTAGACTCTAACCCGACTTCTAAACTCCAATTTAGTCCACTAGTTGCTTCCCGAGCCCACTCGAAGCTAAATGACCACTTTGCCCCTAGGCATCCGAAAGCCTCGAGAACCACACCGGCTCAGGGTATCAAACCAGTAACCTCCCGATAATGCTTCTTATAGTATTCCCGACCTTCCATTATCTTTCTGGATCATTCTGAGTCAATTTCGGCAAGCTCGATGCAAAATGACCGTTTTGCCTCTAGTAGGTCGGTTACCTTTTCCAACCACGCCGACTTTGGGTATCAAACCGGCAACCTCTTGGAACATTTTAGCTAATGTTTCCAAGCCTCAAGCCTTCTTCCGAGACATTCCAAGTCCATCCCAGCAACTTTCTGGCTCGATTGACCGTTTTGCCCCTAATGGCCCGATCAACCCTTCCAAAACATCCTGACATCATTCTTCAAGTCTACTACCCCTGAGACACTATTCTAAGGGTTCCTGTCCCTTTTTGGCCCTCCGGGCCCTTCCCGGCCCTTTAAATCATTCCCCTTTAAATCATTCCCGAACATTCCAGAGTCACTTCTAGTGAAGTTAGGCTAAAAATTACATAGTAGTCACTAGGACAGGAGCCCAAATCTTTTGCCTTGCGTGCCAAGGGTCAAAGATACATTTTTTGCCACCTTAAAAGATTTCCAAAGTGGCTGGCCAAGTCAATATTTGGCCTAGTGCCACTCCTAGTGGCGCCAGTATATTTTGTGGCCTAGATCCACTCCCTTAATCATTTATGAATCCATAATTGAATTTCATAAGATATGCTATGGTCCCCCATGCAAAGTATCAACACATCCACTATGAATAAGAAAGGTCAACCAATAGATCACTAATGGATGCTAACAATGGGAAGTACATAGTTAGAGAAACCATAGAATACCGTCAACCTCTTACCATCATGCGATAAATAAAGATAAAAATATCCACTAACTCATATCTGAAAAATAATCTGTATATACAAAAGGTCGACATACACTAAAAGAAATATATCATGTAAGCTCAAAACAAGTATGTAATCATATAGAACTTAAAAGGACTACATAAAAAATGCTGCAGAGTTTTAGATACATTGATGAATGAAATGTATACATGGAATGTACATGAGATGCAATGCATGAGATGCTATCTAAACTCCGCCCTGCCTAAGTCCAAAATCATCATCATCCTGGAAATTATGCCCTCCTAGAGATGTAAGGTCTGTAGAACCAACAGCTAAGTCAGGAAAGTCGGGCTCCTCATCCTCCCGAAGCCTAGCAAAATGTCAATCAGCATATGACTCTGTCGTGCCTGCTCCTGTCAAATCTCCTACTAAAACCTAGTCTGAGAGGTCTGAAGCTCTGCAATCTAAGTGCCCAAAGCTGTCTGTAAAGCAGTGATCTGTGCTATGTGCATTGACTCTAGAGTCACACACCTCTGACCAAGCTTAGTATAGGTTGTCTGAAGTCCTACAACGGACTGCTGCATCAACTAGATGGCTACAATCTGCCTCTCGATGTGTGCACTCTGCTGATCTAATATCTAGGCAAATGCCAGGAACACTGGACTCGCTTGGGCTAGCTGTGGCTCACCCTCGGCCTGTGGCTGCTGCTACTACTCTACCGAGAGCTGCTCTCCCTCTGCGGGGACCTGCTGCTGCTGCTGCTGCTGGGCTCTTTATTGGGCCTGAACAAGAGCCTCAGCCCGTCTCTAGATGTCTACTTACTAACTCGCAGCCCTATTCTAAGTGGACAGGGCAATCAGTGCAAATGTCGAGGCTAAAGGAGAGTCGTCTGGAACTAGCACTCCGACACATACAATCAGCTCAGTCATCATGTCAGGAAAAGGTAGTGCCCATACGGCTTCGTCAAAGCTACAAACTCATAGAAAGCACCAAACATGTATTGGGGGAGGTCAATGGTCCTACCCATCCCTAGGGCGTAAAGTAACTAACCTCTACGCCTGCTCACCTCTCCCCGATATCCAAACGGATAGATCGACCCACAGGTGAAAACAAAACATTGGTGCATATCTCGGAGCAAGGAGTTTCTTCTCAATCTGAGAAGAAATCCACTGGGTATCGGGCAAGCAAATCTCAGTAACCATCACCTCATGTTCTACCTCACCCTGCTAGGGCCAACTCAAAGTTGGGTCATAAACCTAGGGGAGGCCAAAGAACTCTACAAAAGTGGCTGGGATAATGGTAATGGTCTTACCCCTAACAGTGGACTATACCCTCGTCCCCCGCAATATCCGAAAGTGCTCTGATGTTGGCCATCAACTCAACAACCAGACTAGTCCTATGCTGGCTACTGTACCGTGCCAACAGCAGCCAACCACGACCCTTAAACATCTCTCTCCAAAGATATGACTTGCCCTCAAAGTGCTCAAGAGTCATCGCTCTCTCCTGCACTGGGCCCCTCCTACTAAAAATTTGATTATACCATTATTGGGCCTTCCCGTCAACAAACCGAGAGGCATCAAAAGCAACGAGAATCTTGCGAACCTTCTTGGTCCGCGGAGCCATCTATACTAATGAACTAATCTAAGATAAATAAACTAGAAAGAACTACGAAAGAAAAGCAAGTGAATGAAAAGGGAAAAGCTCAAGGAATACCTAAATGTGGACTAAAGACGGGCATGGGCGAGAAGGACTATGGCTGAAATCCGACAGGGCTCCGCTGCACTTCTAAACACTTCTTCATTGAGTCAGCTCTGAGTCGACTCAATTTTAGAAATGATTCACAATTCAAAACTATGGGTTTATATAGAAATCGGGGGCACCGTACGTACGGTGAACAAGTGTGTACGTACGGTACCGGAGAGCTAGCTTATGCACGCTTGGGCAATCGGGACCGTACGTATGCACTAAGACACCATACGTACAGTCAGTATGAACATGAACCATCAACCTGCAATAACAGCATGCCACGTCAGCATACGCAAAGTGGCGGGGCCGTACATACATTTCGACCAGCGTACGTACGCTAAGACTATAGTACGTACGCTCCAGAAGAAAAAACACACAGCTCAAAAAATTTGCTCTACTCTGCACGAAAAGAGAAAAAGAAGCCAAAAATTGAACCTAAAACAGCAAGAACAGGGGAGAATGCCCTGCAATCTACCCTCACCCCCCACCTAAAACGATGCATTATCCTCAATGTAACACAAGAAGCCACACAAGCAAGAAATAAGGGAACATGAAAGTGATAAAGCAACCCACCATTTCATTAAACAAGGAAATTTAACATTATAATGCCAAAGGTGGCCTAAACAACAAGGAAATGAAAGATAAAGGACCCCTACAAAAGGAGTCTGAGACACAACAACCTACAATGCAAACTACCACCCGGTGGGTTATTCGAGTCTATTTCTTTGAAGTGGTGGAGCCGGAAGACGCAGCAGCCTCCTTCTTGGTTGAACCAGAAGATGAGGGGGACGACTCGTCAAGGAGATGAGAAGCCACCAAGCAAGCTACTGTGACAGCATCATCCGAAAAAAGCCGGGACAAGGAAGTACAAGAGTAAGCCTGCAAGAATGCGGCGTAATTCAGGTCCTCCATCTCATCGAAACTCGAGGCTTGGGAGGCACTCTCACTTGCCTTAGAAGGCTCCTTGGATGCCATGGATGGGGCTAAAACAAAGAGGAATAATGCAACAATGGGGCAGAGTAGGGAGAGAAGTTAATGCAAGTAAATAATGGCCGGAAGCCCCCTTCTTATAAGCCTAAGAGGTCACATGTAAGGGAATCAAAGGTGAGATATGAATGTACTATGTAGCTGGGATTCCCTGCACAAAATCAAAGTCATGTGATTCTCCCCAATCAACAAGTGGTACGGCCCAACAATACAACCTAGCTGCTCCTAACCAAACCTAGAATGGAAAAGAAACTAACTACAAAATATCTCACTCAAAAACTAACTTAAAAATACTCTAAACAATAAAACTCTATTCCTAGCTAAATGAAAACAATCAAAACTAAGAACAACCAAAGAAAACTAAGAAAGCTAATCTAAACTACTCCTACTCCTAAAGGACTAGAGTATAGACCATCAACAATCAAAAGATGGTAGATCAATGAGATCCACACAATCCAATTTGCCCTGAAAAGTCTTAAAATAGGGCTTCAACCTTTGGCCATTCACCTTGAAAGTCGACCCATTAGTAAGATTCTTCACTTCTATAGCTCGATAGGGAAAAATATTAGTAACCAAGTAAAAACCCACCTATTTACTCCGTAATTTGCCCGGAAACAAATGAAGGCGCGAGTCATAAAGAAGAACATTTTGACCAATCCGACAAGATTTACGAAGAATGTATTGGTCATAGAACTTCTTCATGCGGGCCTTAGCAATCTTAGCATTTTTGAAAGCATCATTACGGAGTTCATCAAGTTTATTCAATTGAAGCTTTCGGTGAGCCCCTGCGGCATCAAAATCCTCATTACATTGCCGAATGGCCTAATAGGCTTTATGCTCAATTTTCACCGGGAGATGGCAAGTCTTTCCATAAACAAGTCGATATGGTGATACACCAAGCACAGTCTTGTAACCCGTGCGGTAAGCCCATAATGCGTCTGTTAGCCTAAGGGACCAATCCTTCCTATTGGGGTTGACGGTTTTTTCAAGGATTCGCTTGATTTCCCTATTAGCTAGCTCAACTTGCCATTGGGTTTGAGGGTGGTAAGGTAGACCAACCTTATGAACCACACCATACTTCTTCAATAGAAATGCAAAGGGTCTATTACAAAAGTGTGAGCCACCATCACTAATGATGGCTCGGGGCATACCATATCTTGAGAAAATGTTCTCCTTCAAAAAGCAAACCACCACGTGGTGGTCATTATTCCAGGAGGCAATGGTCTCCACCCATTTTGAGACATAGTCCACCGCCACTAAGATGTAAAGGTAGCCAAAACAGTTAGTAAATGGTCCCATGAAGTCATTACCCCAACAATCAAAGATTTTCAAAATGGTAATGGGCTGAAGAGGCATCATGTGACGCTTAGTAAGAGTTCCTAAACGTTGGTACCTATCACATGTAAGACAAAATGCATGAACATCCTTAAACATATGACACGCCTCTAGATGTGCTTCAACTGGAGCCACTCCGCAAGAGTATGGAGGTCGCGCTTGTAGTAAAACCGGAGGATCCAGTGTCGTTCTCTCCCAAGAAAATTCTGCAAATATAGCAACAAAGCTCAACTAGCACGGGTACTTATCTTAATGGATTGCAAATGAAAATTCTTATCTTTTCCTAACATAAAAGCGACCGAAAATATGTTGGTTTTAAGATGATGGTGGTTCAATGCTTCATGCAATAATTTAATGACTAATAAAGACAACTAAAGCTAGTTTTATGCAATTTAGAAGAAAGGCTTGGACATGGTTGTTTCAATCCACCAATTCACAACAAGGGTCTCCAATGAGAGGTTTATAACTCAAATCAAGAATCTCACCTTGAATTCTTGATTCGGAGAATATCGACTATAGAAATGTGGATTTTTGTTTGATTGAGCATAAAGAGGGAATCTATGATTGGCACCCTAGAATCAAACCTTAGACATGTGCAATACCTATACTAAACATTGATTTGTGCATAAATATTGCCAAGGGGTTATGAATCTAAGTTTTTCTAATAAATTTCATGCTAAATCAAATGAAACCATATAATTTTGAAGATATGACTTTAAAGTTCATATAACCCATTTTCAACCCTTTTAAGATCCTTGGTGGATCTTCACAACCACATCCAAGGGGTATTTAGCTACTAAGATCCATGTCAAAAAGCATAAAAGAAGACAAATCTACAATTAAACTATATAGAACTAGTGTTTGGTTACTAAGAAAATGAGAAAAAGTGGCAAGAAAATAAGAGAAAATCATTCACTTCATATATATATATATATATATATCAAGCATTCATTTACAATGATCCAAAAGTAATAAATGACATTAAATACAAAGCATTAAGAGTATATCTAACTAAAAACCTTACAAGTTAACAAAAATTCCTTTTTTGGAGCTTCTTCACTGTCCAGCTTTTGCAGAAAATGACCTAGCATCCATTTTGTCTCGAACATACAGCTTTTATACTCTGCAGAAAAACAGAGTATGTACACACCGATCGATCGGTGGACGACCGATCGATCGCCCGATCGATCGCCCGATCAAACGGCCCAGGCGATCGAACGCCCAATCGATCGTAAAACCAACTCCTCTGAAGTTTGCTTCTGTATAATCTGTGGAGGAAATTCCGACGTCACCGATCGAACGACCGATCAATCGGAAAAATGCCCTCTCTGAAATTTGCTGCAGAAGGTTGAACAGAGGATCACCGATTGATTGCAAGATCACCAATCGATCAGCCGATCGAACATTCCGTGGACTGTTCGATCAGGCGATCGATCGGTCATCCCCACATTTGCCCATTTACCTCAGTTTAAGCTCCAATTCCTGCAAGAAGTGCACAAAAAGAGTTTTAATGCGTTTTAGGAGTTAAAATACTAAATTCAACTAATCAACTAACAATTTAAGCCAAAAGATTACTATTTCTAAGAGTAATCAACATAGTTGGCCAATAAAGGCCACATTGAAAAATCTTGGCGGTGGTCTTTTTGGAGGAAAAGTGTCCTCCACAAGCTTGGGAGTGGCAAAACTCCATAACTTGTTGGAACTTGTGATTGGCACACAACACCGGATAATTTGATACAGGCAACATTTAAAGAGGTGAGGATCATCTCATGGAAAATAACGCACATTTCGGAAGAACTTACGTTTATTAATGGATGACCAATAGGATGGAACCTCACCGGTCACAAAGTAGTTTGCAATATCGGCAAACCAAAGGGGAGGAACCTTCTCCAAAGACTGCACATGTAAGATTTGCTCATCCGAGAAATGTTTATTGATAGGGGTGGAGTCGGTGGCTCTTCCATCAAGGGGAAGCTAGGACAAATGATCCGCTACTACATTTTCTACCACTTTTTTTATCTCACATTTCAATGTGAAATTCTTAAAGCAATAAAATCCACAGAATGAGATGGGGTTTTGCATCGAGTTTGGTGAGACAATACTTAAGGGCCCCATGATCGGTGTAAATGATAACTAATGACCCTATCAAATAAGAATGAAATTTATCCAATGCAAACACCACCACGAGAAGTTCCTTTTCAGTTGTGGTATAATTGATTTGGGCATTATTGAGGGTTTTAGGAGCATAATATATGAAATGAGGCTTTTTATCAATTCTTTGTCCCAAAACAGCCCCCACGACATAGTCACTAACGTCACACATAAGCTCAAAGGGATAAGACCAATCAGGTGCACACAAGATTGGGGCAGAGGTTAAGGACCCTTTTAAAATATCAAAGACTTGTTAACATGTTGGGGTCCACTCAAATGGCACATCAAGAGACAAGAGTTGACACATTGGCCTAGCAATTACACTAAATCCCTCAATAAAACGCCGGTAAAAACCGACATGCCCAAGGAATGATGGCACATCCTTAACACAAGTGGGTGGAGGTAGTTTTTGGATTAAT
The DNA here is from genome assembly GCA_033060915.1 of Euryodendron excelsum. Taxonomy (NCBI): domain Eukaryota; kingdom Viridiplantae; phylum Streptophyta; class Magnoliopsida; order Ericales; family Pentaphylacaceae; genus Euryodendron; species Euryodendron excelsum. The sequence continues at coordinate 31,582,150 of CM065393.1, read as the reverse complement.
TCAATTTTAGCCTTATCAACCTCTATCCCTTTGGAAGACACAATTTGACCTAATACAATTCCACTAGTAACCATGAAAAGACATTTCTCCCAATTAAGGACAAGGTTACTTTCCTCACATCGTTCTAACACCTTTCCTAGATTCTCAAGGCATCTCTCAAAAGTGTCTTCGTAAACTGAAAAATCATCCATGAACACTTCTACAATATGCTCGACCATGTCACTAAAGATGCTCCTCATGCACCTTTGAAATGTGGTCGGTGCATTGCACAAGCCAAAGGGCATGCGGCGGAATGCATAAGTTCCAAAAGGACATGTAAAGGTAATCATGGATTGACCTTCTAATGTTATTTCAATTTGGTTGTACCCAGAATAGCCATCAAGAAAGCAGTAAAAAGCTTTTTCGGATACTCTCTCCAGTACTTGATCAAGAAATGGCAAAGGAAAGTGGTCCTTTTGGGTCACGGCATTGAGGCGACGGTAATCGATACATATTCGCCATCTGGTTTGGATACGAGTGGGCACCAGTTCATTCTTCTCATTCTTAACTACCGTGACACCCGATTTCTTGGGTACCACTTGGGTAGGACTTACCCACTTAGAGTCAGAGATGGGGTAAATAATACCCGCAGCAAGCAATTTCAGCACCTCACCCTTTACCACTTCCTTCATGTTAGGATTTAATCTTCGTTGCATTTGACGCATGGTTTTAGCCCCCTCTTCTAGAAAAATGCGATGTGTGCACAAAAGACGACTAATACCATGGAGATCAGAAATGGTCCACCCTATAGCTTTCCTATGATGTTTAAGCAAGTCTATCAAGCTTCCCTCTTGGCTCAAAGATAGGGTGGACGAAATGACAATGGGATAGGACTCACCATCACCCAAAAATGCATACTTTAAAGTGGTTGGTAATGGTTTCCTCTCGGGAATGGGAAGCTTGACCTCCGATAGAATTGGCTTTATATCATTAGGTTGGGAAGGTTCAAAAGAAGGGATCCATTAACCCACATGCATACATTGGGCACTCTCATAACCTAGGGAAAACACTTTTCCTAAAGCCTTACCATGACAATCTAAAGCTTCATGAGGCTCGCTCCTCAACAAAGCTTTTTCCAAGGAGTCCTCAAAGAACTCATTCTCAAAGTGGTCTCGCACTATGGTCTCAATGATGTCGACCTCCCGAATATCCTCACACTTATCCGGTTATTTGGCAACCGAAAAGATATTCAATTCAAAAGTGGTGTTGCCAAATGAAAGCTTCACTAACCCATTCCTACAATGAATGATAGCATTGGAAGTAGCTAGGAATGGTCGCCCTAGAATGACGGGTATTTGGTTGTGAGCTATACAATTATCCACGGATTGAGTATCCAACACTATGAAATCAACGGGAAAATAAAAGTTATCGATTTGAATGAGCATATCCTCAATGATACCTCTAGGAACCTTTATAGACTAATCCGCAAGTTGTAAAGTGGCACGAGTAGGTTGCAATTCCCCTAAACCAAGTTCCTTATATACCGAAAACAAGAGAAGATTAGCACTAGACCCTAAATCCAATAAGGCTCAATCTATTCTAGTATTCCCAATAGTGCAAGAGATGGTAGGACATCCGGGGTCCTTGAATTTTGGAACGGTTTTGCATTGCAAGATTGCACTTTGATTCTCATTCATCATAGTCGTCTCCTTGACATGTAACTTCCTCTTGAAAGTACATAAGTCCTTTAAGAACTTGGCATATGATGGAATTTGCTTAATTGCATTGAGAATAGGGATGTTGACCTTAACTTGCTTAAGCACTTCATAAATTTCAGTATTCAAGAGTTCATTATTTGATTTGGTCAACCTTTGAAGAAAAGGTGCATGCTTCAAGATATCCTTCTTCTTATCCTTAGTGGTCTCACTCAAAGTCTCAAAAGGAGTAACAACGGACTCCTTTTTCATTTGATGCTTATCATTCTCTCCCTCCTCTCTCATTTTTTGTTCTTCCTCAACCTCCTTTTCTTTTCTTTTTCCCTCTTGATCAAGACACAGTTTAGAAGCTACGTCCTTTGAAGGAATGGTTTTATCAATGACTCTACCGCTTCTAAGAGTGGTGATGGCCTGTACTTGTTCATGAATTGTTTGAGGGTCCATGCCACCCTCGGTGATGTGTACTTGTCTAACCATTGGATTGGGTTGAGGTTGAGCCAGGAATCTCCCCGAAACATTTTGAGTCAAAGCTTGTGTCAATGTAGACATTTGCTTTCGGATGTCCTCAAGCATCCTAGTATATTGGTCCAATACTTTGTCTTGCTTATCTACCCTTGCATTATCCCCTCTTATGTCATTAGTTATTTGATAAAAATTATCTTTCATAGGTTTCCTATGAGGAGGTTGATACTTTTTGTGTCGATTTGGAAGTTGTGCCATGGGTTGGGGTTGGTAAACTTGAGGTTGAGGCGCTTGGAATGGAGGAATAGGTATAGAATAGTGTTGAGGGTTTTGATACCCTCCTTGGTAAGGTTGGGAGTTTGAACTCCCCTCATTCCTCCACCAGAAATTAAGGTGATCCCGCCATCCCGGATTGTAGGTGTTAGAGTAAGGGTTACCCCTCCTCTTTGGAATTGGCCAATTGTATTGACTTGGCCATGTAAAGCTTCTTTCACCTCCGAAATGATTGGACATGAATATGTGTCATGGTCGGTAATGTCACACACTATGTAACAAGTTTCTTTCCTCAACTCACTCTCAATCGCTAACACTTTTTTCCCTTCTAAAGCCTCTAATTTCTTAGTTAAAATGGCAACTCTTGCGTTAATATCATCAACCTCTTTCAATTGGTATCGCCCTACCCTTTGTTGAACACAACGACCCTCGGGATTTTGAGTCCCAGTAAGTGCCCAATCCCTAGCCTTGTTTGCTAAAGTGTTAAAATATTCATAGGCTTCATCGGGGTTGTTTGTCAAGAAACGTCCCAGCACACATTGACTCGATCAAGTGTTTAAGTTGAGGGATTAGAGATGAGTAAAAAGTGTTAATGATGTGCCAATCGGCGAAACCATGATGAGGACAAGTATTCAAAAGGTTCTTAAACCTCTCCCAACATTGAAAAAACGTTTCCCCCATCACAGGGGAAAATTGGAAAATTTGCCTTCGGATGCTTTCAGTTCGATTGGGAAAGAACTTCTTTAAAAACTCTCCTTGGAGTACAGTCCATGAATGAATAGACATAGACCTCAACAAATTGAACCAAAGTTTGGCCTTGTCTTTCAAGCAAAAAGGGCAGAGTTTTAAAAAGAAAACCTCTCTCGGGCAAGAATTATCCATGATGAGTGAGCATGCAATCTCAAACTCCTTAATGAAATCATGTGGTTATTCTGAGTCCATTTCATGAAATTGGGGGACCATTTGCATGCTTCCCGGCCGAATGTTAAATGAAGCGTAATGTGGTAGGAATATAATGCATGACGTTGGTGCTTGATGTGGAGGATTCAAGTAATCCCGTAAGGTTCTTTGATAAGGGGCTGCCTCTTTCCATGTCGTCATGATGGCTCCCTCTTTCCATGTCATCATCAGCCCCCACATTAGGATCTACCCTCGATGGAATGGGTTGAAGATTAGGGTGGAGTTGTGGATTAGGTGCATTCGGTGCGGCATTAAGATTTGGAGGGAAGACGATGGGTAAACGTTGATCATTCATGTTTGTCATTAGAAGAAATTCTAAGTCCACAACTAATGAAGTCCCAGTGTGAGTGATGAGCAACTACTCGCACTCTCAAGCCTCACAAGTCAGTTATGAATGTCCCTAGTGAAATGTGGCATGCGATGATGAATGCAACAAATAATGGACAGTCCTGGTCATACAGCACATCATACACAAACATGCATTGCCCGACAATGGCTTTTTCTCTTATTCTCCAACCGATCCTCCAATCTCCTTATGCAAAGCAATTCCACCGATTTGCACGTTAATCATACTATCCTATCTCCACTAAATATCTTCTCACAAGGAGTCCTAACAAAATGCAATGTAACTACACCTAAGTCAAATAAAATAAACTAAACAAAGAAAAACCAAAAATCTAAGCACATTAAGGGAGAAAAATATTACCGAGGCCCAAAGCCGTAAATGCTTCCGTCAAGGGTGAGTGATCAAATCCCACCCGTTTGCAATTTTGCTAGTTTGTTTAGTTTTCTTTTTCTCCTTTATTTACTATTTTTGTGTTTTTTTATATACAATTCGCCAAGCGCTTCTCCAATCCACAACTTGTTGGTGTTTGCCTCATGCTTTTGATCCCAGGCAACAGCGCCAAAACTTGAATCGCTCTCAAATATGTAATGGACTTAAGCTTCCCGCAAGGTTTACAGGTGTCGATCGAAGTAAAATCTCGGCAAGTATCGGTATCGTTCTCCCAAAGGATCAAACCAAATATAAGTAACACATAAGAGCAAAACAACCAACCAATTAGGTCGAATTAGCAAGTCACTTAACAAATTGGAATTAACTACAAATAAAACCGAAAATGTTTGAATGATGAGAGAGTGTAGACTACTAAGGTAAGCTAATTACACTAACAATTGAAAGCAATTATAATTAGATTTGAAAACGATTAATGAAAGACTTGGATACAATTGATTTAATCTACCAATTCTCTGCAAGTATCTCAATAGAGGATTTGATTACTCAAATTAAGGAATCACTCCGCGGATCCTTAATTTGGAAGATTTAGACTATAAAAACAAGAATTCATACTCAATTGGATGTAAATTAGTATTCAATGGTTAAGAATCTTAGAAGCCAATCATAATTTATGCAATACCTATACCAATTAAAGAATTGTGCATAGAAATTACCAAAAGTGATTATGAATCCAAGTTTTCTATAGATTTACAACACAATTGATATGAATTTGAAGAATTTATAAGATAATTCATTGACATTGAAGTGTATATACCTCCATTGAAGACCTTGAAGATCCTTAGTAGATCTTCACAATTGCATCCAAGGAAGAGTCTAGCTACTTGATTCCATAAAAGAAAACATGAAGAATTGCGAATTTCTCATTGATTGATAAAGAAATTGGTGTTTCATTACAAAGAAAGTCCAAGAAAATGAAAGAAAATACAATACAAACCCACTTTCTCTCTCTACAATACGTATTAACAGAAAATCTAGCCTAAAAATGGAGATAGATACAAAAATCGCGTCATTTCCCGGAGATATGGCTACAAAATACGCACAGGAATTGTCGATACTGTACGTACAGTACTGTTCACCGTACGTACGGTCAACTTGACTCTAATTCGAGCTCTTTGAAGTTTGAGTTTTTGCTGCAGGCGTACGTACGGTGTCTCCAACCGTACGTACAGTCAATGCACATTTTAGCTTTTTTTTACTCTAAATTCGCCCTTTCTTCACTCCCACAAACACTTATTAATACAATTATTATACTAAAATGAGGAATATACACACTCTAATTGGACTAACAATGACTATTTAGGGACTTTAGATTATACTTTTTAGAGTGTAATCACTTTTCCAACATGCTTTTGATGAGTTTTATTAATTCCGTCAAACATGCAATAATCAATTGAACAAGCAGTAAGATCCCATCAAATAAAAGATGGTCCTAACTAACTTTTCGTTTATGTTTGGTATTAATTTATGTACATGCGTAATTCACGTTTTTGTTTATTATATGACATCAGTGTTGCAGAATTTTCGAGATGCAGGATGGGAAGTTAATTGGCAATTTGTAAGACACAAATTCGTACTTTCTTATTGATTTTTCATTGAGCTCATGCTCTATTTCTGGCACAAATTCTATACCTTTTGCTACACTTCTGTGTCTGTATTGTTTATCTAGAAGTTTGAGGATTGGTTTCTTATATGAAAAGAAATTTTCTATTCTATAACTTAAGGGTTTATGTATCTAAACTTCATCAGCCCAAGATGACCGTCAACTTGTAGTCTTGTAATTGCTGCCATTGTTGTTTGTTGACAAAAATGTTGTCGAATAAGAGAAATTATTTAGTGCTCTTGAAATGTCAAATCACTCTTTTCTAACCCTCACCAATACAAAAGGTGACTCCAGTGAATACGTTTGGGATTCACTTTGTAGGGAGAACCAGAAATTTATGAAAGATGAAAAAAAATAAATGTGACATTTCAAAAGTACTGTATTATTTATCGAACCATCTATTCCATTCTCCAATTTCACATTGATGTGAGGTATGTTGTGCGAAAGATGTGATGATCGTGGAAACAGGAGACATCGTACTGACCAAACAACTTGGAATGGAGTTTAGCAAGTTGTATCAAGGACTCTCTTATTACGCGAGTGACATGGGATGGAAAAAAAAAAGAAGCATCCTCGGCATTAGTCCAATCAAACCTATAATTAATACGAGGACGATGCATTAACGATATTTTTACAATTAAAAGTTATTTTAATTGATATTTTGTTTTAAAATTAAATGCCCAAGTTCTCATACATTGTTTTATGTAATTTTTTTGTTTGCTTGGCGTTACAACGATTTAAAAGTTCATTGCTAATCCTCTGTCATGTACTGTGGTAGTATGATCCTCAGGCCGTTGGTCAATTTTTCTTGGTTGAAAGTTCCATACAGCCCATTCAACCAATGGAAAAAAAGACGAACCTGGTTCCACCCTGGCAAGTCTAAGTCTTGGTCGCTGCATGTCTCTCATTGATACAAACCGTTGGGAAATGTTCTATTCATGACTTTTTACGTACAAAACTCTTCGAGAATAATGTTACAAGGAGAAAAAAAAGATGGGCCTGGTTCAACCCTCACAAGTTTAAGTCATGGTCGATCGCTGCTACATGTCTCCTATGAATAAAAATAATTTGAAAAGATTCTATTCTTACGGAATCTTTACATTGAAAGCACTATCTGAATGATGTGACAAATGAAAAAAACTAAACATGGGCCTGGTTCCACCCTGACAAGTCTAGGATATAGTTATTGCACGTTCCCTATGCATAAAAACTTCTATGAATATTTTATTCTTGCATACTTTTTACATAGAAAACACCACACTAGAATAATATGGCAGTGACGTCTTTTAAATTATGAACCAAAATTATAAGTGTCATGGTTTGAAATGAAAAAATCACAAACATGCACGTCATTTCATATAAAAATTCTGTTTACATCGCAATACTCTAATCTTTTGTATATTTCTATATGACTTTCTCTATTTTAATTTCAGTGCAACTTGAGTACATGAATACTTGTGTTTTTGCATGTATACTGCCTGGGTTCTCGGTATCAATTGAATTATGATAACATAATTCAGAAGTTCACTTTTGATGCACATGATAGAAAAGTATTCAAAGATGTTCAATCAAAACTCAAATTGGCCACATAATGCAGCAACCTTTAATTTTATTATGAAAAATTCTATTCATAAAGAATTTTTATTCATTCACGGCATGCCATTTCAAGCTACGCAGTTAAGTTTTTGGCATAAAACTTGATTACTAGCGCCATCTCACCAATAACAAGGAAGAAGAAGTTTTCCATTTTGTGCTATTTCCCGGATCTTGACTCTTGAGGCTTCTCTTGTGACATTCTTCTAGGTCGAGTCCAAACTTGGAGTAGGTGCATCCAAACTTCATTGGCCGCAAAAGGTTGGTGTGCATTTTGTCGTAACTCAAGTCTCCAAAATAATTGAAGATGATACATTTTGTAGAAATTTTTGTTATATATTTCTAATAAGTGATTGATACGTTTTTGTAGAAATTTTTATAATATGTTTCTAATAAGTGATTGATACGTTTAAGTACATTGACCATTCTTCATTTTTTGTAATATGTTTCTAATAAGTGATTAATGTTGTCGTGTACCATGTGATTTTGATTGATTACCATTTTTCAACACACATTCAATCAAGATGACTTTAGTTCCTTTACTGCAGAAGTGCCACAAACAAAGGAACATAAATACAATAATGGTCCATAGTGTCAATTCTTGAGATTAAAGGCAGTCCCCCTGCAGGGCTGCATCTGCCGAGCTCGAGGGAAATATAAATGTATGTAACCTTACTACCAATTGTGGAGAGCCTGTTCCTGTATAACAACAATATTTGAGATAATTAGACAATGCGGATTAGTAATAAGTTATTTTCTCCTTTATGGCCTTTGATCAATACGCAAACACCTATCAAGAAGAAACATGTGAGAACACCATCATTTTTTTTCCGCGTCAACGCAGTTGATGTGTGACGAAAGAACCCCGCTGTGATGTACAAGGCCGGTGATAAGGACTTAGTATCTGTTTGGAACTTGTAGAAAGAAAAGAGAAAGGAAGAACAAGGAAGTAAGACAGAAATTGCATGACAAGTGAGAGAACTTTGTGATTACAGTGCTTTGTTAACTACGATTCCTAAGTGCTGGATTCATTCATGTTATCCTCGATCGAATTGATCTAATCATTAATTTTTATTTTCTAATTCAACATAACTTTAGTAGATATAGTTAACATGTGATAATTGCATGCCATTATGGAGGTTTATGGACGTGGGATTACAGAATTGGTGCAATCCAATTGATCAAAATTGCATGCCACCTGATTGATCAACATTGCCACCCATGAATTGGTGTATGTATACATGTATGTATTTAAATATTTTTGTATGCGAATATGGTGATGGTAGAAGGTAACCTACCTGTGTCATTATTTTAGAAGTTAAATATTGTCCATTATTGGTCTCATGCTGATAGAAGGTAACCCTTGTTTTAGCAAGTAGTCTCTCAGCAATATTTTTATTATTATTATTATTATCTGAACCGAAGCACACTGATATATATATATATATATATATAATAAGATTTACATAGCAAACTAACGAAGTGTAGAGAAGCAGAGACCCTCCTGGACTAATAGCTGATACCTCTGTCTGGACTATTAGCCGCAGCCCCTTGGCCAAAAAGTCCACCACACCATTGCTTCACCACGTCCTTCGGGGGAAAAAAAAAAAAAAAACATGCAGAACCAATACAGAATCAGTTTTCACAATGAGATGATCAAGACCTTGGTTGAGAGCCAACCAAATCCCTTCCCAAACCGCCCAGAATTCCTCTAAAACACTAGACGCAATACCCATATTTCACCGCAAAAGCCCTTTAAGAGTAAGAATTCTTCTGTCAGTCGCACGTATGCAAGCAATCCAACCATGCAAAGCTATTACAACTTCTAGTTGAATAAAATATCACCCCATGGTAGTGTGGTGCATTTGCCATCCAATTGTAAAGCTCATTTCAGTAGGAAACTAGAATACAAAAACTATTATGCGAACAATTCAATTTTCAATCCCCAAGCAGCGTAAAATTTTTGATTTGGTTATTTGGTTGCAAATCGTATTGAAATACCTTGCTTTGCTTCAAAATTTCATGGCTTTGCAGTAAATTACTCATTCTAATGTTACTTTAGTGGATGCAAAAACCTAACCACATATTAGGTACAACTCCTAGTAGACTATATAAAATTAGATAGTATACTAGAATTAATTATAATTAAATCTTATACTATACTATAAACGATAATCATGAAAATGAATCTTTCAATTAAATTAAAAAACCACTAAAAACATAAGCATCACTTACCTACAAATACCTTCCATGCATTATGATTTCTGCTCACACCTAGTTTGTAATCAATTTGCTTCGACCTTTTCACCTTCCTATGCTATTTTCCTTCAACAATTCTAACAAACCATACCACAATCGTGAAAAATAACCTTTCTATTAAATTAACACGACACTAAAAACATAAGCATCACTCACCTAAAAAAGCCATCCATTCATGATGATTTGTGTTGCCACCCAGTTCATAACCAGTTTGCTTCGATCTTTTCCTTCAACAATTCTAGCAAACCATTTTGGTCTTCCAGTTAAGAAAATAAGATATCCCATGACCAATCCAAATAGCATTCCACATCCATACCCCATTAGCAAGGCTTCCCAAATAAATTCACTTGCAAAATCCAAATCATCTTCTAGTTGCAAGATTAGTGATGGCTGTGGTTGTGCCTCAATATCTTCACATTCCTTTGACAATGGAAATCCACATAATCCCTAGTTACCAGCATGTGAATCATTCTGAAATGTATCCAACTGTGTGCTTTGAGCTATGGGTCCAACTAGATGGTTTCTTCAAAGGTTTAGGACTACAAGAAATGTTAGACTTGTAAGCTGTCCTCGAATATCCCCAGTGAATTGGTTTGAAGAAAGGTCTAACGATTCAAGCATTGTAACATTTTCCAACGATGTTGGGATAGGACCTGCAAGGCTATTATGAGAAAAATTTAGCAATTGAAGTGCTTGTAGCCTTCCAATGACATTTAGAATCTCTCCTTTGAATTTGTTGTTGGAGAAGTCGATTGTCGTGAAGAGGGTTAGAATAGTCACTAGTTCATTGACCACCCCCTTCAAGACAAGCTCTACAGAATCTGGATAATAGCTTTGCCCCATATAGTTGAACTACTTTTTAGTTTCATTGACATTCCTCATGGCTTTAAAATTGAGAAAATATATTGCTGGCAAAAGGTCAGTGAACTCATTGTGAGCAAGGTCAAAGATTCGAAGCTTAGGGAAGGGACCAATAGTTGTATAAATGCCTATAGGACCATAAAATCTGTTGGACCGCAAGACAAGAACTTGCAACTCTGGAAGAGTCTCCACCTAGTTGGGGAATGTATCATTTATCATCTTGTTTTAAAGGTCTAGAACTTCCAAGCATTTACAATGGGTTAATGATCGTGGCGCTAGTCCTTCCAAAAATTGCCATTCAAGTTAAGATTCATCAACCAATTTCCATCTACAAATGTTGAAGGAATAATCCCATGAAAGCCATTCATCCGTAGATCTAACACCGAGAGAAAATTGTTGAAGTTTCCCAAACATTGTGGAATTACACCACTCAAGCTGTGATGAGACAAAAATCAAGAATGTCAAGGGATTTCAAATTGCAAATCGATGAAAGGATGTCTCCAATGAGTTTATTGTGTGAAATGAAAAAGTAAAACGTGGAGAGTGGTGGAATTAGGAGTGGTCCTTGAAGATAGTTATGGGAAACATCTAAGAAAGTAAATAAAGTTTCCCCAACCCATTGTGGAATCTGGCCATGAATATTGTTGATGGAAAGATATGATTGTTGGAGATTCTTAGAGTTTCTTAAGAAATCCGAGACCTTGTATATGTTACAAGAGGACAAATGCAATGACAAAAGGTTGGGGAAGGTAATGTTGGCATTACTCCCAGTGCCTATTAAGAGATTATTCTAACAAAGATCAAGGTACTTGAGTTTTTGAATGTAAGAGAATTAGTGTAGATCCACAACACCACTCAAATTATTTGATGAAAGGTAGAGGCATGTCAGGTTTTTGAGTTTCGAAATGGATTGCGGAATGGGGCCTTGTAGTTCATTATTACTCAGCACAAGGTACTCCAATTCTGATTTATGCTGAAACTAAGGAATTTGACCAGTCAGTGGTTTGCTCCCAAAAGTGTCCTACAATTGGAGTTAGTTACTCCACAAGAGTATGAGAGTCGCGATGAAGTATATAAATCGGTAATCCGGTATCGTTCTCTCCCAAGGAAATTGTGCAAATATAGCATCAATGTTTAACTAGCACTAGACATTAACAATGAATTGCAAATGGGGGTTTTGTGATGTAAAAGAGGCCAAAAACTTGTTAATTTTGGATGATAGTTGTTCTAACTAATGCCAGCAATTAATATCTAAATAAAGCAATTAAATCTAGTTTGTGTGCAATTAAGAAAATTTTTGGATATAATTGATTCAATCCACCAATTTACAACAAGAATTTCAATAGAGGGTTTTATAACTTAAATTAAGAATCACTCCATGGATTCTTGATTCGGAATATTTTGACCATAAAACCTTGAGTTCATATTTAGTTGAGTATATAGATGAAACCAATGACTACAATCATAGAAACAAACCTTAGAAATGTGCAATATCTAAACCAAGTAGTGAGTTATGCATAAATATTACCAAAACGGGTTATGACTCTAAGTTTTCAAATAAGTCTAACACTCAACCAAATAGAACTATAGAAATCTAAAACTAAAGCTTTGAAATTCATAGACTCCCATTGAAACCCTTGAAGATCCTTGGTAGATTTTCACAATCACATCCAAGATATGTTTAGTTACTTGAATCCATGAGATAAAGCATAAAAGAATGAAAAGATGGCATTAAGCAATGGAAAACTAGTGTTTCGTTACCATGAAAGTAAAGGAAAGTGCCAAGAAAATGAGAAAAACTTAAACTTGAATACAAAAAGAATGATTAACAACAATACAAAAGAGAATAATGAACAATGGAACCAAACAATAATGAAAGCTAGTTAAACCTTACAAAATCTCCCCAAAAATGCCCTAGAACTACTCCAAAAATATGAAATCTTTGAACCTCTCTCGGTTCCTGCACACACAGTTTCTATACCTACAAATTCTATACAGACCGATTGAACGGTCATAACGCAATCGAACGGCCAATCGAATGGCCAATCGATCAGTAGTGGACCCTCTTTGAAGTTTTGGTTGTTTTTGTTGTAGAAGCCATTTTCAACATCACCGATCGAATTGTAAAACTCCCCCTCTGAAGTTTTGACTCTTAAGTGGAGGGATGATGCTACAGAAGCTCGAACGGAAGCATTTTTGATGTCACAGATCGAACGGTCCATACTGCGATCGAATGGCTGAGCGAACGGCCGATCGAACAGTCAATGAAGATCGAACGGCCGATCGATTGGTACTCCTAATTTTTTCCCGTTTGCCTCGTTTTAACCTTTGTTTTCTGCAAAACAGGCATAGAATAGTTTAGTACATTTTGGGAATTAAAATGCTAAATTAACAACTAAAACTCGACTAATCAATTGCTAGTTTGAGCTTAGAGATTACAGTTTCTGAGTGTAATCAACACTCCCAACTTAGCCTTTGATAGTCCCTATCAAAGTCTGAGAAGAAGAAAAAATATGTACAAAAGAAAGGTTTCCACTTTCGTAGGAATCACGAATGCATTTAGCCTCTGCATTAAGTCGTTAAACCCCTAGGTTACCCCTAGTGGACGCGTGGTGTCTCTTGAGGGTTCACAGTGATGAATACCCCCATAAACATCTATCTATGCAATGTCAATATGATATCAAGAAAATACAAAACATGTATTAACCTCATTCAAGTCGAGTCTTAATCCACTTAGATTATGAATCATTGCAAGGTAAATGTATAAAGCATCAAAGAAATGAAATACATCAACGTGTACTATCTATAGCATATGACTTTACTGTCTCGTAACTCATACAATTATGTCCTTGATGCTTCGATCCAAGTCTCACAAGACATACACTCAACTTTGAACCTGAACACACGGGGTATCTCAATGGAAATCTTATTTTAAGAGTAAATGTACAAGACATGTAAGTAGAGCAATTCCGAAATAAAAAATAGATTAATTGTAAGTGTATCGACTTGACATGGTTTCATGAAAGAAAATTTACTGTTTAAGCACAATCAGAGAATTGACATTGATGACTTATACGCAATTGAATTAAAGATTCATGTAATTCTGGATATTGTGGCCATATGGATGGTGAATGAAAGAAGAGTCATGTAAGAGGATAGAAAGCGGTAATAGGTTTCAACATATGCATGCGCATTACACATGATGATCAATAAACATTCACTTTCAAACTTTCAATTTTTGGAAAACTTTCGAATTTTTTCATCTTTCTTCACTTATTTTTCATTTGATTTTTTTTTCAACTCCTTTTCATCCCTTTCTTTTTTTTGTTTTCTTTATTCTTCAACACCGTACAATAAATCGAGAAGAAAATATAAACGTGAATGGTTCAATGGAACGAAACGGCCTATACTTTTATAATCTGAAAATTACATCAAATCAAAATTTCAAGAGTATATAAGGTGTCAATAACTTCAACTAATACTCAACATATAAACCAAAATCAAGCATAATAAAGCTATTCAAAGAATGAAGGTCAATAACATAACCTTGAATAAATGTAAATCACTCTCAAAATGCGATAAATAGGCTCTAAAGCTCACAATGTATAAAATCTCTTCCTTATAAGGACATGCATGCATAAGAGTGAAACATTGAAATATCATATAACATACTAGAGCACAACAATGTAAACTCTCTCTTATAATGGTTTTATGAAAAAACCTTGTGGTGCATCACAATATCTAAGGTGAATCAATCATCAACTCGAATTTAATAAAAAACATGGTATGGTACCTGTCTGTAACAATCTCGACACATCTACCATGAATATGCAAGGAGAAATGACATAAAAAATCTAACATACATAGCTAGATTGTTAAGTTATAGTAAAGAGCGATACTGATACCAAACAATACCCATTACCTCGGTCGAAATAATACAGGTGAGATTAATATCAATAGAATAGTGTACCTGTAACTGAAATGCCAACATACAACCGGGACAGATAAAAATAAAGTAGATGTATACAAAAAAGCGCACAAGAATAAGAAAGATCAATATAACAACGACTCAAAAATAAATACATCCACTATAATAAAAAAGATTTAGATACATCATGAAATGAAATGAAATGAAATGCTGTGAAGTGCACAATGCATCTAATCCTACTGAAGTCCCTGCAATCCAGAAAAGAAGTCCCCATCATCATCTATAGGGGGGGCGTTGTCCAAGATGCTGGATAATCTCTTGGAGTCGAGTGGACTGTGTCTGCTACTGCTGCTGGATATCTGTCAGCTAAGTATAAAGTGCAGTAATGGCAGTGTTCTGGAAATCTAATCTAGCCACTATGTCGATCTACCACTATTGGCACTCTGCCCTCTGAGGTAGTCAGCTGTTTCTGGATGGCTGTCAAAGTCTGAGAATAGGGCAGCATCAATCGACTCTACTGCTGAAGCATTGTCTCTATGCCACCTCCATTCGGTCCTGCCTGCTCCTAAGATGACGCCTCCTGCTCTTGAGTCTGGGGCTGCGCCGTCTGCTTCGGTTGATCCTTCTGCTACGCCCTTGGCTGAGTCTCGTCTTGTGTCTGAGAAGGCGGCTGCTGAGAAGTTGAGTGAGCTTAATTGGCTGCTCTTGCTCTCTACTCGAAAATGAGTAGAATCATGCTCACCCTTTCTCTCTTTCTCCTAGCTAGCTCTCGCTGAAGCTGCTAAAACTAACTCTGTGCCTCATAGGTTCCTTCCCCAGATGCCTCACCCTCCATAATCCTAGTCTCGACCCTCTACCTCTACCTATGCTAAGTAAAGCTGAAAATAGAAGAACACACAAAGATCGGTGGAAGGAATACCTCTCGTAGCGTAGAAAATCATGAAAAGATCAAACAGGGTCCACCAAAATGAGCTGGTAGGGCCTCGCTATGCTAGTGTGTGAATAGGCTCTAAAAAAATCTCTTTCTCTTGCGATCGAACGACGAAAATTTGGTTTACATAGACAACTCCCCTGATCGATCGATCGAGTCATTAAACTGATCAATCGCCCCGCGCACCGATCGAAGTGAAATGCCACCGATCGAACGGCCAATCAATCGATATCGCTTCCTTTCAATCGGTGCAGTAATAAGTGCACATAGGCCTGATTGATCAAATGATGTCACTAATCGATCAACTATTCGATCACTTCATTTGTGATCAATCGGTCATTTGATCTGTTTAATGGACCGATTGATTGATCAAGCAGTTCCTCTGAATCTCTATAGAAAATTTCAGAAATTTTCACAGTATCATGCAAATGGTGCCCCCCCCCCCCTCCTTCCAAAACTAAAATCATGCCATGAGCTCAAGACATGAGAACTATGGTCGAGAAAAAGAACAATGGGGTGGGCGGGATTGTTGGGAACACGAATGAACACACCTAATCTACAAAAAAAAAAAAAAAACTTATGAAAAGGTGAAAAGAAAAGCTACTCCTAATTACAGAACACGACCTGCCAAATGTCAAACAAAGGACGGTGGATCAATGAGATCCACACAATCCAGTTCTCCTTGGAACGACTCAAAATATGGCTTTAACTGCTGACCATTCACTTTAAATGCCGAGCCATTCGTGAGACTTTGAATCTCAATGGCACCATGGGGGAACACTTCTTTTACAAGGTATGGTCCGACCCACTTACTCCGTAAATTTCCTGAAAACAGATGTAACCCCGAATCATACAATAAAACTTTCTGACCAACTTTGAAAGTTTTTTGAATAATATGTTGGTCATGAAAACATTTCATTTGAGCCTTAGCAATTTTGGCATTCTCAAAAGCATCATTACAGAGTTCATTTAGTTCATTGAGTTGGAGTTTGCGGTAGGTACCTGCAACATCAACATCCTCATTATATTGACGAATAGCCCAATATGCTTTATGCTCAATTTTGATAGGAAGATGACAGGTCTTCCCGTACAACAATCTATAGGGTGGCGCACCAAGAATGGTTTTATAACTCTTGTAAGCCCACAATGCATCGGTTAATCAAAGAGACCAATTCTTCCTATTCGGGTTGATGGTTTTCTCAAGAATACGCTTGATTTTCCTATTAGCCAATTCTACTTGCCCTTGCGTTTAAGGATGGTACGACAGTCTAACCTTATGAACCACTTCATACTTATGCATTAAAGATGCAAATGGCTTGTTACAAAAATGTGAATCTCCATCACTTATGACGGCTTGGGGTATGCTATACCTAGAAAATATGGTTTCTTTAAAAAAATTACAAGACCACTTTGTGGTCATTGCTTTGGGAGGCAATTGCTTCCACCCATTTTGAGATATAGTCAACCGCGACTAGAATAAAAAAGGTACCCACACGAATTAGGAAATGATCCCATAAAATCAATTCCCCAACAATCAAATACTTTTAAAATGGTGATGGGGTGAATAGGCATCATGTGTCTCTTAGAAAGTGTTCCTAAACGTTGGCACCTATCATATGCAAGACAAAATTCATGCACATCCTTGAACATGGTCGGCCAATAAAGTCCACATTGCAAAATCTTGGTCGTAGTTTTCTTAAAGAGAAATGTCCTCCACAAGCATGTGAATAACAAGACTCTATCACTTGGCGAAATTCATTATTTGGGACACACCAGTGAATGATTTGGTTCAGACAATACTTAAACAAATGAGGATCATCCTAAGAAAAATAACACACATCTCGAAAGAATTTGCGCTTATCAATAGAAGACCATATGGATGGAACCTCACCGGTTACTAGATAGTTCGCGATGTCCCCAAACCAAGGTGTTGAAACTTGTTCTATGGCATTCACATGCATGAGATGCTCATCCGGGAGGTGCTCCTTGATAGGGGTAGAGTCCATGGCTCGCCTATTAAAGAGAAGCCGAGACAAATGGTCTGCAACCACATTTTCAGTCCCTTTCTTATCACGCATTTCGATATGAAATTCTTGGAGCAGAAGTATCCATCAGATAAGATGTGGTTTGGCATCAGGTTTAGTGAGGAGATATTTCAGAGCCACACAGTTGGTGTAAATGATGACTAACGACCCAATTAAGTAAGACCTAAATTTGTCTAATGCAAAAACCACTGCAAGAAGCTCCTTTTCAGTAGTGGTGTAGTTAACTTGGGCCTCATTGAGAGTTTTAGAAGCATAGTAAATAACATACGGTTTCTTATCAACTCTTTGCCCTAGGATAGCCCCCACAGTATAGTCACTAGCATTACACATGAACTCAAATGGAAGAGACCAATTGGGTGCACGAATGATTGAGGCGGATATCAACAATCTTTTTAACTTGTCAAAAGCTTGTTGACAAGGTGATGTCTATTCAAATGAGACATCTTGGGACAAGAGATGACACATAGGCCTAGAAATTGCACTAAAGCCCTCAATAAAACCCCGATAAAAATCGACATGCCCAAGAAATAATCTAACATCTTTCACACAAGTCGAAGCGGGCAATTTTTAAATTAATTCAATCTTTACCTTATCCACCTTTGGCCCTGGGGCCGACATAATATGGCCTAAAACTATCCTACTAGTAACCATGAAATGACATTTCTCCTAGTTAAGCACAAGGTTACTCTCCTCACATCTCTTCAAGACTTTTCCTAGGTTCTCAAGACAACCCTCATAAGTATCCCCATAGATAGAAAAATCATCCATGAAGATTTCAACAATTTGCTCAACCATGTCACTAAATATGGTCATCATGCACCTTTGAAAGGTTGCCGGTGCATTACATAACTCGAAGTGCATACATTTGTAAGCACATGTGCAAAAAGAACAAGTGAATGTTGTCTTGGCTTGATCCTCAAGGACTATATCGATTTGATTATACCCCGAATATCCATATAGGAAACAATAGAAGGCCCTTCCGGGCACTCTCTTTAAGACTTGATCAAGAAATGGTAAAGGAAAATGGTCCTTGCGGGTCACGGCATTAAGATGACAATAATCAATACACATTCGCCACCCAGTTTGCACATACGTTGGCACCAACTTATTCTTGTCATTCCTAACTACCGTGACACTCGATTTGTTAGACACCACTTGGGCTTGACTCACCCATTTTGAATATGAGATGGGGTAGATGATACCCACATCCAACAACTTTAACACCTCACCCTTAACCACTTCTTTCATTTTTGGATTCAAACGCCTTTACATTTGGCGAATGGATTTAGCCTCTTCTTCTAAGAACATTCGATGAGTGCACACAAGAGGGCTAATCCTATGAAGATCGGCGATGGTCCATCCTAGAGCTTTCCTATGGTTCTTAAGCAAAGTTACTAACCCTTCCTCTTGACTCAAAGATAAGTTAGAAGAAATCACAACCCAGTAAGACTCTCCATCTCCTAAAAATGTATACTTCAAGTTGGAAGGCAAAGGCTTCCTCTCAAGAATGAGAGGCTTCTCCTTTGATAGGATCGGTTTATCGACATTAGGATGTAGAGGTTCAAAAGAGGGGGTCCATTGACCCACCTGTATACATTGCTTACTTTTACCCTTTGAGTGAGAGACCTCACTCAATGCCATGAAATCACAATCAAGTAAATCTTGGGGTTCACTCCTCACTAACACTTTCTCCAACGGGCCCTCAAGGAACTAATTATCAAAGTAGTCTTAAACTATGCCCTCAATGATATCAACCTCTCATATATCCTCACATTCTCCCTTTTGTTTGGCAACTGAAAAGATATTAAGCTCAAAGGTGGTGTTGCCAAATAACAATTTCACTAACCCATTCCTACAATGAATGATAGCATTAGAAGTAGCTAGGAAAGGGCATCCTAAAATTACAGGATTTTGGTTGTGAGCTATGCAACTCTCAACGGGTTAGGTATCTAGGACTATGAAATTAACCGAAAAACAGAAGTTATCAATTTGGATGAGAACAGTCTCAATGATACCTCTCTGAACCTTGATATAACGATCCGCTAATTACAAAGTCACACGGTTAGGACTTAATTCTCCTAGGCTAAGTTCTTTATACACTGAAAAAGGTAAAAGATTGACACTAGACCCTAAATCCAATAAGGCTTGATCTATCTTGGTGTTCCCTATGGTACAAGAAATGGTAGGACATCCGAGGTCCTTGAATTTTGGCACAGTTTTGCATTGCAAAATAGCATTTTGGTTCTCATTCATCATAGCGGTCTCCTTGACATGTAACCTTCTTTTGAAAGTACATAAGTCCTTTAAGAACTTTGCATATGAGTGTATTTGCTTGATTGCATCAAGAATAGGAATGTTGACCTTAACTTGCTTGAAAACTTCATAAATTTTGGCATTGAGAAGTTCATTCTTAGGTTTGGTCAACCTTTGTGGGAAGGGAGCATGTTTTACTATATCCCTCATCTTCTCCCTATCGCTCTCACTTAAAGTCTCAACAGGGTTGGCTAAGGTTTCTTCCCCCTCTCTAGGTTCTTTTTCCCTATCGACTTCTCTTTCTTTCTCTTTTCCTTCCTTGTCAACACACACTATAGAAGTCTCATCCCTAGGTGGGATGGTTTTGTCAATGGTTTTACCACTTCTAAGGGTGGTTATGGCTTGTACTTGTTCATGACTCGATTGAGGGTCACTCTTACCCTCAATTATGTGTACTTGCCTAATCGTCAGATGAGGTTGATGTTGAGTCCTAGAATCTCCTCGGCACATTGTGAGTTAAAGCTTGTGTTAAGTTAGACATTTGCTTTTGTATGTCCTCATGCAACTTAAAGTATTGATCTAACACATTTTCTTGCTTGTCAACCCTTGCACTAACCCCTCTCATGTATTTTGAAAGTTGAAAGACATTGTCCTCTATTGGTTTCCTATGGGGAGGTAGGTATGACTTTGGTTGAGTTTGAAATTAGGTCGCGGGTGCTTGTTGGTAAGATTGATGTTGGAGTGTTTGTGATGGCGGAGGAGGTGCTTGATACGATTGAGGGTTGTGAAACCCTCCTTGGTAGTTTTGAGAGTTTGAAGTCACACAAAATTGGGATGATCCCTCCATCCCGGGTTGTATGTGTTAGAATAAGGGTTGCCCCCTCCTCTTTAGTATTGACCAATTGCATTAACTTGGCCACACAAAGCCTCCTTCACACCCGGAATGATTGGGCATGAAGAGGTGTTATACTCCGAAGTTTCGCATACAAGACAGCATGTTTCTTTTATCTCTTCACTCTCTACCACTTGAACCTTTTTGACTTCAAGAGCCTCTAACTTTCTCGCCAATGTGGCTACCCTAGCATTGACATCATCAACTTTCTTTAGTTGATACCTCCCTACCCTTTGTTAAATTGAGCGACCCTCGAGATTTTGGGTCTCAGTAAGTGCCCAATCTTTAGTCTTATTTGCCAAAGTGTTAAAGTAATCGTATGCCTCATGGGGTTATTTGTTAAAGAATGTCTCCGCATTTATGGACTTAACAAATTGCTTTAGTTGGGATGTCATAGAAGAATACAATGTATTGATGACATGCCAATCGGCAAAACCGTGGTGAGGACAAGAATTTAAGAGGTCTTTGAACCTCTCCCAACATTGAAAGAAAGTTTCCCCCAACATAGAAGAAAATTGAGAGATTTGCCTCCTTATGGCTTCGGTTCGATTTTCGGAAAAAAATTTACTCAAAAATTCTCCTTGAAGAGTAGCTCAAGAGTGAATAAACATTGGCCACAATGAGTTAAACCAAAGCTTTGCCTTGTCTTTCAAACAAAACAAGAATAGTTTCAACAAGAATACTTCCCTTGGACAAGAGTTATCTATTGCAATCGAACAAGCATCCTCATATTCCTTAAGAAAAATGTAAGGTTATTCCAAATCCATTCCATGGAATTGATGCAACATTTGCATCATTCTCGACCTAACGTTCAGAGTCTTATGGTAGGGTGGGAAGACAATGCATGATGTTGGTGCTTGTCTTGGTGGATTTAGGTAATCCCTTATAGTTCATTAAGGGGGAACCGTTACGTCGCTATGGTTGTTCCCTCTCTCAAACTCCTCATTACCCTCCACGTTAGGTTGAACATTGGGGTTTGGGTGAAAGACATTCAGTAAGCCTCCTTCATTAAGATTCGCCATGAGGATAAAACCTAGGTCAACCACCAATGGTATACTAGGTATTGGTGAAGATGTGTCTATACTCTCAATTCTCACAAGACGATGGTGTATGTCCCTAGTGAAAAATGATATGCAAGAATGAATGCACACATACGGTTAGACGTTAGGGTCATTGAGCACATCATACACTTAGACCGTTAAGGTCGTTGAGCACATCATACACAATTCTCTAGGCAGGACAATGGCTTTTTTTCAATTCTAGGCCGGACAATGACTTTTTCTCAATTCAATCTCGTTCCTCCAATCTCCACATGCATAAACTGTACCACCAATTTGTACTTTAAGCACTCTAACCTATCTCCTCTAAATAACTCTTGAAGAGGGAAATAATGCTAACAAGATGTAATGTAATTATACTACAACAATCAAAAGAAACTAGAAAAAGAAGAAATAAAAATAACCCTAGAAAAACAAAACACTTTAAGGAAAATTAGAATGTACCTCGGCCTGAAGCCCGTAAAAGCTTCCCTTGTAGGTGGTGATATAATTCACCATTTTCTTGATTGATTTTTTTTTTTCCAATTTGCAGTCATTCACATCCGTCCAATGTAGCTTTACGCCTATGAATTCCCCAGCAACGGCGCCAAAACTTGGTTCGCTCCCAAAAGTGTCCTACAATTGAAGTTAGTTACCCTGCAAGAGTATAAGGGTCGCAATGAAGTATAAACTGGTAATCTGGTATCATTCTCTCCCAAGGGAATTGTGCAAATACAGCATCAATGTTCAACTAGCACTAGACATTAACTATGAATTGCAAATGGGGGTTTTGTGATGTAAAAGAGACCGAAAACTTGTTGATTTTGGATGATAGTTGTTCTTAACTAATACAAGCAATTAATATCTAAGAAAAGCAATTAAATCTACTTTGTATGCAATTAAGGAAAAGCTTTGATATAATTGATTCAATCCACCAATTCACAACAAGAGTTTCAATAGAGGTTTTTATAACTCAAATCAAGAATCACTCCATAGATTCTTGATTCGAAATATTTTGACCATAAAACTTTGAGTTCATATTTAGTTGAGTGTAGAGATGAAACCAATGAGTAGAATTATAGAAACAAATCTTAGAAATGTGCAATATCTATATCAAGTAGTGAGTTGTGCATAAATATTACCAAAACGGGTTATGAATCTAAATTTTCAAATAAGTCTAACACTCAACCAAATAGAACTATAGAAATTTAGAAATAAAGTTTTGAAATTCATATACCCCCATTGAAACCCTTGAAAATCCTTGGTAGATTTTTACAATCACATCCAAGATATGTTTAGCTACTTGAATCCATGAGATAAAGCATAAAAGAATGTAAATATGGCATTAAGCAATGGAAAACTAGTGTTTGGTTACCAAGAAAGTGAAAAAAAAATGTCAAGAAAATAAGAGAAACTTAAACTTGAATACAAAGAGAATGATTGACAACAATACAAAAGAGAATAATGAACAACAGGACAAAACTATAATGAAGCTGGTTAAACTTTACAAAATCTCCCCAAAAATGCCCTAGAACTACTCCAAAAATATGGAATCTTCTAACCTTTTTCGGTTCTCGTATACACAATTTTTATACTTGCAAATTCTATACATACCAATCGAACGGTCATAACGCGATCAAATGGCCGAAGGCAATCGATCGGTAGCGGACCCTCTTTGAAGTTTTGGTCGTTTTTGTTGTAGAAGTCATTTCCGACATCACCGATCGAACGGCTAATCAAACGATAAAACTCCCTCTGAAGTTCTGACTCTTAAGTGGAGGGATGGTGCTGCAGAAGCTCGAATGGAGGCATTTCTGACGTCACGGATTGGACGGTCCATACTATGATCGAACAACCGAGCGAACAGCCAATCGAACTGTCAATGGAGATTGAACGGCTGATCGATCGGTCCTCCTGATTTTTGCCCGTGTGCCTCGTTTTAACCTTTGATTCCTACAAAACACGCACAAAATAGTTTAGTATATTTTGGGAGTTAAAATGCTAAATTTACAACTAAAACTCGACTAATTAACAGCTAGTTTGGGCTTGGATGTTATAGTTTCCAAGTGTAATCTGTCAGTTGATTAGAACTCAGATATAATTCTACCAATGCCAAAAGCCCACTTATGTTGGAGGGAATGGGACCTGTTAGTGCATTATTTAAAATTTCTAAATAAACAAGTTGTGTCAAGTTGGCCATCGACCGTGGTAATTGGCCATTCAAGTGGTTTTCTTAAAGTACTAAAAACTATAGCTTTATGAGCTTACCAAAAGAGTAGGGAAATTGGCCTTTGAGATTGTTGCTAGAAACACTTAAGCTGGTGAGTTGCTTGAGATTTGAGAGAGTCTGAGATACCTAACCGTTGAAACTGTTTTCCGATAAGTCAATTCCACTAATCTGCGTAAGATTCCCGAGCGATTCAGGAATGAATCCTGAGAATTTGCAGTATGAGAGATGCAAGTAATTCAAGGACTCGAGATAGCCAATTGAATTAGGTAGTTCTCCAGATAAACTTGTTTCTGAGAGATCCAACTCCTTGAGGGAACTACTGTTGCTCTTTTTTACTTTGGATAAATTACCAGTGAAATCACTGTTACCTTCTAAATTGAGTTTTTGTTGGTTTGGAAGGTTGAAAGTGTTGTCTGGTAAGTAGCCCATCAACCCGGTCCAGCCAAGGTCGAGAGTCGTTAAAGAAGAGAAGTTCATCAAGGAATTGGGTAAAGCTGAAGATATGTTTACTTGGACAAGGACATGTTCTTGTAATTGGGTTAGGTTTTGCATTAGCATTTTGAAATTGCGTGGTTCAAGTCTTAGTAGTCCATCCAAAGAAGAGAGATGGAGTGAAACAAGTTTGGACAGGTGGGAGAATTCTGATGGGATTATGCCTGAAAAACTAGAATAAAACAGGCTCAAATGTGTCAAATTCACAAACCGGCTAAACGTAGGTGAAATGCAGGAGTGGTTGAAATCATTATAGCTGAGATTGAGGTGTTGAAGGTTAGAGAGTTGGAAGAGGCTGCTAATGGGATGGGTGCTGCCGTAGCGCCAGCTACAACTGAGGTCAAGCCCAATCACGTGACCTGTCAAAACATGGCACCTGACCCCAACCCAGGAATAGCAATCAGTAGCACTCTTATTCCAAGACACCGTCTGTGGACAAGAAGAATCGCAGTCGAAAACGCATCGCTCTTTATAGTAAACATATGCTTAATTAAATTGCAGCAATGCTGACCTCTGGTCATGAGGACACAAATAGCTTGAAGAAGAAAAAGTGAAAGGAGATGGAGAAACAACACTATATCGCAAGATATAGTAAAGGAATAGAAAGAACCATACAGATCTGATAGAGTTGAAGACTTGGACTCAAGCAATCGGTCTAACCCTATACAATCATCAAAGGATTTCCACAGAGTCAAAGATTCCAGCAAATCTGTTTAGTAGCATCTGCATTGTGTTATGCTACAATTTCTCTCTAGATTTTTCCACTTTCCATTTTATTTCTATATTGTAAATTAGGAATGCTATGATTAAGGGATTAGATATACTGTATCTTTGATTTGGATGTACACATGATTGTATAAATAATATACAGAACTCTCAACTCTGTGTCTGAGAGTGAGAGCATTTCCTCCAAACTTGTCTTAAGTTTATATGGTATCAGAGCCCTGTTGTGGTTAGTCCAGAAACAAACTTTATTCATCAATGGCAGTCTCTTCTTCAACCATCCAACCACCCAAATGCCCATACCCTGCAACACTTAATCTTGCTAATTTTGTTTCTCTACGACTTTCTCAATCAAATTGTATTCTTTGGCGGACTCAAATGACTGCCTTGATTGATAGTCAAAACCTCCAAGGCTTTGTTAATGGAGAAATGCCTATGCCAGATCGCTTTCTTCCTGATCCAAGTTGCACCGATGCTACTGGATCAAAAGAAATTGCCAATCCTGATTATACAGATTGGTTGCACTCAGACAGGTTACTCAAAAGGATGGATAATCGGTACACTTTCTGAAGATGTGTGAGGCCTTGTTGTGGGTCTTGACACAGCCGCTGAGGTGTGGCATTCACTTGAAGATGCTTTTGCGCAGGACTCTCAAGAACGAGAATTAATCTGATGCAAGAATTGTCAGTTATTCACAAAGGTGAAGACTCGTTGGATGTGTATCTTCGAAAGTTCAAATCTCTTAGCGTTAATCTAGCTACTATTGGGAAACCAGTTGCAAACAAAGATAAAGCCTTTGCACTCCTATGTGGACTTGGACCTGGGTATGAATCTTTTGTTACCACTATGCTAAAACCCCCTGTACCTTCTATTCGTGAAATGGTCCCCCTTCTTCAAAATCATGAGTCTCGGCTTCGACTTCCTGGTTTTGAAACAAATGCACATCTTAGCCAACATGGGTTTGATAAGAGGAAAGGAAATGGTCAGTCTGGTAATCGGTATAATCACAAGGGTCGAAATTTTGTTCATAGATAAAACTCAAACAATCCAAGTGGGACAAATCAGCCTGGTGGTAATCGGTCCTACAATCAATCCCACCCTGGTTCTTCGAATCATCAATCACATAAATCAAATACTGGTAAAACGGTCACTAGTCTAGAGAAGGTGATATGTCAAATTTGTGGATACAAGAATCATACTGCTTTAGAATGTTTTAACAGATTTAATCATGCCTTTCAAGCTAATGATGTCCCACAGGCCTTGGCTACCATGACTATTGCTGACAATCAGTACTCTGAGTGGTTCCCAGATACTGGTGCTACTGCCCACATGACAGGAGATCCAGGTAAGCTACAAGACTTAAAACCATATCGTGGTAATGATGAAGTGATGGTTGGAAATGCTCAAATTAATTCTGCTCCAAATTCTTTACATTTGAGGAATGTTCTTGTTCCAAAAATTAAGAAGGATTTAACTTCTGTAAGACAACTAACCACAGATCTTCCTTATAATGTTAAGTCCTCTTCCGCTGGTTGTGTTGTAAAGGATAGGAGCACGGACAGGATAGTGGCAACAGGGAGTCGGAAAGGTGATTTGTACGCTCTTGATGGTGGACAGACTGCTTTGTTTTCTTATCGCTTTCGTAAAACAAGTGAGGAGAAGTGGCATCAACGTCTTGGGCATCCTCATGATAGAATTGTCAATTATCTACATCAAAGGAACCTTATTGCTGTTAATTCCACAAGTAAAACTACACCTTTATGTGCTAGTTGCCAAATGGGCAAGTTTTGTAGGTTGCCGTTTTTATCTTCAGAGGGAAGATGTGATAAACCATTCATGAAAATCCATTCTGACTTATGAGGAAGAGCCCCTGTTTGTTCTATTCAGAATTTTAGATATTATGTCGTTTTCATT
Organism: Euryodendron excelsum; assembly: GCA_033060915.1. Taxonomy (NCBI): domain Eukaryota; kingdom Viridiplantae; phylum Streptophyta; class Magnoliopsida; order Ericales; family Pentaphylacaceae; genus Euryodendron; species Euryodendron excelsum. The sequence goes on along the minus strand of CM065393.1, from coordinate 31,555,207 downwards.
CATGGCTATATAAGACTTGCATGGATTTATCCTTTGAAAAGAAAATCAGATTTTCTTGATTGTTTCATTCATTTTCACAAGTATGTGGAGTGTCAATTCGGTCAGAAAATTCAAACTTTTCAATCTGATGGCGGAGGAGAATATTCTGATCGGAGATTTCTCAAATATTTGGATGATCATGGTATAGTGGCACAATCTTCTTGTCGAGGGACTCCTGAACAAAATGGGGTATCAGAAAGAAAACATAGAAATATACGAGAACTTGGCCTTACAATGATGTTTCATGCAAATCTTCCAAAGAGGCATTGGCTTGACTGCTTTGTCACTGCTGTCTTTCTTATAAATCGGCTGCCTACACCCACGTTGGATATGGACTCCCCTTTTTTTCGACTTTTCGAAAAACAACCAGATTACTCCATGCTTCGTGTCTTTGGTTGCAGGTGTTTTCCCTTTCCAGGGGATTATGCAAAAACCAAGTTGGATCCCAAATCTCTTCCTTGTGTTTTCTTGGGTTATCACAACAAATACAAAGGGTATAAATGTTTATATCCACCAACTGGGCGAGTTTACATATCACGTCATGTAGTTTTCGATGAGGCCACCCTCCCGTATGTTAATCCAAGTTCTCTTTATGTATCAACTCATGAAACAGGGGAATTCGACACATTCACTGAACATGCAGATTCAATACGTCCAGCTGATGCATTTGACATTCAAACTAATGTCAAGGATCAAAATTTCGTTTCGAGGGTCGTTTCAGTTAGCTTAGAAAACGAAACGTTTCGGAAATATTTCGAAATGTTTCGAAAATATTTCAAAAGTGACAAATATTAAAATAATAAAATACAATCTTTTGTATAAAAATTATACACCTTTTATAAAAATTTTAAATTCGGATAAATACAACTTATTATTTAGATATGTAGCATTGTGTTTTGGTGTATTTTTCTATGTTTCAGTGTGTTTTAATTGTAATAATAGTGTTTCGTTATTCTACTAGTGTTTCGTTTCGATTCTTTAAAAAACAAAAATGTTTCGGCCGTTTCGATGGAAACAAACCGAAATTTTGTTCCTTTGACTATTGTATGGTTTTCTCCATGTCTTACAGATGGGTCTACATCTACTTCAAGTCCTTGTGAAATTTCAAGTGCATCACTCGCTGGTTTTGATCCAACAGAACCTACGAGAGTGAATGTTGTGGCAAGAGATGACGGTCCATCTTCCTCATGTGTTGACTGCAATCAAATAATGCCTAATCAACCCACTGATCATGAATCTGCTCAACAACAAGATCGTCTACCCAACTCCAGTGTGCTATTGCCTTCTCTTGATGGCACCAATGCCAATGACCAGTCTTGCAACTCTCAACTAGACATACAAAATTTATCATCTCTTGGTGACACCTATGCTGCACCTGATGATCTCACTCTTGGTCTTCCTACAACCACTCCGGTAGTCCCACATTCTATTGAGACTCAAGCTTCCACACCACCTGTACCTAACCCTTCCTCACCCCAAACTTCACCTAGTACATCTTCTAGTGAAGGTGGGCAACCAATGGCTACACGCTATATGCATGGGATTACCAAGCATAATCCACGGTTTGCATGTGTGCATGAAGTTTCTATTCCAAAGGAGCCCTAATCTGTTAAATCTGCTCTTGCACATCCAGGTTGACGGGCAGCAATGGGGGAAAAACTTAATGCCTTGCATATTAATAACACATGGAAGCTTGTTCCACGTTCTTCTAATATGAATGTGGTGGGTAGTAAGTGGGTTTTCAAAACCAAACTCAAACCAGATGGTTATCTTGATCGCCTTAAGGCTTGTCTCATAGCAAAAGGGTTTTGGTCAAATTGAAGGCGTTGATTTTTTCGAAACCTTTTCTCCTGTTGTTGAGCCAGGTAGCATTCATCTTGTTCTCAGTATAGCCACTATTAAGGGATGGGATATTTGTCAACTTGACGTGAAAAATGCATTTCTTCATGGATTTCTAAAGGAGTCAGTATACATGGAGCAGCCCCCGGGCTTCAAGGATTTTAGCCTTCCATCTCATGTTTGTTATCTTCAAAAGGCCCTTTATGGTTTAAAACAAGCTCCACGAGCTTGGTTTGATCGCCTTAGCAAGTTTCTCTTAACCATTGGTTTCTTTTGTAGCACAGCTGATCCATCCTTGTTTATTTGCCATTCATCAAGAGGTACACTTCTCCTCCTTATTTATGTTGATGATATAGTCTTGACCGGAGATAATTTTGAGTATCTAGACTGGTTTATTTCACAATTGGGTCATGAATTTGCTATTAAGAATCTCGGCTTTCTTCATTACTTTCTTGGGATAGAAGTCCATCATTCTTCTCATGGACTTTTTCTTGCTCAAGCTAAGTATGCACGGGATCTTCTTGATCGTGCTCAAATGACGAATTGCAAGCTCATCTCTACTCCTATGGCTACTAAAGACCGAAAAATGAGCACTGATGATACTCCTTGCCCGGATCCTACTTTCTATTGTAGTATTGTGGGTGCACTACAATATCTTATGTTTACTCGACCAGATTTGTCATTGAGTGTGAACTTTGTTTGTCAATTTATGCATGCCCGACCGTTGGGCATTATCAGATTGTGAAACGTATTCTTCGTTACATAAGTGGCACACTTGACTATGGCACTCCTATTTTGTCACACAATTCGTTAAATCTTTATGCATTTTATGATTCGGATTGGGGTGGATGTCCCAATACAAGATGGTCTACAACAGGTTTTTGTACATTTCTTGGTAGCAATTGCATCTATTGGAGTGCGAAAAAGCAAAATTCCATTGCTCGGTCGAGTGCCGGGGCTGAATTCCGTGCACTTCTACTACAGTGGAGTTGACGTGGCTGTCCTTTATTTTGCGTGACATTGACATTTGCCTTGATAATCCACCAATTCTTCATTGTGACAATATTAGTGCTTTGTGCATGACTCGCAATCCTGTTTTCATAGTCGTTCCAAGCACATAGAGCTTCTGTACCATTATGTCCGAGAACAAGTTGCATGTGGGTCTCTCCTCATTCACTTTGATCCCTCTTATGACCAACTGGCAGACATCTTTACCAAGCCACTCCCTCGGTTTCAGTTCATTCATCTACGAACCAAACTTGGTCTCTGCCCACGCTCAAGTATGAAGGGGGAATGATAGAGTTGAAGACTTGGACTATAGCAATCGGTCTAACCGTATAGAGTCGTCAAAGGATTTCCACAGAGTCAAAGATTCCAGCAAATCTGTCAGTAGCATGTGCATTGTGTTATGCTAAAATTTCTCTCTAGATTTTTCCACTTTCCATTTTATTTCTATATTGTAAATTAGGAATGCTATGATCAAGGGATTAGATATACTGTATCTTTGATTTGGATGTACACATGATTGTATAAATAATATACAGAACTCTCAACTCTGTGTCTGAGAGTGAGAGCAGTTCCTCCAAACTTGTCTTAAGTTTATAAGATCGACCCATTTTCTTCTCCCTCTTTTTTTACACTACGAAAGGAGTAAGGATTGAGAGGCGTACTGATAGTATTAATCTACCTCATTCCTTTATAGTTCAGCTACCTGCTACTACATGTTATAATAATTAATCTTCTAGACTTACAAGTCCTAACTAACAATCAACTACACCAGAGAATATGGTTCTTCCAGAAATGCTATGGAAACCAACTACTCCACCTGTAGTTCGTCTTACAATTATGAAACCTTATTGGAGATTACCTTAATTTAGGCCTTAATCACCTGCCGGTGGGTTCTTGCGTCACCCATGAACACGTAATGACGCTGAGATCATCAATTTTATAAGTATTGCTACTCCCTCCTCCATTGGACATCTCTTGAAAAAATAGTGACGGTGTTTCCACAGTTTACTTGACAAAATGTATAATAACTGGTTGACTGTAGACCATAAAGAAGGGAAAAGAAAAAAATGTATATATTGATTACTATTTCAATAGTCTGATAATCTCAAGCATTGATGCTGTGGAGCATGTTGTCGTATTTCTATGCTTGTTTGTAGCCTTTTAGTGGCAAAGGAACTAGATTCATCTTGACTGCATACATAGCAAACTGAAGAGGCTATTGGAAGGTTTCCTGAAAAATCTGCTGTTAATTGAAGAATGATGAGTAACCTGGAATGGGAGACCATGCAAGGTAAGGGTGTAAACGAATCGAGCTGATTAGTGGGCTATTAGTAGGCTGTTTATGTTTGGATTGAAAATCCTAATGAGTGAAAATGTTTTCAAGCTTGGTTTATTTAATTTTCAGATGAATCTCAAACAAACTTTAATTAGGCTAATTATTAGTAGTTTGAATTTTTTAATGTATATAAGTTCATCGAGTTGAGTTTGAATCGAACTTAAAAAATTAACGTGCTTTAAAATATGTGCTAGCTTGATTTGTTTGCATAAGGGGTCGATCTCGAACAATTTGAAGGTGAACGGAGTTTATGTAATTTGATTCCTTTTACAATATTAATGCAATGACCAAGTAACAAAACCTTCAAGAAAAAGGAAACCAAATCATATAATGTCATTTATTGTAACTTGTAAGGTTCCACAACGGATACAGACATGGTAGGTATTTCTTGAAAATGGTAACAAATCCAAATAAAAAAACATCTATCATTAGTCAACGTGATACAAGGAATTATTATTTCATTTATAAGGTATCAATCCCATAATAAATGGAATGGAAATCTCCTAAATAATCTGGATCCAATAGCAGCTACCTTCGTCTGGCTCTAAGCTACATTTTTTTTTTTTTTTTATGAACAACAAAGAGCATGTATTAAATAAAAAGGGAGGTGGAATCCACAAGCCATGAAGGCTTTACAGAAGACTAGCCACCCAAATACACCAGTAGTTGATAAGGGTTCAACTGACAAATATAAATACAAATACAAATGAGCAAACTGCCACAATGGGAACCTACACCAAAAGAGAAGAATCTAGCTGTTTAATTACATCAATATGCAAATAGAAATCTGAAGTTCTGATAGACCACTCCCTTGTCATGGCTTGGAGCCATAGTAAGACATGATTTTTGGCCGTAGCCCCCTTGACAAAAAGTCCACCACACCATTGCTTCACCACGTCCTTCTTGGAAAAAAAAAAAACATGCAGAACCAATACAGAATTAGTTTTCACAATGAGATGATCAAGACCTCGGTTGAGAACCAAGCAAATTCCTTCCCGAACCGCCCAGAATTCCGCTAAAACATCAGAAGCAATACCCACATTTCAACGCAATAAGCCCTTTAAGAGTGAGAATTCTTCTGTCAGTCGCACGTAAGCAAGCAATCCAACCATGCAAGGCTATTACAACTTCTAGTCGATTAAAATATCACCCCATGGTAGTGGTGCATTTGCAATCCAATTGTAAATCTCATTTCAATAGGAAACTAGAATACAGAAACGATTATATGAACACTTCAATTTTCAATCCCCAAGAAGCATAAAAAATTTTATTTGGTTATTTGGTTGCAAATCCTATTGAAATACCTTGCTTTGCTTCAAAACTTCATAGCTTTGGAGTAAATGACTCATTCAAAGATTACTTTAATGGATGCAAAAACCTAACCACATATTAGGTACAGCTCCTAGTAGACTATATAAAGTTAGATAGAATACTAGAATTAATTAACATTAAATCATATAATATACTATAAACGATAATAATTAAAAGGAACCTTTCTATTAAATTGAAAAAAAAAACACTAAAAACATAAGCATTACCTACCTACAAATACCTTCCACGCATGATGATTTCCGCTCCCACCCAGTTTGTAATCAATTTGCTTCGACCTTTTCACCTTCCTATGCTGGTTTCCTTTAACAATTCTAATAAACCATACGACAATCATGAAAAAATAACATTTATATAAAATTAACACAACCCTAAAAACATAAGCATCACTTACCTAAAAAAGCCATCCATTCATGATGATTTGTGCTGCCACCCAGTTCATAATCAATTTGATTCGATCGTTTCACCTTCCTACGCTTTTTTCCTTCAACAATTCTAGCAAGCCATTTTGGTCTTCCAGTTAAGAACAAAAGATATCCCATAACCAATCCAATTACTATTCCACATCCATACCCCATTAGCAAGGCTTCCCAAATAAGTTCACTTGCAAAATCCAAATCATCTTCTTGTTGCAATATTAGTGGTGGTTGTGGTTTTGCCTCAATGTCTTCACATTCCTTTGATAGTGGAAATCCACATAATCCCAAGTTCCCAGCATATGAATCATTCTGAAATGTATCCAATTGTGTGCTTTGTGGTATTGGTCCAACTAGATGATTTTTTGAAAGGTTTAGGACTGCAAGAAATGTTAGACTTGTTAGTTGTCCTGGAATCTCCCCAGTGAGTTGGTTTGAAGAAAGGTCTAACGATTCAAGCATTGTAACATTTCCCAATGATGGTGGAATAGGACCCATAAGGCTATTATGAGATAAATTTAGCAATCGAAGTGCTTGTAGCCTTCCAATGACATTGGGAATCTCTCCTTTGAATTTGTTGTTAGAGAAGTCGATTGTCGTGAATACAGTTAGAATATTCACTAGTTCAGTGACCACCCCCTTCAAGACAAGCTCTACAGAATCTCGATAATAGCTTTGCCCCATATAGTTCAATTGCTTTTTAGTTCTGTCGACATTCCTCATGGCTTTGAAATTGTGAAAATATATTGATGGCAAAAAGCTAGTGAACTCATTGTGAGCGAGGTCAAAGATTCGAAGCTTAGGGAAGGGAACAATCATTTTGGAATTGCCTATAGGACCATGAAATCTATTGGACCGCAAGACAAGAACCTGCAACTCTGGAAGAGTCTCCACCCAGTTGGGGAATGTATCATTTATCTTGTTGTTTCCCAAGTCTAGAACTTCCAAGCACTTACAATTGGCTAATGATGGCGGCACTGGTCCTTCCAAAAGATTGCCATTCAAGTTAAGATTCCTCAATCGATTGGCCTCTGCAAATGTTGTTGGAATAATCCCATGAAATCCATTCATCCGAAGATCTAACACCGAGAGAAATTTGCTAGAGTTTCCTAAACATTGTGGAATTACACCACTCAAGTTGTTATAAGACAAATCAAGAATGTCAAGGGAACTCAAATTGCAAACAGATGAAGGGATGTCTCCCGTGAGTTTATTGTGTGAGATGAAAAAGTAAAATGTGGAGAGTGGTGGAATTGGGAGTGAACCTTGAAGGTAGTTATGGGAAAGATCCAAGAAAGTAAACGAAGTTTCCCCAACCCATTTTGGAATCTGGCCATGAATATTGTTGTTGGAAAGATCTAGTTGCTGGAGATTCTTAGAGTTTCTTAAGAAATTCGGGACCTTGTTTATGTTGCAAGAGGACAAATACAATGACAAAAGGTTGGGGAAGGTAGTGTTGGCATTGCTCCCAGTGCCTACTGAGAGATTATTATGAGAAAGATCAAGGTACTCGAGTTTTTTTATGTTTGAGAATAATTGTAGATCCACAACACCACTCAAATTATTTGATGAAAGGTAAAGGCATGTCAAGTTTACAAGTTTCGAAATTGACTGCGGAATGGGGCCCTGTAGTTCATTATTACTCAGCACAAGGTACTCTAATTCTGATTTATGCTGAAACTCTGGAATTTGACCAATCAGTTGATTAGAACTCATATACAATTCTACCAATGACAGAAGCCCAGTTATGTTGGAGGGAATGGGACCTGTTAGTGCATTATTCGAAATGTCTAGGTAAACAAGTTGTGTCAGGTTGGCCATCGAGAGTGGTAATTGGCCATTCAAACAGTTTTCTCTAAGAGTTAAAAACTCTAGCTTTATGAGCTTACCAAATGAGTTGGGAAATTGGCCTTTGAGATTGTTGCTGGAAAGACTTAATCTTGTGAGTTGCTTAAGATTTGAGAGAGTATGAGGTACCTGACCGCTGAAACTGTTTCCTGATAGGTCTATTTCATTGATCTGTGTAAGATTCCCGAGTGATTCAGGAATGGATCCTGAGAATTTGCAGTATGAGAGACTCAAATAATTCAAGGACTCGAGATAGCCAATGGAATTGGGTAGTTCTCCAGATAAACTGGTTGTTGAGAGATCCAACTCCTTGAGGGAACTATTGTTGCTCCAGTTTACTTTGGGTAAGTTGCCAATGAGATCACTGTTACCTTGTAAATTGAGTTTTTGCAAGTTTGGAAGGTTGAATAGGTCATCTGGTAAGTTTCCCAACAATCCGGTCCAGCCAAGGTCGAGAGTCGTTAAGGAAGAGAAGGTCATCAAGGAATTGGGTAAAGCTGAAGAGATGTTTACTTGGGTAAGGACAAGTTCTTGTAATTGGGTTAGGTTTTGCATTATCATTTTGAAATTGTGTGGTTCAAGGCTCAGCAATCCATCCCAAGAAGAGAGATGAAGTGAAACAAGTTTGGACAAGTGGGAGATTTCTGATGGGATTAAGCCTGAAAAACTAGAATAAAAGAGGCTCAAATGTGTCAAATTCACAAACCGGCCAAATGCAGACGAAATGTAGGAGTGATTGAAGTCATTGTAGCTGAGATTGAGCTTTTGAAGGTGAGAGAGTTGGAAGAGGCTGCTATTGGGATGGATGGTCCCATAGAGCTGGCTACAACTGAGGTCTAGCCCAATCACATGACCTGTCAAAACATCACACGTGACCCCGTCCCAGGAACAACAATCAAGAGTACTTTCATTCCAAGACATCGTCTTTGGATAAGAAGAATCACAGCCGAAAGAAGCATCACTGTTTATAGTAACCATACGCTTAAGCTGCAGCAACGCTAACCTCTGATCGCGAGGACACAAATAGCTTGAAGAAGAAGAAAAGGAGGAGGGAGATGAAGAAACAACACTATATCGCAAGATATAGCAAAGGAATAGGAAAAACCTTACAGATTGCCCCATTTTCTTCGCCCTTCCTCTATTTTTTTTCCCCAGAAAGGATAATGGATTGAGAGGCACTGTTAGTATTATTCTAGCTCATTCCTTTATAGTTCAGCAAGCCAGCTCCAACAAATTATAATAATGAATCTAAAGACTTGAAGAGTTTTCAGGATTGGCTCGACTTAGAACTCTTGACTAACGATCATCTGTCGACTAGAACCACCAATCAAGCTAGAGGAGGGTAGACCTAAGAGAGAAAAGAGTAGCACCACTGTCAAAGTATGTTTGGCGAGCTTTTTCTCTTTGTAATTTTCTATCATCCCATCGTAATAGCATACCAGAAAAGATGCTTCTTCTAGAAATGCAATGGAAACCAACTACTCCACCTGTAATTCGTCTTACCACTGTGAAACCTTATTGGAGAGATTACCTTAATTTAGGCCTTAATCACTAGCCAGTGGGTGCTTGCGTCACCCATGAACACGTAATGATGCTGAGATCACCATTTTTATAAGTATTCCAACTCCCTCATTCATTGGACACCTCTGGAAAAAAAATAGTGATGGTCTTTCCACAGTTTACTTGACACAATATATAATTACTAATTGATTGTAGACCATAAAAAAGGGAATATATATATATATATATAGCGATTACTAATTCAAATAGTCTGATAATCTCAAGCATGTTGATGCTTTGGAGCCTCTTATTATATTTCTGTGCTTGTTTGTACCCTTTTACCAGTGCAGGAACTAAAAGTTCCTCTTGAATGTGTATATAGGAAGTGAAAGGCTGTTGAAAGGTTACCTGAAACTGCTACGGGAGTTGGAAGTACGATGAGTAACCTGGAAAGGAAGATCATGCAAGGACCAACTAACAAAACCTTCTAGAAGTTGGAAACCAATTCATAGTATGTTGTATACAGATTCTGGAAATTCATATTCATTATATACACATTCAAGAAGTGAGCCCAGAGTTCACCTCCTCCTTTTGTATCTTTCATCATTTTCTCAATGAAATTCTTTTGCTTTTCAAAAAAACAAAAATATTATGTTATGAGATTCCAGAATCAATACAGGCATGCATGGTATGTATTTCTTGAAAATGGTAACCATTCAAAACCAAAATAAAAAGGTAATGCTATACACAATCACATTTCTTAATCTTTTTTTTTTAACTCATAGACAAAAAGATGTAGAACTTTCATTGGTAAATTTATGTGAAACTCATTTCACTTGTGTCTAAGAATGGTAAACGTACCTAAGGCGATTGACCTACGAGTCACTTATTAAAATATGTTACCAATTTCTAGGAAATGTGCCATATTTTATTATTTAACCGTCTAGAGACTTGACTAGTATAAAATGAACATTTTGCGTAGAATTTTGTATGCAGATTATAGAAAATTTCCACCTTATATTCGTTTCCTGCATATCATATTCATCAAATGGTCCTAAAGCAATGACCCATCAACAAGAAGATGCTGGTTTCTGTATAATGACGAGGAAGAAAAACAAAAGAAACACAGTTTGCCTTTTGATGTGCAAAGCATCTTTGTGTTGGTGAAGAAATAAAAAATAAAAAAAAAAAAGACCATTCAGATCAAAGAACAACTTGTGAGCTTTTTCTCACAACTTTCTTTGAGTCTGTGTTGGATAGTCCATAGTAATTGGATGCAATTCATTCATGTCAAGCTCAAATGAATTGATCTACTCATTAATGAAATAAAAAAGACCATCCAGATCAAAGTACAACTTGTGAGTTTTTTCTTGCAACTTCCTTTGAGTCTGGGTTTGATAGTCCATAGTAATTGAATGCAATTCATTCATGTCAAGCTCAAATGAATTGATCTACTCATTAATTTTAAATCTATATGCACTTTTTTTTTTTCCTCTAGTCTCGTCCAGCCAATACCCATGTAATTTAGTAGTATTTGGTTAGCTATCTAGTACTTCGGTTTCTCCTAATGACATGGTGGATTTATATTAGGGTTTATATGCATGTGTTTATTAGGCTGTTATAAAGTTGTGATTGTTGGACTTTCTCCAAGAAGGCGTGTGTCCAATTGGAGATATATTTCTCATAATGTAATTATTTTCTATCTATTGTAAAACCAAAACAAAAAAAAAAAAAGTTTTCATCCTTTTAGTGTTTGATTCAAAAAATTAAGTAGCAAAGGAAACACACTTTAATCTAGTGAAGCATATTTAAGGAATGAGCATTTATTATTACTAGAAAATTTATATATAATTTATTATCAGAATGATGAGGTTGAATTGAAGTCATTCACTTTAAAACAAAACATTCTTTATAATGACTTTTAATTAAAAATGTTACTGTCACATTATTCTATATAAATTTTCTGAAAGAATAACATTTTCCGTACATGAGTTATCCAAACATGTAAAGCTATGAAAGCTTCTCTACAGTCTCTCTGCTAAGGTGGGTGATAGATACATCATACACCTGAGATTCTCAATGGAAAATCGAAGTAGTAATGCAAAACAAAGCTATGAACATTATACAGTGTTCAATTGCTAATCCAACGAAATATGCCATTTCAAACATCTTTCTTCTACCCACCAAGTCTTAACCAATCCTATTCAACGCTTTTACCTTCTCAGTAGAGTTCAACAATTTTTTCTAGTTAAGAACAGAAGATATCCAATAAATCAATGCAAATATTATTTTGTTTGGAACTTGACTACTACATTTAAAGACCCGATGGGATGAAGCGCATGAGAACAATTCTTATACACCGTACTGAAATAACCCAATCATGTCTCATATTATAGATTGGGCTCACTAGGATGCATGGTAACATATCCCTTATACATACCTAGAGTATTGGTGGTAGTTGCCGCTGTGATGCCTCTTCAAATTGAAGATTGGGTGATTAGACCATTAAGGTCTAATGTTCAGGTCGTGCTAAGTGCCTTTTTTGGGCCTAAAAACAACATTTACTGCCCAAATGGATGAGTTTGTAAAAATTTCGTGACTCGATAAAGGAAACTTTTCAACAGAACAATTACAAGACTAGCCGATTGTGTATATATAGTTCAACGCCTTGTTTCAAGACTATCTTGAATTCAATGATATGACCACAAAAAAAAAAAAAAAAAAACCAATACGACAATCAAGGAATTAACAAAAAGAAGATTAACTAAGAAAGTTTTATTAGTGGCCAAAATACAAGGAATTTGACTGTCAAAATAGTTTTAGAAATTCACCTTACACCTACTCCTACTAGGACTTGTGGGAGATCCAAATTTTACTTGGATCATGGATAATTTCATATCTATGTTTTTCACATCTATTTATAGCCTTAAAAGGTATCCAGCTATAGTTGTCAATGCCATACATGTTTCATTTTTTTTCCATTGATACAGTGCGTACTGTTTTCACCAATAAAATTCTTTCAAGGTAAAATAAATGTGTTATCGTACCTAAACATACATTAAAAATTACTTAAAAGACATTAAATGTCTTGTCAATGTCCAATACAAGTCCTAATATACATTTATTATTAAAATATAATAAAAATAATTATTTTAAAATAAATTATAAAATAAATAAGTACTATTCTTTAATTCCAACATTGGTCGGTACAACTCGGAATGGCATTGGCTGGTACAGAAGTCCATTTTATGGAACAATAACATTTTTCATACATTACATATATATATAGAAGTCAATTACCTTATTGTTGATTAGGAAAAAAAATTTTAGGTTGTTACTAATAGTCCTTCTGAATGAATTTTCTGACTTCGGGCTTTACTTCACACTCTACTCACTATTTTAAGTATTTTACAATGTCTGAACGACTTTACAGCCGTTGATTTTTACAGATAAAATTCTCCTTGATGCAATATGTAAAAACATCTCAAGCATTGGCATGAGCTCAGCCCAGCCTGGATAGGGCCGAAAAATTTTTTCTATCATCATCTCAAACAAAAAATAGTTGTTTCATGGGTGGGGGTGCATCTTTTTCAAATTTAATATTTCGAGTTCAAAATCTCCTAAATAGTTCTTTTACAAGATTAATACAATATATTTAATGTTAACTTTTTAGATTGGCTACTTCTGAGCAAAAGTACTTTGTATGTAATTATAGCATTTAGATAGATGTGTCAAGTGTAGAAATGAATTACGATGCTGTAGCAAAGATAAAACAAAGAGGTTGAAGAAACTATAGACTGTTCAAACGGCTTACTTAAACATTCGAACGGCGGGCCAAACCATTCAAAAGCACAACAAAGTATTGCACTTCGACTTTTACGCAATATCAATTTAAGAATCATTTCCTACTTCAAGATACACTTCATCAAAGTTGTACAAACACTCCAAACTCTATATAAATGCTCTAAAGACCTCATAATTGATACACACAATCAAAGAGGTCATTTAACTATTCAGAGAGCTTATTGTACTTTCATGTTTATTGGAGTATTTTTCTTTTGGGCAAACAAACAACTTCACACATATCGTCTTTGACAGATTTCAACGATTGACGTCGATAGCACGAGAGAACAGTGAATCGTGAGTATCTAACGAGTAAATTTAAAACTTCTACCATAGTTATTGATCAATGCGGAATTATGTATTAACAGGTTGGGCTATAAGTTTATTCTTATAGCTGTTTAAAGTTTATAGTTCTAAGTATATTAGTGGCCCCGTGCTTTTTTTCTGCTTGATAGGATTTCTATACTAAAATCATGTGTGTTTTGTCTTTTTACTTTACTGTTTTAAAATTATATATGGGATTCACATACCTTAATAATTGACCTATTCATATAGTTAAAGACTTAGATTAATTAATCTATATAGGTAAATCTATGCTCCTAGTCTTTTTTATTAAATATTAAAAATAATATATTATAATACTAATATTTTTAGATATATGCGTTTATAGTAACTGTATCTGTAATAGTGAAATCTTTTTGGATCAGGCTGGCTTAAAGAGTTTATTTCAAGTCCGGCTCCATTACGCCTGCTAACTTTTTCAAACCTAGCCTTAGACTTACAAATATCCCAAACCCAACAAAACATGGCTGCCAAATCCACCCCTCCATGAAATAGACCTTTGAAATTAGGCCTTAATCCCATATTTTGGAAAACCCACGTTTTGACCTAAAAAAATAACAGGGCTAATATATAAATGGTTAGAAGGATGTCGCCATTATGTGGTGATCGGTTTATGCAAGTTACAAAACTGATCACAGCAAATTATCATACTAATCCCAATCTTATTTGGAAAAAAAAAACTTATCATACTAATGAATTACTGAATTTTTTTTGGATTGCTTGGTATTACTTGGTATTACTCTGTTTCCTGAGTTCATTGAAATTACCAATATAACGTTAAACGGTTTCACATACCAAATCAAGTGTTTGCTTTTATTATAGTATACAAATATAGACTAGTCTTGTATTTATTTTTTTTTTTTTTGTTAAATTATTGTTTTAGTGGTTTGAGTGAATCTTTTCCAAATCTTAAGATTACGAGCTCAAATCTCATGAATATTTATTTTACAAAACTGATATTAGACATTTTAATATTATCAATAATATAGTATGACAATAATATTTACTTATGGAATAATGTAAACATTTTGGATCAGGCTGGCTTAAAGAGTTCATCTCAAGTCCGGTCCCATTACATCTATAAAAATTTCAAGCCCAGCCTTACATATTATCCCAAACCCAACCAAACATGGCCGCCAGGCCCACCCCTCAGTAGAATAGACCTTTCTTTAGGCCTTAAGCCCATGTTTTGGAAAGCCCACATTTTGACATTAAAGACAACAAGGCTAGTATTTACATGGTTAGAAGCACACGCAATACGTGGATAACTCAACCCAGGGTGTCGGACCCAAACTGAACCGAACCTATAACAGTATGAGACCGAATAGAATTTGTGTGTTTGAGATTTTTGTAAAACTGAGATCTGTAGAAGGCAAGGCAAGCTACTCAAGATGTTTTAGGAGCACATCAATGTTGTATAGCTTGCAAGAAATTTCATTAGCCTTCGCTCTTCAGACTTCAAAGGATACAAAACAGTGCCATCTTCAAGAGAAGAATTCTACATGATTTCAGGAAACTTGTCTCGCCTTAAAATCTCTATCTTTTGTAAACTCATATGGAACCAACCCCTTGCAATCCCTATCTTTTGTAATTCAATGCATAAGTACAAAGAGTATGGTAGAAATGGGCTAGGCCGGGCTTGCACAGCTTTTAGTATTTCATTGGATAGTCCAAACACAGCTCATGCTGCCATTAGGGTTAACCTGACCGTCCCAAGCCCGGGCCTAACAAGTCCTATAGTGCCCAGGTGTAACATTTTCCTTGCAGAAGTCAAACTCTTATGCAGCATACCTTCATCTATTTTAAGGGCCACCAGAAATGAGCGCTTTCGGACACAAAAAAAAGTTACCCATGGCCCACGTCTATTTTGTGAGACGGAATAAGGGAATAAGTAATCTCAAGACAGTTGCAGGCTAATTTTATAGTTTGATCTTTAATTCCCAATTCTCGGATTGTTTCCCGACCTCTTAGGAATTATTAAAAACAAATTTTCTTTTGATTATACTATCAAGAGTGTCCAAATCAGCTCATGCCAACATCAACTAATCCTCGTCCACATCAACTCATGCCAACATCAACTAAACCTCTCCTCGATTTAATCAAAGCAGACCATCTATGTCAAGACTAAAAAGATTTAAGAAATATTATTCTTTTACAATTTAGCCCCAAAAAAATTGCCAAGTCGTTACTTTCTCGTTTAGGTCTTCATCTAGATGAACTTTTCTCTTTTCTCATTTTGAGTGTTGGTGGACTTCCTCTTCCGGCCCATCAAGCTCGTCCTCGTGGATGGAGGATTCATCCAAGAGGCAGGTCTTACTAGAACCCTTCTCGGAAACTAAAATGGAGGGCGCGTTGCCACCAAGAGATGTCCCATGCCACCTTTCGTGAACAGCTATGCTCGAGAATGGTGATATAGCTCCGAATAAGCCACTGTTTCATTCCCGACTCAAAATCCATGAAGACTTTAAGGGAGAGAAAATAAGGTATATATACCACACACTTTGCTGCATCGAGACAACTGCACGTTACATCATACTAGCACGATCAAATGGAGACGAAACCCCCTTGTATAGATTGGTACATGTTGGGTGGTAGCACTTTATACTAGTATAATAGTAATTAAGTTAAGGGTTTTTTCCTTATTAGTAAAGTAGCTCGAGGTCAAAAAATTAGAATACAATCTAGAAGATCTAGTTGAATGGTGGAAGAATCTATGCATTTGTTAGGAATCAACAAATTTCAATATTGTCTCTATCTTCACTGGGCTAAACTTTTGAATTGTTTAATCTATTATTACCTCGACTCTTTTTTACACAATCAAATATGGTATAAAACCAGACATGAGATTAATAATTCAATCATGCAAACAAACAAACGTGACCATAGACAAGCATGCCAAGTCCATTCTAATACATTCAAACAAAGTATAACCAACAAGTGATAAGGACAATCACCATATTGAATGCAACTCAAACACGCATTTCTTGTGACTTATAACTAGCCGATTCAATTCCTGCAGAGTTCTAATGTGTTAAGTTCCATGCATGGATATAATGTTTTCAAGCCCACGATAAATCGATTCAACTGCTGTTGCTTCAATTCATGTCTGAACTAAAAACTTAAACAACCCAGAAATAATACCCTTAAGCTTGTGATTTGATAGTCCACTTCAAGCCCTGCACATCCAAAAATTCGTTCCATCAGTGCTAAGAAGTGTTTGGTTACGTTTCAAAAGGCAGAAAAATAAAATTTGATATTAAAAACTCACTCCATAAACTCTTTTCGAAAACTTCATTAGAAATTTTTTTCTGATAATACCTCAGTTTCTGAGGAAAAAAAAAACTTATATATTATATTCAAAATTTTCAAAAACTATTTTCATGAAAAAATGGAAGCAATATGAAAACAATATTGTTTTTGTGATTGATAGTCCAATTCAAGCCCTACACATACAAAAATTCAATCCATCAGTGCTAAGAAGTGTTTGGTTACGTTTTCAAAAATTAGAAAAACAAAAACTGATATGAAAAACTCCTTCCGTAAACTACTTTCAAAAACTTCATCGGATTTTTTTTTTTTTTAAAATACCTCAGTTTTAGAAAAGAACTTATATATTATATTCAAAATTTTCAAAAACTATTTTTTATAAAAAAAAGTAAAGCGATACGAAAACAATATTTGAACTTTTCTTGTCTTTCAAAAACGATATATTACCTTTTAAATTCTATGAAAATTGAAGCCGGGGATCCATTGGCGAATGCTCCAAAGGAAGTTTGGACGAGAACCATGGTGGTGCCATCCCCGGAAGCTGGCCCTATCAACAATCTTAACTCGAATTATCTGGTTGGGAATGCAAGTGTTGGGCACAACCCCACTAATGGACCTAACCAGGTATATATTTGCCACTCCATTGATTCAAGGAAGGTGGTGCTCTGGCCCAACCGGCCTTCAAAGAAAGAACCAAATCTACAGCAATCGCTCATCGGCTCCTCCACTTATCTCCATCCCCAAATGTTATAATACGTCTATTACTAGAACCATTACAACTTTTCTTCCTGGTGTTGATCAACTCTTGAGCTATCTTTAGAAACTCTGTAACATGCCTAGAACTTCTCCGTCTCCCCATGTGTGGGAGACCCGCCATGCAATTGAATGCCAGCCATTCCCTTCCTTCACGCCCAATCTTCATTTTCTTCATCTCGGGCACCTACCCTTCCATGTCCATCTCCTCAACCTTTAATTGCATGCCAGAAGAATAGGCATGTTCGTAGAGCAGCTTTTTTTGGCCGAACCCTATTTTTCAAAGGCAACTTCTTTCCACAACTCAAAATGTGCAACCAATTAAAATTGTGTTTTTCAAATCACTGACTTCATCAGAAATGTGTTTTAGCCACGTTCACTTCTCTCACTCAGGTGGCCATAGTTGAACAATGTGTTGGCCCAAGTAGGCAAGTCAAGAAGAGGTGAATTGGATTTTATAAAATTAATAGCAAACAATCTAATTAAAAATCAAACAAGTAAATAATAAGATACAATGCAAGCAAGTGTTATGAGCAAGGAAGAAAAACAAAGTAAAAAATGAAGAATGAAGGCACAAAAATTTTACAGAGGTTTGGCCAACTCTTACCTACGTCCTCTCTTTCTCGATCATCTCGAAGATATTCTACTATGTAAATTCCCTTATACAGTTGATGATTTTGCTCCAAGTGTCCAACTCACTTTTACAAGAACTATTATCAAGTTCTCAAAATCCCTGAGTGATTTTGTCCAAACTTCATTCAAACGTACAAGTTTACAAACCCACCCAACAATAGATGAAAGTGGTACAATGAATAACTCTATCTCAAAGAGTAGATAAGTAAATTTTCAGCTCATTCGAGAACCTCCCAAATGAATAAAAACAGAGTATAAGATGTACGAGATTAAATCTCACTTTCTAACACTTGATCTTGTGTTCTTCAACTCAATAGATGTGTTAGGAATCTTCTATATATAACCTTGAGTTGATTATAGCCGTTGATTGTGGATGGGAGACCATTTGATGCAAGATTACATTGTTATAACGGTAAAAAATAGAGCGATTGGAGCCTAAGTGTTAAAACCTGACTTCATGTGTCGATACATTAAGTCTGCATTTTTCAGATTTTGTTCACTGTCTTCATACGTCGACACCTGACTTTCATGTGTCAACACATGTCCATCCATTCTTCAGATTTTGACCACTGTTTTCATATGTCTACACTTCAAATTCATGTATCGACACATCAGCCCAAAAAACTTAATTTTTGTGGATTTTGTCCAATCTTCTCCATTATTTTCAAGTTCTTCAAGAGTCATCCAAATAAGTTTTCTAAGGCTTAAAAACACTTCTTCAAGGTATGTTGACTTCAAGAACACCTTCAATCTCTTCGAGATGAATTCACTCCGTTTTAATTTTTTATAGAGTTCTTCAATCAACATTACTTCTTCTATTGATCCAAGTCTTCTTCAAAATCTTCAAGAAAGCTTCCAAGACTTGAAATTTCTTTTGTTCAACTAATCTTCTATTCTTCTTTGAACATCTTCAATCTCTTTACTTGATCTTCATCATCTTAATTTCTTCTAAGATTTTTCAATTAATATAAGTTTTTCGATACATTCAAGACTTCAACACAATCTTCAATAAAACTTTTAAGTCTTGTGATTTCTTATCACTAAATCTTCAATGTAGAAGGTATGAGCACTTGTTGCCGATCTCCTTCATCTTTTAAATATCTTCAATCTATAAGATGAACTTGTTGAATGTGTCAATCTATCATGCTTATCATCCTTCCATCCTTCTTGATTCTTCAATATCTTTTTTTGTGACAAGGATAAACTTATCGAAACAGAAACTTGCTCCCCCTTTCTTTTATGCTTTATGCCTCAAAGCATTTTCCATATTCAGACCAAAACAATAAACCATTATAGAGGTTCATAGCATACATGATGCTTTAGTAGATTGATATTTCCATGAGGATCGAGGGTTTTCATGGTGATGTGTAAATCATGTTTGTATGATGTCAACTCTTCGGTCTTCAAGTCCTTCTATCAATCTTCATATTTTCAAAATAAATCACCATGATAGAATTTCAGAACTAACATCCTATTTTTCAATACTTGTTGAACTTCTTGAGTATCTTCAATCTCTTCGAGAATAGGATTACTTAAGTAATCTTCTTGTTGGATACTCAACTGATTAGCTCAATTATTTTCTTATTATCAAATGATTATAATGTAATCTGCATACTCATTTGAGATCATTAGATAACAACCACATGATTTTGTTATCATCAAAATCAACATAGGAATCAACCTTGAGTCAACATAGTGAACTGACATCACAACCACTGCCTCAACTCGCTAGCCTAGCCACCATAACTTCACTCTCCTCTTTTCCTCATTAGCCAAGAAAATGCTATTTTGACAAAATAAAAAATAAAAAATTTGTGCAAAAACTCGCACAAGAATTATGTGCCAATATTTAAGAATTCCATTATGTCTCTTATGCACGGGAACCAAAAATGGGCTAGCTTCACACAAAGTTCAATTCCCCAGTAACTCCTTACCATATGTGTTGAGAGAAAGAGAAACATATGAAAAAAAAAAAAAAAAAACAAGTGGGTATATTTGCTAATTATCTTTGTTCTTTCTGTAATTACTAATAGCTAAACCTATAAATCTATGGCTCTGAGTTCTCAATTTTTTGCTAAAAACTCTAGCTTTTGAAAGACTTTTTATGTGAACTTCAAGTGTGTGTTTTTACGGATCCGATTGTTAATCAAAGTTATAGCAAGAAAGTTCTTTTTCTATTTTCATGTTTAAATTTTCTGGTTCTAAGGCTTCAAACCCATTAACTGTTAGAAGAAAAAACATAGTTTTGTGAGGTGTGTTCTGAATTTTCCTCAATAAGATTTTTTTTCCTCAAGATTGATATTCATTATTTGGAATGGATCTCAATTTCCCTCTCTCTCTCTCTCTCTCTCTCAAACACTGCTTCAACTATAGAGCAAAAGAAAAGAAGTTAGAAGGAGAATAAGTCGAGAGAAGAAGATAGGTTTTGAAGTCATGGGGTCAAAACACTCACCGGTCACCACTACCTGTGGGATCAAAACATTCACCCCCACCTGCTACCGCCACCCACTGCGACTTTTCTCTCTACCAAGTCATGCAGTCTCCAATCCAATCCTTGCTCCCACAGTCAGTCCTTGGTAAATGCCCACCACCACCGCCACCCTTTCTTTATCTACACAATCCAATCATCACTAAATGTTATTGATTGCCAAGAAATCAAAAAAAAGTTTCTGGGAAACGATCAAAATTCCCTTTCCTTCTTATCTCGATCCACCTTCTCTCTATAGATCGTCTTTAATTTGTTCGGATCGATGGTGGCCTCTCTCTCCTTGCTATTCCAGTAATAGAATTCACTTTCAATCCTCGTACTACTCCATATTGGTGCAAATCAATTACATGTGTGTGAGCATGCATACAAATATGTGCAAAATTGCAAATATATGTGTGAATTATATATACACAAATACATATATATATATATATATATACACACATATACATATATATATATATACATATACATATACATATGTGTGTATGCAAATATTGATGACGAAATGGAATAGTACAAAAATTTAGATTGTGATTAATGGTGCTTTGAATGAATTTTTTGACTTCGCTTCACGTCACATTCTACTCATTATTTTAAGTATTATACAATGTATGAACAACTTTACAGCCGTTGATTTTTACAGATCAAATTTTTCGTGGTGTAATATATAAAACGTGAATGCTAAATAAAATTAAGTGATCATATCATCAGCCGGTGATGGTTCAACACGCGACTATCCTTAGAGCTACCTATATAAAAATATCTCAAGCATTAGCATGGGCTAGCCTAGCCCAACCCAGCCTGGATAGGGTTCAAAAAATATGTAGTAAAATTATTTTTATCGTTATCTCAAACGAAAATTAGTTTTTTTTTATTGGTTGGGGTCCAGCTTTTTCAACTTTAATAATTCGAGTTCAAATCTCCTGAATAGTTCTTTTACAAGACTAATACAATATATTTAATGTTAGGATTTTAAATTAATTAATTTTGAACAAAAGCATTTTGTATATAATTTTAGTATTTATATAGACGTGTAAGGTGTAGGAATGAATCACGATGCTGCAATAAAGGCAAAACAAAGAGGTTGAAGAATTGTAATTGTTCGAACGGATCATCAAACCGTCCAAACGGCAGAGCCGTTCGAATTGCTTATTTAAGCATTCGAACAGCAGGTCAGATCGTTAGAACGCATGATAGAGTGTTGGACTTCAACTTCTACTTCATGTCGATTTAGAAATCATTTCCTTCTTCGAGATACACTTTGTCCAAGTCTTTACAAACATTCCAAACACTATATGAATGTTTTAAAGGCTTCATAATTAATATGCACACAATCAGAGAGATCATCTATCTATTCAAAGAGCTTATTATGCTTTCAATAATCATCTAGCTATTTAGAGAGCTTATTGTAGCTTATTGTGCTTTCAATAATCATCTAGCTATTCAAAGAGCTTATGGTAGCTTATTGTACTTCCAATAATCATCTAGCTATTCAGAGAGTTTATTGTGCTTTCACGTTTATTGGAGTATTTTCCTTCCAATCAAACAAACAACTTCACACATATTTTCTTTGACGAATTTCAAAAGTTGATGTCGATAGTAAGAGAGAACGGTGAATCATAGGTGTCTAGCGAGCAAGTCTAAAACTTTTATCATAGTTATGGATCAATGCAGAATTGTGGATTAACAAGTTGGATTGTAAGTTTATTCTTGTAACTGTTCAAGATTTATAGTACTGAGTACGTTAGTGGTCCCGTGCTTTTTTCCTTTGTTAATAGAGTTTTCACGCTAAAATCATGGGTGTCTTATTTCTTTATTTTACTGCTTTAGAGTTATATAGAGGATTGGTGTACCTTGATAATTGATCTATTCACATAATTAAAGACTAGGTTAGTTAATCTATATAGGCAAATTCACCCTTCCAGACTTTTTTATTAAATATTAAAAATAATATAATGTAATACTAATATTTTTAGATATATGCATTTATATTAGGGGCAAATTATATCTACCTCTTTTGAGGTTTCAGACTAATACAATCCCTTACCTGTGATTTTAAAAATTACATTCCCTTCCCTTGAGATTTGAGGTGAGTTGGATTTTTTCCCAGATATTAAATTTTTTAGTAGAATATATGTGATGCCAACTAAAAAAATGGGTTCATTACCTAAATTGCTCATAATGTGCATAAAATAACATAAATAGAATTTTTTTTTTGCTTCTGAAATTAGTTAGCGTGTGTTGATTTTTCAAATTTGTGTTTTTTTGCTTCTAAATTTCTCCACATGTGTGTTGATTTTTTTTTATAATATATAAGATCTAAAAACTTCGGTACAATTGATTTTCTTAAGTTAAACCGTTGTCTTTTTAATATAAGTTGACTAACGTTGTTGATTTCGATATTATTTTTTACAGGGTATTTTTTCTCATATTGACTAGAACTTTTTTTTTTTATAAAAATTTATAAAATCTATATAAGGCTTTAATTATAGCATATAAAGTTTTAAAAAAAATATGAGACTTATAATTTATTTATTGATTAAAATGGTATTTTATACATATGTGACATTTAATTTGATCTTAGAATCTTGTACTGGTAATGCATCTTTTTTTTTTTTTTTATCATTTGAAGAAGGCTCAAAATCAACACACTAATTAATTTCATAAGTAAAAAAAATTCTATATATGTCATTTCATGCACATTAGGAGTAATTTAGGTAATGAACCTGTTTTTTTTTTTTTTTTTTTTTTGTTACATCACATATATTTTGTTACAAAATTTAACATCTGGAGAAAAATGCAACTCACCTCAAACCTCAAGAAAGGGGATGTAATTTTTAAAATCTCATTGGGTGAAATGTATTAATCTAAAACCTCAGGGAAGGTGGATGTAATTTGCTCTTTTATTAACTGTATCTGTAATAGTGAAAACTTTTTGGATCAGGCTGGCTTAAAGAATTAATCTCAAGTCCGGCCCCATTACGCCTACTAACTTTTTCCAACCTAGCCTTAGACTTACAAGTATCCCAAACCCAACAAAACATGGCGGCCAAATCCACCCCTCAATGAAATAGACCTGTGAAATTAGGCCTTAATCCCATATTTTGGAAAACCCACGTTTTGACAGAAAAAATAACAGGGCTAATATTTATAGGATTAGAAGGATGTCTCCACTGTGCGGTCATCGGTTTATGCAAGTTACAAAACTGATCACAGCAAATTACTTATTAATGCTCATCTTATTTGAAAAAAAAAACACTTATCACACTAATGAATTACTGAATTTCTTTTGGATTACTTGGTATAATGTCTTGTTATAGGTGGTTTCATGAGTTCAAAGAAATTACCAATATATCCTTAAACGGTTTCACATACCAAATCAAGTGTTCTTTTATTATGGTATACAAATATAGACTAGTCTTGTATTTATTATTTTTTTTAAAAAAAAATTGTTGTTTTAGTGGTTTGAGTGCATCTTTTCCAAATCTTAAGATTACGAGCTCAAATCTCATGAATAGTTATTTTACAAAAGTAATATTAGATATTTTAATATTATCAATTTTATAGTATGACAATAATATTTATTTACGTATGCATTTATATTATCTTATGGAATAATGTAAACATTTTAGATCATCCTGGCTTAAAGAGTTCATCTCAAGTCCGGCCCCATTACATCTATAAAATTTTCAAGCACAGCCTTACATACTATCCCAAACATGGCCGCCAAGACCAACCCTCAGTAGAATAGACCTTTCATTAGGCCTTAAGCCCATATTTTGGAAAACCCACATTTGGACAGAAAAGACAACAGGGCTAGTATTTATATGGCTAGCAGCACACGCAATACGTGGATAACTCAGCCGAGGGATCTGAGACCCGAACCGAAGGCGTAACAGTATGAGACCGAATAGAATTTGTGTGTTTGAGATTTTTGTAAAACTGAGATCTGTAGAAGGCAAGGCAAGCTACTAAAGACGTTTTAGGAGCACATCAATGTTGAATAAATCAATTGTCAAAAAATATAATTAAACAATCAAAATAACAAACAATATATTCAAGAATACCATGCAGAAACTCATCAACATCAAAAGCTAGATGACAGGAATCCACATCAAGGTCGGGATTGGGGACTTCTGATATGAAAGCCAAAGGTTCAAAACATAGTGTTAAAAAAATATAAATAAAAAACTAGTGACTCTAATTAATAAAAAAAAATGGATACCTAGAGGAATGACAGGATCCTTTATTAATCCCTGAACTGCTTGCGCTCCCTAAAATCCACACGATTCCCCGACCTTTTAGTAGATTTGATCCTTTGAGGAAGGTCGGTCAACTGTTTATTTACCTCCGGAATGCCAAGTTACTTTGGGCTTAAATCTGGGCGGTGTGCTATAACATCCTCGAAGCATAGCATTACAGTGACAGAAATGCCCATTCTTTCCTGCCCCGCTAACCAAGGGAGAAGGAAACTTTCAGGCAGCTGACCATATGGCTGCCATTTAATCTACACAACAATAACAAATTTATCAATAAACAGAATTGATAAACATTACTCAAATAATTTCAACAAAAAAAACTTACATCTTCCTCATTCAACCCCATCAGAACATCAAGAAACACTTTCTTATCTTTGAAACTGAAACTGTTTCTTGTCCACACTTTCAATGAAGATGTCCAATCCCTCATCAATGGAAAGGAGATTGGAAGAAATTCCAAAGGCAACACCGTTTTAAGCTTGGGGATATGCACCAATGCAAAAAGCTTTAAAAATTAACTAAGTTAGTAATATAACATAACAAAGTAAATAGAAAATACGAATCACATCAAATTAAAGCTCTTACGATGAGCAAGTAACTGTGCCCGCTAAGACTGTCTGAATAAGAATCTAGACATTGATCTATGGAATGGTAGAGGTTTGCCAACAATACAGCCCCCCATGCATATTTATATACTTCTTTCACAATATCAAGAAGTGGAAGAAACATATCGCAAACATCTGCAGATTTATTAGGAACCACTGCGGATCCTATAATATACAATAAATATACTCTAACCTAACAAAAAAAATTAGGATCACCCACATTGATATTTACAGGGACATTTTGAAATTTAGCCCTGAAGTAAGTAAGCTTTAAAGATTGACCCACCCTCTGCACCCTATTTGCCTCTAAATACCTACCCACATTTGTAGTCCCATAATCACCAGTCACTGCCTCACCATCAACTGGCAAATCAGTGATGTGCAAGACATCCACTAACCCCCAGTGCAATCTATGCTCTCCAAACATAAAAGTATGACTCTCTTGGTCATAATAATCAAGAAGGGCACCTAAAAATGAAAAATTATGCCCGGGTGGGCAAGCCCAGAAAATACGCTGAATACTGTGTTAGTTACCACTGCAGCAACTCTATCATCAACCCTTCAAAGTGGCAAATTGTTCAAGTGGTCCTTTACTGCTTTCTACAACAGGAAAGAGAAATATCAAACAAGCAACTATAGAGAATATAAAAAACGAACACATAAGATATATAGAAAACTCACAATACGAACATCATTTTGCTCCTCCATAGAAATTTGTGGCTGACAAAAGAAGGCATGATTGAAAGAGAGTGGTTAATTCTTCTATTATCCATAAGAAATTAGCATGTAAAGATGATTTAAAAAAAACAGTGATTCAAAAAACACAGAGAGATGAATATTGACAGTATAGAATACAAAGTAATAGAGAACTCAGTGAAGATTTGTTTCTAAGAAAGATCTCAATGAAGGAAATCAATTAGAGAAAGAACCAAAAGCAATGATCAAAGATGAAAAACAAGCCCTAAGTGGAACTCCAACCATGCTCTCTATTTTAAAGAGCCAAAACACTATAAAATATTACGTTCTTCATTTTAGAGAGCCACATTTAGAAAAGTATCTGACCATGTTCTTTATTTTAGCTAGTTACTTGAACTAAGAGCAACTCCAAACCAACACTCTATTTTAGCCACCCAAAATATTATAAAATATTACATTCTTTATTTTAGCTAACCACTTTTTCAAAACAACTCCAACCCTATTCTTTTAGTTAGTCATATTAACTAACTTTCATACTTTAAAAAGAATAATGTTACATGGCATACCATATCATAATTTCAGTAATGAAATGGCATGATGATGCAACATGCCACATCATCCAAAAAAGGTAAAAATAGTATAAATTTTTTAATTAAAAGTGCCACATCATAAAAAATAAAATGGTCCAATTTTCGTAAATGGTCATCTTTAAGCTAAAAAATTAAAACCCTCACATTTTTAAAAGTGCACAATTACATGACCATATTGAACTTTAATCCTTACAAACAATCACTTCATTGAGATGGCAAGGAGGATGATGAGCACAGTAAACCATGATACAAACAATTTGACCATTTCTTGGCTTGCCTTCAACATTTGGAGCCTTGACGAAATCCCTCTTAGTCCATCCCTTAATTCAGCAGAAACACCAATGCTTCTCTCGAAAACACCAATGGAAGTTCAGATATCTCCCAAATTAATGATAACATACAAAATCAAATAAGCAGAAACTATAGTTTCCAGCAACTGAGAGAACCAAATCAGAGTCATCAGATAGGAGCGAGAGCCCCAACACAATTACATCAAGAACCGGAACAAAACTAGTGTGCTTGATGCACAAATTCATGAAAACAGGGACATTAACTTTCAAAAGGCAACAGCCATCGCAGAAAACCCCAAAAATTCATCAACTTTGGTATATGACGTGATGAATTACAAGCATGACTAGCAGAGTAAATTAAACAAAATTTTCTACAAAGTAAAGAAGAACCAATTCTGGAAACCCAAAGTTATGCTATACAAAATTTATACTATGAGTTCTTCAATAAAATTAACACAATCGACAGTTCTAGCTTTGATTTTTTTTATCTATGTATAATTTCTCCAAATCAGCCTATGCTTATAAAAAAAAAAATCAATGCAAAATTCCAAGGGTTTCTGTAAGAAGTAAGAACAGTAAGGGGGTTTCTAAATCAAAGGCACTACATTTTAGATTTCGTAAGCATAACTCCACATTTAACAAAAAATAGGAAACTCAAACCTGAAATAATCCTATCAAACTCATAATTTTGACACCCAAATCCCAAAATAAATATCATCAATAAAATCTTAGAAAAACAAAATCAACATACACCTTTAAAGCATGGGTTCAGCAGTGGGGGCGAAGGAAGAGTGAGAGGGGAAGGAGGGAGGGGTGGGGGAGGGAAGTGATTTTCGGAGGTGTTGAGAACAAGGAAGCGGAGAGAGAGAGAGAGAGAGAGAGAGAGAGAGAGAGAGATACCTGGCTGTTTCCTTGTGCCCTAGGTTTATTGTTGCTGGAGATCCATGAACTGATAACAAAAGGCGATGACGAATTGGAGTTTTGGGAACCCTACATTGTTGGAATTTGTTGCCAATCTTTGGTTGTCTATAATTTGATGCATTGGTATGTGCTGTGATGGGATTACTAATCTTTGGTTGTTGAGATTGTTGGATGACTAAGGGAATTGCTTTGCATGTGGAATTGTGCATTGATTTGGGGGCTATTTTGTGGCCAGATTAGGTTATTTGACAATACAATTGAAATTGAGAATCAACTTTCATTGGAAGTTATTTAAGCATTGCCTGAGGTAATTGAATTATGTGTTTGAATTGAATATATACATGCATTCATACATTAATTATTAGTTGTGGTTCTTTGAATTGGGGATGGTGGTTTACGAGGGATTCTCAATTGTGATTTGGGTGTTGGCTATTGGAAAGCTCTTGCAGGTTTATTGGTGTGGCATTTGGTGATTGTTGAGTTTGGTTTGGGAAATTGTTGAGCAGTTGCTATTCTGAACTGACCACCATGACTTCCAGAACCAAAGCTAAGAAAGCCTTTGCTAGTAAGGCCATTGTCCCTGCTACCCAGCCAAGTGCCCAAGCTAGTTCTTCTCTAGACTTTGATGCTGACTGTTTTAAAGACAAAAATGCACGCATGGGATTTATAAAAATCTGGGGCAAGATGAACTTGTCTATTATGGTGGAACGGGGAATAAACTTGTCGACTTTCAGAGGGGACCCAAATTGATGGAAAGATGAGAACAAGGGGCGGGGCTGGGAAAAGTTTGCCAGTTACTCCGGGGGTGCAATGGCCATGCTCTATTACGAGTGGTTGGCCAATGTGTCTAAGATAAGCATTACACCAGGAGCTTAGAGGATGGAGTCTTGGGTTAGGTGCAAGTCCGTGATAATTACTCCAGCCACATTTTCTAAGCACTACGAGTTGCGAGAATATCTGACCCTTAGTTCAAGGATTCGGCTGACGATACGATTGACATGTCGGTGGTGGCGGCGAAAATTTTGAAAGAGTGAGAGACTTGTGCAGATAACAAGAATTTTGTGGGAAGAAATACGCTGAAAGATCAATACTTGCCTCTTCACTTATGGTCATGCTACAGTCTGCTTCTATTGCCCGAACCTCGGAGGTGAGTGTTGCAAGGGAAAAGTTACTGTGGGCAGTCGACACGAAGCTGTCCATTGATCTCCCACTGTACATGTGGTACCAGCTTTATGACAGTCACCACCTAAAGAATCCGAATATGAGAATACCTTTTTCATGCTTGCTTAGGAAGGCCATTTCTAAGGCTGGAGTGGCTAAGTCTGCCTTCGTGTTTTAGAAGTTTTCACAGAGGCCTATCGACGCCGCCACTATTAATAAGTCAACTAGCCAGCACACTAAGCTACAGAAGAAAAGACAGAGGACCGAGACAACTTCTGAGGGGCAGTCCTCTCAGTCTTCACAGCCTGAGTCTATCAGTAGTGACAACATGACTGTCTTGACCCAGATGATGGCAGATGTCCACCACCAGATTAATCAAGTTGGAAGAGGGTATTAAGGTGCAAAAGAAGGTTCTTAGTGAGTTTTAGCGGCTGGTGGTGGACAGGTTTGACAGTTTAGATGTCCGGCAGAGTCAGCAGACAAATATGCTTAGTGAGATGGCTAGGCAGATGGCACTTCAGAATCAAGACGAGGAAGAAGAAGATGAGAAGGAGGATGAGGGTGGAGTTTAGACAGATGGGGGGCTTTAGTGGTTTAGGCCATACTTCATTTTGTTGACTGCATACGTATGTCCCTTGCTGATCTAAACTTATTTATTTACTCTGATTGTGTTGGTTGACTTTTGTGTGGATATTGGGAACTTGGTAACTACTCTCCTGTTATGTTACATGTTGATTTGTGTCAAGTTCCTTCTGCATCTTGTTATTTTGCATATCACATGTTTTGTTGTTAGTGGGTATGTTCTATTTGTTTCCGGACTTTGTGTATTGACTTTCTTTCAACTACTATTTTGAGATATCATATGGAAACTTGAACTCATTCATTTTGTTCGGCTTTCATGGCATTTTGGTATTCAAGTTGGTCATTGGACATTTCTGATAAGAAGCTAGTCATTTGATATGCAGACATCATATTCATTAATGGCCACATTTTCATAGTGGACTTGAAAAGGAGCCGAGCACCGAACCAGGGACTGGAGGACTTGTTTTTGGTGTTCCTGTCCTGCTCGGTAAAGTTTTATTTGTTCAGTGCAAATGGTTCCTACATTTGGGAACTGGAGAACTTGTTAAGGTCCTGCTCAGTAAATTTTTGTGTTTTTGGTCTCCACCGTGTAAGATGATATTTTCCTTATTATTCATTTTCTTGTTTGGTCCTAACTAGTGTCAACATTGATTTTTACTCTTATATTATTCATTTAGGAACATGGGCTATGAATTTTAATATCTTGAGCCTTTTGAAGACCAAAATTTGAACTTTTAATGTTGCAGAAAAGTGCAATTGTAATGGGCTATGAATTTTAATCTAAAGAGTCCAAAGATTATGAAATTTTAATTTAAGTGATCATTTGGATTCACAAGGATTGTGACTATACTCATTTAAATGAGTTGTTTACATAATTAACTCTGAACTGGAATTAAGTCAACCGTAATTTGAATGGAAACTTATTTATTGTAATTTTATTTTAAAATGAACATTTAGGTTCATAAAGGTTGTGACTGTACTCATTTAAATGGGTTGCTTACGTATCCAAGTCGGAATTAAATCCGAACTGGAATCAAGTCAATCGTAGTTCTAAAAATTATTTATTTATTATTTGAATGGAAACTTATTTATTGTAATTTTATTTTAAAATGAACATTTGGGCTCATAAACGTCGTGACTGTACTCATTTGAGTGGGTTATCTACATATTCAAATCGTGATTAAATTACGTATTCAAGTCGCGATTAAATCCAAACTGAAATTTGGTCAATCGTAGTTCCGGAAATTATTTATTTATTTATTTTGTTTCAATTTCATTTGAGTGGCTCATTCGTAACTTCGAAAATTTAAAAACTTTATAATTTCATGCCTTTAAACAGTAAGTTACAAATTTTAAAGCCTATGGGACTTACACATCGGGCCCTTAAAGGACAGTAAGCCATTTAGTGACCATAAAAGTTAAAATACTGGAGTCTTTTAGTGGTCAAGATATTGGGCTACCAATTTTAAAAGTAAAAGCCCAAAGTTTGTTTATTTATTTTTCAATGTCCTCTTGCCCTTAGTGGGTCAAGATATCGTAGTAAACAAATTGGGTCTTTAAAGAATAAACTATTGGGCCCCTTACTGGTCCAAAAATCTAAGGACTTTTGAATCTTTAAAAAAATGAACAATTGGGCCAACTTAAAAGACCACAGAATTGAGTTGAAAATTTAAAAGACTTTAGTAGCCCTTTTTAATAGGCACAGATTTAAATTAGGAGCCCAAAGTTCAAATTCTTAATGGGTTACACCTTTCATACATGTTTAATGGTCTACGAATTTAAAGGATGAAATCCAGAATTTATTTTTATTCAAGCCCAAGGGTCATATCTTCATTGAGTTGTACTTCCTTATTTTTTTTAATGGTAAAAAAACGGCCCAAAGAATTGGGCTTGTAGATTTAAAAGCCCTAATAGGCTTTGAAAGATTAACAATTTGGTCTGTACAATTATAATGAGCCCAAAAGACCTATTATGTTTTATAACCTTTTAAAATTCTAGGCGCTTAAATTTCTTGGGCTGCACAATTTTTATGAGCCCAAAAGCTCCATTATATTTATAAGACCCAAATATTATCAAGTCGATGCCTATTGGGCCTTTTAAAGAAAACCAAGACTTGGGCTGAAAATTTTAAAGCCTCATTTAACATCTTGAGCCCTTTGAAGACCAAAATTTGAAATTTTAGTTGGAGAAAAGTGAAATTGTAATGGGTTACGAATTTTAATCTAAAGGTATAAAGTGCTTCGTGCTGTATAGGCACAGCCCACCACGTGGTGTGCCAAGCGTGTTTCATGTCATGCTCGTGCCGGCCCATTTAACAATTGTGCCATGCTCGTGCCGGCCCATGAAGAAAAATGCTAGGCCCAGCACAGTTCGTGCTCGTGCTCGTGCCGTGCTCGTGCTTATGTCGTGCTTGTCTTCATATTATTTTTTTACTAATATTGAACTCATATACATTTAAAACTTTAACAAAACAAATAAAATAAACTTTTATTTATTATGGAATCAATTTACAAATATTAAATAGAATGAATAAGTATAAAAAGTAAATTACAATATGTAAAAAATTATAGAGCAAATAGAATTTGAAATACAACATAGTTCAATAATGGAATACATATACAAAATAAATAGAACATATTTTTCATTCTTCATTTCATTCAGCTATATTTGAGTTTTAAAAATCTTCAATTATGTCGTCTGTCAAATTTTGGGCTCTAAGACTTGCATTATCCTAATCCTTCAAGCACACAATGCATTCCAAGATTTCTATCTGCTTCTTCTCTCGCCCAATTGCCTATTATCTGCACTAAAAGCAAACTCTAATGCTACTGTAAACACCAAAATAGTTAGTAGATCACGTGTCATGATAGAAAGTATAGAAAAATTCCTTTTATGTGTTTTCCACCATGTCAAAATATCAAAATTTTCTACCTCTTCAATGGTGAGAAAATTTATAAAATTAGTCTTTAGATATCTATAAAGTTCAATATGTGAAAAAGAACTTACAATAGATTTTTCCTTGGTGGTAATTAAAGTCCAAGATGGATCACTGTTAACATTCATAGTACTAGAAGAAGAAGAAGCTCGTCTATTATTTGCATATTTAGATTCATATGTTTCATATAAAGTGGTCAATGAACTCTTAACATCATTTAAAGTAATTTTAAGTGTAGTAGTTAAATTTTCTAAAATTTCATTTAGCAACATTTCTACACCAAATAATTTAATTCTAGGATCCATTACTGCAGCTAAACAAAAAATAGGTGGTATATAATCCCAATATTTTTAAAATTTTTCTTCCATAGATTGACAAGCATTTTTAAAAACTAGCTATTATATAGTTGTAGAGAGAGAAATTGTATAGATTGTAGAGATAGTGAATAATTTTGTGCGAAAAAAATGAAGTGAGTGTGAGTATTTATAAAAAAAAATTTTGAATATGTCAATTTACAAACTTATCCCTAAAACTAGCCATTATATAGCTGTTGAGAGGGGTAATTTTGACATTTTTGATGAAAATACATATTTGCCCTTTAAACTAGCTATGATATAGTTGTTGGGGGAGTAATTTAGACATTTAGGGATACTTTTCAACAAACTAGTTATTAGCCATGCCTGTGCTCGTGCCTGTGCCTTAACCGTGCCTGTGTTTGTGCCTGTGCCTTTAAATACTAAGTCCGGCCCGACCCACTTGATGGGCTGTGCCATGCTGTGTCGATGACGTGGCGTGTCGTGCCTTGTGCCGGGCCAACTCGGCCCGTCCCACTTTACACCTCAAAGTCCAGCCTTCCTTTGCTCCATAACTGCCCTCTAAAGTGAGGTATTCTTCAAGGCATTCTGAAAGAAGATGAAATCCATTTTTGTCAAACATTGCATAACTAACTAAAATACTTCAGCACAAAATCATAAGAATTAATGCCACTAAATAATGCTGCAGTAACAAATATAAGCAATGAAAGTTATTTGCAAGATGTCCTTTGAGTAGTTAAGGCTGTAGGGCAAACGGTGAAGCCCAGCTCATGGGATCAGCTCCCAATCCTTCTAATCCATGCCTCAATGAAGCTAAAAACCTGTTCTCCCTGTGGGAGCCGCTTCACTCGCAACCTTTGGGGTGAGTGTCATTTATTTAAACCATACTCTTAACAGATTGACAAAGAAGGCTACCTCTCCCTAAAGTCGTGGTGGTAAAAAAAAAAACTCTTGTTGAAGTGTCTTTTTATCTTTTTGTAACAATCATTGTAGTGTCTTAAAACAATCATGGAGTGTCTTTTTTTGTTTTTGTTTTTGTGACCATCATTGAAATGTCTTAAAACAACACCTATAATAAAGGGGGAGAAAATGGTCAATTTGGTCGCTCTTCCCCTTCAGAAAGCATCAAGTCAACTGGATATCAACGAGTGCCAAGTCCGTAGACAATTAATTATTGACCACAAAGTTTTTACTTCTTCCGTTTTTATATTAGGTTCGAACAAAGAACTCACAAACTTAATCATTAAAAAGAAAAAGAAAGAAAGAAACTCACAAACTTAAACATGAAAAAAGATAAAACCAAGAAAGAAATACTGCACCTTTCCAATCTCATCACATAGCTTTCTCTTGTCATTTTCATTTTGGGTCTCACGTTTTTCCAATTGGCAAATTTTTCAATCACCAGATTCACCACACCCAACAGAGTACGTGAAATTTTGAGAAAAAGAATTGGTTACTTGGGGAATTTACGGGACTAGAGCAACTACTGGAACTCCATTTATGAGGAGATTGATTAACAGTTTCTTGAGTGGGAACTCCCACATAGTCTTTGGCCAAGTGAACTATGAAACCACCGAAACTTTTGTAAATTTTCTTCGTCAATATTATTCTGAGGATATGAAGAGACTTTTCTTCGCTGAGTAAAGCAAGCATTCTTCATACGATAGTGTCTGGAGGCGATTGAGATTGTTTTATGCAAATTCTTTGCAACATCGATTCGACGGATAAAAGGAGAGCGACTTCAGATGAAGGGTCGACTATGGTTTGCTTGTTAAAGCTTTGAAATTTTGAGGGTTCTCTGTTTGTTTCCCGAGAAAGTATAAGAGTTAGGGGATTTTTTGACAAGGCAACGGGATTTTCTCGAAGGTTTTGTTTGGCTTCTGAATTGAAATTTCTCGCTTTTAGGAGTTGGTGATGGTGAGATGAAGGGGTGTTTACTTAAAAGTGCAGAATGCACCTAGTCCTCAATTACCTCAATTAAGGGAGTGTTTGGATGGTTGTTTTTCTTTGATACAGTTTTTTTTTTTAATTTTTTTTAGCTTTTTTGCTTTTAACAGAATAAGATAAGAGAAAAGCAAAAAAAAGCTTCAAACTATTACTTTTTTTTTTTTTTTGTTTATAAGTAAAAAAAAGTCAAGAAAAAAAATCTAAAAAAAAACTCAGCTAAACAGGCTCTTAGTAGCTTATGGCTTAAACTTATAACTTCTTTAGATTGTATTTGGCTCCAAGGTTCACCGTGTGTCCACCTCATTAATGTGGTTATGTCAGTGCATTAAATGCATTATATCTCTACCCAGCCTCATTCAGGTGGGTCACTTTAATTCATCAATAATTAATTATAGTTTTGCATGGTTAGGTAGGATGTAAAATTATGTGGGTGCTTGGTGCCTTAGGCTTACATGTGATATGCTGGCAAGTATAGTAGACAAAATGAGGTCTTAGAAAAATTTATATGTGATGACAGGAAAGGTATACGTGAACTTCAAGTAAAGTAACAAAATGAGGTCCAATATGTGATGACATTAGAATTATCTAGTATTATTATGACTATGACTTGTAAAGAGTTAAAATGAGTAATTGGTGGAGTGAGGTGTCAAAGCATAAGTTTGTGATTTTATTAGATATTTCATCTTTATGTAATAGTGCAAGAAAAAAATAGAAGAAAAGAAAAGAGAGAGAGAGAGAGAGAGAGAGAGAGAGAGAGAAAGAGAGAGTTATAGAAAGAAAGAAAGAGAGAAAGAGACGGAAGAGAGAAAGGGAGAAAGAAAGATAGAGATAGAGATAGAGAGAGAAGGAGAGAGATATAGAGAGAGTTTGCAAAAAGAAATAGAGAGGGAGAAAGAGAGAAGGAGCTGCTGCAGCGCAAGAAGAAGCTGATTTCAAGTATAAGAACTCTTCCCCTACTATAGATCAGGCTATACGTAGAAAGACCTTGAAAAATTACTCAATTTAGACACAAAATTCATTTGATTTGGTTAAGAATTGAGAGAAAAACCTTTGTCCAAAGTTGGAAGATTTCTGCTGCGCAAATCTGCAGAAACAACCAATTTTGGAGGTTGTTTGGCCTCTTTAAAAATCTTATTTGTAGCTAAATTTTTGTACACTTGAACTTTGAGATCTTAGAAAAATTTGGGCTTTGGTTTCAATCAAAAATGTTTTATATTCAAATTATGGTGATTTTTCAAAGCTAAGCTACCGTTGTAGCAGTCTGTTGCCCAGATCTGTAACCTCTGGTTTGACAACGCATTTGACCAAGTTAGAGTAATCCAAAAATTATGAAAGTTTGACTGTATTTTCTAGATACATGGATGAGATATTATACCAAATTTTAGGTCAAGGAGATATGGTTTGCTTATGTTTCAGACCTGTCAAATGAGAACCATCTGCTGTAGGAACTTAAATTCAACAGCACTTCACTGTTTTAGAAAATACCAAATAAATACTTAGGCATGTTAAAAAAATGTAAAATTTGGTCTGAATACTCTTTGAGATGTCAATTTTGTATTTCTAAAGTTATAAAATTTTTGGGTATAAGATCACGAAATTATGTCCAGATTATGAAGCCTGTGTCAGTTTTGGTAGATTGGAAGACTTAATGTATTTTTGTATTTTTCAGCTCTAGCATTCCATTGGGAGTTTAATTGAGGTTATTTATATATTATATTGATTATGATTGCTGGAATTCCTAAACTAACACAGTTGTGGTAGTAGGACCTAACGGAGGGCAAGATCCGTCAACATCATTCAAGGAGTGATCTTGGTCATGAGGTGTGTACGGTGACAGGTGGGAATTGAGATAATCTTATTTATATTGAACGAATATGTGATTTGAAATATTATCTATATTGGTGGTAATTGTGGGATTTAAGATAGTCTCATTCATATTAAATGAATATATTTGTTGTAATATTATGAATATTGGTGTTAACTGAGGAATGAGGATAGTCATATTTATATTGAATGAACATATTTTTTTATACTATTATCTATGTTGGTGTTAATTATGGGATTGAAGATATTCATATTCATATCGACTAAATATATTGTGTGTAATATTATCTATATTGGTGGTAATTGTGAGATTTAAGATAGTCTCATTCATATTGAATGAATATATTTGTTGTAATATTATGAATATTGGTGTTGATTGTGGGATTGTGAGATTTATGATGATCTTATTCATATTGACTTAGATGTTTTCCTATCTATATTGGTGTATTGTTGTCTTATCATGAACGTTGGTGTTGATTGCGACAGTCCTGATCTTATGGAGTTGCTTAATGATTATATATAACACACTTATATACGCGGTAATATTGATGAGGTTACATATACAGTGACATTAATGAGGTTATATCTGCGGTGACATTGATGAGGCTATATATGACGTGGAGGTGGCATTGCATACATTCATCTTGTGTGCTTTGCATTGCATTGCATTGCATGGAGGAAGGTTTTGTCGATATGGGGCTAACCTAAAGCTTAACCGATGTGGGGTTAACCTAAATATGGTACCGATGTGGGGCTTCCTTGATAACGCGTCATCGATATATTGGGCCAACATTATCTAAAATTGCGTGTACATGTGAGTGTTTCATGCATTGCATCACAAGAGATATTGTATTTTATGAAATACATTATATTATTGGTGGTGATAAGAAGATGATTACATATTGGTGTTTATAGATGATTATATATCATTAGGTAATAGATTATACATTGATAACTAATTCTGTAATTATATTTATCATTCTTTATGAGTTTGATTATTTATTGTGAGCACGTTGACAACCCACACAGACTGTTTTGACAGGTAACGTGGAGATGACGGTTCGATTCACTGTAGTCCTAATCGTTGTCATGGTGGCGTCCATGTTAATGTCAAGATGTCGAGTTTCGGGGCTTGGGAGAGCTCCATTCTTACTTTCAGTTTCTTAGTTGTGTTTTAAATGGGACGTTGAGTCTTGATGTAATGTTTGTTATTAATATGGTATGATGGTAGAGCATTTGGAGGATTCTTGATTGTTTTTTTTAATTAGTCATGTATTGGTGATTT
The DNA here is from genome assembly GCA_033060915.1 of Euryodendron excelsum. Classification (NCBI taxonomy): domain Eukaryota; kingdom Viridiplantae; phylum Streptophyta; class Magnoliopsida; order Ericales; family Pentaphylacaceae; genus Euryodendron; species Euryodendron excelsum. Next base: position 31,517,154 of record CM065393.1, on the reverse strand, counting down.
GTGGTTTCCTTTAATGTATGTTGGGGCATTTATTATATTTCTTTCTTACTGTTATTATATTCCGTTGCGTTCTATTTTTTGATTAGGTGTTAAGGTGTCATTCGCAGGTACGGTGACTTGTGCGACCACGCATCGCCTAATCTGACATAATTAATGTCAAATTGGGTTGGGGGTGTGACAGTTTGGTATCAGAGTTGTGGTTCATATTCGAACTGTGTTTCATAGCCTAGTTATATACTGAAGCTATGGAGTGGAGTTGGTGTCTAGTGCAGTGAACCGTAGGGTATTGTTGGTGTTGGTTAAGTCGTTAAGAAATGTGTGCATATGTATGGTGTACTTATCCTGATTTGGTGACAGAAGAATGGCACAACAAGCGTTAGGAGGGGAGTCATTGACTTCAGTACGAGTTGTAGAGGACATAGCTCAGGAACCATGTGTCCCCGATGTCACGGACAGACTTGCTAATCTTATGACACAGTATATGAAAGCTCAGGTGGCAAGATCGACGCCAAAGAGTACGACCTTACATGAGCAATTCATGAAGTTGAATCCGCCAGAATTTATGGGGGCAACTGATCCATTGGTAGCTAAGGAGTGGCTAAGAAAGCTGGAAACTATATTTGAAGTGATGGGGATCCCTAATGAACAAAAGCTATCACTATCCACTTTTATGCTAAAAGGTGAGGCACGAAATTGGTGGGAAACCATGAAACGAATGACAAATACTCAACCTGGAGGAGTACCAATCATGTGGCAACACTTTGTGGAAATATTTAATGATCAATACTTTCCTCTCATTTACCGGTACCAGAAAGAGCAGGAATTTATTCTATTAAAGCAAGGTAAAATGTCAGTGGTTGAATATGAAGAGCAGCTCACGACCTTGTCTCGATTTACACCTGACTTGGTGCGTACTGAAGGTGCCAAGTGTAGAAGATTTCAACAGGGACTAGAGTTGACAATCCGGTCTTGGGTTTCTGTATTTGAAATCATTAGATATGGGGATTTGGTGAACAAATCCAAGATTGTGGAATTGGATGTGAAAGAAATGATAGGGAGACAAGAACAATTTAAGAAGGGAAGGTTTGATTCAGGACCTGGTAATTCATAACAGAGACCTTCAGAATTTGCTCCAACTGTGGACGAAAGACAAGTACAATTTAAACCTAGATCGAGGGGTTCACAGTTCAGTAACGCAAGAAGCACAAAAGGTTTTGGGGATCGAGGAGCAAGGAGATCACCGGTTAAGTCTACCAGTCCGAGGTCTTTAGGAGGTAACACTGGGGGAATCACTTGCTACCGTTGTGGAGTTGAGGGACATGGTATTAGAGATTGTCCGATGCCATGGTCCGACAAATGCTATCAGTGCGGACAGCCGGGACACATGGCAAGGAACTGTACTCAGAATCTTGCGGCAATATCATTTGTAGGCAATGTGGCTAGTGGAAGTAGGGAAACAATGGGAGTTGCACAACGGGGACAAACCACGACGCCCGAATCACGCACTCAAGCATGAGTCTATGCCATGACATTGAGGGATGCACAGGCTACTCCTAATGTGGTAACAAGTACGTTATCTATTATTGATAAAGTGACATATGTGTTTTGACAAAATAAGAGAATTTTGGGACAAAATTCTTTAAGAAGGAGAGAGTTGTGAGACCCCAAATTTTAATTCATCAATAATTAATTATAGTTTTGCATGGTTAGGAAGGATGTAAAATTATGTTGGTGTTTGGTGTCTTAGACTTACATGTGATATGTTGGTAAGTATAGTGGACATATATTACATCTAGTAGAGGTATACGTGAACTTCAATTAGAGTAACAAAATGAGGTCCAATATGTGATGACATTAGAATTATCTAGTATTGTTATGACTATGACTTGTAAAGAGTTAAAATGAGTAATTGGTGGAGTGAGGTGTCAAAGCATAAGTTTGTGGTTTTATTAGGTATTTCATCTTTATGTAATAGTGTAAGAAAAAAAAATAAAAGAAAAGAGAGAGAGAGAGAGAAAGTGTGTGTGTGTGTACTGTTGTCTTATTATGAATGTTAGTGTTGATTGTGACAGTCTTGATCTTATGGAGTTGCTTAATGATTATATATAACACACTTATATACGCAATAATATTGATGAGGTTACATATACAGTGATATTAATGAGGCTATATATAAGGTGGAGGTGGCATTGCATACTTTCATCTTGTGTGCTTTGCATTGCATTGCATTGCATGGAGGAAGGTTTTGCCGATGTGGGGCTAACCTAAGGTTTAACCGATGTGGGGTTAACCTAAATAGGGTACCGATGTGGGGCCTCCTTGATAACGTGCCATCGATATATTAGGTTAACGTTATCTAAAATTGCACGCACATGTTGGTGTTTTATGTATTGCATCACAAAAGATATTGTATTTTATGAAATACATTATATCATTAGTAGTGATGAGAGGATGATTACATATTAGTGTTTATAGATGATTATATATCATTAGGTGATGGATTATTCATTGATGACTGATTCTGTGATTATATGTATCATTTTTTATGAGTTTGATTATCTATTGTGAGCACGTTGACTTTTAGCTCACACCCACACAGACTGTTTTGACAAGTAACGTGGAGATGGCAGTTCGGTTCACTGTAGTCCTAGTCGTTGCCATGGTGGCATTCATGTTGATGTCAGGATGTCGAGTTTCGGGGCTTGGGAAAGCTCTATTCTTTCAGTTTCTTAGTTGTGTTTTAAATAGAACGTTGAGTCTTGATGTAATGTTTGTTATTAACATGGTATGATGGTAGAGCATTTGGAGGATTTTTTATTGTTTTTTTTAATTAGTCATGTATTGATGATTTGTGGTTTCCTTTAATGTATGTTGGGGCGTTTATTATATTTCTTTCTTATTGTTATTGTATTCCACTGCGTTTTGTTTTTTGATTAGGTGTTAAGGTGTCGTTCACAGGTACGGTGACCTGTGCGATCACGCTTCACCTCATGTGACATAATTAATGTCAAATTGGATTGGGGGTGTGATAGTCACAGGTTCTCCCAGCACCTCAAAGGTGTTACCTAGGATCCCAGATCAACCTCGTGCGGGTAGTGGCAAACCTCAAAGTTGGGAGCGTGTTGTTAGCCCAAGAGTGCAACCCAAGAGGGGTGGGTGAATTGGGTTTCAAAAATAATCACAAATAATTTTAATTAAAAACTGATTGAGCAATCTGATTAAGCAATATAAAAGCAAAAATAAAGTGTGTGTGCAATATCGTCAAGCAATTTTAAACAAGAACTAAAAAACAAAGCACAAGATGAACACAATGATTTACCGAGGTTCAGCCACAACTCGTGACCTACATCCTCACCCTCAAGACCCCCTTGAAAGCTCTTCCACTATACAATGAAGAAGTACAAAGTAAATGCTAGTTGACCAAGTGCCTAACTCACTTCTTACAAGAGCTCTTCCCAAGCTCTTAAACTTCTCAAGTGATTTTGTCCAAGTTTCACTCAAACTTATAAGTGTTTTTAACAAGAACACTCAAACTCACAGGTTTTTCAAACCCATCCAAATGGAGAAAATGAGGTTTTTACAAAGTAACTCTTTCAAAGAATGGATAAGACAAGTGTAAGATTAGTAAATGCCCTAATATCTCAGTGAAATATCTATAGCAGTTAGGGTCAAGGCTTTCAGATTCGATTCAACACTTAAATGTGTGTCTTTTTGTGTATAAATGTTGTGGAAGTCTTATATATATGCCTTAGCATTAATTCTAGCCATTGAAGATAGTTGGGGTTGTATTTAATACAAGATCAGAGTTTCAGAATGTTTAAAAATATAATTGTTACAGTGGCATGGGTCGACCCTTTGGCTACATGTGTCGACTCCTTCCAGTTCTAAACATAACTCTTTAAGCAATTTGTATCTATGCGTCAATTCTTAACAAACAAAGTATCGACTCCTTTAAGGATATATTCAAAGTCGTGCAATCTATCTTGATGTGTCGACTCCTATAGCTGAATGTGTTGACTCTTACCATTCCATAAGCTTCATTTTGCAGGTCTTCTTCGACTTTCGTCCAAACCTTCAAGTACTCAAATGATTTTTCAAATTGAGCTTCTAAGACTTGAAATGTCTCCTTTCATGCATATTGTTCTTCAAGAACTTCTTCAATCAATCATTGTTTTCCCTTGGTACATTGAGACTTCATCAAACCTTTAAAGACTTTACTAAAATCTTCAAGTAAGCTTTCAAGTCTTGTGATATCCTCTTCAGCCAATCTCCAGATCTTCTCATGCCATATTATGGAAGGTGTTAGCTCTTGCTGCCGATCTTCTTTAGAAGATGTAAGCTCTACTGGTACTTTCTTCCTACCTCGGTATCAGTACTTGATGTCGATCTCCTTTTTCGATCTTAAGTGTTAGCATTTCTAAGCTATACTTCAGATCTTGATGCCGATCTTCTTTTTAAGTATTTTCGATCTTCTTTTTAAATATTGTCAATCTTCTTCTCTACTCTTGTTATGCCATATTGTAAAAGGTGTCAATGCTTCTAAATGAGCTGCTGACCTTCTTCTTTTTGTTGTCGAAATCCTTTTCAATAATGTCGGTGTATTTTTAACTATTGCTGATATCCTTTTAATTGTTGCCGAAATCCTTTTCAATGATGTCGATCTAAATTTAAAGTCCAGATTTGCAAACGCCCTTCAACTTTTCTTGACAAGCTTCTCAACACACAAGTTCTTCAATATATTCAAAGTGTTAAGCTTCAAATCATGATCTAATTATAATCTGTACATTAAGTAAATGCATTAGATCACTAAATCAAGTTTTGTTATTATCAAAATTATGGCATGAAGTCAACACGTGTCACATCCAACATAAATGTGATAGGCCCTCCTCTATCATGCCGATCTGACAGACAGCTTTGGAGGTTGACATGGCCACCCGTACGACAGTAGTTAGGGTAAAAAGCAAAATCCATATAGTTTTGTCAAATTTATTTTAGAAATTAAGGGGGAAAAGAAAAGGAAAAATAATAACAGGCTACTATAACCTTTGTTCTGGTTCCTGATGACACTCTCCAAAGCACGAATGCCTATAAAAATGAATATATTACTAATAAGATATAGCCTAACAAAAACATGGAGATTTATGGGCCCACAAACTTACAGAAGCACTAGAAATGCGAGAAAGTTTTGGCAACAAAAGTCAAAACAATGATATGTCTGCATACATAATACATATACATACTGCATGTATATATGTATTTATATACTTATATGAATCACTACATAAGAAGCTAAAATATTCACAATTTCTGAAAATAAGCAACAGATCACATCCTTATTAAACAAACAGGCCAATAGACGCTTGCCCACTCCAATTCCCTAAAAAAATTTTGACAAAACAAATAGAGGTCTGTTGTATAAAACCCATTGTGGAAAACGATTCTTCATTTCCTTAGGGGGTTAGGGGTACTTCGGGTAGTTATATCATTGGCAAATTTTTCAATCACCAGATTCACCACACCCAATAGAGTATGTGAAATTTTAAGAAAAAGAATGGGTTACTTGGGGAATTTGCCAAACTAGAGGGACTACTGGAACTCCGTTTCTAAGGTGGTCCTGTCAAATTTATTTTAGAAATTAAAGCGGAAAGAAAATTAAAAAAATAACAACATTGGTGCATTTGGGAGCCTCTTCACTTGCAATCTTTGGGGTGAGTTTCATTTATTTAAACCATATTCTTAACAGATTGAGAAAGAAGGTTACTTTTCCCTAAAGTTGTGGTGGCAAAAAAAAAAAAAAAACTCTTGTTAAAGTCTTTTTTTTATCTTTGTATCACATATCTCTATGCCCAAAACGATAATTGGCACCAAGAAAACTCCGATATAAGGGGAAGACTTTCGTAGAAGGAATGTATAGCTGCACAAAACATTATTGCAATCAATGTTTTCCCTCGCCCTCGGCCCCTTGGCCTCAGCAACGGTCCCTCTGCCACGAGGTCCCTAGGCGTCGGTCCCCTAACTTCAGTGCCCTTAGTCTCAACAATGGCCCTTCAGCCATGCGGTCCCTCAACCTCAACCTCGATCGCTTAGCCTCAGCAAGGGTCCCTAAGTCGTGTTTGCTAATTGTCGTTTTGGTCACCCAGGTATGTGAAGAGTGCCATTGAAGTATTGAAAGCTTGCTAAAACCTCCACTTCTTTGTTCCCAGACCTATCGCTACTCTTGGGTTCCTTCTAATACTCCTTCGACAAATTGCACAACCTATTTCAGTGAGTTCTTTCACTTCCCAAATTCTATTTCTCTTGATCTCTCCTTCTGTGAAAAAGTATTGAGTTGGTGTCGGATAACGTCCTCCTCATAACTATAATTGGGTTTTTTTGTTTGATTCTTGTATTTTTCTGTACCAATCAACCTCCTATAAAAAAAGATAGAAAGATTCTTGGTGGATGTGTGTGTTCTGTGTTGAAATGGCACTCCAGTGGAAGTGAACAATTGTTTACTGATCCTCTCCCTTTTGGTCAAAGGTAATAGCTTGAATCATGTTTTGTATCTTCACTCAGATTGTTCAATAGTTTTACTTTATTTCCATTCTTGTTTTCAAAATTGATTTGATCGCTCTATTTTGGAAGTTACCAAATTGAAGCGCTGGAGAAAGTAATCAAGTAGAACACAATTGTGTTATTGGAAACTGGTTCTAGCAAGATGTTAATTGCAATAATGCTTTTACGTAGCTATGCATACCTTCTACGAAAGCCTTCATTTTTATCGAAGTTTTCTTGGTACCAGGCATCCGTTGTTTTGGTCACCCAAGTATGTGAACTGATAATTACTCATTGTTCCACGATGCTTTGCCACATAGGCTTTCTTAAATGACATGGCATTGTTAAAACTAGACCAGTTTTTATTAAACTCCATAACAGCACTTCCTGAGTGACCCTAGAAATTACATAGTGGATTGACTCTTGTTGAATTGAACCCTCTCCTTCTTAACTAGTCCTTCAGTTTGGAACCACTTTCCCCCACGTAAGGCCCATCATTCCATTCAATTGGGAGGTTAACAATAATTCCAATCCACGGCCACACAAACATCTCATCATGGTCACAATATGCAAGGGCATCAAATTCAGTCACAGGTTGTGATGGACCAGTAACAACTCCTAAATCCTTTTCCAAGTACTTTGCCAACGCTAGATGATTTTCCTTGTCTTTTGTACTTCCCTTTTGTGAATTACCCTTGCCCACCCCACTAGCATGCTATGAGATATCTTTATAGAGGTAATCTCATTTTCTTTTCTTTGGATAGTAAGGGCAACTGAAGGTTTCATTTGATACTTTGACTTGATGGCTTCCACTGTTCAGCTTTTTATAAGATTTAGCTTCATACTCTTCAATTTCATCAGGTTCTACTTGATTTCTGCAGGCTAGCTCATCATTAGGTTCTTCACACTCCAAGCTGATTCATCATTTTATAAGAATAGGGTTTTCAAGGAAAATGGTTGCAAAAGCTTATTGAGGAGAACGGTAACTGCATTATTACTCCTTCATGGGAAAATTTTTAGCTTGAAAAAGCAAAGTTTATGATTTACTTTTGCGATGTGCAGGTGAAGAAAATACATAATCAATCCTAGAAACTTTGCTTACATACTAAGTGAGTTGCTGAGGCCAGGGGACTGAGGCCGAGGTTGAGGGACTGCATGGCTGAGGGGCCCTTGTTGAGACTAAGGGCGTCAAAGTTGGGGGAAGACCGACGCCAAGGGACCTCGCAACAGAGGGACCTTTCCTGAGGATAAGGGGCTGAGGTTGAAGGACCTTGAGGCCGAGGGACCCTTGCTAAGGGAAGGGTCCGGAGGTCAAGGGACCTTTCTTTAGGCTGAGGACGCTGAGGTGGGGGAGGACTGAGGCTGAGGGATCTCATGGAAGAAGGACCCTTATTGAGGCCAAGAGAGGGCTTAGCCGCTGGAGGACCTTTACTGAGGGAAGGGGGCCGAGGCCACAATCGAGGTCGAGGACCACATGGCTTAGGGGTGAATCATAGTTGAGAGAGAAAGGCCTAGATCGAGGGACTTCTTAGGCTGAGGAGACCCTTGGATGAGGCCGAGGTTAAGAGACCGCATGAGGGGCCGAGGACCATATGGCTAAGGGATGAATCACAGTTGAGAGAGAAAGGCCTAGATCTAGGGCATCTCCCTCCTCACTTCAGCTTCCAACAAATGCTTTCACGTAATCTCGGTCGCAATGATCTTTTCTCTGATTCGCTCTTTCTCGAGCTCCCTCTAAATCACTTTGTGCACATCGCTAGGGTTAAAACATTTAGATGAAGGACCTTTGAGGCATAAATGGCACTCTTCACATACCTCAATGCCTAAAAAGATAGTTGGCACTAAGAAAACTCCGTTATAAGGCGAAGATTTTTGCAAAAGGTACGCATAGCTGCGCAGAAGCATTATTGCAATTAATGTTTTCCCCTGGCCTCGGCCCCTTGACCTCAGTAAGGTTCCCTTTGCTGCACGGTCCCTTGGCATCGATCCTCCCCTAACTTCGACTCCCTTAGTCTCAACAAGGGCCCCTCAACCATATGGTCCCTCAACCTCGGCCTCGGTCCCTTGGCCTTAGCAAGGGTCCCTCAGTCATGCTTGCCAACTGTAGTTTTGGTCACCCAGGTATGTGAAGAGTGTCATTTATGCCTTAGAGAGATTAAAGGATGTTTACTTAAAAGTGCAGACTGCACCTAGTCCTCAATTACCTCAATTAAGGGGGTGTTTGGATGGTGGTTTTTCTTAGGGCCACTTTGGTATAGTTTTTTTCAAAAAAAATTTAGCTTTTTTTCTTTTAAAAGGATAATATAAGAGAAAAGCAAAAAATTTTTAAAATCTTAGTTTTTTTTTTTTGCTTATAAGCAAAAAAAGTCAAGCCAAAAAAAGCTCAAAAAAAATCCAACCAAACGGCCTTTTAGTAGCTTATGGCTTAAACTTATAACTTTTTTAAGCTGTATTTGGCTCCAGGTTCACCATGTGTCCACCTCATTAATGTGGCTTTATCAGTGCATTAAATGCATTAGATATCTACCCAGCCTCATGTTGGTTTTCCCAGCTCCTCGAAGGCGTTACCCAGGATCCTAGACCAACCTCGTGCAGGTGGTGGTGATCCTTGAAGCCAGGAGCGTGTCACATCCAGCATAGATGTGACAAGCTCCCCTCTATCATGCCGATGGGATGCTTTGAAGGCTGACATGGCCACCCGTGCTGCGGTGGTTAGGGGTACTTCGGGTAGTTATATCATTGGTAAAATTTTCAATCACCAGGTTCACCACACCCAACAGAATTCATGAAATTTTGAGAAAAAGAATGGGTTACTTGGGGAATTTGCGGGACTAGAGCAACTACTGGAACTCCATTTCTAAGGAGATTGATTAATGCTTTGTTGAGTGGGAACTCTCACATAATCTTTGGCCAAGTGAACTATGAAACCACCCAAACTTTTGTAAATTTTCCTCGTCGATATTGTTCTGAGGATGTGAAGAGACTTTTCTTTGCTGGGTAAAGCAACGTTCTTTGTACGGTAGTGTCCGGAGGCAGTTGACATTGTTTTATGCAAATTCTTTGCAACATGGATTCGACGGATGAAGGGAGATCAACTTCAAATGAAGGGTCGGCCATGGTTTGCTTGCTAAATCTTTGAAATTCTAAGGGTTCTCTGTATGTTTCTCGAGAAAGTTTAGGAGTTTGGGGATTTTTTGACAAGGCAACAAAATTTTCTCGAAGGTTTTGTTTGGCTTCTGAATTGAAATTTCTTGCTTTTAAGAGTTAGTGATGGTGAGATGAAGGGATGTTTACTTAAAGGTGCGGATTGCACCTGGTCCTCAATTACCTCAATTAAAGGGGTGTTTGGATGGTGGTTTTTCTTAGGGCCACTCTGATACACTTTTTTTTAAATTTTTTTTATCTTTTTGCTTTTAACAGGATAAGAGAGAAAAGCAAAAAAGCTTCAAAATCTTAGTTTTTTTTTTGCTTATAAGCAAAAAAAGTCAAGCCAAAAAAAGCTATAAAAAAAAACCAATCAAACGGGCTCTTAATAGCTCACACCTTAAACTTATGACTTTTTTAGACTGTATTTGACTCCGAGGTTCACCATGTGTCCACCTTATTAATGTGGCTCTATCAGTGCATTGAGTGCATTAAATCTCTACCCAACCTCGTGTAAGTGGGTCACAATTTCTCTTAGAGCCTCGAAGGCGTTACCCAGGATCCCAGACCAGCATAGTGCAAGTGGTGGCGAACCTCGGAGACAAGAGCGTGTCACATCCAGCATAGATGTGACAGGCCCCCCTCCATCATGTTAATCTGACAGGCGGCTTTGGAGGCTGACATGGCCATCCGTGTAACGGTGGTTATAGGGCTCGACCCCATTTTAGTTGTTTTTTTTACACAATTGAAATACTTATAAAAAAAAGCTATATTTTTTGTAACAAGTAGAGTAGTGAGATAAGGAGTCTGAAAAATTATGGATATTAAGGTCTGGAGGGAGCCTTGCTGGCAAAATGTCACCAAAACATCCCCTATTGTCAAGAAAAAAGGCTAATGGTTAGGTAGTATAAGTTATCATTCTTATCAGATTTTGTCATGTGACATATTTTCTTTGAAAATCTCTCAATTTTTTATTAATTCAAGTTGTTGATTTAATAAAACACCATCAGCTTGGTTGGAATTTGGGGAGGGAAAAGAAAGGGAAGAGAAATGAAAGAAAAGAGAAAATAAAGAAAAAGTATTTTCCATTTCATGATTGGTTTTGTAGAAAAAAGAAAGGAGAATGGAAGGAAAAAAGAGAGAGAAATGATTTATAATTTTTCCTCCCCTTTCTCTTTCCTTTCTTTCTTGGGTAGGGATAATTATCCAAAATGACTGTCACACCACGTCATTGTGCTTACATGATGTGACATTCCATTTTTTATTGCGACATTATTTACATGAAGAAAATTTAAATTTGAAAAACTGTATTATGTAAGCACCCCATTTTTGCCCGCTCGGCAATCTCCGACCCGATCAGATGTAGTCTTCAAACACCACACCACGTGCAAGCTCAAGATGAGCCTTTCAATCTCCAAACTAGTCAACTGGTCACTTCTCGGGCCAACAAGGACCTGCTGGAGCCATAAGCACCATTATTCCAAGCAGCTTTCCGAACCAGGCGATCTTAGAAACCAGCGCCATTTAGGTAGCCCCCTAGGATAGGGCGATCTCGGGGACCGACACCTCATCAAATTCCAGACGGTTCACTTCTGACGCCCACTAGCCTACCAATGTAGAATGTCCTTCATTTGGTAGTTCTATGAGACCGGGCATTCTTAGAAACCAACACCACCCTTCCAGGTAGCTTTTTGGGACTAGGCGTTCTCAGGAACCAATACCACCCATACAAGTAGCTCTTTAAGACCGGGCGTTCTTAGAGACCAACATCGCACAGGTAGTTTTCCGAGACCGCCCGGTCTCGGAAACCAACACTTAGGTCAACACCGGCGCCTGCTAGCCCGACTCGGTGAAAAATGACCAAACTTGCCCTTTGGGCCTCCAGGCACGTTTTGAGAAAGTTCAAAATCCTTGAAAATGATAAGTCCACCCTTCCAAAGTGTTACTAAACTGTTAGGCATCCCCCGCACACCATTTGGTCCAATTCCAGTCCCATTCCGGCTAACTCCGGTCAAAATGACCGTTTTCCCTTGAACACCTTAACACTGCACAAACTCCGCCGAACGGTAAAAGGCTATCCCAAAATCATCCCTAAACAACCCTATACGCTTAATACAACACACCAAACCATTCCTAACCATTTCCAGCCAATCCTGGCCAAAATGACCGTTTTGCCCCTACCAATCCGAACATGCCCCGAAACAACACTAATTCCTGGATTTCGAGCAAAGGGTTTCACCATACACCCTTGTTTAACCCGAGGAGGACCCTACGACATTAAACGCTCACGACTCGATAAAAGTTCCCTGGAGCGTCTCACAGATGCTCCGCCTAAATTGTCTTTTCTCTTGATTCCTTGGTTATAACACACAATCAACTGGCTTATGAAATGCGTAAATCAAGAAATTCTCAAAAATTCATCCACAGGTCTTTCCATCGATATGGCTCGATCGGATAGATCGCTTCTTGAAGCCCTCCATCGTACGGTGCAAAAACTACAACTTGCAGTAGCCCCTAGAGCGTCTCGCAGACGCTCCACCTAGGTTGACTTTTTCCTCAATTCCCTTATTAAAACGCACCGTCAAATGACTTGAGAAATGTGTAAATCTGGAAATTCCCGGAAGTATTTCCAGAATACTTTCCATCGGTACCATCCAATTGAAAGGATCGCTTCCCGAAGGCCTCGATCACACGAAACGAAAACAGTTACTTTCGAACACCCTCGGAGCGTATCACAGACGCTCTGCAAAAGTGTCCTTTTATGCACGCTTTCCGAGACGATATCCCATGCTTCCAAACACAATTCAAACTTTTTAAAAACATGAAAGTTCACCGGAAGCCCTAGGAGAAGATTTCAAGTGCGACCGATTTTCCCGAAACCTTCCTGATTGACTCAATTATTGAGACAAAGTTTGGACGAACCTTTCCGGTGATGGAGCGTATGCTACATGCGCTCAAATTTTGATCAGATCGACCAAATTTCAATCAACAGTCAAGATTTAACCAATACATGGGGTGCCACGTGTCATTCTGGCAATAGAACAGTACCTGCGCATGTCCTATATAAGCAGGGTCAAATTTTGGCCAGGCGCATGTAGTATATGCGCCAGGCCTGTTCCAGAATCTCTATAAATACCAGACCACCCTTTGCATATTCTAACTCCGATTTCTGATACGAAGCTTTGCTGAAATCACTCCAGAACTGCGAATCTCTATACACACTTCATCCCTCTAACACTTAGGTTAGGTTCCATCACCCCTAAGCCTATATACTTCACACATAAAGCCTTATACACCATCAAACACTCCCTACTAGCCCTCTAAGCCTTCTTGAAGCCATTCAAGCTCCAATCAAAGCATCCTTAGAAGACTACAAGTGTGTTGAAGGCAAAAAGTGGTATCTCTTTTACATTTATGTCTTCCTCCACTCTTCTTTTCTCCCTCTTAGCCTACTTAGGCTATTCTCCATTTTAATCCCCATCTTTAAACCCCCCTTTCTTGCATGGTTGAGCCAAGAGGGCTTTTAGATCATGCCTAGAGGAAAGCAAATGAGAGCCACCGTATAAGGGGATCTCTCACTAGCCTACTTTAAAATGGTATGACCTAGGAGCCCCTTGTTTATGTGGTGTAACCTAAAAGCCTTGTATGTGATCATGACCCATTGCATGTTACAATTTTGATCATGTTTTGTATGCTTGGCTTCATTTTATGCTTGTTGTCATGTTCTATGATGCTTATATTTCTCTTAAAACTCCATGCCCTTTCCAAGCTCTATATTTCTTTCAAAGATTATTCCAAGAGTTGGCTCCTTGAAGCTTAGAAAAACCCCTACTAACCTCTAACTCTCATTTTGGCATCATTGTATTTTAACTTGCATAAATGTTGCATTTCATTTCTCTAATTTTCAAGATTTCCATTCTTTCAAGTATAGTAGTTGGAATGGCCCCCATAGAACCCTCTCTTGAGTGGTCTCCCTTTTGTTTGACCATATGAACCCTCTCTTGATGGAATGGTTCCCTTAAAAAATGATTTTCAAAATCCTTCTCTAAAAATGATTTTCAAAAATGCATTTTCTCCATCTTTGCATCAAAAATGATTTTCTAAAAATTGCCATCATTATGTTAATTTTTGAAACCCCCACTTTTGTCAAGATAAAGGTTATAATGGCCATGAGGAAACCTTCCTTGGAATGGTCTCCAATCACCAACCATATAAACCATACTCTTGGCTAGAGTCAAAATTTTCATGGAAATGATTTTCAAAAGGGTTGTCCACCAAAGTCTATTGCATAACATGTTTTGTTTTTCAAAACTCTATCCAAAAGTGCATTAAACCAACTTTCAAAACCATTTTCCAATCCAACCCTAGGTTAACTTGACCTTAGTTATCCAACTCTAGGTTAACTTGACCCTAGTTTATTAACCCTAGGTTAACTTGACCCTAGTTATCCGACCCTAGTTATCCAACCCTAGGTTAACTTGATCCTAGTTCACCAACCCTAGGTTAACTTGACCCTAGTTGACCAACCCTAGGTTAAATTGACCCTGGTTGTCTAACCCTAGGTTAACTTGACCCTAGTTGTCTAACCCTAGGTTAACTTGACCCTAGTTATCCAACCCTAAGTTAACTTGACCCTAGTTCACTCACCTTAGGTTAACTTAACCCTAGTTAGCTAACCTTAAGTCACCTTAACCTTAGGTTAACCTAACCCAAGTTAGTGAACCTTAAGTCACCCTTAACCATAAGCTAACCCAACATAGGTTAATATGCTTCAAGGTTCCAACTCTTGAACCTTTTTCTAAATGATCATTCAATTTTAAACTATTCTCATAACCCGTTTTTTCAAAACCTCCTACTCTTATGATTTCAAAAAACCAACTCCATAAACTCTTCAAATGTCCTTACACTTCATCTTCAAGGCATTTCTAAAAATGTTTTCAAAAAGTCATAAACCTAAGGGGTCCCTAGCCCTCTCATGGTTAGCGATTCCAAGGACAAGTGATAAATCAAGAACAACCTCTAAGGTTATCTATATTAGGATTCCAAACCCTTAGCCATTTTCAAAAGCCACTTTAAAAAACTAATTCATCAAAACATTCTAAAATCATGCCTCCAAAAACACTTTTAAGTTCTCTTGAGTCATGCCAAAGTATTTTTCCAAAACTCCCTTAAGTTGATCCAAAAATATTTTCAAAATACTCCACCATCCAATTTCAAGTCAAAACTTTCAAGACCATAAAGTGTCTTAAACTTTCAAGACCACAAAGAGTCTTCAACTTCCAAGACCACAAAGTGTCTTAAACTTTTCCAAGGTCACAAAGAGTCTTCAACTTCCAAAGACCTCAAAGTGTCTTAAACTTTTCCAAAGACCTCAAAGCGTCTTAAACTCTCTCAAGGACCCCAAAGTGTCCTTAAACATTTCAAAGGCCTTAATGCGCCTATTTTCCATCGAGCACTTGCCCGAACTACGATTGACTTGATTCTCGCCAAATGAAATACGTAGGCAACCTAAAATGGTGCGGTCATAATTTTTATTTCAACTCCAATATCTTTTTAAAAAATTCCCATCAATTTAAAGTTTCTATTCCAAACTCTCTCAAAACCCCCATTATTTTTCAAACTTCCTTCAAAAACTTGCATCATGCATCATACATCCTAAAAGTGATGACTAAACCCCGTTTTTAAAATTTTAAAGTGGATATTAAGTGGACAATGGTAACCGGATATTCTAGTGAGTGAACCAATGGTGATTAGACATGTAGGTACTGAAAGGGCGGGGTAGGGTGATGATCTTAGGATATTTTCCCTACACGTAACCAACCCCCGAACCATAGATTTCTGTTTTCAAATGACCAAAATGGAGTTATTTTTCAAAAGGGCTTAAATCTTTCCAAAGGTTGCCAAACAACCTATTTTCTTAAAAAGACCTCTCTCAAGGGAGTTTCCAAAACTTTTTTCAAAAACCCTAAGTTTAGTCTTCGGATTAACACTTAATTTTAGGTGCTCTAACTCACCTTAATCAAGTTAGGTGGTGACGACTTCTATTTTTCTGAAAAGTCCTTAGTCAAACCAATTTTCAAACCTAGTCGCACTTGTCCTTCTAGGAGGATGAGTTCTAGTGGCACAGTTCCGTACTTTAGGGTCTCTGAGCTGAAAGGACATTAGACACCCAAAAATCAGGGCGCGACACCATATAATTAAGATAATGACTATAATATCTCATAAAGTATTTTTTCTCAACACACGTGGCACTACATGAATAATCCATCATTACCCATACACATAATGACGTGGTGTGACGATCACATTTTATAATTTTTCTTTAAACATAATCAAACTAGAAATCCACTCCCCCCAAGTTCCAAACAAGGTATATGCGTCACAATTTTATAAGAATGTGAATTGATAACCAATGGTACTTAGAGCTGGACATTGGACGGGCTGGGTCGGGCTCGAGTTGTACCTATACTAAAAAAAATCTCATTGAGCTTAACATTAAATCTTAAACCCGTCCACTTTAAAAATTATATTCCTAAGCCCACCTTTGTAACTGAAAATTTGTTTAATAAATAATTTATTCTCTAAAAATAATATTAGGTAACATAAAATTTAATTATATGTATATATTCAAGTACATAAATATATTATTTAATATTTATTTTGTACTAGCCGGACTTCAAGTAAAGTTTTCAGAGCTCACCCATTACCATGATCGGATCTTAAAAAAATTCCCCAGGCCTCTGAATTATGGGCGAGCATAGGCCGCCAAAAAAAACAAAAAAAGAGGGGCTGCTGGTACCTAACCGCTGGACTTTCTTCGCTTTTTCCTCCCTCGCTGTATTTCCTGGCCGCGCGTTCTCGGTCTCCTGCTAGGGTTTTGACGTTTGAGACACCACCAATCAACAATGGTCTCTCCTAGGCAACTCTCTCCACTGTCGATTCGTCCCTCCTCAGCCCAACCCCCCGGACGCCGTCTCAAAAGATCGAGCATGCTCTCCATTGGCCACTTTCTCCAATCTTTCCAGTCCCCTCCTCTCATTCCCAGTACACACTCCCTCCTCTCTCATGTTATACATATATACGTGTATATGCACACATCCATGTCACATATATATGTATTCACTTTTATGTCATCCAGAATTGGGAAAATTGTGATGTTTAGTCTTACCTGCAATTTGTTATTAGATTCTTGTGACCTTTCTGAAGTTTATAGAGGTGAGACGAACTGACAATCTGGACATTCTGATCATCAAGTGAAATTGGGGGAAGAATCCGGAAGCCTGACTTCTTTCGACTGAACTTTCGCTCTGTCCGAGGGTTGAAGGCAGCCAAAAAAAAAACGAAAACGAAATAGAAAGTTGCCTGTTCATTTGTTTGATATGGTTTCACTTTAATTAAGCTATTACTTTTAGATGTTCTAGTTGAAATATTGACTGTATGGTGCAGCTTCCTTTTACTTCTCTTTTATTATTTTATGTAATTTAGGATAGGCAAATTCTATGCAACTGTAATACATTTCATATTAATTAAAGGGCTTGTTTGGTTGTGGTACTTGAACTTTTCATTTTAAATGAACTAATTCAAAATTTCAGGATAAATCTTTAAATTCTAGATTACATGATTTTATTTCTTAGAAGAAATGACCACATACAAATTTTTTATATAGAAGGAAATTTTGTAGACTAGTTAATTGTTCCATTGTTAGTATTGTTACAGGCAAACACATCTAATTATCTAATTTGCAATTGAACTAGTTCTAAAATGGCCCAATTGGTATCATTGGGGCAACCAAATGCACCCTAGGTATTTGTCTAGATTATCTCAGAGGGAAAATCTGCATGATGGACATTTGCCGTGTAGAAATCATTTAGCAATAGCAAATTCTGGTAGATATCTTCATAGTATTATAGTCTCATTTTGCTGATGAGATAGTTGTTTTATTATCTTATGTTAGCTAATAGCTAGACATATTCTGATGACAGGGTATTGACTTGCCTTAGTGTAATTATTTTGTTGGGTCATTTCCCTTATACTTTGTATGCTGAATGGCTGTAGGAAAAGAAGATGAATTGTAAACTTTTACATAGGAAGGCTTATTATGATTATGGGGGAAAAACTCCATTCAAATGGCGTGCTACAGCAATTTTCTGTAGCTATGTTACCTGGACTCTTCCAAAATAGTGAAGTACTCGTGTCGGACACTCGACACCCGACACTCAACACTAGTTGGACATGCATCTAACAAGGATGTATAACTAATTGAGTTTACTATAAAACTAAGTATAGAACTTCCATTTTATGTATGAAATGCTATATTTTAGCTTGTAAATGTCATTTTACCTTAAAAAAATAAAAGAAGTATTTAAAAAATATGAAATCTAGCCGTGTCCCAGTGTCCTTGGACATGAGAATTAGATGAATCCGACACTTAGACACGTACCCGAGTTCAGGTAACAAAGTTCTATAGTGCATTTCTATTCTAGGAAAACAGTGCAATAAAGAGCATAAGATTCAATGTTCCACTTGTTTTGTTTTTACAGTATCTTAGGCGTTGGCCTTCACCTATCACTATATGAGTTTTGCATCATGTTTTCATTGTCAAAAACTCTTGGATGTTCAGCCCTGAAAATGCCACCATAATAATTATTTCCTCATTGGCAATGATCATTGTTTGAGTCCTTTCTTTTTTATCTTTTATTCCTTGTCATCATTATTGGAGACCTAGACTGCAGTATTCTGTTTTTGTTTGAATACTTATCTTGTTACTATTCGTTTAATTTGTTCTATTATGCTGGAATTTAATTTGTTTAATTTGTTACTATTCGTTTAATTTGATCTCCACCTTAGGCAAATAGATTACATGCATTTGCTTCCTTCTGCCAATCAAGAGGTAGAGTTCTGTTCTCTATTTGTTCAATTTTTTTGACATATGGTATGCATGTTAATATTTGATTTTATCACATCTTTGTTGGTCTTATTTCTTTTTCCTTCCTAGTGAGGTTTATTGGGATGAGATCTGTCAGAAATTTTGCGTCTTGCAGCAGGGCTTTGGTATACAGAGGTAAGAGACCTAATTACAGCATTTTACACACTGTTAAGGGTATTCGTTCTTCCCATGTCCAACATCAAAATTTGTTCTTGGTGTGAATCAGAAATATTGCTGAAAAAGAAAATTCCTTCTGCTTTTTGGAACAATTTTGCAGGTTGTTGTGCTTGACCAGGGACTTGAAGCCTATATTGTGGCTGCATTCAGAAATATCAGGAAGATCTTATTAATGCTGGGTTTCAATAATGATCAATTTCTCGCAGAAAGGTTTTTAGCTTGACTGCTTGTTTTTCACATTTTGTCTTTTTAAATAAAGTGTTATTAAGCCATTGATGTCTGAGTTGGCTCAGATGTTTGGTTCAGGAACCAGAGATTTAAAGTTAAACTCTCCTTGACTTACTGTATGCATGTCGTTTGCCATTGATTGTGTGCATCAGGAAGTCTCAGGGTTTGGGATACCCTGATGTTTCTCAGACATAAAAAGGTGTTCGTACTTGGCAATCTAGTGTTCATAATAATATTATTCTTCGAGTTGTCTATACAATTCTGAATATAGGAGTTAGACTTATACAGTTAGTGTCATATTGAAGTTGGTTTTGGATTTGAGAGAAACTTTATTCAGTTGACAAATTGTTAAGAGGCCTAATTACTAGCCAGAAAGCATAAATTTTATCAGTGCTTGGAGCTTTAGGAAACAAAATCACAGAGGTATTTCCTGGTTAAGGGCATTTTCACCTTAAACTTAATTGTTTATGCTTCGTACAAAGGATATTAATTCGTACTGTCATTTCATACATTGCAGCAGGATTCTTATGTGCTCTGCAGAGTATTTCAAATGGGTGTTCCAGGCCCAAAAATGGTGCAAAGTTGCAGGAAGATTTCATTACCAAGTTACCTAGTGTGCTGAGGCTCAAAACCACATGGATGCAAACCTAGGAGTTTAGCTGCTCTATCATTCTGCACCAATGAAATTGGTGAGTCACTAATGCCTAGCCTCCTAATAAAACTGTGTAGCCATATGAGAGTGACGTTCTAATATTTTCCTTAGGCAGCATGTAATGCTAAAAGTAAGGGACATTTCTTTGAATGCAATTAGTACCATTAGAATCCAACCAGGTATTTCCTGGTTAAGGGCATTTTCCCCTTAAACTTAATTGTTTACGCTTTGTAGAAAGGATATTAATTCGTACTGTCATTTCATACATTGCAGCAGGATTCTTATGTGCTCTGCAGAGTATTTCAAATGGGTGTTCCAGGCCCAAAAATGGTGCAAAGTCGCAGGAAGATTTAGCAGGGCAAACCAATGAGCAGGAGGATAACTAACCTGTTGCCAACAACCAAAACTTGATTTTGAAAATACTAAAGGCACTGACCCTTTGTGAAAGCTTTCAATAATAATTTTACTAATAAACCTAAATTAAAAACTGCTTAGACTGAAAAAATTTGTCAAATGTGCAGTTGTTTCTCAAGCATTTCACGAAACTAGATAGTTTTAGTGATTGAAAATTATATTTTATTGCCTGCAATCTTTGTTTCTGTAACATTACTCTCCAATGTGATGCATCAATGGCCATTACACATTCTTCTCCTCGATCATGGTATCTCACCTTGGCTTTGGATTGCAGGAACCTAATGGTCGAAGACTGGCAGGTCCAAGTACTGCAAATCCTGTGAATCCAACTCGTGTTGATCACTTGCTAAACAGGTATGTCATCTGCAGAAACATTTTGCTGTTTATACTTCTCCTTCTTCCTCTGTATATCTGTTTATGTTGTGGGAAGTAAGTGTCGGGACTACTCCCTGCATATGTCCTCTGTAATGTTCTGTCGTAAATTAATAAAAGGCGTTCCCTATTTTATCAAAAAAGAGTTTGACTTCTAGAAATTTTTTCTTTCACTTTGGTGTTCTAGAATTTCAAATTTCAAAATTTTCAAACACATTACCATGTAGATTATTCGTTTTCTTATGGATGGTAAATTATGCTATAAAGATACAACTTGCTTTCAATGTCCCATTGATCATTTCATGACTATTAATCTTTTCTTTCTTTTCTTCCCAAATTCCTTATTTGGTGTAGGGCAAGAAAATTGATTTAGTTAGTCGACATTGAAATTTGGTGGTCAATGTGATTCTTCACCAAATGTGCACTAACCAAGTCACGCCCCCTCTAACTGCTAAAATGGAAAAAAAAAAAAAAGACTTTTTAAAGAAGAAATGAAAACTTGGTATCTCATGACAATAGGCGGAGATTAGATGAACAGTCTTAACCAATTTGAAATTTTGGATGTTTGCTCACAACCATACAGTTCATACACATATTGTTTCATACTAGGAATGTGGAAGTAAGATATTTCATGTGGAATTAAGACAAGGTGCAAGGTTTTTACTCAAGAAAGATGAAAAGAAGTACCCAAAAGTATGACGAAGTCCCCAAAACCATACACAAATTGTTTCATACTAGGAATGTGGATCTAAGATATTTCCCGTGGAATTAAGATACGGCGCAAGATTTTTCCTCAAGAAAGATGCAAAGAAGTCCCCAAAAGTATAACGAAGGAAAAAATTGCTGAATTTGAAATGTC
Source organism: Euryodendron excelsum (assembly GCA_033060915.1). NCBI lineage: Eukaryota > Viridiplantae > Streptophyta > Magnoliopsida > Ericales > Pentaphylacaceae > Euryodendron > Euryodendron excelsum. The sequence continues at coordinate 31,495,848 of CM065393.1, read as the reverse complement.
TGTGGCATTGTCCAGTTCAAACCCTGCACATGAAAAAATTCGGTCTGAGTGTCATGAAGAACATAGCTCTGTGTGTATGTGTGTGTGTGTGTGTGTGTGTGTGTGTGTGTGTGTTTTGAACATAATAACTAACGACTCTTAAGCATACAGAAATTACAAGTATCTATACATTAATGAATGATGATATGGCAGCGGATTGGTTGGTTCCAATATTCAAGGGAGATAAAATAGAAAGAAAAAAAAAAAAAAAAAGAAGAAGCCTACTACTGCCTTCAGCCTTGTAAAATTTCCTATGAGCTCTTTAAAGTTTTTCCTTTTTATTTGTATTTTTTTTTATGTTGACTATAGATGTGCTCTAATTTTTCTGTTCTTTGAAGCCAAATTACTATAGCTATTGACAAGGGGAGTCAGTAATGTGTTGGTTTGGCTTAAAATTTTCATTCTTAGTTCTTACAGCTTTACAAGTGTAACCAAGCAGGGGACCGTTTCCATGTCCTTCCATGTTAATAATCAAACACTGGAATGGGATTGGGTATTCCGTAGTATTTCCCCTTTGCATTTCATTTCCACTTCTATTCAATTCTGTTGATTTTTCTTAGTAAGCATTGGTGACGGTATTCTGTGTAGATCATAGACAGGTAATAAATAAAAGAATACTAAAGTTCTGAGCTATAGGATTTCTCTACATCTCCAAATAATCCCTATTCTTAAACAAAGAATGCAGAATGCAGAACAGAAGGGTCATGGGCAACAAGGCTGCAAAATGAAATCCTCTTCAAATTAAAAAACGTGGAGAAAATAACTTTGATGCTCACTGAACGTGAATAAATTACGAAGGGGGTGATAGTTTACGACACTTACTGTTGAAATTGTATGTTAACAGATGCTGGTGATCCAAACGCGATTGCTCCAAAAGCAGAGGTGGAGAGAACCATGGTGGCGCCTTCCCTGGAAGGCCTAGAAGCCGATCTTCCAGCACGATCAACAATGGTGACCTGAATTGTCTGGCCAGTAATGCATGTTTTGGGCACATCCCCGCTTATGCACCTAACCACGTATCGCCTCCCACAAGCTGCCCCATTGTCCCATATCTCGTCTCCGGCGGCTGCAAACAGGTTGCCTGACGGGAACTGCGATGGATCATTACCATTGCAGGCGGTAGCTGTTTTGATGGATCATAAAGAAATTTGTTTGCTCAGAAAAATCATACAATAGAGTAAATAATGATGCTTGTTAATGCTTTTGATCTTAATTTCTAGTGGCACTTACGTGTATAGGGTGGGTTGTAGCTGGCCGCAGTGCCAAAATTGCTACGGGACGCCCTGAAGACCTCTGCAAGTAAGATCATTCGTCGATTCACATCTGCACGAAGAAAACCAAAACCTAATTATGAGGCTTGTTTTTACTAGGAGAAGGGGTAGAGGCTGATGGGGGTTTGAACCCCAAACCAGGAGCTTGGCTATAGAGGTCCACAACCATCGGGGATGGCTTCCTGCCCTACCTTGCTTTTAGACGGATATGAGGTGATATTAGTTGGTTAATTGGTGCCGGGCATGTTTGGGGACATGTTTGGAAACAAGCTGCAAAAATCAGTTTCACCTTGAATTGGTTTCATTTATACATGTGTATATATTTATTTTTTAAATATACATATTATATCAGAATATGATTATTGTAAATTTTTTTTTTTTTTTGTGATTTTATCCTGTTTGAAAAAATAACTAATATTCAAGAATTGTTGCTATCCCTAGCCGTAACCATCGAATATTCCATGGAAAGAACTTGAATTGAACAAGTGAAGAACTCACTCTCAGCACACAATCCGACTATCGGATTCCAGCGAAGACCCGAGTTACAATAGCACCTGCACACCTCATTCTCTGCCGGGTCGGACCTACACGTTGAGTTCAAATCACAATCCGACTGTGTCCCACACCCGGGTTCCCGCGGCAACACCCACTGTATTTCCAACCCGGGCTGCGGCCACCGGATTACCGGCAAATCGGTGTCCAAGTTCACAAAACTCCTGTAAGCTCGACAACCGGAGTCCTGAACCCGGATCATATATGACGTGGTCGACCCCCCGGCTCGGAACGTGCAACAAATCCGGGAGTCCGCCGCCGAGCAATCCAACGGCGAGTTGAGCAGCGTGTTTGTGCAGTTGAGGTAGATGATGACGTTGCTACTGGTGATCTTGAAGGGGAGAGAGCTGTTCATGTGGAGGCCCATGGTGGAGAGATCCGCTGTGACGCAGGTGTTGCCGACGAAGCACGAGGGCTGGATCACGAACCGTTGTGTGTCGGGGGTGACGGAGGTGATGGAGTAGGTGTTGTTGAGGGTGTCGAACTTGAGTGCGCCAGCGTCGCACCGGATTTTGTACGATTGGTCTCCTCAGTCTGGTCCCGTGCTGAGTGGGTAAGGGACTTGGGTGGTGCCGCAATCAGGGCAGTGCTTGGAGGAGGTGGCGCACCCAGCGCACATTAGCAGCGCCGCCGTGAAGCGCATCAGTTTCAAACTGATTGCCATTCTAGAGAGAAAGAGAGAGGAGACGGCGTGGGGGGAGGGGAGATGGCGTGAAATGATCTTATATATTTATGTATATATAAATAGAGTTATTTGTCAAGGTTTCCGCTTCAGAACGTATATCAGACGGCAATTTTTTATTTTCGCTTAGAGCGCTTCAGAAACTTTTACCAGTTCTTTGATTTTCACCTCAGAACTTTTACCAGTATTTTTCTGATGTGACGGCAATTTTTGATTTTCGCTTCAGAACGTTTACTTTTTGATTTTCGTTTCAGAACGTATACCAGTATTTTTCTGATGTGACGGCAATTTTTGATTTATACCATTATTTTTTTGATGTGACGGAATGTATATCATTTTTTTTCCGCTTCAAAACGTATACCAGTATTTTTCTGATGTTTTTGCAATTTCTATTTTTCTGATGTGAACGCAATTTCTGATTTCCGCTTTAGAACGTATACTATATTCTTCTGATGTGAACGCAATTTCTGATTTTTGCTTTGGAACGTATATCAGGATTTTTCTGAACATATACCTGTATTTTTCTGATTAAAACGCAATTTCTGATTTCCGCTTTTGGAACGTATACCATTGTTTTTCAGATTTAGAACTAATTTCCGCTTTAGAACGTATACCATTATTTTTCTGATATGACGACAATTTCTGATGTGACGCCAAACCTCCACATCAAACGAACAGGTTTTCGCTTTAGAACGTATTCCATTAATTTTCTGATGCGATGGCAATTTCTGTAATGACGGATTTAATATTAATTTTTTTAAAAGTATAGTAATAAAATTTGATAAAAAATACGAGAAGGTAAAAAATATGAATATATAATTATTTAAATATTATATAAATATTAGTTAAAAAATTAAAATAAAAATATGATAACATTTATAAGTAATTTTTTTTTATATATTTTAGGATGTACTTTCCCTGCGTCGATTTGTTTGTACCTTTTTGACTTGAATCTATTTCAAATTGACTGTTCCATTTCAATTATTATTAGGTCAAATTATGTACATTATTAGTTTTGCCCTCTAATGAGAGAGTTATGGTGGAAAAATTGCTTCTAGACAAGAAATGTTTAAATGAGGAAAATTTTCAAATTTGATTAGAAATTATGCCGCCAAGGGTCTTTTTGGAAATCTATTACATTTTATTAGTAATTATTTGGCTTCCTTAAAAAGTTAAAAAATCTAGCGGGACAAACAAATTGGGACAGAGGGAGTAGTATTTTTGTCTTGTATATTTTAATTTTTAATATATATTACTAACAAATAGTTAAATTAAAATGATAGATAAATAAATTTTGTTATTCCAATACTTGATATAAGAATGGGATAATTGGTCAACTTCAATTTGTAATTTAATAGTTTTAGTATTAATAAGAAGCTATATAAAAATATGTTTAGTAATTTAAATATATCAAGTATTAAAAAAATATCCCAAAAACATATGACATGATACTATTAAAGATACACAAATCATGAGTTATACAATCTTTTTTTTTGTAATTGATAAAGTCGTTGAATAAGTTTAATGGTCAATAATTTTACTATTATAATCATTTATTAAGTCTAGAATTAATAATTTGCTAAAATTATATTAAATTATATTTAATTTTTAATCAAATTTTTTTGAAAGTATAATATGTAAAACGTTTAATACTTGTACTACACGGTTCAACACAAAAAAAAACGTGTATTTTTCATTAAGTTTCAAATCTGAACAAAAAATGAAAGTTTTTTTTATTATTTATACTTGCATACGGGTATTATATGTGAATAGTATAATTATTTACTAACTAGGATCAGGTGAAATGACAAAAGGTCATGCTAACATGTGCCTTTAGGACATATGTTTAGCTATACAAATTATAAGAAAGACATTTATTTAAAAATAAATATAAATTAAAAACTACATGATTTAGAATAAAATACTACATCATCCATTGTTTTTCAATACAATTACTGAATTAATGAAGGGAATTGAAATTTGAACTTTTATATTTTGTCAAGACTACTCTTGAAATATCATTGATATTAATGAATAAAAAAATTTTCTCATATAAAATCAAAACTATATGATTATAATACAACTCTTATAGTGTTCATCTGCAAACTTTTAATATAACAATTGAAAAGGTATGTAAAATTAATAAAGGTATATATTTGGCATTCAAAATAAACAAGACAACATAAATATTGAGGAAATATCAACAACCTTATTAATAACGTTTTTTCAAAAATTATTAAAATTGAAAAGTAGGTACTTTTTTTTTCAACAAAAAGAGTAATACATTAGTACAAGCAAAATATTAACATTTGTCAATAAGAAATAAATCTGAGATTTGAAAAATTGAATAAATTTTAACTTATTTAGTAGTTTATAACTTAAATTTATAATTTTTTAAAATTATGTTTAGTTAATTTTAAAAAACTATTTATATTTAATATGTTTTTTTTAAAAAAAAATTTTAAAAAAAAATCTTTTAAAACTACCTTATAATTTATAAGGCACCTATCCAAATACTCTAGAAATAAAATGAAGAAAGCACAAAGCACTGTAAAAAAGATGCTACTGATGATTGATGAAAATTGAGTAGAAAATCAAAAGCACGTGCTCTCTCTCTCTCGCTCTCTCTCTCTCTCTCTCTGTCAACATCGGATAAAGTACGTGAATTTTATTGATATTTTTAAGTTGTCAAGGAGTTTCTGCGGCGCGTTTTCACATATGGACATGTGTACAACGCCCCATGGCAGCCGTGGAATAAACTGATTACTGGTCAAAGATTTTCTTTCCCCACATCCCATCAAAAACTCAAAAGCAGGACAAATTCTCAAAACGCTCCGAAGTAGACTGCACTTTAAAAGGGACAGGATTCTCTTAAGTGCAATTTCTCCAATTTACCATATCTCTCTATACATGTGTAGAGAGAGATAGAGAGGAGAACGCTAGAGAGGATTCGGTTCCCTTTAAAAGTGGGACCCGCCTTCCTCTTTGTACATATCTGACTACGTTTTCTTTGTACACACTCCATTTTATTTGTACTACTGGTTCCGCTGACGGCTACCTAGAATTCTTGAAAATTAATGGAGAGCACATATTTCCATGCCGATTTTGACAGCAAGAAAACGGCCATCATCCTGAAGCTTCTTGCAAACTGACCTAAGAGCAATGGATTGGTCCTCGTACTTGTAAAATCGCATTAAATATCACCATATCATTATAGAATGTGAAAATAAGAAGACCATTTTTATAAAAATAATATTATATAAATAAAAAAATTTATATAAAATAATGTATCTTAACGAGAATATTTTATTTTAAAATAAATATTTATTATAATAATTTTTAATTATAAAATTATTACTATCATATCATTTTATATATAATTTTTTATAAAAATAATATTTTTTTTTTTATAATTGCCAGCACCTTCATTTCCAATCACAATTCTCATAATCCCATTAGCAATAATTCTCATTTCTATAATAGTCACCCCCCTCAGTTCTGCCGACATCATTAGCCCTTTTCTAATCATCACCTTCACCGAGAGTCATTTGCAACTTAATTCACAATCCCATTTCTACAACTACTTTTGCTTTTTAAGTCTCTAGCCGAAACCTGTAAAACACTGTATGCAAAAACCAACTGGAAAAACAAGGTACAAGTATATAGAATAAATTAAGATTGGGAACCTAGAAGTTTTCAACATTGAAGGCTTTCAGAAAACAAACTTTTCACTACTCGATGCCAAAAACAATTAAATTATCTGTCCCTTTGGGTGAGTTGAGCTTTGGCATTTTTGGTAGCAAAATTCATAAAAGCTATTAAACATAATTTTTTTTATTTCCTTTCTCTTTCTTCTCACAATAAGGTAAGTTAATCAATGTAACCAACAAAACTCATGTAGTGGCCGTTGGCAGTTCTCATCTCAATTCTCATGAATTAAGAAAAGCAACACTTTTCCTTCTCCAACAAAGCTCAAGACAAGATGTTACACAGATAAGAACCTTTTCCAGAATTTCAGGCAAACTACTCCAAGAAGATGCATAATACTTAAATTATTCATTTCTAATTTATGAACCAATTTCTCATTTAAAAAATTAGTTTTCACAATAAAAACGTAGATGCAAGTAACTAAATGAAAATCTAAGAAAAATTACGTATGACAAAAAATTAGGAAATTGAAACACATCTGTCCTTCAAACCTGATCACCTATGTATATGTACGTCACGTGCCAACCATATTTTAATTCATGCATTTTTACCATTGTGAATATACAATTATTAGTTCATACATGTTTTCAAAACTTAGAAAAATTATACAGTGTGGTAGTGACGTTTTCCTGATCTCCTGATCGGGCCCCGACTACACCAGGGACCAGAAGGTCGGATTGGGCGCCGATCAAAGCCTGTCCCCTTGGCTCCCCTCGGCTCCCAAATGGATCAGCCCCTTTGGTGTGCTTTCCGTTCCGTCCGTCCTTCTCATCATATCGGTGGAGGCCACAACTGACATCGAACGCTGTTGCATGCACTTGAAGCGAGGACGTAGAGTGTGCGAGGGACAACCGCCCTCACCCTTGACGCCATTCTAACTTTTCACTACTCGATGCCAAAAACAATTAAATTATCTGTCCCTTTGGGTGAGTTGAGCTTTGGCATTTTTGGTAGCAAAATTCATAAAAGCTATTAAACATAATTTTTTTTATTTCCTTTCTCTTTCTTCTCACAATAAGGTAAGTTAATCAATGTAACCAACAAAACTCATGTAGTGGCCGTTGGCAGTTCTCATCTCAATTCTCATGAATTAAGAAAAGCAACACTTTTCCTTCTCCAACAAAGCTCAAGACAAGATGTTACACAGATAAGAACCTTTTCCAGAATTTCAGGCAAACTACTCCAAGAAGATGCATAATACTTAAATTATTCATTTCTAATTTATGAACCAATTTCTCATTTAAAAAATTAGTTTTCACAATAAAAACGTAGATGCAAGTAACTAAATGAAAATCTAAGAAAAATTACGTATGACAAAAAATTAGGAAATTGAAACACATCTGTCCTTCAAACCTGATCACCTATGTATATGTACGTCACGTGCCAACCATATTTTAATTCATGCATTTTTACCATTGTGAATATACAATTATTAGTTCATACATGTTTTCAAAACTTAGAAAAATTATACAGTGTGGTAGTGACGTTTTCCTGATCTCCTGATCGGGCCCCGACTACACCAGGGACCAGAAGGTCGGATTGGGCGCCGATCAAAGCCTGTCCCCTTGGCTCCCCTCGGCTCCCAAATGGATCAGCCCCTTTGGTGTGCTTTCCGTTCCGTCCGTCCTTCTCATCATATCGGTGGAGGCCACAACTGACATCGAACGCTGTTGCATGCACTTGAAGCGAGGACGTAGAGTGTGCGAGGGACAACCGCCCTCACCCTTGACGCCATTCTGATACACACCACGTGCGCAGTAGGGCAACAACCCTCTCAAGTACCCTGCCGCGAATCTGACCCTCCAATGGAACACTGCTACGTGGAAAAGTTGTCAACCATTCCCCATGTATGCATACAAAAGGAAAACAAATGCCTTTTTCACAAGGTACGCATCAAAGAAAAACTAGTAAACTACACTCTTGAGTAACCATATTCTCTTGAATCTAATTTGATCATCGGAGGGTCTTTGGCAAGCATCACACCAGTGTGCTTAGAGCAAGAGATCATACGCCAGCGGGAAAGAGCTCGTCGAAGGCCTGTGGGCAAGACCCACGAGATTGCTGCATTATCAGCTGGCGCCGTCTATGGGAATCGACTATTCTCGTGATTTTTCAATATATTGACTAGGTTTGGAATTAGGACTCACCCCCAAGGAAGTGTAATGGCAGATTCAAGTGTAGAAAAGATAGCAGCCCTCGAGAAGACTGTGGCTGACATGATGGCTAGCATGTAATAGCTGGCTTGCCAAAACGCAGAGTTGCTCCAGCGAGTTCTAGCTCCGTCTGGAGGGGTTCCACCGCCAGTTATCTCGCTGGTGGTGGAACGGGAGGATCAGGAGGTTGATGGAGAACCCGCTATCCCCCCCCCCCCCCCCCCCCCCCCCCCCCCCAACCCCCCCCCCCCCAATGACAACAAAAACGGAATGAAAATTGAGGACGGGTGGAGGACCCACTCTTACGCTGTGAGCCCCACGTCGAAGAAAATTAAACCAGCCGTACAGTTCAATCGAGAATGGAGATGGTAGGAGATAAATTGGAAAGCACTCATGCATGGGACAAACAAATGAAGGCCATGTAGCCAAATGACAAGGGTCTTAAAAGCTATGAAGGCCAAAGCTCCAAACACGGTCGACGCACTCATCGGCAGGACAGCTTCACCATTCACCCAGGCAGTGATGGACTATCCCCTTCCCTTGAAGTTCAAAATGTCAACGGTGGATACGTTCGAAGGTACCAAAGACCCGGTGGACCACTTGGAAACTTTCAGAGCACTTATGCACCGGCAAGCGGTGTCGGATGAGATCATATGTAGAGCCTTCCCTGTCACATTAAAAGGCTCTACACAGATCTGGATCAACAAGATTAAGCCAGCAACGGTTTCTACCTTCACCCACATTAGCAAGCTCTTCATGAGCCACTACATTGGAGCACAGAGGCAGCGAAGGCCAGCTACGCATCTGTTAACCATGAGGCAAAAGAAAGAGGAGACCCTGTACGAGTATGTAGGGAGATTCAATCAGGGGACTCTAGCGGTGAACGACGTGGATGACAAGGTAGCTGTCATGGCATTTATGAGCGGCATAAGAACTAGGAAGCTCCTTTTTTCCTTGTCGAAGAGGCCACTTCAGGACATGGCCGAACTCATGATTCGGGCTCAAAAGCACATGAATGCAGAGGATGTAATGAGCGCTAGGCGAGAGAATGATGGAGGGAGCAGCTTGCGCTCCGATAAAAAGAGGTCGACTGGTACCTCGAATGACAAAAGAGAGGCGAAGACAAACCAAAGCGACAATTGGTCATGCGACCGGGCGGAGGATAGACGGGAGCGTTATCATGAGCTCGACCGAACGTTTACCCCCTTTACAACGAAACTAAAAGATGTCCTGATGGAGATAAGGAATGATCCGGTGTTGAAATGGCTAGAACGTCTAAAGACACTCGAGCATGCAGAGCCGAAAGAGGTATTATAGGTTCCATCGCAATCATGACCATGATACAGAGGAATGTATTGACTTGAAGTAACAGATTGAGGATCTGATAAAAAAGGGTAGACTTCGCAGATACGTCGTGGGCTAGGACCGCGAGCGGGAAGATCGACGTAGTCCAGCCTGAACACAACCCAACAACCAGCCCATCGGAGAGATAAGGGTAATAGTCGGTCGGTTCGCTGGAGGAGGCGAATCTTTTTCGACGTGGTGAGAACTCGGCCAACATCCTGTTTCGGGGAGCCTTCGAGAAAATACATCTCGGCAAGGAGAAGTTGCAGCCCGTCAACTCTCCCTTGGTCGGCTTCATTGGGGACCGGGTAACCCCTCTCGGGTCTATTGTCCTACCAATGACATTGGGGGAGGAGCCCCACCAAGCAACAAAGATAATCCACTTCTTGGTGGTGGACTATCCATCGGCGTACAACGCCATCATCGGATGAACAACGTTGAACCAGTTCAAAGTTGTGACATCCACCTACCACCTCCGAATCAAGTTGTTGACAGCAAACGAGATTAGATGAGCAAGGGGTGACCAGAAAGAGACTCGAGAATGATACATAGCATCCCTAAAAGGGGAGGCCAGCAAAGAAACCCTGGTCATCAAAGAGCTTGAGCCTAGAGACGAAGAAAAAGTCAGAAGGGGCGAGCCAGTAGAGGAGCTCAAAGATGTTCCCATCGGGGTACAAGGGCAGAACCGGACCGTGAAGATCGAGGCTGCTGCACCTGAGGAGCTGAAGGAGGGATTACGGAGCTTCCTTAAGGGAAACCTTGATGTGTTAGCTTGGTCTCATAAGTATATGCCCGACATTGACATGAGAGTAACAGCGCACTACTTGAACATTGATCCGGAGGTCAGGCCGGTCAAATAGAAGATGCAAAACTTCGCACCAGAACGGAACGACGTAGTAGCTGAAGAAGCTGAGAAGTTAGTCAAAATGAAGTTCATTTGGGAAGTATAGTACCCCACCTGGCTCTCAAACATTGTCATGGTAAAAAAATCCAATGGCAAGTGGAGAATATGTGTTGACTTCACCGACCTAAACAAAGCATGCTTGAAGGACAATTTTTCCCTGCCCACAATTGATCTCCTTATGGATTCTACCGCGGGATATGAAATGTTAACCTTCATGGATGCTTTTTTGGGATACTATAAGATCCGAATGCCCGAGCGCAACCAGTAGCATACAACCTTCATCACTAACCGAGGCTCTATTGGTACAACGTGATGCCATTCGGATTGAAGAATGTAGAGGCAACATATCAACAGTTTGTAAACCTCATGTTCAAATCATAGATCGAGCGCAATGTAGAAGTGTACGTGGATGACATGTTGGTAAAGAGTAAGAAGGTCATCAGCCACCTGCAAGACCCACAAGATTGTTGCATCATCAGCTCCCCCTCTTCCTCGCCAAGAAGCCCACGTCGAAGCTCATCTTATCAGCTTTGGGGGATTGTTGGGTTGCTGAAGGGGGTGGACGATCTACAGGAAAGATGAAATGGAGTCAGACTAGGCTCAGATCACAGGAAGAACAACTTCATTCTCACTCCTCTCACGTTCAGCGGCTAACACCTCCCTGGTTAGCTCGGGTCCCAGAAGGTGTTGTGTGAGAGTCTCGACGGAGACCAAGTCCTTAGCGCTCTGAAATTCGTACTCATGAACCTTCTGTATGTCTGCTTTCAACTTGACGGACAGATTAGGTTTACTCCGACTTGACACCCCAAGACACCTAAGTCAGAACGACCGACACTTCAACAAAAAGATAAAAGGAAAGTTTAATAAAGAGAGCATACCCTTCTTACTCGGATAAACCCAAGCAGAAAAGTCAGTCTCGAGGGAGGGAACGCCCATTCTTCTCCACTAACAAAGAAGAACCGATCCTTCCAGTTCTTTTGCGATGAATGCAGCTCACCGAAAAATCGAACCTTACCGACCTGCTTGAGAAGTACCAGAAGCCCTTCCCTCTTTTCTGCCGACTTGTGGTTGTATAGGAACTCGTTCGGCGTAACGTCCCGTCCAATGACGATCTGCCAGAGGACCATATAGCCCAGGATAATCCTCCTGCCGTTCGGCCGAACCTGCCCGAGCGAGAGGTGTAGCCTTTGCAAGATCTCCCTAACGAGCTGAGGAAAGGGCAGGTGAAGACCACCAACTAGTGCACCCTCGTACACGGTGATCTCGTCCTCCTTCGCCAGACAAGCCCAGCCCTTGGAGTTGGGGATCCTAAACTTTACCCCTTTTGGGATCTGGTAATCTCTCTGAAGGTTGAGGACCTTCTCCCTCTTGAGAACGATGGGAATCCCCACGGCCTCGTAATCAGGCCCCTCCTCCTCCTCCTCCTCCTCTGCCTCCCTAGATGGGATGGTGGCCTCCCTAGGCTAGTCCTTCTCCCCCCTGACATTGGAGTGAGCCACCCCAACCTCCTTTAGCTCCAAAACCTCCAGAGACGCCACAGAATTACCGACAAAGGCCTCCTCCACTATCTCATGCCTCAGAACCCGAACTAACATGCTTTAGATTCACCATTGTACCCAGAAGCCAATCGTCCCTAATCCTATCAAACACTGGCTTGAAAAACTCACACATGTCCCTGAGTGTGGACTCTAAAAACTCTGGCCTATAGACAAACTGCGAGAGGTTGGGAATCTGGTCCTTTCCTTCGAATACCCAAACGCAACGCGTAACCAACTAGTACATACAACTAAGAAATAGGCCTTATCACAACACAAGATGCAAGTGGTGAGTTCGGAGGGCAACCGGTAACGCGTCACAGAGTGTGGGTATCCTATCAACCGGTTGAAGAAGACGAAGATGGTGGACGGAGATGGAGGCTCCTTTCTCTGTTTCTCTCTCTTTATGTTTTGCAAAAAAATTAATAAAGGCAAATGAGGAGGCACGGAGAGAAACCGTTAAAAAAAACTCCCCATTGTCTTTGAAATCAACAGTCCAGATGGACTATGGTGATGGGACATTAACGATTGGTATTCGACACGTCTTTTCGACAGCCAACCGCCTACCCACAGTTGCCGCGTGGTGGTACGTGAAATGACGCGACAACTGTAGTTATCATTGCGCTGGCCTTGCCATAAATGCGCTCTGGGTTTCGTGGGTGGGCTGACCCGTGGAATTCCCCTGGCCCCGAGTAGGCGGCCGGATGAATTGGAGGCATCTAGTAGTGACATTTTCCCTATTCCCTGATTGGGCCCCGACCAGACCAAGGACTCGAAGGTCGGATCGGGCGCATATCAGAGCTTGTCCCCTTGGCTCCCCTTGGTTCCCGAATGGATCAGCCCCTCGGGCGTGCTTCCTGTTTCGATCGTCCTTCCCATCACATCGGTGGAGGCCATAATTGACACCGGACATTGTAGTGTACACTCGAAGCGAGAATGTAGAGTGTGCGAGGGACAACCGTCCTCACTCCTGACGCCATTCTGACACACGCCATACGCGGAGTGGGGCAACAACCCTCTCAAGTATCCTGCCACGGATCTGACTCTCTAATGGAACACTGTCACGTGGAAAGGTCGTCAACCACTCCCCATGCATGCATACAAAGAGAAACAAAGGCCTTCTTCACCAAGTACGCATTAAAGAAAAACCCTAACAAATTACACTATTGAGTAACCATATTTTCCTGAATCTAACTTGATTATCGGAGAGTCTTTGACATGCACCACACCAATATACTTAGAGCAGGAGATCACATGCTAGCGGGAGAGAGCTCGTCAAAGGCCTGAGAGCAAGACCCACAAAATTGTGCATCGTCGCAGTGGTAGCAATCAAAACCAAAACCACTGTTTGTACAATAACGTAGTCAATAGTTAACATACCAGATCAAAGTTCACAAACCAAAAGTTCGGCCACATGTTGTAGTGTTAGGTACTTTCTTCTGTCAAACTTTTCAGCAAACAGGTGGTGTGCATACAGTAACTCCAAAATGGATGAATAGTGCATGAACAGAGTTTGATGTCAAAAAACAAAAAGCCTTTAAATTACAAGAAGTGGATTTCAGAAGAATACCTTCTTCTCTTTGTCGTCGGACGGCAGATAAACCGAGAGAAGCATACAAATCATATATCTATCTCTCTATATATATGGAGTTTTGAGGCGGTGTTGTGTGTTAGCAGCAACCTGAAGGCCAAGCAATGTATTTTTATTGGCGGATTATGCGGCATCGTAGTCCAAATGCGGCGGTCGGAATTTAGTACAAGGCGGTGGGCAACATTCCTCCGAGGAGCGGTGATCATATATGATAATATGTTTGTAATTTCTAACAATTTGTAAAACTAGACAAAGTAAACTTAAATGACACATTTTAAATATATTTTATCTGATTAGATAAAATAACAAAAATTACGTTTGCATAATTTGCAACACTAAAAATACAATTCTCAATTATAGTTTGTACAACTAGCAAAACATGCTTAATATATGTCCAAATGCATCTTAAGCATGTTTTTTTTATCAGATTGTACAAAATGTCAAACAATGTGAAATTTACAATTTTCAATGCATTTAGAACTAGACAAAGCATAATTAGCATCTATGCACATGTTTGCATCTATATATACACATTTATACCTATATTGTATGAATCCAACTTCACATTAACTATGATTTTCAATGGCGAGTCTCCATTACTATTTTAGCCCAGTTTTTTTTAATTTTTTAATTTCTTCATCTTTCTCAAGACTCCTATTGTACAAGAATTGAACACAAGTAGCATGCTTTTCTTTCTCAAGACTCCTATTGTACAAAAACTGAACACAAGTAGCATGTTTTTTTGGGGGGCTTTTACAAAGGAAATTTTTTAAGAAAAAAATTATGGTTTATCTAAAGTTGTGGAAAGAAAAATATCAAAGAATTCCAGGCGGTCACTAAAATTATAACAAAGCCAATTTTCTACATGTAAAACAATTTGGTTTTTTCAAAATAGTATAACAAAATTATAGCAAAGCCAATTAAAAAAAAAAAGGAAAACTCATCCCAAATTTTATAAAAATAATAAGAAAATAAATTGATGCCAAACAAGACCTTTATGAATAATTTTGTGTAAACATTTTGCATTTATGATTGTGTAATATAAGATGAATGTGACTTGTACTATAATAACAGGATAGACTAATTGATAATACTTCAAATAGAGCAGTATAACTTCTGTGGATTGGTTGCATTGGCCACATTAGTTATGCAATGTTTTTCTTCTTTTGTTTTCTTTTTTTATTTATTTATTTATATATATTAATAAAATAATGTGATTGACACGTACTAAACCACTAGAATATATAGAGATGGAAATTGGTTTTACCAATCACACGAAGCCCAATTATATTTGATCCTACCCTTTACACGCGGGCGCACATACAGGTAGCAGTAGGACACAAGGGACAATATACATTGTGTGTGAATATGGAATCTTGAACCATTCTCTCTCATGGCACCTTTCATTGTTTCCCTAATCTCATGGCACCTTTCATTGTTTCCCTAATACTAGCTCCAAGTCTCCATCTTTGCTACCTAATGTTTAGCTGTCAATTTGTGGACAATTATCATATTGTTTTACATGTAGAAAATTGGATTTGATAGTGGAGAAACCTATTGGCAAATTAGCAAACTTATGGCATAGAAAACATATATTGAGAATGTAAGTAGCACCAATATTGATTTGATTTTTCTTGGGATAATGAGAAATGAAATTGGTAGCAGAACATCTTAGAGACCATTGGAGTTGGATCATGGTTCCTTTAATGTTGCATTGACCACTAGTTTGATTTGGGTGAATTTCAAGTGTTTTAAATATAGTTCTCACCCGAATGGATTCGCCCAGGAAAATTATCAGTCCTCTGAGCAAACTTGGAGTTACAGGTTAACGTTTCGCATACCGAAATGAATGTCCATTCTCTAGACTCAGTTTTTTTTTTTTTTAATAATCATAGCATGCCATGATAAATCAAATCTAACGGATATTGATACTATGTTATTTAAACTCAAATTTCGTTATGTTAGTTTTGCTCAATTAAAGTGAAATTATGGTTCAAGTGAGACAACTAGGTAGGTTGGATTTGGTTTATTGAAACTTGGAATAATTTATAGAAGATAGTATTCTAATAGTTAATTTTGATACAGACAATGTGGATTTTTCTTTTCCAGAAGTAGGAGCTAAAATGCTGCACGTGTTCACTGAGTTTTTTTTATTTTTATATTGTACTAATAGACAGGTACCATTTTCAAAGGAGAGAAATTGAAAGTGTTTTCTAACAAGGAGAGCTTTTATGAAAGTAATGGCCCCTATTATATGAAATTGAAAATATTCTTTTTGGATTCACTTAGTATGAGAGGCCTACTATATTTATGAGACGGAGAGGATCCTAATCTAAAATTAGCGTCCTTCACTATAAAGAGATAATATGTCAATGATACTCAAACATTTACTGCGTAAGTAATTCTTATAATGAATATGCATGAAAGAATATCCCCAAATTTTGAAAGATCCTACCACAAACTCGTTATTATCAATATGTGTTCAAGCAAAGGCCGCACAAATTTGGATGCTATGTGTCACGAGCTGCACTTTAAGATCAGATTTATGTCCTCATTTTTTAGCTTCGTGTCAACTTTATTATATCTGTACATATGGTATAGGATGTAGAAATGAAAGTTTGGTATTGGATGCATGCGTAAATTTTTTCATGTCAAGGTATGCGGTATCCAAGTTAGTCGTGTCCGAGCCCTATCGAGAAAAGGTGGTGTAATTTTTTTGAAGGGTTAGAAAATTAGTTTATGGTCATAAATAGATGTATGTAAAATGGTTTTGTCAAATTTCTTATAAATATTTTTATAAACTCATTATGACTCCTCAAGAGGGTACAATGTTTACTTGTATTAGTTTTGAAATTGCTTAAAAAACATATATAGAGAAGGATAGTAAGGTGAGTCTAAGTTTTTAACTTGTCAGTTGTTGGTTATTTAAACTCTCCACCTAATTGTAATTTGGAATTGCTTTGTTAATGCAATAAAAGTGATCTTGTTACTTACAAATTGTGTGACATTTGTCTCAATTGTTACTTTAAACGTTCTTAACTTGTTGCCTTAAATTTGTTTATTTGTGCATCTTTGAGTGTGTGTGTTGGCTTAACTTGCGAGTTACTCATTTGACTGATTTACTTGGTGCTGCCCAAGATAAGTGTCACACGGCCTAATTAACTTAAAAAGTGTATACTATGTATTATTGGATTTTCTTGACCAATAAAAAAATATAGAGAGTCTGTCGACATGGTAAACTTGAAATCTGATGACAAGAGGTTGAAATTAGACAAGTGGTCATTAAGTTTCAAATTATTTCAAACTAGGAACGTCCCATAAATATTTCCGTAGGATTCAGATATGGTGGAGAGGGACATAAATCTCTCTCTCTCTCTCTCTCTCTCTCTCTCTCTCCTTGCAATTGGGTCTTTCATTTTAAAGTGAAAAAATCAGAGTTGTCATATAATCTTGTATTTATTTTTAGTACAATGTTGGTATTTTTTGAAAATTTAAGCCACTTTATTAGGTCTTTTATTTTAAAGTAATAAAATTAGGAGGTTTTCTAAATAATTTTTTCTTGTTTGTATATTAAGAATGATTTGTTCATTATACAAAGCGGTGAAAATTTGTGTTTTTAGTGTTGAAAATTATTAAAACACAAATTTCAACCGTTTGTACAACCATGCAAAAATGCTTATCAAGATAATTAATAAAAGAAACCATGCGCTGGAAAGAAATAAACAGTTGAATAATTTCTCCCAAGGGTTTAATTTTCAAGGAGTATCACCAGTAGCATAGTATACGCTAGTGGATGATATACAGGCACAAAGATGATTATAAACACGCCGAAATACAAATTAATATCTCTGTTTCTGAATAACATTCAAACAAAGGCTACGCAAATTTGGGAAGATTGAAGGAACAAATTAATCAGATCCTCATCATGGAAGACGCATCTCATCCTTGTCGTCTGAAAGAACGAAATAGAAATGTTAGCTCATATTGGACAACCAAACATGAGAGCAAATACTAAAACAGATGAACAGAATTGTTTTCATGTGATGCTTTAAATCACAAAAACACAACTTCTACACCAACTTGAGTTTGAGTTTGAAAAATAAATTCAAAACAACATGACTCTAAAAAATGCAATTTGAAACCACTCTTATTTGGGCAGAAACTCACTGAATAATTTCTCAATTATTTGTGATCAGATTAGTATCTGACGACGCGCTATCGCATTTGAAACAAAGACCAGTCAATCTCCCCCACTTTCTTCTTTCCCATACCCGAAAGTGTATTGGGCAAAAACAGAGCATTAACAAAAACAACCCATTTAAAAAGGTATAGCTGTTTGGTCGCTGAGAAATCATGGAAAATTGGGAGTTCAGCGCAAACCCACATCAACAGTTCAAAATTGGGAGTGGATGTAGTGGTGTTGAAAAGTCAAGCCTTTGTTTGAACAGCTCTAATCGAAATTCAGATCGAGGGTAAGAAAGGAAAAGCCTGATGCGATAGGGATAGTTGGGTACCCATTAAAAAAAAACAAAGTGTATTCGCATGTACCGGTTAAAAAATGTTTTGGGTACCGGTTAAAAAATGTTAGTAGTGTCAGATAGATCGCTTCTTCTATACTAATCCTCGTTAGATTTTGACATGCATTATTTACTTTATTAAAAAATTTTTTATTAATAACAAATTTATGTTGTTCAAGTAATACGGTATATGTTAAATAAAAGAAAAAAAGTATTAATAGTTTGTATTACTTAACTATTAAATTTTTTTTTATTACTAGTACTTTGTAAATTTTGAGTACTTATATTAAAAAATAAAATTGATTAGAGTGTTTGCAAGAGCAATGTTGGATTCGATGTGATTTTGAAAAAAAAATGTGGAGTATTACTTACCACTTGGGATTGATTTTAGTTATTATAAAATATGACCCCAGTTACTACTCATTGTAAAGACAATTACAACAAATGTGACTAAAAAGTGAGTGCTTTTAATAACATCCAACGATCAATTTTACTCCATTTTATAAAACTATATCTGATATTTGTACATCACCGATATCCAAAAATCACTATACGTCGTATATATAAATACTTGTATCAATTGGGTAGAATACGTTTTAAAGTCATATAAGCCAACTCTACATTTTTCCGATAATCTGCCCTTAACGTACCGATTTTCATTCCAAACACAGGATTATTAGGCGTCGACTCATGATTTTTGTCAATGACAACGCCACAACAAGACCTCCTTTTCTGACTAGTTTTTAGTAAGGATAAGGATACACTAGTGCACAATGGGGATGTGAAGAATCAAACTAGTAAAGACAAAGAACTGGTCAATGCCTCTATGATCTTCGAGAACTCTGCTTGGACTTGTGGCATGAGTAGAAACATTTATATCGAATTACACAAAATTCATAATCAAATTTTCAAGATAATTTCTTTTAACCTAGGATCTAATCCATCCTAAGGGGTTTTAGGTTTTTGAACTCACAACCAAACCAATCCAAGTTGGTTTAAATAGGTTCTACGATCCCACTTGAAAAAAAAAAAGAGTTTTTCGTTACTCATAATTATCAGATTTTGTCATATATTATTTATTTTATTAATAACAAATTTATGTTATTGATGTAATAATTGTAAAGTTTTTAATTTTTTTTTAAGTTATAGAATAGCTACACAATCGGTATGAAGTTTAGGTCTCTTGCTACATCGGTGCTTGATGTTTCAGTGAAGTCCTTGTAGATGACATTTCTCACTTGAACTACAATTTTCTTGAACTAGATGTAAAAAACTTAAATTAGTTGTCATTTAATTTCTGTGAAATTCAAGTACCTATAATTAATTTTCTTCCTTTCAATTACCAATTCAAGCAACCACGTCCTCCTCCCCCTTTTACAGCAAGCAGCACCACATCAAGCAACCCACCACCACAACAATTACATCCACCGTAGCCAAGCACCCCACACCCACCGAAACATTAAACGCTCACCCCCACCAACCACGACCCCCCACCCCCAAATTACAGAGCCACCTTTCACTACCCAACATTCACAGATTCAACGCCTATTAACCACCACCACCTACATGGCTACACCCAAAGTAATTTTTAGAATAAAACCTCTCCGCCGAACCATATCTGGTAGCAATCCTCATCACCACTCAATCCAATTCCATCACTGCCAATTTCTAGAGTTTGGAGGGCTTACATAATCTTGGATCGATTTTGATGGAGGTTTGTGAGTTGATGAATTTAGATTTGGAAAGAAAAGGGTACTTACAATCTTTTTGCTTCATGTGTATATATACAAACTGTGTTGGTGTATATATGTGTACATACATATATAAATGTTTGTAATTAATTACACTGACCTCTCTTAAAAATTATTGAAGTATTCTTAGAACTCTACATGTCCTTACTCTTTTAGGTATCATTTCTCACTTGCTTGGTGGTGTTTTTGACTCCATCTAACATGAGACCAGGAGCACAGAACAATTTTTCCTGCTTAGACAATGACTTAATCCATATGACTATAAGAGAAACATTTCAGTTGTCTTGGGTCACAAATTGACAATGATGGGTGTTTGAACATGCATGCAATATGAAAATCTGTTTTTTTTTTCTTTAACCACATATTAGTTATCCTGTGTAATGATGTAACAAACTTATAATGTAGTGAACTGTTCCGATGAGCTGTTGATATTTTCATCGTTCATTAATTAAGGTATGCATGAAGTGGCGACCATAAAAATAGAAACAATCGTTCCACAGACACGCCAACTACTAGGGTAAATAAATTCATGCTTGACCTAATCCTGTGGTTGGCTTTTCACAGCTCCATGGTTGACAGTTCAATTCCATTTGCTTTCCAGAAATGTCGTTTCTCAAATCCAAACAATATAGCATCCTTAAATTAGTGGAGAAAGTAAGTACTTGATCACCGAAAGTAGAAAATTCCATCATTTCAACTGAAGAGCTTTCATGTGATTGGCTGTGTGTCACTCTCCTCTAACGAATCAATCAACAATAACAGCCCGGTCTATGTCGCACACTCACTATTTCAAACGTGCTGTCAGCTAAGTAATCATAGATTGCAACTTGAAAGGGATATGACTTCGTGTTATGCTACTCTTCACGCTTAAGCAAGCATCAAGTTTTAAGTTTAAATTTATTTATTTATTTTTGTAATTATTTATCATTTATAAAAATAAATTAAATTTACTTGATTAGTGTGTAAGTTGACCGTCGACGGAAGATTTGTACAGTCCTATAGCAAAATAAAAAAGGATACCACACTTTTTTTTCTTTATTTGTTATTGTTGTTTACTGATTGGCAAACTGAAGGAAAAATTAGGATGAGAAATCCTTGCATGCAAATTTACCAAACCAATGCTGGCAAGAATTGAACAGTTGAATTCAATAGGCCAAGGTTTAATTTTCAAGAAGTTTACTAATAGCATAATACTCTGAGAGTTTAAATTCAATTATGCTCACGCCCTTACGTGGCAAAGTATTATTTATGTAGTATATAAAATTTGTGTGATTTGTGCGGACATTGGCATTATATAAGCTTGCGAAAGTAATTAATCAAAAATTTAGACATATTGTCCCAAAATACAAATTACAAAAAGCAAGCTGGTGCATGATATAAAAGTACAGAGATGATTATAGCTTATAAGCATGATTAAAAATTAATAGATCCGTTTCGGAATATGTATTCAAACAAAGCTGCACAAATTTGGAAAGATTGAATGAACAAATTAAAGATAGCTTCATCATTGAAGACAAATCTTTCACTCTTGGCATTTGAGAGAAGGCAACAGAAATCTAGGGCGGATGGAGGAAGGGCCCGTGGGGGCAGCCCTCACTGACTTCATGACTTTCATTATGTTTTATATTTTTTTTTGTATATTTATTTGATCATTGGTAGTAAATGTATATTTAACCTTCACTGAATTTATTAAACTTATTTTTGCTCCTTTCTAAATTTACTAATACTTACATTTATCTTGACTGAACATCACTAAAGCTGTAGGGAAAAAATATGTATGTCATGAATTCTTTTTGGTTTGGCCAAATAGACAACAAATTTTTAATTCCTAACCCTCTATTTTAATACTAAATTAAAATGTTCTTACCCATTTAATATTTTATTTATCTAACTATCATCAACTACTATTTTAAAAGTTCAAAAAAATTAAAAAAAACCCAAGTCCCAAGTCCTAAAACCCCTTCTCGATATTTTGAGACCTAGCCAACCAAATATGGACTAAGATTTCTCATAGATGTATAATTTTTTGTATACACCTTTTGCACAGTGATGGTGTCTCTTTTTTGACTTCTTTAATATAATCACCTTTTTATTTATCAAAGGAAAAATATTGTCAATTAGCAAACAATTTTGAGTACGTGTGATTCTGTTTAAGTTTCGCCCCCGCTGAATAAAAATCCTAGATCTGCCCCTGATAGAAATGCTAGCTGACATGTAACAACTTGAATTTTTTGAGCTGTTAATAAATAAAATAACTAAATAAAATAAACTCAAGATCACACATGGTCTATAAAACTTAATTTTAATTACAACTCTAAGTAATCAAAAATAATAAATAATTTACCATAAGCTTCAAGATACATAACTTCCCAAAATAATAATGTCTTCAAACTAAAAACAATTCTTTGCATGCCCAAAATAAAATAATTTACCATAAACTAAAAATAATTCTTCACTACAAATCAGTACATTCTAAATATTCCACTGACATCTAATTCGCCTTCACCTAAAAAATAAAATTAAATTAGGAAGTATATAATACGACATGAGTACAAATGCTCAGTATAGGACAATTAATGCGAAGCTAAACAATTAATAAGATTAGTTTCTCAAATCGGATTATAAAAATAATAATAGTCAAAAGCCGATCAAAACCACATTAAATCACGCTGGTAATAACAATTTTAATATTTTTAGTAGGCTTGGTATTATCTCAAACGCCACCCGTGCAATGTAAGAATACCAAATTGCATATCCAACATCTCGTTAGGTCACCTTTTCATAAGCAACACCCCGGAGGGTCATAATTATATAGTCATTTTCAATAACAGGTCAACGGGTGGGTGTGTACATGTATTATTCAGTTGCACAATACATAAACCAAAACATAATCTAACAAGTTTCAAAAATAATTTTATCAGTGAATTTATCAATGAGTATGATATTCAAGGATGTGCCAGAAGAAATTTAACAGAGACTATAATAATATAATCAGGAAGTTTAACAACGAGTACGAATATTCAAAATGATACAATTTAGCAATGACAGAAATACACTCTTTACGAAGAGATTTTGAAAGGAGTGGTTTGCCTAAAGAGTGTTTCACAAAATTTACCAACCACCCTAAGAGAGCCTAGCCCAACTTTCATTTATAACGTCTAAATTTTTGTAATATCTAAGTTTAGCCAACTTCAATATTGTCCAACTAGCCACTCAACCCAACACCTTTTATTGTAACTCGATTACATAACACAGTTCACTTTAATCTTAATTCTTAAATTCAATAAAAATTAAATTAATTATTTAACAATTAAAAAAGTACACTAAAAGAGAGGTAGAGATGCTGATTTCTGATTTTTGTATTCATACTTTGGAGTCCACAACTGCTTGAAGGAGAAAATCACTCCTAACTCCCCCCCTCTAAAAAAAAAAGGAAAAAAAAAAAAGATGACGACCGGTTGAAGACGAAAAAGTATATAATTGGAAGTTGTTTTTTCATTCATCAAATAATGTAAGTGTGAAACCTGTCTTTTGTTTACAAATTCAACACATGTTTAAATGTTTGATTTTTTTTTTTTTGTGGATCAACAATTTTTTTTTATAATTGAAGTTGAACAATGGGGCATTAAGGGATAAGATTCAATGTAATAGAATTTAGCAAGATATTAAGTGCAATAATTGAGAGAGCAACCTTCCAATCTTTTATGGACCAAAATGGTTCATTTTCCTTTCTAAAATATTTTTAAAAATTAAGAAAATAAATTTTTGTTTAGTTTACTAACATTGATAATGCTATATCATCCAAAGAGGGTTGAGACATTTTTTAACCCGTAGGTGATTATTTTGTCTAGAAAAAGGTTAAAGAATTTTTATTTGACCTTTTATTTTGCTTACTGTAAGTGGGATTTTCGGGAAGGCCTGACCGATCATTTGAACCAATATAAAAAGAACATCAATTCACTGCAAAATGACAGAGAAGCTAGAATGGATTAACCTTCTTTGGGCTGATCACACTCCGACGATTAAGTTAGCAATCTTAATTGATAATCAAATGAATAAAGACAGTGTATGCGTGAAATCAGTTTTTCATACCTTGCTTTTTGGGGCTTCTATATTTATAATGTAATTGATGGAGTGTTAACCCTTGTATCTACCTTAGAGTCATTATGACCTATCTTGTAAATCACATCATTCGTCTCCGACTGATCGGACATGGGTTTAACTTTATCGCCGCGCCATAATCCAACTGATTGGACGTGAGTGTGGGCGTTGCGTGGCGAGTCACTACTGCATTAAATGTGGGTCATCTTCGCATTAAATGCTGCAATTAGAGCATTAAATGCTCTAATTATACCCGTGGGTTGGGCTCGCCGCATTTGGCTTGGGCCGAGGTCGCATGAGGTCAGCAATGCAGGCTTGGTTGCATTGTACCCTTTTAGGTTGACCAGTAGTCCAGCTTCATTTAATTAATTATTATTGGGCCTAATTGGGCGGACTGGGCTAAAATTCTTTGACCCACAATTGCCCCCAGCCCTTGTGCCCTCTTTAACTCCTCGAAGGGTCAAGGGTTGTGTCAGGTCATTATGGCGCTCCTTCAAGCGTGCTACCATTTCAGCTGTTATTTGGCCATGTGGATGGTACGGATTTAAAGACACAGTAATGAGATGCCGGGGCATTGATAGCTGATGTGACGGTCTGCTGTTACGACATGATTGCTACCGTTCCGCGCAAACGGACCGATGGTATAGGCAAGTATAAAAGAGGGTGCCCTTTTTGGTAACTAGCACTTGTTTAGTTTGCTTCCTTATTTGAGAGTGTCCCTCACTTACCCCCTCCACTGTAAGTCCTTTTGTGCTCGTCTTTCTTTTGTAAAATTTTCTCTTCGATGGTTGTCCCCTGATGGCAGCATGTCTGAGAAAAATGGTAGAGAGTTCGGCGGCAATTGCTACCTTTAAGGCTAGATATGAAATTCCCGATCAAATTGGGCTGGAGTTGGTAGACTCCAATGAATTTCATATGGAAGAGACTGAGAAGAGGATGCCTTTCCCGATTATCATCATCGTTGAAGGAGGGCTTAGGTTTCTCCGACACCACCTCCTTCAAAATTTTATTTTTCGCAGTAAGGTAGCGCCCTCTTAACTCTCGTCAAATGTCTATAGAATAATTTTAGGGATGCTCGAGCTTAATCGGAGCATAGGTGTGAACTTGGGGCTTGTCGAGCTTAACTACTGTTACACACTTTGTAAAGTGGGGGGCAAGAGTTTGAAAGTGTCTTCAGGCTATTAATAACAATAAGGAGATAGTGAAATGTTTGCCGTCCTCCAGGAAGGGTGTAGACGACTTTAGGGTATGGGTATCCGGCCCTTGGGAGTTTGGCGACTTTCCTTCGGGAGAAAGACCTGCGAAACGGTGCCTTAGACTTCCTCAGGAAATACGTTCGACGCAAACTTATAATTATTTTTCTCTCTCTATTTTATTTCGTTTCTAACCTCGTCTTTGCCATTTTTTGCAAAGCTGAAAAAGAGGACGAAAGACGTCGCCTGGGGAGTCAATTTCGTTGATTTGAAGAAGGTCTTAGATTTTCGTAGTCAAGGCAAGTTAAGAGACCTTGCGTGAACTCCCCATATTTCACTAAACTACCCGCTTCAATACTCCTCGTTTACCACAAAGACGGGGGTCCCGCTGAGTATCCTTGCGACAATGGCCAATCAGGGTGCGAAGGGGGATTTTGAAAAGATTCCAATTGGTGTTGCCGTCGAAAGGGCATATGCCGCTAGGCAAATGATGGTTACTACTTCGCTTTCATCTGATCCTATTGTCGAGGAGCAACAGATTCCAAGACTTCGTTCTGGTTCAAATCGCTCGACTTCAACATCTGAGCTCTTAACCGTGCTTGACTGCCGTGTTAAGCTAAGCTAGAAAGAGCGGAGGGCAACCTCATCTCCAGACGAACAAGACGAGATGAAGCTCAAGGAGATAATGACTGTTGTGGCGGGGAAGCTAATAAAGAAGGTTGCCATTAAAATTGCCGATCCCCCGCCCATTGATTTGGAGACTTCCCTGATCGAGGAAGTGGCACCTCCATAAAAGAAGACGAGTACTCGGTAGCAGAAGAAGAAAGCCCTTGAGGCAACTACCCAATCGCTAGCCCCAAAGAAGGCGAAGGTCGACTCCAAAGGTGCCACTGAAAATTCGGCTAATGCCGAGCCGGTAACCATTATTTTGGACATTCGAGGTAGGCGCATGATGACTACCAACTCCATGATTGACCAAGCCGAGGTGGCATTAGGTGTTCTTCACAACGCTTTGCCGAAGAAGGACGTCGTGAAGCGCAGAAGTGCCAATGATCTAAATGTTTTCATAGGCGCCCTTCATGACTCTCTTCTGGTAATTAGTTTTTTCTTATCCCTTTAACTCTGTTCTCATTTCTTTTGACTTCTCATTTGTTGATTCAAAGTTGATCCCCATATTAATTTTGACGATAACTAAATCTTGTATTATTTTACTAATGCATTTACTTAGTGTGCAAATTAATAAAGATTATAATTTAGACTTAGAAGTTTGACTTTAAGTCTAAAACGTGTTAAAGTGAATGCACAACAAGCTAAGTTCAAACAATATACCAAGAGTTATGCAATACACTAAATTGAGCAATGACACCTATTCTAATTCAAACAAATGATTTACATTCGAAGAGATTGAAGGTGTTCAAAAGAAGATTTCATCAAGTATGCATAGACTCAATAAAGATGACTTGAATTCGAAAAGATTGAAGGTGTTCAAAAGAAGACTTCATCAAGTATGCAAAGATCAATTGAAGATGATTTGATTTTGAAGAGATTGAAGATGTTTGAGAAGAGAATTCATCGTAATTGCATAATCTCTACAAAGAATCCAAGTGAAGACTTCACTTGGGATGTAAAGAATCAATGAAGATAATATGTATTCAGAGAAATGAGTATGTTCAAGAGTAGACTTTATCAAACTTATAAAAGACTCATTGAAATGATCTTAAAGAAGATAGAAGGATATGCAGCAAAAAGGTAAAACTCAATAATAAGATGTCATATGAAGCTTTACATATATGAAAAAGTGATTAGTATAAGAAAGACAGAGCTCGGCAATGAAGAAGAAGAGCTCTGCAATAATGAAGTAAAGTTCTGACAGTTTGGAAACCAAGAAAAGATGATTATCAAATGATTGATTCAATTCAAATTGAATAGAGGACAACTTTGATGAATTGAAGACTTTGATCCATCATCTTATCCCAAAAAGAAGACTCATTGAAGTTCTTATAGTATTGCTAAAACTGAACTTGATCATTGGAAGAATGAATGAAGATTTCTGGGCAATGTGTCGACACATGACAATTAAGAGTCGACATATGAAGATAAAAGCCAAAAATTTGAAGACAGAATGATCAAGTGTCGACACATGGAGACAGTGGACAACATCTGAAAAATGCTGACCAGATGTGTTGATACACGAAGCCAAGTGTTGACACCTGAGAAATAACAGCTAGTTTTTCTAACGTTATAACGGACTGGACTTGCATTAAATGAGCCCCAACAACCTTCAACGGAAGAAATCAATACAAAGGTTTATATACAAGCTTCCAATTGCATTTATATATAAGAAATACAAGAAAAACATGTACCATTGACTGATCAAGCTGAGAAAATTTGAACATTCCTTTTGTCTTCATTTTGGCATTAAGTGAGATTTTATTTTTCTTATCCGCTCTTGATAGAGAGTTTGTATTTCGTTTGTACAACTTCATACACCTATAAGTGAGAGTTTGAGAGTCCTCTTGTAGAAGAAAAACTATTATAAGTTGGAGTGGATCTTGGACAAAATCACTTGGTAGTTGGAAGAACTTGGGAAGAAGTTCTTATGTAAAAGTGAGCTGAACATTTGGTAAATTAGCATCCATTTTATAATTGGAGATTGCTTAGTGGAGGAAGACTTCAAGGGGATCTTGGGGTGATGACGTAGACCACGAATTGTGATTGAACCTCGGTAATTCTTTGTGTACTTTCTATTGTTCTATTTTCATTTCTCTTTTGATTGCATTGCATTATATATATATATATATATCTCTTAATCACTGTTCTTTTGATTAGATTAATTTTAATTAATCTTAATTGTCATTAATTTTTAAAAAACCCAATTCACCCCCTCTTGGATTGTCTTTTGGGCCAATAATTGGTATCAGAGCTTGTATTCCTGTTTTAGGCTTAACATCCTAGGAATAGATCCATAGCAACCAATTTTGGAAACTCTTTCGGTGAGGGTCAATCTACAAACAGACCACCTATGTTCAATGGCACTAATTATAACTATTGGAAGAATAGAATGAGAATTTATATTTAATCGGTAGATTATGAATTATGGAGACTTATAGTAAATGGTCCCAAAACTCCTACAACCAGAGTAGAAAGAACAGATGTCTTTAATCCTAAATTCGAATGGGATGAAAATGATTTGAAAATGCTGCAATCTAATAAATATTATATATTGTGCACTTGTTTCCAATGAATTCAATCGCAATTCTACTTGTGAATCAGCTAAATAAATATAGGATAGACTAGAGGAATCTAAAATTAATATTTTGGTACATAATTATGAATTGTTTAAAATGAAACTTGATGAGTCTATCACCGAAATGTTCACAAGGTTCACCGATATTATTAATGGCTTGAAATCTTTTGGAAAGGTGTATCCTAACAATGAGTAGGTGAGGAAGATTCTGAGATTACTGCCAAAAGCTTAAGAAGCTAAGGTCACAGTAATTCAAGGAGCAAAGGACCTTAACACATTGCTTTTTGAAGAACTCTTGGGCTCTCTCATGACTCATGAGCTTACTCAAAAGCAACATCCCCAGGAGGATGAAGAAAGGAAGAAAATGGTAGTTGCATTCAAGTTCACCAGTCAAGATGATGAATCAGCAAGTGAGGAGGATGAGGATGAAATTGCTCTCATCACTCGAAAATTCAAAAAATTCATGAAGAAGAAATGGAAAGTTGGAAAGAAGCATAAAGCCAAAGAAGCATCTAATAAAGAATCCAATATCATATGCTATGAATGCAAGAAGCCTGGACATATGAAAGCTGAATGCACTCTGCTAAAAAAAAAAGGAAGGAAATATCAAGGGAAGAAGGCCATGACAACCATGACATGGAGTGTTGATGAAGAATCAAGCTCCGAAGAAAAAGCCGAACCTCAAGAAGTGGCTAACCTCTTTCTCATGAGGAAGATAATGAGGTATGAGACTCTTCTCAATTTATTTTTAATGAATTACAAGATACATTTGACGATCTACTGTGTGAATTCAGAAAAATAGGAATAAAAAATAGACTTCTTAAAAAGATGGTCTATACTCTTACTAAGGAAAATGAAGTTTTAAAAAATCAAATTTGTGCTTTGAATGATAAGATTAAGAAAACTCTTTTCCAAGAGATTCTTAAAAGAAAAGCAAATTTTGCTTAATAAGGTTAAAAGCTTGGAAACAACTATTTTTAGATGTGTAAATGGAAAAGAAAAACTAGATGCAATTTTAGGAAAACAAAAAAGCTCACTAGACAAAACTGGTCTTAGTTCTGATCTTTTTAAAAGAAAAAAATTTTCAAAAGACAGATTTAGTATTTCAGCTGAAAAACCACAACTCTCATGTTTTTACTATAAAAAACGAGAACATATTGCTAGTAGATGCTATGCTTTACAAAAATCTATTGCTCCTAGTAGTGCATGGGTCTTTAGAATACCATTAAGGACTAACCCCCAAAGACCCAAAATGATTTGGGAACCTAAGGTCAAATGAGTTCCTTTTATAGGTTTGCCTTCAAGCAAAATTTAAAAAAGACCATTGATACTTGAATAGTGGATGCTCAAGGCATATGACGGGAGATGCAGCACAATTCACATCCCTCTCACCAAAAGATGGAAGTCTTGTCACATTTGGTGACAATAGCAAAGGGAAAATCATCGGTATAGGTAGTGTTGGTAAGAATTCCTCTACCTCTATTGAAAATGTATTGCTTGTTAAAGGACTCAAACACAATCTTTTGAATATTAATCAACTTTGTGACAAAGGATAGAAGGTTGTATTTAAATCCTCTAAATATGAGGTAATTGACATTAATGGTAACAAGACAATTCTCCCTGAGCATAGACAAGACAATATTTATATTTTCAATCTTAATGATTTATCTTCTTGCAAAGTTGAATGTCTTGCCGCTATGAATAGTGATGAAAGTTAGTTGTAGCACAGAAGACTTGGTCACATTAATATGACCATACTTTCAAAGGTTTCTAAAAATGATTTGGTCAAAGGACTTCCAAAGATAAAATGTGACAAAGATAGACTTCGTGATGCTTGTCAATTGGGTAAGCAAACTCGAATTTCCTTCAAATCTATAAATATGCTCACTACTTCTAAGCGGATTTATTTGGACCAACTAGGACTTCAAGTTTTGATGGGAAACAATATGCACTTATTATCGTTGATGACTATTCTAGATTTACATGGACATTCTTCCTAACTCACAAGGATGAGACAATTGTTTTCTTCACAAAATTTTGTAGAAAAATTTAAAATAAAAAAATGTTATTTAATCCCTTCTATTAAAATTGATCATGAAGAAAAATTCAATTGCAAACCGTTTAAAATATTTTGTAATGAAAATAGTTTTAATCAAAAATGATTATGGGAGACTGCATTACCATCTCAAGTTGCAGCCCCATAAGGGGGGAAAAAATAAATGTACAGAGTAAATGCCTAATTGTTCGAAGTAGAAAAATGCCTACTTCTACCATTACAAGTATGCCTCCGGCTGAAGGCATTAACAAACCGAGAAGGCAACAGGTGTGAGCAGGGTTCTCGAAGCTCATGTAACCATTGACCAGTCCCTTGTCTTTTAGTTTATTCTTCACACTCCTCATTGTGGACTGGTGTATCTTTATCCTCGCTTCATAAAACTAGTAAAAATAATAAGAGAATATCTAAGCGCGTGGTGACGAGGAACCATACGATTTTTGCCATATTATTTGGATCCTACTAACTAAGCACACGTCCTAGGAGCGATTAGGCATCATCTGATTCGCATTATATCAGTTGAGTTTCACCGTGCTTTGCATTTTTCAAATAATAATAATAAGTTTGATTGTTGTTATTAACAAATTTTGTGAGAAGAAAAGCCGTACAGAATTACAATTGTGCTTGAGTTTGAGGTGATAATCCTGTGTAGATTCATTTGGTGAGACCTACAGCTACGAGAGTTGGTGGTAGCAGCAGACTACTACACAACCTTCATATTGTGGGACCTACTTTTATGGGCAAATAGGTAATTTGCCGTGGTTGATTATCAAGTTAAATGTTTTATTATTTAAAAAGAGCAAAGGTATTAAACGAAGCTACTTATATTTCATTGAGTCTGGACAACGTTATTGGCAATGGAAGAAGAAAAGCCGTGTTTATATAGTTAATAGATATATACACACATACATACATTTGCAACTTGCCAAGTTATTTGCGATCCAGAATCTTCTCTTTCACACGATCATGCTCATGCAATTAGAGTCTTTATCCCAACATGCTCGGCAATATAACTTTTAAATTTATCCAATTTAAACAAGGCATGACGTTACTAAAAAATAAAAATATTACACTAAAAACCGGTTGTTTAATCAAATAGTTAATTTTAATTTGGAAAATTTTGATTTTTAACAATAAATTTACTTTTGAAAGAATTTTTTTTTTTATTTTGGCCAATGAAAGAAGAGTTTAAAAATTTTTGTGTACACTCCATAAGAGCATAGATATCTCTAAATTTGTATGAAAGTATATGCAAATGAAGTTTTGAGTTACGAGGGACTCGTTTTGAATTTTATTCCAAATTAGATGTGAAAAAAAAGGGACACCTCAGTGGTTGCCACGATATTGGTATCTATGCTGATTATTAGCTGCTGAGATGATAATTTATTCGCAAGCACGCTATTAAATAAGGCCCTGAATACAATTTTACATTTTATTAGAAGTGCCGTAAACACAACTGCACGAGTTATTCTTAGTTTTGATTCATTTGACAACCAAATTCGAGTATCTCAATTCATTTTACAACTCTAGATAGGGAAAGTATATAAAATCCAATCTAGGAAATCATTAATCCAACCCAGGCAGGAAAAATGTTTATGGGAGACTGCATTGCCATCTCAAGTTGCAGCCCCATAAACGGGGAAAAAATAAATGTACAGAGTAAATGCCTAATTGTCCGAAGTAGAAAAAATGCCTACTCCTACCATTACAAATATGCCTCCGGCAGAAAACATTAACAAACCGAGAAAACAACAGGTGTGAGCAGGCTTCTCGAAGCTCATGTAAGCATTGACCAGTCCTTTGTCTTTTAGTTTGATTCTTCACATCCTCATTGTGGATGGTTTATCTTATCCTTGCTTCATAAAACTAGTAAAAATAATAAGAGAACATCTAAGCCGGTGAACGATTAGGAACCATATGATTTTTGTCATATTAATTGAGTCCTGCTAATTAAGCACACGCCTGATGAGCGATTAGGCATCGTTTGATATGCATTATATCAATTGAGTTTCACCATGTGCTTAGCATTTTTCGAATAATAATAATAAGTTTGATTGTTGTTATTAACAAATTATGTTAGTCCACCAACACCCAATTATGAGGAAGTGGAATTTAGAGTTGGGATAGGTTAGAGTTTAGGTCATCTTGTTTCGAATCTCTCATGGTTATATTAAAAAATATCCTAAATACCCTCATTATAATTGAATAATAGGAAATACTTTTATTGTATATATGTAGAAGCTATAATTTTTATTTTATATTTATTCTTGTGATTTAGTTTTTTTTTTTTCTTAATTTCATATTTTTTTATTTTTTATTATTTTTATCTTTGACAAATAAATTACTTTATATTTTAGAGTTATCCATCTTCTGAACCAAACCCAATTGGTTTGGGGGCAAAAGGATGGTTTCACCCGTCTCAAATTTGAAACGGTTGTGTGGTGAGGTTCCTCCATTAAAGATTTTTTTTTTTTTTTGGTAAAAATTACTTTTGAAAGAAGAGGTTTCTTTTTTACTTTTTTGTGTATAGCTTTTTTTTTTTAACTGTAGTAGTAGATCAATTATTATTAGTACCGCCACATTACTATGAAGATATCGGTTTAGTTATGCAATGCAAGTGAACTCTCAAGAGATTGGCAAATGCGGCCTGGCCTTTCACCGCCCCCTCCGTTGCCTTCATCAGCCTGACCATTTTTATTGAAATTCTACAAGATCAAATTCTCATAGACTTGTTCTAGATGCAAATTAAGTCAGACAAGTCTGCTCAAATAGTTGAGAAGTCAACCCCTCAGGCCCCAACAAGGCCACTTATTCACTGTCTGGTTTAAAGATATTGTGTACACTCGACATTCTTATAGATGCCTTTAATTTTGTATGAAAATATATGCAAATGAAAGTTTTGAGTTTTGACAACTCGTTTTGAAGGTTATTCCAAATCGAATGTGAAAAAAAAGTACCTTCAATGGTTTTTACTATATCGATACTCAACAGGAAAAATATTAGTCTCAGTAGTAGTAGATAGATTAGTCAAGTAATATGCAATTTTTTCACGTCAATTTTAGTATAAAGTGGTTTTGCAAAACAGTAAAATATATATATATATATTACGTACATCGAGACTGACTCTACTTACTAGTGTGGGCCATACCAAGTAAGAAAAGTCAACACTGTATGGGTTTCAGATTTTTTCTGATCAAATAGTCAACACTATGTGGCTTATGTTTTTTTTTTTACTTTTTAAGAAACCAATGGCTGTACTGGAGAATTTCTCAAAAAGAAGATTCAAATACAGAATAAAGTATTACAATCAAGACGTTCAGAAGGTATGTAGGTTACCTAATCATATCCATTCTACCAATGACTTAGATTATTGCAATAGGACACGTGTATGGTTGTCATTGAGATTCTGCAAAATATAGTTTAGCAGATTAATAAATAGTTCCGCCACTTTCGTAATTCAAGATCCAGAAATCGGCGTATGCGGCCTTCACGCCAGAGGACTCTTTCCCGACGTCTGAGTCCAAATTTCTTTCATACGTGTGTGGGTGAGTATTGTGTGAATATGCAATTATACTGTGATAAAGATTAAAAGAGTAGTATTATATTCGCATGTATTATTAAGTTTATCGTATTAAGTTTAATTTAAAATATGTTATTTTTTTATTTATATTAATGCTATTTTAAGAATAATTATAAAAAATTATAAAAAATTTAAAATTTAAAATTTTTATTAATGTAAAAATTGATTAGAAGATAAGTATATTATGTTATATTTTATTTAATTTAAAAATTTTTAAATAAATATCTTCTTATAATTTATGTGTTGTATAAAATTTATTACATTAATTAATTCTTCACACGTTGTGACAGACTTAATATTTTAATATGTAAAAGGGAAATGTTTTAAATGAGTCTGCCTAATAAGGACAAACAAAATCCTAGCATGCCTGATGAATATTCTGAGGCGGTTATCAAGGTACATGTTTTAATATTTAAGAAGGGCAAAGGTATTAAATGAAGCTACCATATTTCGTTGAATCTGGGCAGGGAAGCATTATTGACAGTGGGAGAAGAAAAGCCGTACAGAATTACAATTGTGCTTGACTTTGAGGTGATAATCCTGCATAGATTCCTTCGGTGGGACCTACAGCTACGAGTGTGGATGGTAACAGTAGACTACTACACACCTTCATATTGGGGAACCTACTTTTATGGGCAAATAGGTAATTTGCGGTCGTCGGTTATTTTATTATTGGGTCTTGCTAACATGTGTTCTAAGGGCATATTTTAAGCACGCTTTGTCTGGTTGTACAATGCATTGGAACTTGTGTTTTCACAATTTTCAACACTGAAAACACAAGTTTCAATGTTTTGTACAATCAGACAAAGCATGCTTAAAATGTGCCCTTAGGGCACATGTTAGCATTTGCCTTTATTATTTAAAAAGAGCAAAGGTATTAAATGAAGCTACTTACATTTCATTGAATCTGGACAACGTTATTGGCAATGGAAGAAGAAAAGCAGTGTTTATATAGTTAATAGATATATGCACACATACATACATTTGCAACTTGCCAAGTTGCCTGCGATCCAGAATCTTCTCTTTTACACGATCATGCTCAGGTAATTAGAGTTTTTATCCCATACATGCTCGGCAATATGACTTTTAAATTTATCCAATTTAAACAAGGTTTGGCATTACTAAAAAGTAAAAACCTTACACTAAAAGCCGGTTGTTTAATCAAATAGTTAATTTTAATTTAAAATTTTTTTATTTCTAATAGTAAATTTACTTTTGAAAGAATTTTTTTTTTTTTGAACTAATGAAAAAAGAGTTTAAAAGATTTTGTGTACACTCAATAAGAATATAGATATCTCTAAAGTTGTATGAAAATATATGTAAATGAAGTTTTGAGCTATGACAGACTCGTTTTGAAGTTTATTCCAAATTAAATGTGAAAAAAAGAGAACCTTTAATGGTTTTCACGATATTATTATTTAACAGTTAAAATATTAGTCCTAATAGTATGTTGGTCAGACCAGTAAAACAAATTTTACCTCAATTTTGGTATATAATGATTTTGCAAAACAGTAAAGAAAATAAAATTACATAATAGCCATGGTTGAATAGACTACTTCCTGGATTGGCCTGATTATTGCAATAGGACACGTGTATGGTGATGAATCCGAGGATTGAGATTATGGCTTTTTAAATAAAGTTTGGAAAATGATACTCTTGCAGTAGATTAATAGTTCCGGCACTACTGCAATTCCAGATCATCCAGAGATTTGGCATATCCGGCCTTCACGGCCGACTCATTCCCGACGTCTGAATCAAAATTTCTCTATTTTTTGTCTTCTATAAATCACCTATCAAGGTAAGTCAGATTTATGAGAACACTCTCTTTCCACCAATTTCTGTTTCTGGGCAAAAGCAATCATGTTCTTCTCTCCCCAGCTACTCCTTCCATGGCTGATCTTTTTCTTCCTATTTACACAGCTCTCTCTCGGCGACGTCGGTACTGCTGCTAGCTATAGCCCACCATACACGCGTAAGTCTCACTACTAAGATCATCTAACCATGAACACAAGACACCATTTACTATATGTATATTCTATGTTTTCACCTGATAAATATATGTTATTGGATTTTATCGATTCAGCCACCGCCTGCTACGGCAACAATGCTTCTCAGTTCCCGTCGAGCAACCTTTTTGCAGCTGCAGGAGAGGGGATATGGGATAACGGGGCAGCTTGTGGCAGACAGTACGTGGTTAGGTGCATAAGTGCAGTTGTGCCCAGAGCTTGCATTCCAAACCAGGTAATTCAAGTGACGATTGTTGATCGTGCAGGAAGATCTTCTAGGCCGTCCAGGGATGGCACCACCATGGTTCTCTCGACACCTGCTTTTGGAACAATCGCCGATGGATCCCTAGCTGCAATTAACATTGAATTTCAACTGTAAGTTCCTTTTCTCCAGTTTAAATGGTTTTGGAAATTTCAATAAACGGGTTGAATATCGGGTTGTACATACGAATACACTTGTTTTTCTTTTTATGGGTACCCAATTATCCCTATCGCGTCAAGCTTTTCCTTTCTTATCCTCGATCTGAATTTCGATTAGAGCTGTTCAAATTCAGTCTCTCTCCTTCTCTCGATACCAATCTATCGATCGGAATATGGCTTTTTGAGCACGATCTCTACTTTTCCTGCGTCTAGGGTCTCTCGAGAAAACATCATGCTTTTTGGTTGTTATTTTCCCTGATTTTCCCAGCGACCAAACAGGTTCTTGACTTTTCAACACCACTTCATTGACTCCCAATTTTAAACTGTTGATGTGGGTTTGCTCTGAACTCCCCAATTTTCCATGATTTCTCAGCGACCAAACAGCTATATCTTTTTAAATGGGTTGTTTTTGTTAATGCTCTGTTTTTGCCCAATACACTTTCCGGCATGGGAAAGAAGAAGTGGGGGAGATTGACTGGCCTTTGTTTCAATTGCGATCGCGTGTCGTCAGATATTAATCTGATCCCATATGATTGAGAAATTACTCAATGAGTTCGTGCCCAAATAAGAGTGGTTTTAAAATGCAATTTTAAAGTGGTGTTGTTTTGAATTTATTTTTCTAATTTAAGTTGGTCTAAAAATTGTGTTTTTGTGATTTAAAGATCCCATGAAAACAATTCTTGTCCTCTGTTTTACTATTTTTTTATTGATTAAAAAAGTGAGAAGGGCTGACCTCTCTTGTTTGGTTGCCCAATATCAGCTAACATTTCTATTTCGTTCTTTCAGACGACAAGGATGAGATGTGTCTTCCATG
Organism: Euryodendron excelsum; assembly: GCA_033060915.1. Taxonomy (NCBI): domain Eukaryota; kingdom Viridiplantae; phylum Streptophyta; class Magnoliopsida; order Ericales; family Pentaphylacaceae; genus Euryodendron; species Euryodendron excelsum. Next base: position 31,458,387 of record CM065393.1, on the reverse strand, counting down.
ATGAGGCTCTGGTTAATTTGTTCCTTCAATCTACCCAAATTTATGCAGCCTTTTTTTGAATAATTATTCAGAAACAGAGAGGTTAACTTGTATTCCGGTGTGCTTATAATCATCTCTGTGTTTGTATATTATGCACTAGAAAAATGTTATTCTTCAAGAATTTTTATATAGAATTTTACATCAGAATGATGTGTCGATAGTAATTTTATAATAAACAAGCATATTGGTGGGTTTTTTTATTTTAAAGTGATAGGTTCACAACTTAACCACATCATTCTGGTGATAAATTCTGTATAAATTTTCTAATTGTATAGCATTACCCTATGCACTAGCATATACTATGTGACTATGCTACTGGTGATACCTCTTGGAAATTAAACCCTTGGCTTGTTGAATTCAACTGTTTATTTCTTTCCAGCGCATGGTTTTTTTTATTAATGATCTTGATAAGCATTTTGCTTTCCACTCCATAGGGCCAGATTCAAGCATTTTTGCTTGGTTGTACAAACGGTTAAAATTTGTGTTTGAATAATTTTCAGCACTTAAAATACAAATTTTTACCAATTTGTATAATGAACAAATCATTCTTAAAATGTACCGTATTAGAACATATTAGCATTTGTCTTTTATCATTTTATTTGAATTTCCCATGCCTCAACTCGAGAACCAATAGACATTTTGTAACCAGGATTTGAGAGAAAAATGTTCAGTGAATATTTATACATATCAAATTTTATCATGTGACCTTTTTCATTAAAAATTTTATTTTGCAATAAATTCGTATTGCTCATGTAAGAAAATCACAACAATTTACTAAATATGATTACCGAAAACTCAATACCTAATCATCAAACTTTTTTTTAGACAGGAACACCTTCTTAAGGACAAATGTTTCATGGTAACAAAGTACAAAATACGATCACTAAAATTTAAGTATGTAGTGTGTAGCTCACCATTACATAGAGGGTAAAAGTTCGTAATAGAATCTAATATTGTGTTTGGAACTTAAGAAATGGAAGAGAAGAGAAAGAAAAATTATTGTTTCTTATCATTTATCTATTTGGTATTACAAAAAAAAATAATATAGGAAAAGAAGACAAAAACAAGATAAATTGATTTAAAAAATTCTCTTTTTTCTTATTTTTTTTTCTTTATTTTCTCTTCCTCTTCCTTTTCTTTCCTTCTCATTACTCTAAGTTCCAAACAAGTTTTAAAACATAGGTATTATCTAAGCTATTATTTTTTAGAGGGTGTTTGGATGTAACTTATTTAATAATTTATGATTTATATTTATAACTTTTTAAAATGTGTTTGATTGAATAATTTTAAAAAAATAACTTATATCTAATTATATTTTTTTTTAAAATAATTTATAACTTATAATTCTCCTTGCACTTTTTTTTTTTTTTTTTTAACCCTTTCCAGACCTTTAATTAAGTTGATAGCTTTTCAAATAATATATATAATTGTGCGTCCGTGGGCCGGACATTATCCCCAAGCCAACGCACTTGACAAAAATGGGGAAAAAGTTGAGAATGATGACCAAAAATTATCGATGGGGACATAAAGCTAAAATTACTTTTTTTTGGATTGCGTGACGAAGAGGAAAATTGGCTTTTTATGATTCGCTCTCATATACCTGTGGATATAACTGGGTGGTGGGGCCCAGTTACCACAAATAGCAATTCTTTAAAAAATAACATGTGGTAGAATACATGCCACCTATCTTCCAACTGTTCAATGTTTTGAAAATCCGAACAAAAAGGTCAGTCGAACCGTGGACCGGTCTAGGAAAGGTGAGAATTTTGCTGTGAACATGAATGTGTGAAAGACGAACAAGAGAAGGGGTTTCTTGGAGTGAGGTTGTATGTGAAATAGAGCATGATGGGAAAAGAGGCTTTTTTGGGAGCTACAAAATGAGATGGAGAGTGGAGATTGGATAGAGAGAGAAAAATAGAGAGTGTGAATGAGTAGGATTAAAACTAAGAAGTTAAGGTGGATGTCTTTATGCATAATAACTTCTCACTGTTATTTGCCGCATCTTTCCGTGTAGATATGGGCTCATACTGCAATTTAAGAACATTAATAATATATAAACAAGAAAAAATTATTTTGAAAACCTCTTAATTTTATTACTTTAAAATAAAAGACCTAAGAAAGTGGCTTAAATTTGCAAAATATACCAACATTGTACCAAAAATAAATACAAAATTACATGACAACTCTGATTTTTTCACTTTAAAATGAAAGACCCAATTGCAATGAGAGAGAGATAGGGAGAGTGATTTATGTTCCCCTTCACCATATTTGAATCCCACAGGAAATATTTATGGGACGTGCTTAGCTTGAAATAATGTGAAACTTAATGACTACTCGTCTAATTTCAACCTCGTCATAAGATTTCAAGTTCACCATGTCGACAAACTCTCTATACTTTTTTATTCGAAAATCCAACGATGCATAGCACTCAAATTTAATTGCTCTTCAAGAAAATAGAGAGATTAGAAATGGATGATAGTTAGTGGCAGAGTCAAAAATTTTATCTAGGAGGGTAACTATTAATCACAATCATAAAAAAAAAATTTTGTCATCAATAGTAGGTAAATGTTTTTAAATTTTTAGGAAGGCAAATTGAAAGTATCTCTGAAATTATAGATAAAACTAGAATTTTTAAAAGTTTGAAGGGGCATTTGTATATTTCAAGGGTAAAAATTAAAAATATTTCTAAATCTATAGTTAATAATAGAACTTTTAAAAATTTGGGGGGGGGGGGGGGAGTTTTAAAACTTTTAAAGGGGCAAATTGAAGAACATTTTAAATTCTGTGGGCAAAATTACAATTGACAAAAATTTGAGAGGGGCAACTGCCCCTCTGGGCCTTAGCTGCCTCCACCCCAGTGATAGTTGGGCTTGATAAAGTGTTTTGTTTTGTGTTGTGGCCTATGCCAGAGAAAATTATTCCTTTAAGTCTTGGTAATGACTTGTTCTCGACCAGGTCAGATCCCCTTTTGTACGCCTGCTCAGACCCCGATCAAGTCACGCTTCACCGCTCTCCTCCCGTGGCCCGATCATATCTACGACCTGCATTCGATCTTGAGCAGGGCAAGCGTTCGGCGAACCCCTAATGTGGTCGGCCTCACCGATGCGTCGACGGGTCCCACGTCTGACATCGGACACTCTGACACATACTTAGAGCATGGATGTGGAGTGTACAAGTGGCAACAACCTTACCCCTGACATTCTTCTGACACACGCCACCATTAAGTGTAGTAAAGACCCTCTTGAGTGCCATGCCGCAACACTGACCCTCCAATGAAAGGTTGCCACGTGGAAGAGCCACCAACCACCCCTATGCAAGCAGATAAAGGGAAAACTCAACCCTTTCTCCAGTTATGAAAAAACCAAAAAAAACCCTAAGAACGCTCTATTTGTCAACTCCGTTCCCTTGAATCTAACTTGAACATCGGAGGGCATTTGGCAGGCACCGCACCGATATGGCTAGAACAGGAGATCGCTGATCTGCCGGTTGGAGCGGCCTACCTCAGACCTAGGGGCAAGACGTCACGAGTTTGCTATATCATCAGCTGGCGCCGTCTGTGGGAACGACTATTCTCGTGACTTTTCATCGTCTTGACTAGGTTTGGGATTAGCACTCACCAAGAACGGAGCTCCATCGCAGATTCAAGTGTTGAGAAGATAGCTGCCTTGGAGAAGACGGTGGCTGACATGATAGCCAGCATGCAATAATTGGACCGCCAAAACACAGAGTTGCTTCAACGAGTTCCAGCTCTTGTAGAAATTCCACTACCACCCAACCCACTAGCAGCGGAACAAAAGGAACATGAGGTGGACAAAGAGCCCTCCATCCTCCTCAACGGCAACGAAAACGGCAATGGAGGACGGGTTGAAGACCCACTCTTGTGCCTTAAGCCTCACGTCGAGGAAACACAAATCAATCATGCCATCCCGTCGAGAACAGAGATGGTAGACGACAAACTGGAAAGCTCTCACGCTTGGGACGAACAATTGAAGGCACTGCAGGCCCAAATGGTGGGGGTCTTGGCCGCTGTGGAGGCCAAGGCTCCAAACACTGTGGACGCACTTATTGGTAGAACTGCTTCACCATTCACACAGAAGGTGATGGACTACTCGCTCCCCCCGAAGTTTAAAATGCTAACCGTGGACGCGTTCGACTGCTCCAAAGATTCGGTGGACCACTTGGAGATATTCGGGGCGCTCATGCATCTGCAGGCAGTGCCGGACAAGATTATGTGCAGAGCCTTCCCTGTCATGTTAAAAGGCTCGGTGCGAACCTGGTTTAACAAGATCAAACCAGCGACGGTCTCCACCTTCAAAGAACTTAGCAAACTTTTTGTGAGCCACTACATAGGAGCCTAGAGACAAAGGAGGCCTGCGGCCTACCTGTTGACGGTGAGGCAGAAGAAAGATGAGACGCTACGAGAGTTTGTAGGGAGGTTCAATCAAGAAACTCTGGCCGTGGACGACGTGGAGGACAAGGTGGCCGTCATGGCGTTCTTGAGCGACCTAAGAACCGGGAAGCTCTTCTTCTCCTTGTCAAAGAGGTCACCCCAAGATACGGTCGAGCTCATGCTTTGAGCCCAAAAACATATGAATGCAGAAGATGCAATGAGCGCCAGGCAAGAGAATAACGAAGGGAATAGCTCGCATGCAGATAAGAAAAGTGTTGAGTCAATACCTTGATTTTGATGATAACAAAACATGGTTAAATGATCTAATAATTCTACTTAGTGTGCAAATGAATTATTAATTAGATCTTGACTTGAAGCTTATCATAATAGAGGATTTATGATGAAAAGCATGATGAAGTGATGTATTCTACAAAAGGTGATATTATAAGAAGAAAAAGGATTCTCAAGTTGATGAAAATCCTAGATTGAAGATTGATAAGCATGAAAGAATAGCATATTCAACAATGGTGATTTTATAAGGGAATGAAGATGATGGATATCAAAGAAGAAGAATGAAAATGATCAAAGTCTTGATTTAAAAGATTGAAGACTTTGAGTACTTGAAGATATCTTGCAAGAATGGAAGAAAAAGATACCAACTCAAAATATGGAAGTTTTCTTAGAAGATGTAAAGATGTCTTGAAGACATGGAAGGAATCACAAGATTTGGAAAGCTTTCTTGAGTTGTTGAAGTCCATGGAGAAGCCATGTTGTTTGAAGAAATGAAGATTCTAAGTCATGGAAGCTCTCTTGAAGATATTGAAGAAGACTTGAATCAATGGATGAAGCTATGATAATGGAAGAGCTCTACAAGTGATGAAAATGAAGAAAACTCACCTTGAATGGATTGAAGATGTTCTTGGAGTCATCTAATCTTGAAGAAGTGTTTGCAAGCTTTAAAAAGCCTATTTAGATGATCCTTGAAGATATTGGAAGCTTTGAAAAAGAATGAAGAAAAGTTGCAAAAATATGGGTTTTTAGAAAAAGAGTCGACCCCTCAAGCAAAAAGAGTCGACTCATTCGAACAGAGCCTTTGGATTTGTGCTGGAAGCTTAAAAGAGTCGACTCCTGGCCAAAAAGAGTCGACTCATTGCAACAGAGAACAAACAATTCTGCAGACTGCTGAAAAGAGTCGACTCCTGGGACAAAAGAGTCGACTCATTTGGACAGAAACTTGAAAAATCTGCTGAAATGCAAAAAGAGTCGACTCATTGTGAAAAGAGTCGACTCCTAGACTCTAACGGCTAGTTTCTGACAGACGGTATGGGCACAAACACAACCAAATCTTCTCCCATACTTCTCCAACGGCTAGAATCGATCCATACCTATATATATGAGATACATACAGCTTCAAAAAAGAAGAATAGAGCAATCATACCATTCATATCAAGGGCTTGAAGCTGAAAATCACCTGTACCTCACTGCCATATATTTTTGCTGAGTGTTTAAAGTTATCCATTGAGTTGTATTCATTTGTATTCTCACTAGAAGAGTCACTCTCTGTATAATTTTCATTCATTCTTGTTTGGGTGGGTTTGTAACCTAGTAAGTTTAAGTGTTCTTGGGAAAAACACTTGTAAGTTTAAGAGAAGCTTGGACAAAATCTCTTGGGTTTTGAAAGCTTGGGAAGAAGCTTTTGTAAAGAGTGAGTTGGGCACTCGTGGCACAACCAGCGGCTGTGTAAGGAGTATTGCATAGTGGAATTCCTTCGAGAGGATCGAAGAAGAGAGGACGTAGGCAAGGTTGGCCGAACCTCTATAAATCTGGTGCATATTTCTTCTGCCTCTGTTTTGCTTACTTGCTCATTATGCATGCTTGCAAATACTTGTTCTAATGTACACTTCATTTGCTTGATACTTATACTTTGATTATTTGTTACTAAAATACATAAACGTTTTTTTAGTTCAAATTCTTGTTAAAAATTCTATAAAACCCAATTCACCCCCCCTCTTGGGTTGCCTACTTGGGCCAACAAAAAGGTCAGGTGGAACCTCGAACGAGGAGAGGGAGACGAAGGCGAGCAGAACCGGCCACTGGGCGCGGAGCCAAGAAGAGGAAAGACATGAACACTGTCGCGACCTGGACCGAACGTTCACCCTACTCACGACAAAGTTGAAGGACGTATTGATGGAGATACGGGACAACCCGGACTTGAAATGGCCTAAGCGATTGAAGACACCCTCGAACATGAGAAACAGAAAAAGGTACTACCAGGTCCACTGCAACCACGACCATGACATGGAAGATTGCATTGACCTGAAACAACAGATCGAGGATATGATAAAACTGAGAAGACTTAGCCGGTATCTGGTTGGCCACGACCGAACACGAGGGGAACGACGCAGTCCCGCTCGAGCCAAAATAACCACACAGCCCATTGGGGAGATAAGGGTCATTGCTGGAGGATTCGCTGGAGGGGGGGAGTCCTCTTCAGCACGTAAGAAGCACGTTCGGGACATTCGAACCAAGACGGACGTGATGCTAGTTAGGACGGCCAACAAGAAGACAAAAACTGAAGGCCCCTCAATCACCTTCACGGAAGAAGAGGCTACCGAGCTACACCAACCATACAATGACCTTTTAGTCATCTCGGCGATGATCTCCAACTTCAAAACCTTGAACAGCGGGAAGCACAACTAGCTAGGAGGCATACAAATTATAGCCAACGATCTACATCTTAACATGATGAAAGGAATTCTAATACAACCTACATGCATGCACAAACAAATACAGAGGGAACTTCAACCACTCATTGTGTTTTAGAGACGACTGATGAATGTGAGTAATGTCTTATATTTGTATTCTTAGAGAATAATTTGCTTAACTATACACATGATTAATAATTGCATAGTCTCAAAAATAGAAATTGACCAATTACTATTTAACTTGATTAATGTAGTCTTATCACGGCGTAGTGAAAGATAAAGGCAAAGAAGAGCTTCAATGTCAGCTGAACAACGAGAAGCACAACTAGCTAGGAGGCATACAAATTATCGCCAACGATCAACATCTCAACATGATTAAAGGAACTCTAATGCAACAACACACACAAATGTTGAGGGCACTTCAACCACTCATGGTGTTTGAAAGGCGACTGTTGGATGTGAGTAATGTCTTTAAGGTGTTTTCATACAGAATGTTTTTCTTAACTATACATTCAATTAACAATTGCATAGTCACAAAATAGAAGTTGTCTAACTAATATTTAACTTCATCAATGTAGGCTTACGACAGCATAGTGAAAGGCAAAGGCAAAGGAGAGCGTTAATGACATCTGAACAGCGGGAAGTACATCTAGCTAGGAGGCGTATAAATTATCGCCAACAATCAACATCTCAACATGATGAAAGGAATTCTAACTCAAGCTACATGCATGTGCATACAAATATTGAGGGAAATTCAACCAATCATGGTGTTTTAAAAGAGACCGTTGGATGTGAGTAATACCTTGGTTGTGTTCTTACAACATAATCGCCTTTGCTATTAGCTGAAAACCTATTTAACATTTTAAAAAAATAAAACTGTTCCAATTAATATTTAACTTCATTCATATATAGGCTTACGAATGAGCAGCTTAACACTTTTACCTGGATATGCACCTGTTGGCTCAGTTTATGAACATGGTGGAACAAGTGCCACATGAGAGGGACACACTCAATTATTGTTACAGGTACATGTTCTTTGCCTTTTCCCTTTTTTATTTTAATATTCAATTTATATTTTGTACAAAAAAACATTTAAATTGTAAATACTAAGTTCAATTAGGCATGTAATATTGTAGTCTTAAATGTCGTGTTTGTGTACTTATTACTGTAAGCACCCCTTTTTTGCCCGCTCGGCAATCTCCGACCCGACCGGATTCGGTTTCCAACATCACAACACATGCAGGCCCAAGACGAGCCTTTCAATCTCCAATCCAGTCAACTGGTCGCTTCTCGGGTCCACAAGAATCCACTAGAGCCTTAAGCACCATTATTCCAGGCAGTTTTCCGGACCGGGCGGTCCCGGAAACCAACGCCATCCAGGTAACTTCCCGAGATCGGGCGATCTCGGGGACCAACACCTCATCGAATTCCAGACGGTTCACTTCTGGCACCTGCTAGCCCGCCAATATAGAATGTCCTCATTCGGTAGTTCTCTGGGACCAGGCGTTCTCGGGGACCAACACCACCCTTCCAAGTAGCTTTCTAGGACCAGGCGTTCTCAGGAACCAACACCACCCTACAGGTAGCTCTCTAAGACCAGGCGTTCTTAGAGACCAACACCACACAGGTAGTTTTCCGAGACCGGGCGGTCTCGGGAACCAACACCTAGGTCAACACCGGCGCTTGCTAGCCCGACTCGGTGAAAAATGACCAAATCTACCCCTTGGGCTTCTAGGCACGTTTTGGAAAAGTTCAAAATCCCTCAAAACGATAAGTCCATCCTTCCACAATGTTGTCAAACCATCAGGCGTCCCCTGCACGCCATTTGGTCTAAATCCGGTCCTATTCCGGCTCACTCTGGTCAAAATGACCATTTTGCTCCTGAACGACTCAACACGACACGAACCCTGCTGAACGGCGACAGACTCCCTCAAAACCATCCCTGAATAGCCTTACACGCCTAACACAATATACCAGCCCATTCCTGACCATTTCAACCAACTCCAGTCAAAATGACCGTTTTGCCCCTAGAAGCCCAAAAATGCCCCGAAACAGCACCGGCCTTGGGATTTCGAGCAAGGGTTTCACCACGCACCCTTGTTTAACCCCAGGAACACCCTACGACACTAAACTCACACGACGCGATAAAAGTTCCCTGGAGCGTCTCGCAGACGCTCCACTTAAATTGTCTTTTTCCCCGATTCCCTGGTTATAACGCACCGTCAACTGACTTGAGAAATGTGTAAATCAAGGAATTCATAAAAGCTTGTTCGTAGATCTTTCCATCGAAACGGTTCGATCGTATGGATCATTTCCCGAAGCTCTCTATCGTACGGTGCGAAAACTATAACTTTCAGCAACCCCTGGAGCGTCTCGTAGACGCTTCGCCAAGGTTGACTTTTTCTCCGATTCCCTAATCAAAACGCACCGTCAAACGACTTGAGACATGCGTAAATTTGGGAATTTTGGAAAGTATTTCCAGAGTACTTTCCATCGGAATGGTCCGATCGAATAGATCGCTTCTCGAAGGCCTCGATCACATCAAACGAAAATAGCCACTTTCAAACACACACGGAGCATATCACAGACGCTCCACAAAAATGTCCTTTTTGGCACGCTTTCCAAGATGATATCCCACGCTTCTGAACATAATTCAAACTCTTCGAAAACATGAAAGTTCATCGGAAGTGCTAGGAGAACATCCCCGGTGCAACCGATTTTCCCGAAACCTTCCCGATTAACTCAATTATCAAGGAAAAGTTTGGACGAACTTGCCCAGTGATGGAGCGTATGCTACATGCGCTCAAATTTTGATCGCATCAACCGACTTTCGATCAACGGTCAAGATTTAACCAGTACATAGGGTGCCACGTGTTATTCTGGCAATGGAACAGTACCTGCGCATGTGGGACATGCGCACGGCCAAAATTTGGCGATGCGCATGTAGCACATGCGTACGGTCTGCTCCAGATTGCTTATAAATAGAGGCCTCCCCCCTTGCATATTCCAGGTCTAAAATTGATACGAAACTCTGCTAAAATCACTCCAGAAACTCGAATCTCTATATATATTCCCCCCTCCCAACACTTAGGCTAGATTCTACCTCTCCTAAGCTTATACACTCCATACACAAAACCTCATACACACTTATACACTCCACTCAAGCCTCTCAAGCCTTCTTGAAATCACTCAAGCTCCAATCAAGACATCCATTGAAGATTACAAGAGTGTTGAAGGCAGAAGGTGGTATCCCTTTCATATTTGTGCTCTCCCCCACTCTTCTCTTCTCCCTCCTAACCTACTTAGGCTATTCTCTATTTTAATCCCCATCTTTAACCCCTCTTTCTTGCATGCTTGAGCCAAGAGGGCTCCTAGATCATGCCTCAAAGTGTACATTGTCCATAGTTGGGCATTACGATGCTCTAGCTTCAGTCCTCCAATTTCAGGACCTCATTGGCAAAGCATCGACCAATCATTGGCAAAGCTTCTTCAGCCCTCACTAGATAAGTTCATCTCTGTCTCTCCACAAACATATATATGTATTTGAGTATTTTCAATGTAAGAGTATTAAACTATGACGTTGAGATGGTTGCAATTTGTTATTGTAGTAAACCGAAGGAGGTTTCATCTACTCAAGTGAGTTTTTAGGGTATTTTTAAAATTTTTTTTTATTGTTGTTGTTATTGTTTTGTTGATACATTCACTTACTGGGTTTATTAATCATAATATAATTGTTCTTTTTTCGGGCAATGCTCGCTCTTAGCTCTATGATTCCATGTTTATTTTATTTTTATTTTCTTGAATTTGTGCCAATGTTTTTGTCTATTTCTGAGAAAATATAAAAAATTTGAATTTTAAGAATTTTTTATCATCTGTGACTTTATTTTTAGTTAGTATACTCTTAAAACGTAAAGGAACCATATCTTGAATAGAGATAAATTATTTTTTTTCATTTTTTAATTATAAAATGAACATATTAAATGAAATTAAAATCAAAATTTTCCTTTGTTTATATCTGTAAATTTCTTAGAACCAAGTGGTAATTGTTGTGCGCGTTGATAATGAATGTCAACAGGTGTTAACAACCTGTGATTGGATGCCTGTCATCATTGGTGTTATAAGAGTTTTTTTTTTTTGGCCATTTCACTTAGTCACCTTAGCATAAAAGCGGGGTGTGTGTTGATATTACATTGAAAAGTGCTTTCATTTAGAGTTGGGGAACACATATGTGTGTCTATTTGTACCTTGAGAGGTGTTTTCAATTGTTGAGACAGACCTCCATTAAACATAAAAAGCTTCATCTTGTTCTTTTTTACTCAATCGATTGTTACAATATAATTTCTACAAGAATGTGTTTTGGCTCAAGTCTGTTAATTACATAGTTTTGGGTTTGTATACTTAAAAAATTTTAATTTTGTTCTTGACATAGGTTCTAAGGATTGGTTATATATGGTTTAGGTTTGTTATTATGTAATTTTTTTATCGGCAAAATTCAAGGTGAGGAATCTATCATGAGCTATGAACTTTTTATTGGTATTTTTTTTTTATATAGTCTCGTGTTTAATTTCATTTTTGAGTTTTTTTTAATATGATATCTTGTTTCAACATTTCCTTGAGTTTTGATAAGCAATGCTTTTAGTGGGCACAACAAAAACTTATACCTAGATAAGCTAGATGCTATTTAGCTTTGTTAAAGATATTGAAATACTCATTGGCTCCAAAATACAAGCTGGATCAGGGTTTGATGTGAATGGTTGTTAGGTCTTTGGAAACTTAAAGTGTGTTCTCTCTTTTATGTTGTTTCCTATATACGGTCATCTTGGTTTGAGATTTTTTTTGTTTTTTGTTTACTACTTTTGGGTGTGTGAGATTGGGGCTATGCAAGCCCTAACCTCTAGCTCTCTGTCTCAGATGTGCTCATCTAGGTTTAATCTTCTGTATCTGTCAAGGGGTGATTTGGGATATATAATATGTGCTTTACAATTTTACTCATGCTCTTACAAGCATGATTATATTACATGATTAGGTTTTGGTGCTTGAAGTTTCATACATTTATTGAGATGATGGTAATTATGTGGTGGTCAAAGTGGTTGATATTGTTGGAAAAAGTAGATTTTCTTATGCAATTAGGAAAAAGTATATTTTTGATATGCTGATTTAGATTGTTAAGAACTTAGGATTTTCTTATGCAATTAGGTGATATGTAATATGATTTTCTTATGCAATGAAATGTATGATATGTGCTACAAAAATTACACAGTTGTCATGTTGGATAAGATTCTATGACTACTTTGTCCCTTCTAACTTTTTAAAACATTTATACTTTTCCATCATTAGTGTAGTTATTTGTACAACTTTGAGCCTTTCTCAGTATAAATTTTTTGTTTCATGTAAAATTGATTTATAGTTAGCTAAATTTTTTTGACATGGATTAACTTTTGAAATACCTTTTGATGTATATTTCTCACCATTACTGAGATACACGGTCTTGTTTACGTCGTATCATTTAAGAACAGTATTGTATACACAAGGTCGTTTTTTTTTTTTTGAAAAAAAAACCTTTTGTTTCTCGTTTGTGCACAAAGAATTATGCATGACTCTATTACAGAGCTTTTAGTAGGAAAGACGTGCTTGACAAGATTAAGAAGTGGTTGGCTCTTGAAACGGGTGCTCTTCTTATTTTGAAAGTTCTGAGAAAGTCGGTGCTATGATCAGGGTGGCGGCACATACATGCTGATGGGTCAGCTCACCCCATCAGCTTTTGGAAAATCTTCAAAAAATAAAAAAAAAATTTAGTGTTATATATTTAAAAAAAAAACTGATTTTATAAAAGGAATATATTTGATCCCACTGACTCACACAGATTTTACACCCAAAAGAACTTTTCTGTACCCTAGGAGAGAGAGAGAGAGAAATTACTTGTTGCGCGCTGCTCTCCGCCGTCTTTAGCCAGTTGTCGACGTTGTCCCACGGCTTCCAGGTTTTCTTCTTCTTCTTGCTATTATTCTTTAAATATTGGAGGTCCCACCTATTCATCATTATAATAGTTATAGGAAGAAGTGTGCCTGTAACTTTTTGTTCCACTCACATGGATATTGTACTGCTCCTGTAATTTTTCTTGATAGGAAGAAGTGTGCCTGTAACTTTTTGTTCCACTCACATGGATATTGTACTGCTCCTGTAATTTTTCTTGATATTAGTTTCCTTTAGAATATGTATTTAACTATTATGTGGTCCAATCTCTTTATATTCATTAATTACAAATGTTCTATTTTGTATCATTTTTTTCATAATTAATACTTTTATCCATTTGATTTTTTTGCGGTAGACTTGAGGATTCTTGACAATCAACTTCAAAATTACATTATTAATATGTATTTTAGTAAAGAGTTTGCAAAACTATAAAGAATTAGTGATTTTGCTAAAAAATTAGTAGAAACGAAAAAAGATATTACATATTCACTGGTCTATTTGCTTATAAAATTAATATTGATTTTACTAGTCGCGACTGTAACAACAGAAAGAGTTTTCTCAGCAATGAAATTCATAAAGAACAGATTACGTAATCGAATGGGAGATTAATGGATGAATGATTGTTGGTAACATATATTGAGAAGAATGTATTTGATAATAGTGATAATGAAGTCATTATGCAATAATTTGAGAATATGAAATCTCATCGATGACAATTGTAATGATACATTTATTTACATGTTTTTTTTTTGTTAAAAACATTAGCATCAATATATTATTTTCTTTCTCGCTTATTTTAGAATTTGTGTTTAAGTTTTTGCATGACACCATTAATAAAAATTTCTTGACCCGCCACTGGCTATGATTAATAAAAGTCTTAGTGCATGTGTTAGCACTTCAATTCTTCAACATATTGTTACAAAAGATTACAGTATCAGTTTTTACCTTCTGTAACCAATGCGAGTTATATTTTAAGTAAACATTGTATGACATTTGCTGTGCGTATTCATGCCATTGAAATTTTGAATTCCTTGTTAATAAACCATGGCTGCGGGCTAGCGTGCATGGTGAACGAGAAAAAAATGTTTCAACAATAATTTCTGTTTTTCTTTCAAAAGAGAAGTTGAGTTGAGTTTTGTTTTATGGAGATGCTAAATGCTACCAAATTACTATGGCCATATCAGTTCATGATTTCTAGATATTCCGTGTCTCAAAAAAAGAAGCACAGTAAGAGCAAAAATGTGACTAATGGTTTTTGAGATTGCATTTTGACATATAATTCAACTCTATTGGAACAATGGCTCCATTGAGCATGTAATTTGACAGTGAATGCAAAATAGAAGTGTTTAACCCATGTAACTCCTTACATTGCAGATGTTGTAAAGCTTCATTCTCTCTGGAAATTGCATCTTACAGCCATATATATATACCTATTTTAACATTATTAATGGAGTACCTCTTACTATTAATACATTTTTATATCATACTGTTCATATTAAAACTGCCTGTGCAAGCTACTAGTTATATATTAAAGAGTGAAAGGATCGGGATGGACTAATATGTTGGACTTAGTTAATTTTATCTATTAACTATAGTTATATGAAAATGATTATAAAATTTTCAATCTTACATTGTTACAAGAAATTTAAAAAAATAAGAAAGTCATGTGCATGGTGTCTCCATCCTCCTTCCTTTTATTTATTTATTTTGAATTTTATTTCATAGTATTGATTTTCTCTCCCCTTTTCCTCTCCACTCTCTTTTTCTTTTCTTTTTTTCTGGTCCTATTATTAGAGAGTCCCACACCTATAGCATTACTCTGGCCCAGCGCTCCGTCAAAGCTCCCCGCCTACTAAGAAACAATATTATAGCATCACAAGGAAATTTGAGTGTGAGTTCGCGATCAATTGACCAAATTGGCTTATTGAAGCCTCTAATGAAAAAGAGAAGCTAGGCTTGAAATTGAAACAATCTCCCATAGCTTTGTTTGACCTCACCTGCAAGAATTAGGCATCTCCGACGGAGCTGCAAAAAAAATGGAGGACGACTTGGTTTAGAGTTTGGCTTCGTTTTTTTTGTTTCTATTTGCATTACTTGCAGGTGATGCCTATTGTAGTGATTATGTTTGGATATTACTCCCAAATCACTACAATGGGCTTTTGGGTGTCCCATTTGAAAACACTAGAAAGTAGTTAAAAAGAGTAAATCATCGGTGCATATGAACGCTTCTTTGGTCGTAGTTTTCTAGGGTAAAATTTCAGTCAAATCGAGATGGCTTTTATTCATGCAAATTGAATCACATGGCGATGTACATACACTAAAGAGAAAAAATATTCATAGAATTCATGTGATTCATCACAAATCTGCCTACATCCATTATCAAGAGAACAATTCACGGTAAATTAAGAGATTATTAGTCTAATACAATTCAAGACACCCTAAAAACGCCATGTTTGAGCCCTATACATTGGTAATTAGTTTGGGAACGATGCTAGAAATACAAACTTCTGAGGTCAACTAAGAGGACATTCGGAGGGAGTTGGAGCCGCAGGAGCAACCGGCACCAACAGGTGGCACTTACTTGGAGGCTACCCGAGCAATCTTAATTATTGATATATATATGATATTTTATTTAATTATAATTATTTTTTTTTAAATATTAAGTTCAGAAAGAGTCCTGACAATCTGATATCATATATATGTATTTTATCTATATTATAAAACTAATCTTATCTTATATATATATATATATATATCTTATATAGAATAAACTTAATAGTTATCTAATCAATTGTTCCTGTGACGTGGCATTTTAAAAGTATTTGAACATTTAGAACGCCACGTAGAAGAAAGGCAAAATATAAGGGCAAACACAACTTTTATATATATATATGATGTAAATAAATATTGATATATATATATGATATTTTATTCAATTATAATTATTTTTTTTTTTAAGATATTAAGTTCAGAAAGAGTCCTAACAATCTGATATCATATATATGTATCTTATCTATATTATAAAACTAATCTTATCTTATATATATATATCTCTTATATAGAATAAATTTAATAGTTATCAAATCAATTGCTTCTGTGACGTGGCATTTTAAAAGTATCTGAACATTTAGAGCACCACGTAGGAGAGAGGCAAAATATAAGGACAAACACAACTTTTATATATATATATATATGATTCGGTCCGTGAACTGGTTTTTGTTTAGTCATTTATATAGTGACCCGATTTTATCTTAGAGCTGTTGGGATAAAAGAGTTAATAAACAAATTTATTTATTTATTTATTTTGCCTTAAACGAGATAAAAGTGAAATTTATTACTAGACTATAAAGGTAATAATCATGGCTTAAAAAAAAACGTTCATTATTGACGTGTGTCAGTTATTACGAACCAAAGGGACTTGTAGAGAAACGCGGAATGGGTTGGACAGCATTTTGTCTGTTTGAAACGACGGCTTGTGATTGTGACTGACTCTTTGAATTCAATTACTTCCCAAAAAACATACAAAATTTTGAGCTGCCGTTGCATGTCCACACCAATTTAAAATTGTGTGCGGTTGCTCAAGTCCCTAATGTGTACCAACACGTAGCATCAACTCATTTAAAGCACCCCTCATGAAAAATAAAATAAAAATCTAGTGCTTTGATAATATGAGTTATTGGGTAGTTATTTATATCAGTTTTGACATGTGACTTTTTTTCTTTTTTGAAAATTTTTTTTATTACAAATTTAAACTACTAATATAATAAAACATCACATATTCTAATTTAATAAAAATTATTACTAAAAGCTTATATCACTAAACGCTAAGATTTTGAAATTTTTTAATTTTTTTGTTTATTTTATTTTGTTAAAAATAAAAAAATTCAAACATTTTAACTTTTTTTACTTATATGTCAAAAGAGCAAAATAAAAAAAAAAAAGCGCTCAATTATACAACTTTGGTTTATTACGCAATCCAAAAAATTCAACACCTTTGTGGCCTCACCAATTACTTTTTTTGTCCTCACTCATCAATGTGGGTGTTTTTCTCTTGTTTTTGATTTTTTTTTTTTTTTTTGCCCTTTCTGATCTTATCCCCGTGGTTTCGGGTTTTCCAAAGCGTGCAAGGTTGCGATTCGTGCAAGGTTGCGATTCATGCAAGGCCCATAATCAAAGCCCCATTGACTTAATTTACTTCGTTGCCGGTAATGCAAAATTACATACTCTTTGAAAATCTAACAGGTTAATTAAAGCTCTAGCTAGGAAGGTGTTTCTGTCCATTAAACATGCTTTATTTGATTAGACAAATGTTAAAAAATATGAGATTTACAATTTTTAACGTTGTATAAAACTGGACAAAGTCTCTAAAAACACATGTAAACAAGACTCATTTATAAAAGAGGCAGACTAGGAGAACCATGTAATGGGAAGAAAAGAACAGTTGGATTCAACAACCAAGGGTTTAAATTTCAAAGTATCACCAACGGCATAGCATATGCGGGTGCATGAGATACAAGCACAAAGATGATTATAAGCATGTCAGATCACAAAATAATATCTCTATCTTGATTACATATTTAAAAAAAGCTGTAAAAATTTGGGAGGATTGAAGGAACAGATTAAACAGAGCTTCATCGTCGAAGTCAAATATCATCCTTGTCGCCTGAAAGAAGGAAACAAAAATATAAGCTGATATCGGACAACAAAATAGAAGAGCAAACAGTAAAACAGATGGCCTAAATAATCGAGTAAAAAAGGCTGTAACAGAGCATGGTTTTGTAATGCATATGCTTTACTTTTCCCATTTCTTTGATGTTACATTACTGTAGTAGTAGAAATTGGTAGTTGGTAGTGTGGTACTTTGGCTTGAAAATTTCATTCCATTCCCAATTGTAACCAAGCATTGGAATGAGAATAGTCACTCTAGGTTAGTAATCAAACGGTGGAATTGGATTTGGACATTGATTCCACCTCTCATGCCATTCCCACATCATTCCTTTCATGAGTACCAACATAGTCTAAGTACCTTCATTTGGTTCATGAATCATAAGCAATCTCTCATTTGTAAATCACAAAAATTGACGAATTTCAACAGTTAAAAGTGAGTTAAAGTTAAGGAAGGTGCAGAGTCATGATCAGCTCGTTTGATCCATCTTTGCCATTCACAGATGGGTCTATGCCGATGCATTGTCTTTTAGCCACTAGACTCTAGTGGTTGCTTAATTCAGATCATCAAGCAGAGCAATACCCCAAAAACCTAGGGATTAATGAAAGAACTGCCATGGGTAAAATAAAAGTTACTAAAAAATTGGCAAAGCATCATCATAGCCATTCCCAAGAAACAGAGGATGCATACCCGAAAAAGTTGTAAAGGCAAAACAGAGCACAAACGATCAATCAATGAACCCTTAAAAGATTACAGAAAAACTTTCCAGATTCAAAATTCTCCAGAACCCTTTTCAATCTACCCAAAAAATGAGAGAGAGAACGCGCAATAAACCAGAGGTACTCATAGAGGAGAAAGAGGGAGAGCCGGAGAGGGAACCTTGAGCGTCTTCAGCCCAAACACACCTTAAACCTGTTATTCCAAAGTGGAATATGTTCGGTTGCTGAGAAAATCATGGAAAATAACAATCAAAAGAAGAGTTTCTGCGAGAAATTGAAGACGGAAAAAGTAGACACCGTGCTCAAATAAGCATATTCCAATTGAGATCTCAGGATCGAGAGAAGAGAGAGAGACAGTGAGTTCAAACAGCTCAAATTGAGATCGAGGGTGAGAAAGGAAAAGCTTGATACGAAAGAGGGCGTGAGGGTGGAATTAGGTACCCAAAACAAGCATGTGCATATACAAAGATTTTATTGGAGAAAAGAAATTTGGATGAGGGGGTTGATAGTATACGACACTTACTGTTGGAATTCTATGTTAATCGAAGCCGGGAAGCCATTGGCTATTGCTCCAAAAGCAGTTCTGGAGAGAACCATGGTGGCGCCGTCCCTTGAAGGCGTAGAAGCCGATCTTCCGGCACGATCAACAATCGTAACTTGAATTATCCGGTCAGGAATGCATATTCCGGTCACAATCCCGCTTATGCACCTAACCATGTATTGTCTCCCACAAGCAGCCCCGTTGTCCCATATCTTGTCTCCGGCGGCCGCAAACAGGTTGCCGGACGGGAACTGAGAGGGATCGTTACCATTGCAGGCGGTGGCTGTATCGACAAAGAAAAATTCATTGTTTCAGAAAAATTAAATAATGATGTTTTGTTAATGGTTGGATCTTAATTTCAAAGGGCACTTACGTGTATATGGCGGGCTGTAGCTAGCAGCAGTGCCAACATCGCCATGAGAGACATGAAAGAGTTGGGCTAGTAGGAAGAGAGAGAGCCATTGAAGTAGCTGGCGACTGGACATCCTGTGCTATTTTGGTGACACAAGAACAGAGGAAATTGCACAGAAATGATGGGGGAAACGGAAGAAGAAGCCTTGGCTTTAGTAGCAATTTTAATTCTGCCGAGCAATATACTCTGTTCCTTCTACCTTTCCTGAGTTCGGCATATCCTTTTCATGGTTCCAAAATATGACGCAAACACTTGCACAAAGTCAAAGACGGTGCAATCCCCAATTCGACGTACCCTTTTGTTGAATTTTGAATGGTAATTGTAGTCACTCGTGCGAACATATTTGTTAACGCTTACAAATGTTTCGAAACCCAAAAGAAAAGGTAAGCAAAGAATGTTGGTTTGACTTTATTTTCACCCGATTTTAATGATGAATAGAAACAAGTCTCCAAGTCGAGTGAATTCCTACGTCGCTAAAGTTTGATATGAAAATTTTAACGCGTTTTAAAATATGTTTAAGTTTATTTTATTTAAAATTTGATATGATCTTATAACAATTTAAACTCTTAACTCAACTAAATTTGAGTAATTTTATTTTTTTAATGTATATAAATTTATTAAAGTGAGTTCATGCCGAACTCAAAAAAATTAAATAACTTTAAAATGTGTTTATATAACAAATCAATTTTAAGAAGAAAAAAACCTTTTAAGGAGCTAAACGTAACATGAGCTTCAATAGCTAGGTAGGTTCATTTTACAGTCTACCAAGTCTTGAGGCCTATCACCATTTGTTTATTTGTAACCAAAAAAAAAAAAAAATGGCTATGGTATCATAAGGATAGTTACCACTACAATTACAATTTAATATAATAACAGTTGACCATAATTTGTAATAATCACAACTCACATTTGTGATAATTACTGGTCTTATTTTTGGTAATATTTGTTTTCCAAAACTTCTGCAATTTAATTCAACGTCCGAGATAGAGGTGTTCAAAAAACGACTGATCCGATTCGACCCGACACCAAATCAACCCAAATCAATTACTCAATAGGTGGATGATGAGTAAATTTCACTCAATTCAATTATATTTAATTCGAGTGTCAGGCATTTATTTTTTTAATTCAACCAATCAACTCGACCCAAACTGACTTTTTACACTAAAAATTAATTTCTCCACTCAACCTAAATCAATCAACATAATCACTTCCTTATTCCAGAACGGTTTCAAAAGTTTTTAATCCGATCTTTTCTACTAGTTACAATCCAAATCGACCTGAACTCACTCGTGAACGCCCTTTGTCCCAGATTAGCAAGGTAGAGTACCGTGGAAAATTCTTCCAAGCATCATTGTAAAATTCAATAAAGAAAAATGCCAATGAAAAACAAAACCCATAATAATTAGAAAAGGTGAAAAACTTTGAAAATGTCACTACAAGTGAAATGCGGCTGCCGCGGGCCCGCAACCAATCACAGTCCAAAGTGTAATGCAAAGATTGTCAAAATCTCACGCCTTTTGATGCTGCAAATTGGGTTGGTAGATTGTACGTCAACATGCGTCAGCAGAGTTCTCGAAGCCCCCATTTGGTATTGACCAATTCTCTTGAATTTCATCAATTGATTGGTGTGATTGACAAAAAAATTCGCCCATCAACCCCTTAATCCTGATAAAAGTCGAGCTTTTGAGATTGCAGCATAATTTCTTTTCAAAGTTTTTCAGTTTTTGTATATTTATTAAATTTTATAATGAAAATGTTCTCTGTATAGTAAAATATCATATGTTATTATTTCATAAGAATATTCACTAAAAAAACTATATACTTAATTATTGAAATTTTATTTCCATTTTCACAATTGATTATTAAGAGACAAGGGAGATGACTGCTCGAGTTTGAGTTTCATACCATGAGTTTGAGTTGGAATGGACCATGGGCAAAGCCAGTTGCTCCATTCGACAACGTGAATATAAAATTAAATTTGATTAGATGGCAAAAACATACCCATCAATGCCATTTGTAACCATGGTAACTTGTGAAAAGTTGAAACTTAGTACATAGATCCAAAGTAACATGTTTCCAATTAATAAAAGCAGACGTATCAAATAATAGATCTCATACTTGTATTATATGTGCTGATGATGCAGCTATCTCGTGTTAGCCTACCCCTAGGTCCGGGACGAACTGTTCCTTGGTCGGCTGATGATCTCCTGCACACAAACCCACCGGTGTGGTGGGAGCCAATGATTCTCCGGCGTTTTCGTCAATTTCCAATAGGTTCAAGTGTTGAAGAGAAAAAACATACTCTGGGTTGTTGTGTATCACGTACCTGCCTCAGGGGGCTAATGGTTCCCTTGTATGTTTGCATGGTGGGAGCAGGTGGTCCTCCCACGTGGCTGCTTCTAGTTGGAAGACCAAGATGGTGTCAGAGCACTTGAGAGGGTCACCTCCACACTTCAGGGTGGCGTGTGTCAGAACGGTGTCAGAGGCGTGGCGGTTGTTGCGGGTACACGCCATATCCACGTCCTTGACGTGAGACTGGAGGGCGGGTGTCAGAAGTGGGCCCCTACGGGCACCGCCAAGGGCCGACCCGATCAGGGGGTCGTTATGGGCATTCCCTCAGATCAGTAGGCTCGAGGGCGATCGGAATGGGTGCCCAGTCGGGAGGCAACCAGGCAACGTGCAAAGGGCTTCCGGTTCGGTCCGGGAATCCTCGTCACCAGATGCCCCCAATTCCTTTGGCCGTCGGCTTGGGGCCAGAGGAATTCCGAAGGGCGACCCGACCGCGAAACACGGAGTGCATTGATGGTGAGGACGGCGCAATAATGATGGGAGCCATCGCATCGCTTTACGTGCCCTAACGTGGCAGCCAGGGCGCGGTTGCCAGTAGCCGAAAAGACGCGCCGTATCCTAGCCGTTGGTGTCTCGTCACCGTAGGCCATCTGGGCCGTTGATTTCAAAGATGTTAGGGGAGTTGAGGGGGGCAGTTGCCCCCATTTCCCTCTTAGTGCTTTTTACCAAATACGTACACAGAGAGAGAAAGAGAGCTTACGTCATCGTCTTCAGCGTCATCTTCGTTGTCTCCGGAGAGTTAAGGGGGTGTCATCTGTCGTGCAGCGCCGCCGGCTTACACCGCGACCTGTTGTTAGAGTTGCAAAGCGTGGTAAGTCCCGTTTCCTGGTTGTATGTACTGGTTAGCGACCCGCTGTGTCTGGGTTTACCAAAAGAGGGGGGAAATCCCCGACCTTCTAGGGTTTGTCGATAGGCCGGGGTTTCTGGAGTCAATACTTGGGGAAATAGCCCAGTTATTCAAACCCGTACTGCTTAGGATTGAGAACGAGAAACGATTAGGCACCATGGCCAACCCTGAGCACGTGAGTTCGGATTCGGAGAAGACGGACTCAAATAGACACAAAGTAGTGGGTCGTGAGGCCGGAGATGAGGCCTCCGTTAGTGGTTCTAGGGGATCGGTACAAGTTCTTGAATCGGGCCAAGTAGAGGCCGCCGACTCTGGTGCCATTGAAGGGGGAGAGTCGGGAGAGTCGGATGAGGACGATCCCTGGTACGAGGCCGTTGGGGTGTCCTCCATTCTCACCAAGGAGAAGGTCGGGGCTTTGCGGGCTGCATATCAGATCCCACGGGGTTTGAAGCTCAGGATCCCAAAAAAGGACGACTGGGCCTGTTCGGCTACGGAGGGTGAGATCACAGTATACGAGGGCGCGTTGGCTGGTGGCCTTCGGATGCCCTTTCCCCAGTCTGTTCGGAGGATCTTGCAGTGGCTTCATTTGTCTCCAGGGCAGATACAACCGAATGGATGGAGGATCCTGCTCGGTTGTTCTGTCCTCTGGCAGATCGTCCATAAAAGGGACATCACGCTAGAGGAATTCTTATTCTGCTGCCGGCCAGCGGAGAGGGGCGCAGGCTGGTGGTATTTCTCGGGCAGGTCCAAGGAGTACAACCTGATTGATGAGCTCCCTTCCTCGGTTAAGAACTGGAAGGACCGGTTCTTTTTCGTTAGTGGAGACGGATGGGAGTTTCAACCCTGGGAGACCGACTTCTTTGCTCGGGTCCCCAGGCAATGGGGTTACCCGAGCAAGAAGGGTACATTCTTTCTCTACCGAACTCGGTTTCATTTCCTTTTCTTTTCAAGCGTTAGTTTCCTGACCTAGGTTGCCTTGGGTGTCAGGTCGGGCAAAGCCCAGAGTATCTAAGGAGGTGAGGGCTGCCATAAGGAAGGTTCAGCAACACGAGGTCCATAGTCACAAAGACTTGGTCACCGCCGAAAGCTTGTCGAACTACTTGCTAGGTCCCGAGCCTACCAGAGAAGCCTTAGCCGCTGAACGTGAGAGGAGTGAGTGTTTAGTCGTTTGTAGAGCTTCTCAATGCCGCCAAACTAACATCCATTCTGTTTGCAGTTGGCGCGGTCGTTGTTGACAGCTCAGCTGTTGCTGCCACTCCCCAGACTATTACTCCAGCGCAAGATCAAGCGGTCAACGAGATGAGCTTCAACGTTGCTTTTCTACGGAAGCGAAAGGCTGGAGGGTCCAAGCCCGAACCGAAACGGTTGAAGGATGCCAAGGCAGAGCCGACTAGGAAGATAGCGATTCTGGCAAGGGTGCCCGAGGGGAGAACGACCGAACCGCCTCGCGTTCAGCCTCCGACCCCGCAGACCGAGAGGAGGCGAAGTACGGTCGCTACTCCTGAAGAACAAGCTCGGGCTGAGGCCATCCCCTCGTCTAGGAACGTGTTCGAGAGCCCGGAGGAAGCGTGGGTGAGGGCTGCCGTTGCCGTGAAGGAAGTCGACCTCCATAGGGTTGACAAGCACAACAACAATCGCCTGGTGAAGGACATGAACCATGACCTCCTTAGGGTATGCGCCTTCTACTTGGTCCTCCTTCCTGTTCTCTTGTTCCATCCTAACACATGGTCTTTGCCAGTCTGTCGCCAGAAACATCAAGATGGGCCATCACCTGGCGGGCCTGGAAAAGGCATTCAATCACGAGAAGAGCACGTGCGCCTCCCTCCTAGCTGAGCTGAACGGGCTAAAAGAGGAGATCACTGCGGCTCATGCCATGAAGGATGAGATCGCCATTGTCCGCGCTGAGAGGGACTCGGCGGTGTCGGCCTTGAAGAAAGCCGAGGACGAATACAAGAAGCTTGATGCCACCACCAACAAGCTTGTACTGGGCCTCTCGGGCGAGCAGACCAAGCGGTAGGAGCTGGAGAAGAAGGCCCTGAAGGAGGAGCTCTTGAATGCGAAGATTAAGGCGGTCGAAGAGTTCCAAGAGGGGGACGACTTCCAGGCGTTGTTAGCGCCGGCCTTCCTTCAGGGGTTCGAGCATGCTAGGGGTCAGGCTTCAAGGAAGTTCCCTGGTCTGGACTTCTCCATTCTCGAGCCTTCTGAAGACGCTCCCCCAAGCACCAAGGCGGCCATGATAGACGCACCTGCTCCTACTCCTGGGACGGGCCCCGAGCTTCAAACTGATGTCGAGGGAAGGCCTCGTACTGGGTCTGAGCCTGCTGCTGGGGACGTCCAGAAGGATCCTCAGCCTTCCTCAGAGCGAGTTCAGCAGGACACCGGGGAGAATGGAGGGGTTACTGGGGAGCCAGCTCGGACTTGAGTTGCCTCTTCATTTGTAAACTTTTTTTTTTTTTTTTTGTACTCCTCTTTCCGTTAATGAGATAGCTTCTTCTTTATATTCCTTGTGTCTGCTATGTTTGTTGAATGCTTGCATGTATTAACGAGGTCTTGACCGGCAATAATAGCCGAAACTATTCCATTAGTGGATCTGCTCGGCGCTTGGCCGAGCAGATTCTTTCTTTGCCATTGCCACTGAAGGCCATCTGGATCTGCTCGGCGCTTGGCCGAGCAGATTCTCTGTGCCATTGCCACTGAAGGCCCTCTGGCTCTGCTCGGCGCTTGGCCGAGCAGATTCTTTCTGTGCCATTGCCACTGAAGGCCCTCTGGCTCTGCTCGGCGCTTGGCCGAGCAGATTCTCTGCCATTGCCACTGAAGGCCCTCTGGATTCTCTGTGTCATTGCCACTGAAGGCCCTCTGGCTTTGCTCGGCGCTTGGCCGAGTAGATTCTTTCTGTGCCATTGCCACTGAAGGCCCTCTGGCTCTACTCGGCGCTTGGCCGAGCAGATTCTTTCTATGCCATTGCCACTGAAGGCCCTCTGGCTCTGCCCGGCGCTTGGCCAAGCAGATTCAATGTGGGTTCCATGCAAGCAGATAATTTCTAGGTCAGTACACGTAGACAATTTGCTGAACAGTTGCTTTTATTGATATTCTTTGAGGGTTACAAATGAGAGCCTTTCAAGAGTAGTATTTCCTTAGGTGTTCGGCGTGCCACGGGTGTGGAAGCTCCTTGCCTTCCGAGTTCTTCAACCTATATGTCCCCTTCCTTGTACTGCTGATCACCTGGTAGGGTCCTTCCCAATTGGGTCCAAGTTTGCCTTATCTGGGATCCTTAGTAGACTAATTGACTCTCTTCAGTACAAGGTCCCTGGTCGCGAAGTCTTTCGTTCGAACTCTGGAGTTGTGGTACTGGCGCATCTTTTGCTGGTAGGATGCCACCCTCATGGCCGTCTGTAGCCTTCTCTCCTCCAATAGGTCCAAGTCCACATTCATGGCTTCGCCGTTAGTCGCAGGGTCGAACTGCATCGTTCTGGGGCTGGGGAGCCCTATCTCTACCGGGATCACGACTTCTGTTCCGAAGGTGAGCGAGAACGGCGTCTGGCCAGTGGACACTCTCTCTGTCATTCTATAGGCCCAAAGAATGTTGTGGAGCTCTTCTGCCCACAAGCTTTTGGCCTTTTCCAACTTCGTCTTGAGGATCTTCAAAAGGGATCTGTTGGTGACTTCGACCTGGCCGTTCGCCTGAGGGTGCTCGGGGGACGAAGCATGGTGACTTATCCCTAGGTCGGTTCACAATTTGTTGAACTGCCTGCCTTCGAACTGTTTCCCATTGTCCGTGATGACGACCTTAGGGATACTGAACCTGCACACGATGTTCTGCCACAAAAACTTCTTCATTTTCTCCTCGGTAATTGTCGGTAGGGCTTCTGCCTCCGCCCACTTCGTGAAGTAATCGATCGCCACCACTGCAAATTTTGTTTGTCCTTTGCCAAGCGGCAACGGACCCACAATGTCGATTACACACTGGGCAAAGGGCCAAGGAGTTTGGATTGGGGTCAGCTCTTGAGAAGGCAGTCTCGGGATGTTGGCGAACCGTTGGCATTTGTCATATTTCTTGACGAATTCTCGGGCATCTCTCTCCATAGTGGGCCAATAATAGGCCGTTCGCAATATCTTCTTGGCGAGGGACCGACCCCCGGAGTGGTTCCCGCAGGCACCCTCGTGGACTTCCCGCATTATGTAGTCTGCTTCTTCCTCACTGGCATAACGAAGCAGTGGCAAGGTGTGCCCTCTCTTGTATAGTATCCCGCCTTGTATGAGGTACCTGCTCGACCGATATTAAATCCGCCTCGCCTCATTCCGGTCCTCCAACAGGGTTCCCTTCTCCAGATAATTTCTGATCTGGGTCATCCACGAAGACTCGGGCACAATCTAGTCAACTTCTGGGCTCTGGATGCTCGGCGAATCAAGAATCTCAATCGGAACGTTAGGATCGGACTCGCTGGACAAGGCTATTCTGGCCAGTCGGTCGGCCTCTTTGTTCTCCAATCTCGGGACGCGTTCTAAGAGTAATTTTGCGAATCTCCTGGCTAGGCTCTTCGCTACTTGACAGTATTGTTTCATGTTGTCTTCTCTTGCTTCGTACACCCCTTGAACCTGTTCCACTACGAGCTGAGAGTCGCTTCGTACTATTATTTTTTCGGCCCCCATTCGTCGAGCCATTCTGAGACCGACAGGGAGTGCTTCGTATTCGGCGACGTTGTTGGTGGCGGGGAACTTGAAGCGGGGGGGATACTCAATCTTGTGGCCGTCCGGGGTGACGAGAACGACACCGGCGCCGCCAAAATCTTGAGTGGACGAACCATCAACGTTCAGGACCCAGTTGCTGTGTGGCGGATCGGTGTCGGTGGTGGGAGAGGGCGGGTTAGTGAATTCTGCAATGAAATCCGCGGCCGCCTGCCCCTTGATTGCCAGTCGGGGTCGATAGTGGATGTCGAACTGGCTAAGTTCTACTAACCATTTCACTAATCGCCCTGGTGTCTCGAGCTTGTGCAGTTTGTTCTTCAGTGGTTGGTCAGTGAAAACGACAACCGTGTGGGCTTGGAAGTACGGCCGCAAGCGTCGAGCGGCGGTTATCAGCGCGAGGGCCAAGAGTTCCATCTTCAGATACCGTTCTTCTGCTCCTCGCAAGGCACGACTGGTGTAGTAGACTGGCTTTTGGACCCCTTCGTCTTCTCGGACAAGAGCCAAGCTCACTGCTGTTGCTGATACTGCCAGATAGAGAAACAACTCCTCTCTCGGGACGATTCGGCTTAACAGCGGGACTGAGCTCAGGTATTGTTTAAGTTGACCAAAGGCTACTTCACACTCCGCGGTCCATTCGAACGCCTTGCGTAGGATCTTGAAGAACGGTAGACACTTGTCAGTGGATCGAGAGATGAACCTGTTCAGGGCAGCGACACGCCCGGCCAGCCTCTGAACATCTTTTGTCGTTCTAGGCGCCTGCATGTTAATGATGGCTTGAATCTTCTCCGGATTGGCCTCGATCCCCCTCTGTGAGACCATGAAGCCTAGGAATTTGCCCAAGGCGACACTGAAGGCGCACTTGGTGGGGTTGAGTTTCATCCGATACTTGCGGAGCGTCTGGAACGTCTCTTCAAGGTCCAGCAGGTGATTGGTTGCCTACCTGCTTTTCACCAACATGTCGTCCACGTAGACCTCCATGTTACGGCCGATCTGCGTTTTGAACATGAGGTTGACCAACCGCTGGTAAGTAGCCCCTGCATTCTTCAAACCGAACGGCATGACGTTGTAGCAATAGAGTTCCCGGTCCGTAATGAAAGCCGTGTGCTCCCGGTCATGCTCCGCCATCCGAATCTGGTTGTATCCTGAAAAAGCATCCATAAAGGTTAGCATTTCATACCCGCAGTGGAGTCGACGAGGAGGTCGATGGTTGGTAGTGGGAAACTGTCCTTGGGACACGCTTTGTTCAAGTCGGTGAAATCAACACACATCCGCCACTTTCCATTGGACTTCTTCACCATGACGACGTTAGAGAGCCAAGTGGGGTAGTGCGCTTCCCTGATGAACTTTGCCTGCATCAGCTTTTCCACTTCCTCAGGGACTGCATCGTTCCTGTCCGGGGCAAAATTCCTTCGCTTCTGCTTCACCGGCCTGGCCTCGGGGTCGATGTTTAAGTAGTGAGCCGCTAGCCGGGTGTTAATCCCGAGCATGTCTTCGTGAGACCAGGCGAATATGTCAACATTGTTTCTCAGGAACTCACGCAGTTGTTGCTTGAATTCCTCGGGCGCGGCGGCCCCTATCCTCACCGTTCTATTCTGCTCTGGTTGCCCGACCAGAATGTCTTCTAGATCTTCTGCTGGCTCTCCCCTTTTGATTTCCTCCTCATCTCTCGGCTCGAGCTCTTCGATGACCAAGGCCTCCCGGCTGGGTTCTCCTTTGAGGGAGGCCATGTAGCACTCCCGAGCCTCCTTCTGGTCGCCCCTTGCGCACCCGACCCCATCGTCGGTCGGGAACTTGATTCGGAGGTGATACGTGGAAGCGACCGCCTTAAACTGGTTCAAGGCCGTTCGGCTGATGATGGCGTTGTACGCGGAAGGGCAATCCACAACCAGAAAGTGCACCATTTTTGTCGTCCGGTGTGGCGCTTCTCCAAGGGTGACTGGTAAAGCGATGGATCCGAGAGGGACCACCCGATCCCCGGTGAAGCCTACTAAAGGGCAGTTGGCCGGCTTTAACTTCTCTTGGCCGACCTTCATATTCTCAAAGGCATCCCGGAACAAGATGTCCGCCGAGCTTCCGCTGTCGACCAGGATTCTCCAAGTTTTGAAGTTGGAGATCACCACCGAGATGACTAAAGGGTCATCATGTGGTTGGTGCAGCTCGGCAGCCTCTTCTTCTGTAAACATAATTACCGGACCTTCGGTCTTCGTCTTCTTGCTGGCCACCCCGACCAACATCACTTCTGCTTCAGTTCGGATATTCTGAACATGCTTCTTCCTCGCCGAAGAGGATTCCCCTCCGCCAACGAATCCCCCAGCGATAACCCTGATCTCTCCAATGGGCTGGGTAGTTACCTCGGTTCTCGGCGGGCTGCGTCGTTCCGCCCGTGCTCGGTCTCAACCGGCCACATATCGGTTGAGCCTTCCCCGTTTTACCAGATCTTCTATCTGCCGCTTCAGGTTGATGCAGTCCTCCGTGTCGTGACCATGATCACGGTGGAACCGACAGTACCGCCTCTTGTTCCTCATATCTGAAGGAGTCTTCAAGGGCTCCGGCCATTTCAGGTCTGGATCGTCCCGGATCTCCATCAAAACATCCTTCAGCTTCGTCGTGAGGGGGGTGAATGTCTGATCGAGGCCGCGGTAGTATTCGCACCTCTCTTCCCCCCGGTTTCTCGATCGATTACGAGTTCGGCTCGTCTTGGCCTCCCTCTCATCGTTCGAGGTGTCGTTCGGCCTCTTCTTCTCCGAGCACGAGGTGCCCCCTTCATCGTTATCTCGCCTCGCACTCAGGGCATCCTCTGCATTCATGTGTTTCTGAGCACGAAGCATCAACTTTGCCATATCCTGGGGTGGTCTCTTCGACAGGGAGAAGAGGAGTTTCCCACTTCTCAGGCCGCTCATGAACGCCGTGACAGCCACCTTTTCGTCGACATCATCCACCGCCAGAGTCTCTTGGTTGAACCTTCGTACATACTCTCGCAGTGTTTCCTCCTTCTTCTGCCTCACAGTCAACAAGTAGGCCGTCGGTCTCCTCTGCCTCTGAGCCCCAATGTAGTGGCTCACAAAGAGTTTACAGAGTTCTTTGAAGGTGGCGACCGATGCTGGCTTTGTCTTATTAAACCAAGTTCGAGCCGAGCCCTTCAACGTGATGGGAAATGCTCTACACATAATCTCGTCCGGCACCGCTTGGAGGTGCATGAGTGCTCTGAATGTCTCCAGGTGGTCCACCGAGTCCTTGGAACCGTCAAACGCGTCCAATGTCGGCATTTTAAACTTTGGGGGGAGTGGAAACTCCATTACCTTATGTGTAAACGAGGAGGCCGTCCGGCCAATGAGGGCGTCGACGGTGTTTGGGGCCTTTGCCTCCACCGCTGCTAACACTCCTGCCATCTGAGCCTGCATGGCCTTTAGTTGCTCATCCCAAGCATGGGAGCTCTCCGGTTTGTCGCCTACCGTCTTCGTCCTCGATGGGATTGCGTGGCTCAATTGTGGTTCATCGATGTTGGGCTCACGGCGAAGTAGAGGGTCCTCAACTAGCCCTCCATTGCCATTTTCGCCACCGACGGGGAGGACAGACAGATCCTTGTCGACCTCTTGTTCTTGTTGCTCTTCGGCCAGGGGGTTTGGCTGCGGTGGAATCTCTGGTGGAGGAGGAGGAGGGTGGTTTCGTTGAAGTAGCTCCGCGTTCTGACTGACCAGCTGCTGCATGCGAGCCATCATATCAACCACTGTCTTCTCCAAAGCGGCTATCTTTTCTGCACTAGAATTGGCCATCGAAGTTCTTTCAGGGAGGGTGCTGATCCTAGACCTGGTTAAGACCATGAAATGTCACGAGAGAAGTCGTTTCCCACAGACGGCGCCAGCTGATGATGCAGCTATCTCGTGTTGGCTTGCCCCCAACTCCGGGACGAACTGTTCCTTGGTCGGCCGATGATCTCTTGTACACAAACCCACAGGTGTGATGGGAGCCAATGATTCTCCGGCGTTTTCGTCAGTTTCCAATAGGTTCAAGTGTTGAAGAGAAAAAACATACTCTGGGTTGTTGTGTATCACGTACCTGCCTCAGGGGGCCAATGGTTCCCTTATATGATTGCATGGTGGGAGCAGGTGGTCCTCCCACGTGGCTGCTTCTAGTTGGAAGACCAAAATGGTGTCAGAGCACTTGAGAGGGCCACCTCCACACTCCAGGGTGGCGTGTGTCAGAACGGTATCAGAGGCGTGACGGTTGTTGTGGGTACACGCCATATCCACGTCCCTGACGTGAGACTGGAGGGCGGGTGTTAGAAGTGGGCCCCTATGGGCACCGCCAAGGGCCGACCCGATCAGGGGGTCGTTATGGGCATTCCCTCAGATCAGTAGGCTCGAGGGCGATCGGAGTGGGTGCCCAGTCGGAAGGCGACCAGGCGACGCGCAGAGAGCTTTCGGTTCGGTCCGAAAATCCTCGTCACCATGTGCTTTTCATAAATCTAACACTTGTTACAAACCCATAAAAATGTTCTTTATGAGAAGGAGATATATTTGTTATCAAATTCTGCTGCATGCTAGGGAACTCCAAACTTCACTTCATCACAAGATTTCAATTGGTCACATGCCCTTAGAACTCCAAATTCCACTTATTCAGAATTGGGTGTTGTCTGGAGGAAATTAGTGAACCAAACAGAAGTAGCGTCTTTGACTATCTTTATATAGTAAAAGATGAGGATACACTAGTGGACAAAGAGGGTGTGAAAAATCAAATTAAAGGCGAAAGGGAGGGTTTTTCAATTCTCTAGGCAACACTAGATGTTGGAGGATACTATTTTTCTTTGAAATTGGAAGCGAATAAAACCTATGACATGCTGTTTTGGAGTTTCCTAAGAGAAGTTGTTCTAAAGTCTGGATTTTGTGATGACTTAGTGGAAATATGTAATGCAATCCAAAAACATATATACTACCTAGAAAGTCATATTTAATGGACAGAAAATTGAAGTGTTTTCAAACAAAGAGAAGGAAAAATTATAACTCTTACAAAAATAAGGGGTTCTCTATTAGATGAGTTCAAACATATTCATTAAATCTATCTAGTAGAGGAGACTTATTACATTTGTGAGAGGCAGATCAAAGGTAACATAACTCTTAAAGAGTACCGAATGATTTTCCAATGAGAGACTTGAGATAGGTGGACCTACTTGTGTCGTTCGGGCATGTATCCTTGGCTACATGAGATGATTTTCTCTCGGGTAGGCCACAACAAAACAGAAAACGGTTTATCAAGACTCAGTTTGGCTAGAAGAAGCCCAACTATCACCTGTTGCTAATCACTTTACTTTTTGGAAGAGCAACTATATTTGAGTGCTACTTTGCGACATAGGAAAATGTGGTAAACTTAAAATTTTATTATAGGAGGTTGAGATTAGAAGAGTAGTTATCAAATTTCAAATTGTTTCATACTACAAACGTCCCATAAATATTTCTTGTGGAATTAAGACATGGTGCAGAAGAACATAAATTACTCTCTGTGCAATGGGGTCTTTCATTTTTTTCAAATACAAAAAGGCCCGAAAGCCATTACAGAAAATCAAAGTGTTTCAATCGAAATCAAAGAAGAAAATAGCTCCTCCATACATATCCTTTGAAAATCATAGTCTCGAGTTATTCTGGTCGAAGTTTAGAGCAACCCCATTCCCCTTTCACTTTAAAGAGATAAATTATGAGTTGTCATATCATCTTGTGTTATTTTTTGTAAAATGATTGTATTTTTGAAATTTTAATCCAATTTATTATGTCTTTTATTTTTAAGAGTTCTTAAATCATTTTGTGTTGATTTTTTGAATAATCTTTTCTTGTTTGTACATTATTATTGCTCTTAAATGCAGTACAAGCTCATATATGCACGTGAAGATATAGCAAATAACCATGAAATCATGTGAATTTAAAGACTAAAATTACGAGGAGGGCCAACCGTGGTGGTGGCCTGCTCATTCCTATAAAGAAAAAACAATACTGTTTAGATTCTCTCTATTAAATAACAGTTGAGTAGTTGAGATATCATTTTAAATAGAAGTGAAGGTATGAGATTCCGCCAACTCAATTATAATTTCAGACTTTGTTAATAATAAATTAATTTTTCTACTATATATTATTATAGTGTAGAACAAATTGAACAATTAAATTTTGATAATTCATCTACACCATTAATTAATTAATAATATGGAGAACGTCTAAATCCCCCAGAGAATTTATCATTATATAAAAGGTTGGTTAATTTGTGGACCACCACAACAGCCAAAGATGGGTGGCATGCGCACTACCACATGTATTTTTTTAGTACTGGCTATTTCTAGTAAGTAGGCCCCACCACCAAGGATTTGGTTTTGTACCCACACGTGTATGAGAGCGAATCATGCAAAGTCAAATTCTCTCTTTGTCACGCAATCCCCATTAGCTTTGTGGGGCCACCAATGATTTTTTTGGTCATCACCCATCAATTGTTTTTGCCTTTTTTATTTTTTGATATCATATTACTGTGGTTTGGGTTTATTCAAAGTGTGCAGGCTTGGGGATTATGCCGGCCCATAATTAAAGCACCAGGCCCGGCCCATGTATGGAAAATTACATATTGGATTTCAACGTATATCATATTAATTAAAGCTTTAGAAAAGGAACAAAGCCTTGTAGGTAGTTGGTACCCATGTTTTTAGGTTTTATTTCTGTCATGATTTTTTACCCTCCTTGTAATGGTGGGTTCCACACGGTAATATTTAGATCTAATTGATTGTAGTTCATATTACCTTGCTACTAAACATTTGTCTCTAAAAAGGTGTTTTTCGGAAAAAAGTTTTGTAATATTGAGTTTTCAGTAATCATCTCTATTAAATTGTAACATGTAATTTTATTACTTGAGTAACATTAATTTATTGCATAATGAAAATTGAACAATAAAAAAATTGACAGCATTAGTATCAAAAACTCGGTACTACTTAACCATTGAGCTTTTTCCCCTCATGCAGGGGCAGAGGCACATGGTGCCAAGAGGGGGCACATGCCCCCCCCCCCCCCAAACAAATTTTAGAAATTATATTTTTATCTATAATTTTTTTAAGCTCTTTTCAATATAGTCCCTAAAAAATTAGAAATGCCTGCCTCAAATTTTTAAATATTTCATTTTTCTACAATTTTAAGAAATGTTTTCAAATTTTTTTTCTTTAAAATTTTATAAATGCCCCCTCAAATTCTAAAATATTTTATTTTTACCTACAATTTTAAGATCTTTTTTTTACCTACTAAAACTTTATAAATGCTTCTTTAAATATTTATTTTGCTTTAAAGCCCATTTATATATGTAAATTTGTATACGTTATATATATGAATGGAAGCCAAGTATCTTATTATTCATTATACAAAAACAAAAAATTGTTATGACCAATGGTGCCCCTCCTAAATGGATTTTCTAGCTCTACCACTGCCCTCATGTCTTTGTTGTGAATTGTCTATAGGGTCAAGAGTTGTGCACCCAACCAATGGAAATTCAATTAAATTAATAAAAGAAATTGCTAATATGTGCTTTTATAGCACATTTTAAGTATTCTTTATTTGATTATACAAAGCATTAAAAATTGTGAAAAATAAATTTCAACAC
The DNA here is from genome assembly GCA_033060915.1 of Euryodendron excelsum. Classification (NCBI taxonomy): domain Eukaryota; kingdom Viridiplantae; phylum Streptophyta; class Magnoliopsida; order Ericales; family Pentaphylacaceae; genus Euryodendron; species Euryodendron excelsum. Next base: position 31,423,443 of record CM065393.1, on the reverse strand, counting down.
TTTGTACAATAAAAGAAAAATACTTGAAAACCATGCGTTGGAAAGAAATGAACAATTGAATTAAACAAGCCAAGAGTTTAAATTTCAAGAAGTGCTCGAGTAGCATAAGGTATGCTGGTGCAGTGGTGCATGATATAGAAGCACAGAGATGATTATAACTTATAAGCATGTCGGATTACAAATTAACATCTCTGTTTCCGATACATATTCAAACTAAGCTGCACAAACTTGGGAAGATTGAAGGAACAAATTAAGCAGAGTCTCATCATCGAAGCAAATCTCATCCTTTTCATCTGAAAGAAGGAAATAGACATATTAGTTGATATTGGACAAAAAAACAGGAGAGCAAATAGTAAAACAGATGGCAAGAAGACGGCTAAAATAATTAAGCCAAGCCTAGAAATTAGAATAGAACATGGTAGTTGAAATGCAAATGCTCTGTTTTTTACCATTCTTTGAAGCTACATTACTCTAGTTATTGAAATTGGGAGTTGATATCGTGTTAGTTTAATCCATTCCCACAACTTCACATGCATAACCAAACATGTGAATAATAATAGAAACGGTCATTCTATTCCTATGTCATTCCATGGCAGTAATAAAGCAGTGGAATGGGATATCGACATTTCATTCAACCTCTCCTTCCATTCATGAGTAATAACAATCAACATTTCATTCCACCTCTCCTTCCATTCATGAGTAATAACATAAGCTCTACTGAATCACAAATGAATGCAACATTCCCAAATCATCCCTAATTGTAAAAACAAAAATGCAAAACAATAGAAAAACACTGATTTGTAAAGACCATATCCATAGCGTAACCTTGTATATGTAAGTCACAAAAAATTAGAATTTCAAAAAGTAAATAAGTTAAAGTTAAGGAGGGTGCAGAGCCATCAGCTCAGCTGTTTGATCCCATCTATGCAATTTGCAAATGGGTATTGGGTCTATGGAAATGAATTGTATTTTAGCCACTAGATCTAGAGGCTCTTGACTAAATTCAGATCATCAAGCAGAGCATTATCCAAAATAGCTAGGAAGTAGAAGGACTGGCATAGGTAAAAGAAAGTTAAAAATAAATGGCAAAGCATCATATCCATTCCCAAGAAAAAAGGATGAGAGGATACACACCCTAAAAAGCAGCATTAGACAAAACAGAGCACAAATAACAAGATCAATCAATGAACCCTCTAAGGTTGTGTTTGGATCAACAATTTGGTAATAAAAAAGGAAGGAAAAGAAAAATGAGAATTTTTGTTCTCTTTGTCTTTCCTTTTTTCTTGATAAATTTGGATTCCAAACACAACATAAAAGAATTACAAATCACCTTTCAGATTCAAAATTCTCCAAAACCCTTTTTCAATCAACCCCAACAAAATAAAGAGAGAGGGCAAAGCATCATATCCATAACCAAGAAACAGATGATGAGAAGATACACACCCTAAAAAGTAGCATAGGCAAAACAGAGCACAAACAAAAAGATCAATCAATGAATCCTCTAAAAGAATTACAGTTCACCTTTCCAGATTAAAATATCTCTGCAACCCTTTTCACTCCACCTAACAAAATAAAGAGCAAGGGCAAAATAAACTAAGAAGTACTCACAGAATGGAGAGAATGATATCAGGCCCAAACCCAGATCCAAATTCCATCTACGTAGAAGAATGCTGTTTGATTCGGTAATACTAAGTAATAGGAGAAAAATAAAATGTCGTGGTCCACATTACAAGCCTGAAGGCCTGTCGACAAGGCAGAGTGAGGGTACCCATAAAACTAAAAATGGAACAGAGATCGAAGAGAGAAAATCAAATGTTGTGCTTGATATATGGTAAATTTCTGTTAGAGGTCACTAGGAGTGATATCAGGCCCGAACCCAGACCCAGATTCCATGTATGCAGAAGAATACTGTTTGATTGGATAATACTAAGTACTAGAAGATAATTTTACAAATAAAAATATTAGTAAATCAAGCTGCTGCTTTTAAACACATAACTCTCTTATGATTTAGACTTAATTTTAAAATAAATGAAAACAGTTAAAATTTGGCAATTCAATAATGTGGGTTTTTTTTTTCCCCTTAATTTCATCTCTCCAAAATGGAACATCAAAAATACAATTTTGTTTTTTATGTCAAAATAAAGAGTTGTCTTTTACAAAGATACTTTTGTCATTTCACTAAATTTGCAACAGTTTTATCAATTTTATAAATAAGTTAAATCATATGAGGATTATGTGTTTACTTTGGAATCACAGGGTATCATTTGATTTTTACTTAATCCACAAGAGAGTAAAATGTAATCACACGATAATTATCTAGAATTCCAAGGAGGTTTGACCCTGCAACCTCCTAAATCAAGATTTAATAGGGCTGATCGAACCCATAAGGCCAATTTGTCCGAACCAATTTGTAAAGAAGGAATGCTCTTCTTTTATAATGTTCAAAGCATAAAAATGCATATTTACATGCTTCATTGTAAAGACCAAAGAGGCAACAAGAGCCAAAAAAGATGTAATTTCCAAATTTCAATAAACAAATGCAGCCAAAGATCCTTCTTGATGCTCATGTTGTACACCTTTCACAAATGCAAACCATTTACACAATGAACAGAAGGACCTTGGATGTTGCTAATTTAATGGGTCCAATCTAAAAAGGTTTATAGGCCAAAACATCAACATAATTCAATGAGTGCCAGCCACTATTAGTTCCCAAATCAATGTCTAAATCACCCCCTTATCATGCAGATTATTGTTTCGCGACCCGTAGAGATCTTGGTCCTCTCCCTTTAGTTGTCTACTATTACCATGGAATGTGTAAATCAGATTTAGTACTTGGATGTTAAAACAAAATAATAAAAATAAAAACGAGAATAAAAAGAAAAAGAAAAAATTATGTGCATTTCAGTATTAGTCTCTTGTTGTTGATCGGCGAGCCAGTTGTTTATTATCTTTGTGCTAGATGCTGGCTGAGACATATTTTGTATGACAGGTAATAGTTATCGAAAAATTCATTTTGGAGAGGAAAACGCATTTCTAATATTAATACGAAACTCGTTTGAAAATTTTAAAAAAAATATTTAGAAAACGCGAGAAAAACGTTATCAAAACTTTAAAAAAACGTTTGAAAAACTCTTAGAAACGAGTTTCCTCATGTTTATAAAAAAGAAAGGTAAATTTCACTAAGTACCCCTGCACTTTAATCATAATTTTACTTTGGTCCCTTTATTTTTAATTGTCCCACTTTATCCCTTACACTTTCAGTTAAGTAGCAATGTGGTCCCTCCGTTAAATTTTCATTAATAAATCTAACGGAAAGTCCTTTTTTTATTTTTTTTATTTTAAAAAAATAAAAAATAGTATTTGTTTATTATTTTTTATTTTTAGTTGTTAACCAAAATTTTAAAAATAAAACAAAAAACACTAAAATGGGTGTTTTTTTTTTTATTTTCAAACCATTGTTTTGGTACTATTAGCATCAAAGTAACCTACAAATGTATTGAAAACAAAAAAAAAAAAAACCATTTTAGTGTTTTTCGTTTTCTTTTTCGAATTTTGTAAATAACTAAAAACAAAAAAATATTAAACAAATACTGCTTTAAAAAATAAAAACAACGTTTGTTTAATATTTTATTTTGTTTTTAGTTGTTTACAACATTTGAAAAAGAAAACGAAAAACACTAAAATGGATTTTTTTTTTTTTTGTTTTCAATACATTTGGAGGTTACTTTTATGCTAATAGTACCAAAACAATGGTTTGAAAATTAAAAAAAACACCCATTTTAGTATTTTTTTTGTTTCATTTTTTAAAATTTGTTAACAATTAAAAATAAAAAATAAAAAAAATACTATTTTTTATTTTTTTAAAAGAAAAAAATAAAAAAAGGACTTTCCATTGCAGTTATTAACGGAAATTTAACGGAGATATCACATTGCTACTTAACTGAAAGTGTAAAGGGCAAAGTGGGACAATTAAAAGTAGAGGGATCAATGTGAAATTGTGGGCAAGGTGCATGGGTGCTAAGTGAAATTTATCCTAAAAAGAAATTGATAAAAATTTACCTCAATAAGCCATTTGATGAAGCTTTGGTAAGATTTATCAATTTTTTTTTAGTTTAAAATCTTGTGTGTATACGAGAGATAATGTGAGGGTTTAAACTTTTAAAAAAACTATACATTAGAGAGAAAGTTGTATATGTTAGACTTTATTTTTTGTGGGTCTTTTTTCACACATAAATTGAGGCCCTATTTTTCAAAAAATATATCAAAATTATATATAGTCTTAACTATAATATGTAGGGTTTTCAAAATTTTGGGGCCTTTAAAAAATTGGGGGCTTAAAACAAGTGCTTTAATTGCTTATTGCATCAGCCGCCCCTGCATGCCTTTGACCGGATTGAAAAGGGGATTAGTTGATGTGTTCACAAGGTAGTCCAAACACTCCTAATTGCTGAAAAAAAAAAATCTCAATTTGTTTCTTGGTGTGAAACAGTACGATTGCTTGAAAAAAAAAAAAAAAAAAAAAAAAAAAAAGCTGTTGTGTGCATCAGCATGGATTAGTCCCCGTTTGGGACACCCTGATGTTTCTCAGGGGAAAAAAAGGTAACCAATATGGTAGAACATTTGAACATTATCTCAACCATTGAAAAAGCCCTTGCTTGGCAATCTTGTGGTCATGATGACATTATTCTTTTGAGTTTTCTAGAAATTTCTGGCTGTTGGAGTCAAGACTTGTATGGTAAGTGTCATATTGGTTGGTTTTGGAAATAGGAGAACATTATGCAGCTGAGGAATTTTTATTAGATTCGAGTAGGATAGACATGGCCATACAACAAGCCCTCACCTACCTAAGGGCCACCAAAAATAAACCTTCCATTCATTTTGATTGTTTTCACATTTGGATAACCAAAGAGTGCTTTGGAGCACGGGAACTTTTCCATGGGCTGCAGAATAAGGTGATAAAAAATTTCGAGTTGAGACAGCTAAGCCCGAGATTATAAATACTGTGAAGGGTGATTTTATAATTTAATTAGTTTCTAATCCAGTATTCTTAGATTGCTTATCTCACCTCGCCTGAAATTATTTAATCGCGGATACTTGTCTGACTCCCTTTTGTACAGCCAAACGCAGGACAAAACTGAAATAGGTTTAAAAGTCCAATCCATAAAAACAAACATTGCAGTCCATTCTCATACACGAATGGTTGGAAAAGAACAACCACTATATTGCATGCTAGTCAGACACTTATTTCTTGTAACTTTTTGACTGATTCAGAGTATACTGTACTTGATCAACCAAGGAAGACAACTCACTGGAGAAGCTTCATGTGATTGATGGTCCAGTTCAAGCACTGCACATGGAAAAATTCGTTCTGTCAATGCTCAGAAGCGTTTGGTTGTGTCCAAAAGCAGAAAAACAAAAACTGATACAAAAAACTTATTTCATAAACTGTTTTAGAAAAATAATTTGATATTCTTTTTCACCAATTGTCCTCAGTTTTAGGGAAAAACTTCAAATTGCTTTTTGAATTTTCAGAAAACCAAAAATGAAAATGACACAATAACAACAATATCTTTGAACTTCTTTTTTATGAAAAGACGAAAACCGAAATAAAATTTTAAAACATGGGTGTTGCGCCACTTACAGTTTAAATTCTATGTCAATCGATGCCGGGAATCCATAGGCGATTGCTCCAAAAGCAGATGTGGAGAGAACAATGGTGGTTCCATCTCTGGAAGGACGCGAAGCGGATCTTCCAGCACGATCAACAATCGTCACTTGAATTATCTGGTTGGGAATACAAGCTTTGGGCACAACTGCACTTACGCACCTAACCAAGTATTGTCTGACACAAGCTGCCCCATTATCCCATATCTTGTCTCCGGCAGCCGCAAAAAAGTTGTTTGACAGGAACTGAGAGGCAACGTTTCCATTACAGGCGGTGGCTGCAATCATAAAACCAGAGAAGATGGATGGTATATGAGGGAGGAATTGTTGTTCAAATAACCACAGAATAAATACTAAAAAACAATAAGGAAGATGTTTTCTTAAAGCATGTTTGGAAGTTGGGGGAAGGAAATAAATGAAAAATTTTAAACTATCCCCTCTCTTTTTTGCTTACTTTATTTGATTCTAAGATTAATTATGCTTTGACCTTTTCAATTATGGTTCAATATTACCTTACTCCCTTAAACAAAAAGTAGACAAAATGACCCCTCAACTATGTGAAACAAAACTTTTTAAGCAATATTAACAGAAAATGCAATATTACTTTTTTACCCTTAAGTAGTCAAACACAATGGTCAAAACCTCCAAGGCCTTTGTAATATTAATATTAAAATTCTATATACATAATATATATACACGTATGTAGATATATATATATATATGTAGATACATATATATATATACTGTAGTTAACTAATGTTGAAAATCCAATAGCAATTCGCTCGCCCATTGGGAGTTTTGGAAGAAGCCCAGTTCACACTTTCACCCCGACCCGACCCCGATTGGCCCCGTTTGCAGCTTAACAGCATCAAAGCCCAAAAATTTGTTCTCATACATAATCCATAACACACAAAATTTATTCTCACAATTCCTCAAATAAATTCTCAAAAACTCATCGTACATATTCCAAATCACACACGTATCTGCATACACAATATAATATATCATTGGTGTTGACTCAGATGCTAGTCGTGGTCGATGGTGAGCAACTTGGTGTAGCAAAGGTGCTGGCGTCTAGAACAATACTGGGCATTAATGGTCCTATCAATTAACTTCTCTATATCCACCTCCGCACTCTTCCCGTCCACTCCAGCCCAAGAAGAAGTAGCCGACGAAAACCCTTGGAGTTCACCAGCCCCCTCAAACGACGACAGCCCTTCACTCCCAAACCCACCAAATTACACAGAACTAAAAAGTAAAGGCACTGCAACCCAGAAAGCCCAGAGAGAGAGAGAGAGAGAGAGAGACGAGAGAGAGGGTACAGATAGCTTCGTTCTTGCTCAGATCTGGTCCAGACTGCTTCGTTCTTTCTCGATCTCTCCGGTGATGGCCACCGTCAACAAAGGAGGAAGAACGAGGGGAGATTGGGAAGTGTTTCGCCGCCCAAAAGGTTAGACAATCTGGTAATGAATGAGAAAACCCTAGAAGAATACCATCATGATAATTTGGAGTAAAAATCCCACGGGTTCGGGTTGGAATACCCTTCCCCGAACCCGACCTTAATCCGATCTGGTTTACTTCTCTCCCCCGAATTCAATACCAAACCCGACTACAGTTCTCTAAACCCTAACGGGTCGGGTCGGTATGAACACGAATGAAACGGGATTTTTGCCATCCCTACCTACAATCGTACATATGAATATCCAAAAATCAGGTAATCTGCTGCAATTAGAAATTAATTTCGATCAAATAAGATTTTTGTCTAGATTACATGGAGTCAGACAAAGATGCGTATAATCTCCGTTCAGATCAAATTTCACAACTTTGGTCTCTCGCTCTCTCTCCCTCTCTCAAATCACAAATAACATAGAATTGAATTCCCCAAGGTGAAGCCATAAATCGAGACTGATTGGTCCTAATGCATAGTTCAGATACTCAACGAAAATCTCTACTCCCACCCCCCTTGACAACACACCCTTCTGATTTGATAATTAAAATTTTTTTATTTTTCTATTTTGCCTATAGTCTCATTCTATTATTTCAATATTGCCATTTAGTTCAATTTTTTTGATAATTTTTTTTTCTTTTACTCCCACCTTCTAGTTTTTAATTAAAAAAAAATTGGATCAAAATTTTTTAATTTTTTTTTACTCTCACCTCATGAATTTTTATATAAATAAAATTTTTATGATTAAATTTTATAATTTTTCTTTTACTCTTACCTCTCAATTTTTTATTAAAAAAATTTTGATCAAAATTTTTTAATTTCTTTTTACTCTCACCTCCTGGATTCTTATATAAATAAAATTTTTGTAATTAAATTTTATAATTTCTTTTACTCCCGCCTCTCGATTTTTATAAAACAAAGAAATTTTGATCAAATTTTTTTAATTTTTTTAATTTTCTCTCTAGTTATAAAATTTAATGCAAAACTAATTAACATAAATTTTTTTTTTGAAAACATTTAAGTAAATGTTTGCCTGATCAATGGTAAATTCAAGTGTATAGAGGGAGAGATATTCGAACAGAAAATCTCTGATCTCATATTCCCTAACAATCACACTCACTGATGTGACCTATATTTTTTTTATTCTTTTTCTATTTTTAAAAAAAATCAAATTAATCAAAACAAAATAAAAATAAAACAACAAATAAAAAATAACAAAGTCTTGCTTAATTAGTGATAAATTCAGGTATATAGCAGGAGGCACATCTGAATAGAAAATCTTATTCGAACAGAAAATCTCTAATTTCATATTTTTTATAATTCTTCTTACTGATGTGACTCATATTTTTTTTGTTCTTTTTTTTTAAAACAATTCAAATTAATCAAAAATAACAAATAACAAATGTTTGCCTGATGTAACCCCTATTTTTTTATTTTTTTATTTAAAAAAATTAAATTAATCAAAATAAAATAATCGATACATGTTTAACCATAAAAAAAACATTACACTATTATTTTGCACTAATAAAAGCTTGAGGGTAAAATCGAACAAAAAAAAAAAAATTGACGTTGCGTCAACCTACCCCGTGTCAGGGGGTGGGAGTAATAGGCCTCATACTCATCGAGAAGCAAAAGGGAGAGAAACCATATACAACATATCTATTTATATATATATATATATATGTATGTATGTATGTATTACATATATTTGTTGGTGTGTATTACATATATAGAATGCATATAGATATAAGTTTGGTTGGAGAAATTGAATAGTGCCACTTACGCGTATAGGGAGGATTATAGCTAGCAGCCGTTCCGAAATCGCCTCGGGACAAATGGAAGAGCGCTGCAAGTAGGATGATCGTTAGAAAAAGTAGCCCGGGGTTCGACATCTTTCACGGAAGCGTATGAAATCAAAGTAGGATAATACCCAAGACCTCAATCTTCTTCATTGCTCTTCTCAATGAAAAGTTGAAACTTAAAAAGGTTAGGGGATCAGATCAAGTTCCGTGGAGGAGAGAGGGTTAGTGGGTTTCGACCGGGATTCTCTGTTTCAGTGAGTTGTTTTGCAGGTGAGGATGAGAAGGGAGAAAGCAGGAAGAGAGAAAGGGAGGGGCCCTGACGAAGGTTAAGGTCAAAGATAGTGGCTGGCTGGCCAACTTGTTTTCAAGAGCCGTTTTTTTTTAAAACCTTTTTAATGACTTAGGATCACTTATAAATATTAAGATTAAAAAAAATTAATTATAAATTTAAAAAAAAATAGGGGCTCAACTATAAATAATAAAATTTTAAAATTTAAAATTTGTTAATCGTATTTTTTTTACTCTTTGATTTATTTTTAGGTTTTTTTTTAGTGATATTGGGTTGACAGGTGTGAAAACAGAGGTAGATGGAAGGTTGTACCCACAAAGCATAAATGGAGAAAATATTCAATGTAATGGTGATACCACGTTATCATTGTTGATACGGTATCACAATCTAATGATGTACACTCACATAAGAATATTGTGATGAGATGTCATATTAATTAGTGGGGTAATGCGGATAAAATATTTCAACTAACTCCTTAATTATAGGTGATAAGGAAAATAATCGTATTTTGGTGTAATTCTATTAACTTGTGATACTTATTAGCCTGATGACGTGATATCACCGTTATACTGAATATTTACTCGCAGAAATAGATCTCCAACAAAATTTTCATACGGATAAATACAGAGATGAAGTTGCCAATCACCGTCCCGTCCCAGTTCAGTTTCTTTTTTCTTTTTCTTATTTTGGATCTTCTTTGATATTATTAATTTTTTCCTTCTTTTCTCTCTCCATTCCTTTTTCGTTTTTTCTCTCTCCACTCCTTTTTTCTTCTTTTATTTTTCGGTTATTAGCGGTCCCACACCAATTGATAAGGAGTTGAATTTTTTGCACAACCTGCTTACGTCCAATACCAAGAGAACAATTCATGATAAACTAAGACATTATAAATGTAATACAATTCAAAACTCCTACATACAAATCTAATACGATTGATAGATTATCCAAGCCAGGCAATCCTTCTTTCTTCTTAAACAACTTATATCCTCCACACACACTTAATTAACATTTGATAGATTATCTAACTCTAAACAATCTTAGTTATTGGTGGTAGTTCGGCTCGTGAAGTGGTTATTTGTTTAGTCACGGATGGTGACCTCGTGGCTGTTGGCATGAAAGAATCGACAAAAACACCTTTTTTTAATGCGTTGGACGAGACAAAAGTGGAATTTATCACGACTATATAATGGCAATTTTGGCTAAAAACCCGTTCATTATCCACGTGTGTGGTCAACTATCACCAACGCAGTGGTACCCACGGAGATATGGCTTGGGCTAGGTTGTCGATAGTGCTTTGTCTGTTTTGACAATGAAAAATGATAACAGCTTGTGATTGTGACCGATGATTTCTTGCAGTTCAACCGTTTCTCCACATCTGACTTCGGCTGCTTTTCCTGACTTTAATATTTAGAAATTTTCACACTCCTTTATCGCCAAGTATTAATAAATTATATTAAACTAATACTGTTATTTTATTTTGATTCTCGATCTATGCAACGTTTGCACAAAATGAACAAATTGGTTCAACAAAATGAGATTATTGGATTTAATTTATCAACTTATGGCATAATAAGAAGGGGTGTGAAAAATTCTAAATATTAAAATTTAGAAATAAGCCTTAATTCCACATCCATGACAATTCAAAATTTTGTGGAGCTGCTCAAGTCGCTAATGTGGACCAACACGTAGCATCAACTCACTTGAGTGGCCTCCTATGAAAAAAGAATCAAAATTTTGTGGAGCTGCTCAAGTCGCTAATGTGGACCAACACGTAGCATCAACTCACTTGAAGTGGCCTCCCATGAAAAAAGAATCAAAATTTTGTGGAGCTGCTCAAGTCGCTAATGTGGACCAACACGCTAATGTGGACCAACACGTAGCATCAACTCACTTGAAGTGGTCTCCCATGAAAAAAGAGTCTATGAATTTAGTAGTATGAGCTGTTCAATAATAACTTATATCAGGTTTTGGTATATAACATTTTTTTTTTTCTTTAAAAGTTTCTTTATTTTATTATAAATTCAAATCGTTGATATAATAAAATATTACATGTCCTAATTTAGAGGGTGTTTGACTTACCTACTTATAAAATATAAACTAGTTTCAAAAGTCATATTTTTAAATAATTATTTTAAAAAAACATATTTAAACATAAGTAATATTTTAAATTATTCATACAAGCACAATTTAAAAATTAAAATATAAATTATTAAATAAGCTGATTCAAACAATGATGTAATAGAAGAAGTATTAAAAACTCAAGACTGGTAAATTGACTGACTTTTTCATGTGACACAAGACTGACTTGTACAACTTTTCTGTCACCCAATCCAAAAAAATTCAATACCTTTGTGGCCTCACCAATTATTTATTGGTCCCCACTCATTAATGTGGGTGTTTTTCTCTAGTTTTTTTTTTTTTTGGCACTTTCTCATTTTGTCCTTGTGATTTTGGGTTTTCCAAAGCGTGCAAGGTTGGCCGGTTGGGGTTTATGCCCGGTCCATGATCAAAGCCCTATTGAACGAATTTACTTCATTGCCCATGAATGCAAAATTACGTAGTCTTTGAAAATATAACACGTTAATTAAAGCTCTAACCAGTAACTACGAAGGTGTTCCTGTTTATACAAAATGTTGAAAAATATGAGATTTACAATTTCTCATATAGAACTAAACAAAGTATACTTAGGACGTTTCTTCAGAGTATATATTAACAAAGCCCATTTATAAAAGAGGTAAACTAGGAGAATCATGTTCCGAAAAGAGAAGAACAGTTGAATTCAACAACCAAGGGTTTAATTTTCAAGAAGTATCACCAACAGCATAGCATACGCGGGTGCATGAGATGCAAGCAGTCAGAGTAAACGAGCCGAGACTGGGAAACTCTAAACTCGGTTCGACTTGACTTATTTTCAATCCTAATCACAAAATATAATCACATAGTAACTAAGACTCACATGTTTGATAACTGTTTTTTCACTAGAATCATCTTGACTTTTCAAAGATTCTCATGATCAAATTTTTTCTGACTTTCGATTCAAAGGTTGGGATTTGCTAAATATGGTATCGTGAAAAATCCTTCACAATTCCGGAGAAAAATGCAATGAGAAAATGCTGATTAAAAAAACGTACAAATATTTAGAAGGTGAGAAGCTTTTGAAAATGTCACTATCATAGTCAAAAGTGAAATGTGCTTGCCGCGACTATAATTGTTAATTTTGTATCAATTAACGTATCGTATTTATTATTAGTATCGATACGGTATGTATCGGTACCGATAGATAAAATATATTTTTTGAATTCATCTCTATAAATTTTATATATAAATATGTATATTTATTTTGAAATTTGATGTACATAAATAATATTATATCATGTATCGTTTAAGGTGAAATCATTCTAACTTAAATATGCTTAAATAATATAGTAACTTATTAAGCATTATGCATTATTTATTGAATGAAGTATGATAACAAAAATTAATTACTTTATTTTAGTGAGAGATGATAAATTTTTAATTATATGTAAAGTTAATATGTATATCTATATGTATAAAAATTGAATGGAGAGAGATGTTTGAAGTTTAGAGATGAGAGAGAGAGTTTGCACTTTGCATTAATGAGTCTGCAACACCATTCAACGCAAACATCATTCAATGCAAAGAAAGAGAGAGAGATTAATATTGAATGCAAAAAAATGATAGAGAGACAGAGATTGGTTTGCACTTTGCATTAATGAGTCTGCAACGTCGTTCAACGCAAACATCATTCAATGCAAAGAAAGAGATTAGAGAGAGATTGGTATTGAATGAGTCTACAACATCATTCAACGCAAACATCATTCAAAGCAAACATCATTCAATGCAAAGAAAGAGATTAGAGAGAGATTGGTATTGAATGAGTCTACAACATCATTCAACGCAAACATCATTCAATGAAAGAAAAAGATAGAGAGAGATTGGTTTGCACTTTGCATTAATAGTCTGCAACATTATTCAATGAAAAAAAAAAAAAGCTGCGAGCTGAACAGTCAAAATTGACTACAAAAGGTTAAATCCGGGACCAGACGGAGCACCGGTACAAGCGAGACGGCCGGAGAAGCCGAAAAATGTTAGAATTGTTCGAGAATTTCACCAAAACGGAACCTGATGGTTTTTGTTCCGTTTTCATGTGAAGACGGTATGTATCAATTCATACTGACCAATACAAAACGATATCAATAATTATGAGAAATCGAACACAATTTGCTTCATTTCATGGCGAAATCATAATTATTGATATTGTTTCGTACTAGTCAGAACAAACTGGTACGTATCGTCTCGGCATAAGAACGGAAAAAAGAAACATCAGGTTCTGTTATGATCAAATTCTCGGACAATTCCCGCAGTTTCTGGGTTTTCCGGGTCTCGGTTGTACCGGTGCTCCGTCTTGTCCCGGATTTTACCTTTTTGTAGTCAATTTTGAATGTTCAGCTGGCTGTTTTTTCTTTGCATTGAATGATGTTGCAGACTCATTAATGCAAAGTGCAAACCAATCTCTCTCCCTGTCTCTGTCTATCTCTCTCCCACGTTCAACCTTCTAGATACATCTCTCCCTATTTAATTTTTATACATATTGATATACATATTAACTTTACATATAATTAAAAATTTATCATCGCTCACTAAAATAAAGTAATTAATTTTTGTTATCGTACTTTATTCAATAAATAATGCATAATGCTAACTAAGTTACTATATTATTTAAGCAATATTTAAGTTAGAATGATTTCACCTTAAATAATACATCATATAATATTATTGGATCTTGCTAACATTTGCTTTAAGGGTATATTTTAAATATATTTTGTCTGATTGTACAAAATTTTAGAATTTTTATTTTTATAATTTTTAATACTGAAAACATAATTACCAAAACTACGTACAACAAGACAAAACATGTTTAAAATGTGCTCTTAGGACACATGTTAGCATTTGTCAATATTATTTATGTACATCAAATTTTAAAAATAAATATAGATATTTATATATAAAATTTATAGCAATAAATTCGAAATGGTACACCGATAAGCTGACCGGTACCGAATTAACAACTATGACCAAGACAGCATGTTATCAAATTCCGCTGCATACTAGAGAACTCTAAACTCCACTTAATCACAAAATTCTAATAAAACATCATATATATATATATATATAAAAGTTGTGTTTGTTATTGTATTTTGTCTCTCTCCTACGTGGTGTTCTAAATGTTCTGATATTTTTTAAGTGTCACGTCACAAGAGCAATTGGTTAGATAACTATTGAATTTAATAATAATAGGCAAATTACATCCATCTCCATTAAAGTTTCAAACTATTACAATTCACCCCCTGAAATTCTAGAAATTATATCCCCTCCCTTGAGGTTTGAGATCAATTACATTTTTTTTCTAAATATTAAATTTTTTAACAGAATATATGTGATGTCAGCAAAAAAAATAAGTTCATTACCTAAATTGTCAGTAATATACATAAAATGACAAATAGATTTTTTTGTTTGCTTATTACATGACAAATAAATCTTACATACTATAAAAAAAAAAAAAAAACAACACATGTGGGGGAATTTAGAAGAAAAAATCAAAAATTTTAAAAATTAACATACAAATTAATTTTAGAAGTAAAAGAAAAATCTTATTTATGTTATTTCATGCACATTAGAGGTAATTTAAATAATGAATTTATTTTTTTTTACTGACATTACATATATTCTGTTAAAAGATTTAATATTTGAAAAAAAATGCAACTCACCTCAAACCTCAAGAGAGGGGAATATAATTTCTATAACTTCAAGGGGTGGATTGTAATAGTATGAAATCTCAAGAGATGTGAATGTAATTTGCCGAATAATAATTCTATAAACTTTTCTATTGAACTACAAAGTCCTATTGCTCCACCATTCCTTATTGTAATACAAAGTCCTATCCCTCTTTAAATATAAAGCTTTATCCATTTAAGTCTCTATAAATTATCTCATAAAATATAAGATATACATAGTCTATCAAATCAAGTCTCAATTTGTATTATAATCCAATAAAGTTTTTATTTAAATACAAAATCTTATCTAATTAGGTTTTTACATATTATCTCATAAAGGATAATACGCATATGATTTAAGGTGTAAAGAGTCCTACCTAATTAAATGGATACAAATTATAACATTAAGATAGGATAGATGAAATATTCATAAATTTTTTTATTATTATAGATTACAAAATAGGATTATAATAAGTACATAATTATGTAGGTTTGGATTAAGTTATTCTATTTTATAGTTGTTAAGTTTTTAAATATCAAACTTTTGTTAATATTTGCTAATTCATAATTTATATTAGATATTAGTTTGTTGACGAATTTTTCAATGTATAAATTTATGTCATTTTTCTTTTATACACTCATTGTGTGAGTACACCACTATTTTTTAACATTCATGTTTACCTTTGTTTTCATTTATACGCGCATTGTGTGAGTACACCATTAGTACTAAATATAATCTTATTTCACAATCTATTTTTTCACTTATAAACACAGGTAAATGGGTCACAAAGAAATTTATTGATGTGGGACTATCAAACCCCCCTAGGAACTCCAAATTCCACTTCATCAGAATTGGGTGCTGGTGATTTTTGTCAATCACCAAAAAAAAAAAAAAAATAACAGCCGAAAATTGGGAACCAAGCACAGGTAGTTGGGTCTTTGACTATCTTTATACACTGAAGGATAAGGACACAATAGTTGACAATGAAGGTGTGAAAAATCAAATTAAAGGCAAAGGGAGTGTTTTCAATTCCCTAGGCAAAAGCAAACCAGTTGGAGTCTACTATTTGGCTTCGAAATTGAAAGTGAATAAAGCCTGTGACAGGCTATAATGGAGTTTACGAATAGAGGTTGTTTTCAAGTCTGTATTTTGTGATCACTGAGTGGAATTAGGTAATGCAATCCAACAGCGTACATAGCAACTTAGAGAGTCATTTCTAATTGACAGAAGTCTGTATTTTGTGATCACTAAGTGGAATTAGGTAATGCAATCCAACAGCATACATAGCAACTTAGAAAGTCATTTCTAATTGACAGAAATTGAAGTGTTTTCAATCAAAGAGGAATGGTGACATATTACTTTAAGGGCACTGAATAATTTTTTAAAAATATACCTAAGACAGGTAGAATTACCCGGGTCACTCAGGCATGTGTGCCCTTGAATATATGGGATAATTCGCTCTTGTGTAGTCCACAACACAATAGTAAACGTTTTGTCAAGGCTTAATTTGACTAGAATAAGGCCAACTAGCATCCATTTCTAATCACACTATTTTTTGGAAGAGCAACTAAATTTGAGTGTCATGTCTTGTTGGATTTTCTTGACAAATAAGAAAATATATAGAATTAGTCGACATAGGAAAATGTGATGAACTGGAAATCTTTTTACACGAGGTTGAGATTAGACGAGTAGTCATCAAATTTCAAATTGTTCCAAACTAGGAACGTCCTACAAATATTTTCTGTGGAATTGAGATATGATTAAGAAGAACATAAAAACCTCTCTCTCTCTCTCTCTCTCTCTCTCTCTCTCTGTGCAATTGGGTTTTCATTTCGAAGTAAAAAATTTAGAGTTGTCATATCATTGTGTTATTTTTTTTACAATGTTTGTATTTTTTGAAATTTTAAGCCACTTTATTATGTCTTTCATTTTAAAGTAGTAAAATTAAGAGATTTTTCTGAATAATTTTTTCTTGTTTGTATATTATTGTTTTTAAATTGCAGTACAAGCCCATATCTATACAAGCAGATCGATGCGGCAAATGACAGTGAATTCTTGTGAATTCAAAGATTGATTATGAGGAAGGCTAACCGTGGTGGTGGCCCGTCCGTGCCTATAGTAAAAGAAAAATAAGGATTTAAAATCTCTTCATCCTATGGTGTAAGTAAAATCTATAATCTATTAATTTTGAGTAATTGACACATCATTTCAAATAAAAATGAAGAGATGATTATGCAAACTCCATTATAATTTGAGACTTCATTAAAAATAAATGAATTTTTCTATGGTATATAAGAAATAAATTTCAGTGTAAAACATAATTAATTTCGATAACAGCATTCTAAAACATAATTAATTTCAGTAATAGCATCATCTACTTTATTCATTAGTGAAATGGAGAACGTCTAAATCACGCACAACAGTGGAAGATGGGTGGCATGCTTGCTACTTGGGGGTGCGCACAAGTGACCCGCGGAACTAAGAACCGAACCCGATCACTTAGTTCAGTTTGATTCGATTTTTTAAGAGCCTTGGTTCGGTCCTGGTTCGTTTATCAATAAAAAAAATCAATCACTTTAGTTTGAGTCTGGATTGATCAATAAATAAAACCCGAACCAAATCGGAACGAGTAGAACAGATTACAATATAGCGTGTATATAATATTAAACATTGCTGCGTCACGAGTGTATTTGGCCTCCAGGGTATGAGGTTTTATCTTGTGTTTATAACAAGGTTTCAAGTTTATTGGCCGATGTGGGATTGGAGAACACAGCTGCTTTAAGAGAACACACTTCTCTCTACATTCGTGCCTGCAAGAGGTTTATTGAAAGAGGTTTATTGGAGAACACAGCTGGTTTAAGAGAACACTCTCTCCCTACTTTGGGGGCCTTGTTTCATTGAAGGAGGTTTGTTTTATTCAAGAACACAGCTCCTGAATCCTTGAAAGAGGTTTGTTATGTGTCCTTCTATGTGAAAATCATTTAAAAGGCAGTAAATATCCTAAAACAAGCAACAGGAAAATGAGTTTAAAGCGACTTCTGTTGTTGTGTCCTATGAATGAATTGGTCCAAGTTGTGCCAGTGAATAGGGATTGCCACAGAACTAATACCATCCTTATCTACAATGTAGTCCTTGTCTAAAACTATCTGAAAAATGATATAATAGAAAACTCGGGAGAACCTCCGAATCTACACGATTCATGGCTATACTAGGCCATCACAAAATTTCAATCTTTGAGTTGTAAAACCATCACAGTTCTTTTGACTTTTCCCACCTGTTACAGTTGCTCTTTTACTTCTCTTACCAGCATTTTTCAATTGGGTTTGCCCATTGAAATACTAGTTGTTGTTTGGTTTTTTTTTTTTTCTATTTTAAAACTTTTGCTCAAATTTATTTTAGGAACAATTGAGTACCAGCTGTTCGTATTTTTGTACAAGTGAAGTTTACTTATAACTCTCTGTAAAAGGAAGACCCCACCGAGAGCAGCTGCCCATTTGCTTGTCCCACATCTGTGCGTAAAAAAGATTTACTCCCAAAACTGTATAAAAGTAGGTCCCCCCCGATGGTGGGGTTCTCATTGACCCATAGGCCTTATTTTGAAGCCACGTAGGCTTGGACAATAATGACGTGGACGAGTTTGTTTGGGACCGACAAATTCAGTGCCAAGTTAGTATTTTATATATATTAAAAAATTATTCGGTTTGGAACGGAGTTAAATATCAGTTTGGATTAATTTGGGTTTGGAATGGAGTTGAATATCAGTTTGGGTTGATTCGGTTTATGATAGCTATGGTTTTGTTCTCGATTCTAATATTATAGAACTAATAATGTTTGGTTTGGTTCTAGGTTGAGTATTAAACCAAATCAAATCAATTTATGTTCACCCTCACTTGCTATGACATTATTTGTTAGGATTTGCTATTTGTAGTAAGTGGGCCCCACCACCCAAGAATTTTGCTTTATACTCACTAGAGTTATTAAGGGCGCAGTTGTCGATCAGCCATCAATGCCATGTCAGTCCTAATCTAACAATTATATGTGGATTTGGGTTAATGTGGTGTCGATCAGGCGGCGCTTGACAGACAGTCGAGCTTGCTTGTAGTCATTCTCTATACTCACAAGCGTATGGTAGCGAATTATAAAAATTTGATTCTCTCTTTGTCACGCAATCCATAAAGGAGAAAAAAAAAAAAGAAAAAGAAAAAATTATGTGCATGCCACTAGTAGTCTCTTGTTGTTGATCGCCGAGCCAGTTGTTTTATTATCTTTATGCTAGACGCTGGGGTTGTGGGCAAAGTGCAGGGGTGCTAAGTAAAATTTACCCTAAAAAGAAATTAATAAAAATTTATCTCAATAAGCCGTTTGATGAAGCTTTGGTACGATTTATCAATTTTTTTTTAGTTTAAAATCTTGTGTTTATACGAGAGATAATGTGAGGGTTTAAACTTCTAAAAAACTATACATTAGAGAGAAAGTTGTATATGTTAGACTTTATTTTTTGTGGGTCTTTTTTCACACATAAATTGAGGCCCTATTTTTAAAAAAATATATCAAAATTATTCATAGTCTTAACTATAATATGTAGGGTTTTTAAAATTTTGGGGCCTTTAAAAAATTGGAAGCTTAAAGCAAGTGCTTTAATTGCTTATTGCATCAGCCGCCCCTGCATGCCTTTGACCGGATTGAAAAGGGAATTAGTTGATGTGTTCACAAGCTAATCCAAACACTCCTAATTGTTGGGAAAAAAAAAAATCTCAATTTGCTTCTTGGTGTGAAACAGTACCATTGCTTGAAAAAAAAAAAAAAAAACAAAGCTGTTGTGCGCATCAGTATGGATTAGTCCCCGTTTGGGACACCCTGATGTTTCTCAGGGGATAAAAAGGTAACCAATATGATAGAACATTTGAACATTATCTTAACTATTGAAAAAGCCCTTGCTTGGCAATCTTGTGGTCATGATGACATTATTCTTTTGAGTTTTCTAGAAATTTCTGGCTGTTGGAGTCAAGACTTGTATGGTTAGTGTCATATTGGTTGGTTTTGGAAATAGGAGAACATTATGCAGTTGAGGAATTTTTATTAGATTTGAGTAGGATAGACATGGCCATACAACAAGCCCTCACCTACCCAAGGGCCACAAAAAATAACCCTTCCATTCATTCATTTTGATTGTTTTCACATTTGGATAACCAACGAATGCTTTGGAGCACAGGAACTTTTCCATGGGCAGCATGGAATGAGGTGATAAAAACTTTCGAGTTGAGACAGCTAAGCCCGAGATTATAAATACTGTGAAGGGAGATTTTATAATTTAATTAGTTTCTAATCCAGTATTCTTAGATTGCTTATCTCACCTCCCCTGAAATTATTTAATCGCGGATACTTGTCTGACTCTCTTTTGTACAGCCAAAAGCAGGACAAAACTGAAATAGGATTAAAAGTCCAATCCATAAAAACAAACATTGCAGTCCATTCTCATACACGAATGGTTGGAAAAGAACAACCACTATATTGCATGCTAGTCAAACACTGAATTTCTTTTGACTTTTTAACTGATTCAGAACATTTGAATAGGATAGACATGGCCATACAACAAGCCCTCACCTACCCAAGGGCCACCAAAAATAAACCTTCCATTCACTCATTTTGATTGTTTTCACATTTGGATAACCAACGAATGCTTTGGAGCACAGGAACTTTTCCATAGGCAGCATGGAATAAGGTGATAAAAAATTTTGAGTTGAGACAGCTAAGCCCGAGATTATAAATACTGTGAAGGGTGATTTTATAATTTAATTAGTTTCTAATCCAGTATTCTTAGATTGCTTATCTCACCTCCCAAAATTATTTAACCACGGATACTTTTCTGACTCTCTTTTGTATAACCAAACGCAGGATAAAACTGAAATAGGATTAAAAGTCCAATCCATAAAACAAACATTGCAGTCCATTCTCATACACGAATGGTTGGAAAAGAACAACCACTAAATTGCATGCTAGTCAAACACTTATTTCTTTTGACTTTTTAACTGATTCAGAATATATTGTACTTGATCAACCAAGCAAGAAAACTAACTGGAGAAGCTTCATGTGATTGATGGTCCAGTTCAAGCACTGCACATGGAAAAATTCGTTCTGTCAATGCTCAGAAGCGTTTGGTTTTGTGTTCAAAAGCAGAAAAACAAAAACTGCTACAAAAAACTTATTTCATAAACTATTTTAGAAAAATAATTTGATATTTTTTTTTACCAATTGTCCCCAGTTTCAGGGAATAACTTTAAATTGCTTTTTGAATTTTCAGAAAACCAAAAATGAAAATGACACTAACAACAATATCTTTGAACTTCTTTTTTTTGAAAAGACGAAAACCGAAATAAAATTTTAAAACATGGGTGTTGCGCCACTTACAGTTTAAATTCTATGTCAATCGATGCCGGGAATCCATTGGCGATTGCTCCAAAAGCAGATGTGGAGAGAACAATGGTGGTTCCATCTCTGGAAGGACGCGAAGCCGATCTTCCAGCACGATCAACAATCGTCACTTGAATTATCTGGTTGGGAATACAAGCTTTGGGCACAACTGCACTTACGCACCTGACCAAGTATTGTCTGCCACAAGCTGCCCCATTATCCCATATCTTGTCTGCGGCAGCCGCAAAAAAGTTGTTTGACGGGAACTGAGAGGCATCGTTTCCATTACAGGCGGTGGCTGCAATCATAAAACCAGATAAGATGGATGGTATATGAGGGAGTAATTGTTGTTCAAATAACCACAGAATAAATACTCAAAAACAATAAGGAAGATGTTTTCTTAAAGCATGTTTGGAACTTGGGGGGAGAAGAGGGAAATGAGAAAAAATTTTAAAATATCCTCCTCTTTTTTTTTTTTTTTGTTTGATTCTACCTGGTCACGATAGAGAAGGGAAGAGAGAGAGGGGTAAAAAATTTTTAGATCTCTCTCTCCTCCTCTCTCCCTTCTCTTTCTCTCCCTTTTTTCTTTCACTTTTCTTCACAAAACCTATCAAAGAAAAATACTTTTTTTTCATTTTCTTTTTATTTTCTTTTTCTTTCTGTCTCCCAAATTCTAAATAGGTTCTAAGGATAAATTGCACTTTATCCCATCTAAATAGTCCTGATTTAAGGATCACTCCTCAAAAACCCCTCAAAGTAGAGAAGTATAGGAGTCCAATTTAATTATGTCACACATCATAAACTATTACTGGATTTTAAATATTTTTAATTGAAATACTGTAACAAACTGACTTTTATAACCTTTACAATAATTTTGTCCTTTTTCTTCGCACTATCGTTTCCCACCGGGCTACCACCTCACTAACTGTCATAGCCACCTACCCCACCCGCTTGCCATTCTCTCCACACAAACCCACCAGGGCCACCACCACCGGCGGCAATCCTACGCCATTTTACACCCATTTCGTCTAAAAAAATTGTGAAATTTTTATTTAACTCGTGCGGTTCTACCCTCAATTAAATTAAATCCCACAGCATTTAATGTGACGAACAATTAAACACACACAACAGACACAACTAATGTTCGGTTGAAAATATGGGAAGATTGAGAAATGAATTAGACAAACCCATACACCTCACCCACAATTAGGAATCGCAATGGGGGTGGAATAGGGGTTACACCTCACCTACAATTAGGAATCGCAATGGGGACGGGATAGGGGTTGGGAGACTCTGAACCTGGTTGACATTCACCGCGACCCAACCTCGATTGGCCCCTTTCGCAGCTTAACACCATCAAAGCCCAAAAATTTAATCTCATACATAATCCCTAACACACAAAATTTATTCTCACAATTCCTCAAATAAATTCCCAAAAACTCATAATACATATTCCAAATCACACACGTATCTACATACACAATATAATATATCATTGGTGTTGACTCACATACCACTATGCCAGTAGTCGTGGTCGATGGGGCAACTTAGGTGCTGGCGGCTAGAACAATACTGGGCATGAATGGTACTGTCAATTAACTTCTCTATATCCACCTCCGCACTCTTCCCGTCCACTCCAGCCGAAGAAGAAGTAGCCAATGAAAACCCTTGCAATTCACCAGCCCCCTCAAACGACAACTGCCCTTCACTCCCAGACTCGCCAAATTACATGGAACTAAAAAGCAAAGGCACTGCAACCCAGAAGGCCCAGAGAGAGAGAGAAATGAGAGAGAGGGTACAAATAGCTTCGTTCTTGCTCAGATCTGGTCCAGACAGCTTCGTTCTTGCTCGATCTCTCCGGCGATGGCCACCATGAACGAAATAGGAAGAACGAATCTGGTTCGACAACTTAGTCCTTGCTCGATCTATCCGGTGATGGCCACCGTCAATGAAGGAGGAAGAACGAGTAGAGATTGGGGAGTGTTTCGCCGCCCAAAAGGTAAGACAATCTGGTAATGAATAAGAAAACCCTAGAAGAATACCATCATGATAATTTGGAGTATAAATTGGGATACCCTTCCCCGAACCCGACCCTAATGTTAATGGGTTTACTTCTTTCTCTGAGCCCAATGCCAAACCTGATTACAGTCCTCTAAACCTGATATCTAACGGGTCGGGTCAGAATAAACCCGAATAAAATGGGATTTCTACCACCCCACCTACAATCATACAAATGAACATCCAAAAATCAGTTAATCTGCGACAATTAGAAATTAATTTCGATCAAATAAGATTTTTGTCTTGGTTACATGGGTTCGGACAAAGATGCATATATATACACAAACATGCATCAAACTCAATTTCAAATGTACTATTATAATTGATTTCGAATCTACTGTTGTAACTTAATCCGTTGAAGCCATTTTCCAATGACACCACGCAAACCCATCTCCGTTCAAATCAAATTTCACAACTTTGGTCTCTCTTTCTCTCTCTCGAATCACAAATAACATAGAATTGAATTCCCAAGGTGAAGCCATAAATCGAGACCGATTGGTCCTCATGCATAGTTCAGATACTCACAAGAAGCAAAAGGGAGAGAAACCATATACAACATATATATATATGCATAATGCATGTATTAGATATATTTGTCTGTGTGTATTACATATATAGAATGCATATAGATATAAGTTTGGTTGGAGAAATTGAATAGTGCCACTTACGCGTATAGGGCGGATTATAGCTAGCAGCCGTTCCGAAATCGCCACGGGACAAATGGAAGAGTGCTGCAAGTAGGACGATCGTTAGAAAATGTAGCCCGGGGTTCGACATCTTTCACGGAAGCGTATGAAATCAAAGTAGGATAATATTCATCTCTAGTGTCGACTCACAGGCTGCTATATATATAGGAATTCTTTGACGGAGAGCCCTTTGTAATTTTCAGAGAATGCTTTGCATCGTTTTCTCGTCTGTTAAATTTGACGGACGTTGTTCTGAAATTAATGGCCTGATTTCCATCCACCTGTTGTGGTAGGGCCGGCGTACAGAGTGCTGGCTGGGAATCTTTGACTTGGGTTTTTTTTATAATTAATTAATTAGTTTATTCATTCTACATCTCTCTACTTGGATTCATTAAGATAAGGTGACGGACCCCATACGGAAACCTAGATATTTCAATTCAACTTTAATTCCTTTTCTGGAATGTAGTACACTATCATAACCCACTTATACATTTATATGAGCCTTACCATAACTGTTAAGCATTGTGGCCCTTAGCGTTGGTTAGTTTATTCAACAATGGATCTTCCTCAAAATGGTTGAGACAATCAATATTCTAGTAGGTAGGATGAAACTTCTATTCCATCTCACCTACTCTCCTTGATATCACATAATAAACAATTTTAAGGAATTATTTATTGAGAAAATATCAAACTATGTTAAGTAAACTTAGGTACATATAATGTTGAAATATTAAAAATTAACGGTGTAGTTCTATTAAATAATATCACCCTTTTTAAACTTTAAAGAAGATCTTTCAACTATTATTTGTTTATATTCTCGCGCCTCTATTTATGTACTATTTGATTGGGAAGGAAACCTGTTAGCTGAATATATAAGGTTTTGAAAGCACTGATGTGACCACGATTGCAACTTTAAATAAAGCAAGCAGCACACAGTAAGACCTTAGTTTCATGGGCTCGTTCGCTCGCTGGTGCTCTCTCTCTCAACAACAAAGTAATGATGTTTAACAAGTTTTTTTTTATTTATCAAACCCAGTTGTAAAAAAATTTATCTACCAAAATCAGCTTATTTTAAATTTATTTATCAAATTCATCTCTTTTATGAGGCTGTGAGTTCAAATTACAATTTCAATAAAGTCATGATTTTAAATTACAATTTCAACTAGACCGTATTTTACACATTTTACATAAAAGACGTGGTTTCAATTTATAACTTCATTGAAGTCACGATTTTAAATCACAATTTCATATGAACATTACTATGTAAATCTTAGATGAAACTTGCACGTCATGGTTTGAAAACACGATTTTAAGAAAGTAGTGAATTTTAGTAAATAAATTCAAAACAAGTTGGGTTGAGTTAAAAAGATTTTTTTTGGAGCTAGGTTTGCTAAAAAAAAGTTGATGTTTAACCATCGAAAAGTAAATTCTTAAGTTGTCTTGGAGAATCACGTGGCTATTTTTGTCCTCTCGCAACAAAAAAATACCTAGGTATTTGGCCTCAATTGGTAAGGGCCATTGGAGTTGTGAGAAAGAATTAATCCCAAGAGATATGTAAATAAGAAAACAAAAACTCAAAAACGCTTTGTAAATTTCCCCCACACAAATATATGCATACTTGTACTGGTATGTAAGTATCTACTAGTATGCAAGAGTGTTTTTGGTTTTTCTTCTTTTGAAATTTATATATTTGATTGAATCATGATTTTGTCTTTCTCCCATCCATAGTTCTCTCTAGAAGACAAAAGCCAAGAACTATCCAATTGCTTGAACTATCCAATTGCTTCGTGCCCAAGTTAATTAATACTAATAATTTATTTTGTAGTGAAGACAAGAAGACAAGAATAGTCACA
Source organism: Euryodendron excelsum (assembly GCA_033060915.1). Taxonomy (NCBI): domain Eukaryota; kingdom Viridiplantae; phylum Streptophyta; class Magnoliopsida; order Ericales; family Pentaphylacaceae; genus Euryodendron; species Euryodendron excelsum. The sequence goes on along the minus strand of CM065393.1, from coordinate 31,397,437 downwards.
ACTTTTTATGCTCATCGACACTGATAAGGAGTTGAATCATGATCAATGCGAATAAAATTATCCATAATACTTCAGTTATTTGGGTCATAGAAACACCAACATGGATATTGTCTTTGGCAATTTGGCTATTAATCTTATGATATGAAGGGATAAGACTATGATGGGATAACATTTGAAAATTATTATACAAATAAAAATGGCATGAAGTGACTCGCTGAACCTAAGTATTCATATTGCTCAACCCGAAGTACTACCACCTTTAAACCTAATTATACATGAAAGAGTGAAAGGATCAGGATAGACTAATATTTTAGACTTAGTTAAATTTACCTATTAATTATAATTATATAAAATTTTCAATCTTAATTTTTTAAAAGAAATTTTGAATATAAGAAAGCCATGTGCATGACGTCTCCATCAATACTTTCTTCTTTCCTTTTTTTTTTTAAATTTTATTTCATAGTATTGATTTTCTCTCTCCTTTCCCTCTCCACTCCTTTTTTCACTTTTTTTTTTTTTTACAGTTATTAACGGGTCCCACACCAATAGCATTGCGCCGCCCAGTCAAACCTCCCCACCCACCTAAGAACCAACATTATAATTTGAGTGTGAGTTTGCGAATCAATGGACCAAATTTAAGCCTCTAATCGAAAAGACAAGCTAAGCTTGAAATTGAAAAAATCTCCCATAACTTTGTTTGACCTCACCTGCAGTATTAGGCATCTCCTACGGAGCCGCAAAAAAAGCATGAGGACGACTTGGTTTAGAATTTGTCTTCGTTTTTTTTTTTTTTTTTGGTTTCCATTTGCATTACTTGCAGGTTATGCCTATTGTAGTGATTATGTTTGGATATTACTCCCAAATCACTACAATGGGCTTTTGGCTCTCTCATTTGAAAACACTGGGAGGTAGTTAAAGAGGAAATCCTCGGTGCATGTGAACGCGTCTTTGGGCCTAGTTTTCTATGGTAAAATTTCAGTAAAATCGAGATGGCTTTTTCTCATGGCGATCTACATACATTAAAGAGAAAAATATTGGGAGAATATATGTGATTCATCCCAAATCTGTTTATGTCCAATATCCAGAGTACAATTCACAATAAACTAAGATATTATGTATAATTAGTTTGGAAATGGTGCTAGAAATACAAGTTTGTGAGGGAGTTGGAGCACCCTTTCTCTCTTTTTTCTCTGTTCTAAGTAAAATCAAATAACAAAACAAAAGTAAAATAATTTCTTCTTTCTTCTTTCTTTTTCAAATTCTAAATAGGCTGCAAAGCTGTTGGGATAAAAGAATTAATACACAATTTTTTTATTTTTTGTGGCCTTAAACGAGATAAAAGTGAAATTTATTATGACTATAAAGGTAATTTTGGCTAAAAATGCCTCCATCATTCACGTGTGTCAATTATTACGAACCAGAGGTGGGCGGAATGGGTTTGATACTGTTTTGTCTGTTGACAATTAAAGACAAGGACAAGATCTGATTGTGAGCTGATTCTTTGGTGTCAACAGCTTCCCCACGTCTGACTTTGGCAGCTTTGTTGACTTTAATTTTAGAATTTTTCGCACTTCTATCTCGCTACGTCAGATATTAATAAATTATATTAAACTAATACTGTTATTTCATGTTGATTCTCGATGGATTTAACGTTGCACAAAATGAACAAGTTTGTTCAATGAAATGAGATCACAAGTATAAATAAGATAACAATATTATTTATTAGATTTGATTTATCAACATATGACATAGGAGGAGTGTGGACGATTCTTAATATTAAAGTCTAGAGAAAAGTTTTAGTCCCATATTTGCAACAATTTAGAATTTTGTCGATTGTTGAAGTCGCTAATGTGTACCAACACGCCTCGTGAAAAAAAATCTACTAATTTAATAGTATGAGTTGTTCAATAATCACTTGTTTCAGGTTTTGGCATGTGACTTTTTTTTTTTTCTCCTTAAAAGTCTCTCTCTTTTATTATAAATTCAAATTATTCATATAATGGAGCATCACATGACATAGTTATTAAAATATGGGACGACAAAAGAATAGCACGTAATATGTACAAATTAAATACATTTTTTTAAAATACAGTAATAAAATTTAGCACAAAAATATGAGAACGTCAAAAATATGAGTATATAATTATCCGAGTATAATACGAACGTTTGTTAAAAAGTCAGAACAGAAAATACAATTATATTTATAAACAATTTCTTCTTAAATATGTTAGTAGATAGTATTTTTGTCTCAAATATATAAATTTTTAAAAACATATTATTAACAACACAACTAAATTAAATTGGTAGATAAATAAATTTTTTTAATTTTATTATTTCAATACTTGATATAAGAATGGATTAATTTATTAATTTTAATTTTTAATTTAATATTTTGAGTATTAATAAAAAGTTATAGAAAACAAATATATCACAAATCTACCAAGTATTACAAAATATCACAAATATATATGACATGATACTAGGAATGATACATAAATCATGAGTTATACAAGCTTTTTCTATAATTGATTAAGTCAAATAAGTATCATGTCAATAATAATATTATTATAATTGTATATTAAGTATATAATTAATAATATATTAAAATTATATCAAATTGTATCTAATTTTTAATCGAGTTTTTTTTTAAAAGTATAATAACGTGAAACATTTAATACGTATGCTACACGATCCAACTCAGAAAAGCATGTATTTATCATTAAATTTTAGATCTAGATAGAAAACGAAAGTTTTTTTTATTTCATTTATAGGTACGTACGTGTATTATATGTTAATAATATGAGTAATTACTAACTATGTCACATGTCACAATTTAATGAAAATTACTACGAAAAATTGAGAACTAGTAAATTGAACAGGACAAAGGGTGTGTTTGGACGGTAGATTTTTTGGTAGCTTGTGAATTAAATTTATAACTTTTTTAAACTGTATTTGGCTCCTACTAAAAAAAAAGTAACTTTTTAAACCTAGTTTAAACTTGAAAAAACCTTAAAAATAAGTTACTTTTTAAAACTACATTAAATTTATGACCTATGAATTATTTAAAGAGCAATGCAAATACTCCTTTCTTTGTTACGCAATCCAAAAAATTCAACACCTTTGTGGCCTCACCAATTATGTGTTGGTCATCACTCATCAATGTGGGTGTTTTTCTTTGGTTTTTTTTTTTGCCCTTTCTGATCTTATCCACGTGGTTATGGGTTTTCCAAAGCGTGCAGGCTTGGCCCGGTTGGGGTTTATGCTCGGTCCATAATCAACGCCCCATTGGCCTAATTTACTTCGTTGCCCATGGGTGCAAAATTACGTACTCTTTGAAAATCTAACACGCTAATTAGTGCTCTAGCTAGGAAGGTGTTCCTGAAGGTTGAACATGCATTATACAAAATGTTAAAATATGAGATTTTCAATTTCTCACGCTAAAATATGAGATTTATAATTTCTTACACTGGATAACTGGACAAAGTATATTTTGAGAGGGACGGTGAGTTCGAACAGCTCTAATCGGGATCGAGAGTGAGAAAGGAAAATCTTGATGCGATCAAGAATCGAGAGAAAGAAAGAGGGCGTGAGGGCAGAATTAGGTACCAAAAACAAGCATGTACGTATGTATACAAACCGTTCATGAAATTGCCAAACCCATTTATTGGAGAAAAGAAATTTTGATGAGGGGTTTGATAGTATACGACACTTACTGTTGGAATTCTATGTTAATCAAAGCCGGGAAGCCGTTGGTGATTGCTCCTGAAGCAGCTCGGGAGAGAACGATGGTGAAAGCTGTCCCTTGAAGGCGTAAAAGCATATTAAAAAATTTTAAAATGAAAAAATAACACTAAGGGCTCATTTAGAAATAACTTATTTTGTGTGCTTTTTTAGCTTTTTGCTTAAAATAAGCACTTGGTGTTTGGCAACAAGCTTTTTTTTATATTAAGTTAGCTTTTTTTTTCTTTTTTTTAATAAGCAAAAAAGTTTCTTTTTTTGAAGCTTTTTTGGCTTATTTTAGTGTAATGGAAAAATTTTGTAAGTTTTTAATTAATTTACTATAATTACCATGTTAAAGTTTAACTTTATAGAATATCACGAATATGGAATCTAATTTATTTATAACATTTTTGTTTAAAAAAGTCAAAACAAACTTTAAGCTAGTATCAAACACCTCAACCAAGCTTTTTTTAAGTCAACTTATTTTTATGTTTTTTTTAAGCAGCTTATTTAATTAAAAAAGTGGTTCCCAAACAGGCCCTAAGTAAGAAAGACAGAAATATGCATCCTTTTTCTCATTTTTTTTATATTCTTCTCTTTTCTTTTCTTTCTTCTTTTTCTCTTTTTTTGGGTTTTAGTTTAAAAGTTTTTACTTTGTAATTCTATTTTCTACCAAAGACCCAAATGACATTTTTTTAAAAAAGTAAGGGTAAAAATCATGATTAATTTGTGTCATTTTGATTTTTTTTAGAAATCGTTCAGTTTACTGTATACCAACCGATTCACCTATTTTTTAAAATACGAGTCAATTCAACTGCATCTTCAATAAATTAATTAAATCGTATTAATTTAAAGTCTGATTTTGAATTCAACCGATTAAATTGGCCAATTCGATTTGATCCTAATAACTATGGCATACGTACTTCATATCCCTGGAAGAGAGGATTTTTTACCTTGAGCCATGGCCCATGAGGATGAATAGGCTCCCACAGAATTATTATCTGGCAAATGCTAAGTGCACATGTTAAACAAATATTTAATGTAGTAACCTTTTATTAAAATACGAAACATTAACTCGCTAGCTTTCAATGATCTCTTTAAAAGCGTAGTTAATGCATTGTTGGTATATATATTCTCAGCATTTATTATACATTAACATTTAAATGTCAAATATAATCCTATTAAATTTTACATATATTTTTAATTGTCTTAATTAAAATATAAAATAAAACTATTTAGTAAAATACAAATTAAAATAAACAACATAAATTAATTTCATTGCATACAATATTGGTCTCAAATCCCTCTATGTTCTATTAGATAAGAAAAGACAAAAAATAAAGTGAAAGAGTAATAGAATAAATAGGTGATTATAAAAAAAAAAAAGCTATGCATTTAAATATATTTGTTAGCATGAAAACTACAAGAGTTATATTATGATGATATATTTTTGAATTTAATGTTAAGAATGGATTTAAAAAATTTTATTCAATCATATTAGTGAACTTCTAGGGTAGGTTTGACAACTCATAATAGTTTGAATTTTTAATCATTTCATTGATTTAGTAGTTGTGTTAGAAAAGAAATGTATTAAATAGTCTCTTATTTCAATAAAACCTCTTAAATGAATGTGCTCATTGTAACTTGGAATTTATAAATAAAAAAAAACTCATTGCCTTAATTAAAAATTAATATCTGAGCACATGTTAGTCAGACTCTTATTATATTTAAGAGGTGTTTGAGTGACTAACTTATAAACTATAAACTAATTTTAAAAAGTCATTTTTTCATATAATTTTACTAAAAAATTGTGTTAGATATAAACTACTTATTTAAAGCACTTTTTATTATTATCCAAATACAATTAAAAAAAATATAAATTTAAATCATAAAATACTAAATAAGCAAAGTCCAAATACTCCTTAAAGGAGGTGCGAGGTGGACCAATAAATTGGTTACTTTATAAAATATTACAGAATTTTTTAAAATCGGTAACTCATTTAAGAAGTTATAGAAAGTCCAATGGTAAAGTAACTGAAGTTACAGAGAGTTGTGTAACAATGGGATGCGTGTTGTGGCATTAAGAACGTAAAAACGTAGCAGTTTTGGATCGGTGTCAACTGGTAAAAAGTTTATTCGTTTAGTACTAGTATTAGGTAATGATTTCTATTAAATAATAAAACGTAGTGTGTAAATAAATCAACAACTTAAGTTACTAAAGTAGTGGAGAGACTTTTATAGAAAAATCTCACATAACAAAATCTAATAGAATATTTCTTTTACGTTCCGTTTGAAACTTAAATTTTTAATAGAAAAAATAATGAAAAAATAAAATATGAAGAAAAATAAAATAAAAATACTCTTCATTTTGTTATCTTTTTTCTCAGATTTTTTTCCCTTACTTTTCTTACTAAAAATCTAGATCCAAAAAAAGCATGAAAATCTCTCTACTACCTTATTAACTCATGTTAATGATGTATTCATACACCACGTGTCACCATTTAATAAAATTATTACCGAACACTTAGCACTAACTGACCACTAGAGTATTCTCCGTGTCAACTCTACAACGCGACCAACTATATTTCTAAGACTTCGTACAGCAACATTTCATGACGGAGTTATAACAATAATAATAATAATAACATTTGGATGAAGTGCAAACGGCATGTGAAGTAGAAATGCTGGCGCTGGTTAGCCCGGTTATATGGATCCCAAAAGCAAACTTCTTTCATGCTCTACTAAAAATAAATCAATTGCTTTGAGGTGCAAGATAATGAAGTATTGATTTGAGTTGAAATTAATAGCTTAGCTAGGAATGTAAATTTGGCGTAGGGCCGTGAGCAGCCCGGCACAAGCTTGCTACCCTATTGGTGGACCTAAGACTTACCTTCCACAACTTGAGCCCAACCCGCAAACCAGGCCAGGAGCCCATCAAAAAAGCCCAGCCCAACCAGTTTATAATTGTATAAATTATTAGTTTTTACTTGTTTAATTATATAAATACCTCATCAATTATTATTATAAGTGTAAGTGCGTGTAAGTGCATATAAGTTTAAAATAACTAAATTTCAATGTAACTTTAAATTTATAATTAACAGTGGATTTTTTATAAAATTAATAGTTTATATAAATTTAATCACATATATTTTTTGTATAATTTTTTAAGTTGACTAATTCTCTAACTTATAAAATTCAACTTAACAACTTAAATTTTTAAAAAAATTGAGCAAAACCATCAAGCCCGCCCACTTGACCAAGTCCGACCCAAGCCCAAGCTTACTCTTAGGATTGTTGACTGAGTTTGGACCTAACATTTTCATTTGGGCCTGACCAAACACTGCCACAAAATGACAGGGGCCTAAAAAGCCCGGCCCCAGCTCTACGGGCCCAAACTCGGACCGTTCAGGTGGGCCATATCAAAACCAGTGTAGAACAAACAAAGAGGGGTTTGGTCATGGCTTCAACCAAAATGTGGGAAGGAAGGTGAAAGAATGAAAAGTTAAAAAGAGAAATATGGAGCAAGAAGCTGGTTTATTGGTTAGGGGTGGTAGGAAGTTACTGGAGAGGAAAACAGAAAAGAAACTTTATACGCTTGTCGAGAAATTATTCAATTCTTGGAGCAGCACATCAGCTTAGCAGGTGGTGCTCCACACCAATCACAGCTTTTCATGACAGCAAAATATCAGTGGCCCCGCCCACGTCCTCGAGAGTTGGAGACCCAGACTACTCGCTAACAAAGCCAAACGGCCGTTCACGTCAATTAACAGCCAACGTGTCAGATTTCTTCTCTCTTTGATTTTGAATACTGCCTATATCAAATCTCAAAATTTGGAAAATTGAAATAAGACACAATCAGCCAACAAGCAATTCGTATTTCTCTCTTCTCTGCCTCTTACGGGTCCTACCCACTCTCAAACTCCCCCGCCACCATTATTGCCACCATCGTCACCACCAACAGCAGCTGCCACCATCCACCAGTGCCTCTTTCAATTTCTCCTCGTTTCTTTGCCGCTTACCTTTCTCACCACCTCCATTGTCTTCACTATCGACCGCTTCTGCCGCCAACTGCCATCTTCTTCATCAATATTGTCCTACTAACTCAGTATTTACTTACTATTACAATCTATGTTAGTTTTTTTTTATATTCGGTAACAAAAATATTTTCTTTTTACCCTACAAATTTTGGGCTACAGTCCATCCACCAAGTGCTTGTGGAAATGCCCGTGACAGTATAGGCTTGACTTTCACAGTGTTAGTTTCCAAAAGTGTCCACTCCGGTCCTCATCTACACATTTAATTTACATATTTTTTGCACACAAAAGATGAAGTATCATTAATCATCAAGAAAATAAAGTATATGTGTAATGGCATTCACATTTTTTTAATCTTTGAAGGAAGGAATAGAACCAAAATCTTTACCAATGAAAGAAGTTTAATAGTTGGTACCTAGTGTTTAGCAGAAGTGTTTTCTTTTTCTTTTTTCTAGTGTCAATATGTTGATCACAATAAGGTGACAAGTGTTACAAGCCCACCATGATGGTCCAAAAAAAAAAAAAAAAGAAAGACCCATGAAGATGCTAAGGAGCTCATTAAGTTTAGAATATTCTAGGCAATTCTTGAGCATTTCATCACATAGAAAAATTTTGGTGAATATTCTAAATCTTTCTAGCATAAGTATAGATATTAAAAGAGTGTAGGAAATTCTAGAATGGGAGAGAGGCTTCCTTAAGAAACTTTGTACATAAATATTTAAGATATTTGTAAAGAACTCTGTAGAGAGCTAATCTCCATCATAGGATTAAGTTGATCTCCACCGTCTATTGATGAGGTAGGCAACTATAAATAGGTGAAGTCATTCATTTGTAAACTATTTAAGTTTCAAGCAACACAAGCATTTTCCAAGTTCTCTCAAAGTTCTCTTTGTTCTTTTGTTGCTCTCTTGTTTTTAGTCTTGTTCTTTCGGTGTTCTTAAAGCTTACTTAGCATCTTTAGTAGCCAAAGATGTCTAAAGTCGCACGGGTCAAGGTGTTCAAGATTTAAGCCTATGACATAGGCCTCCACTGTTAGTATTGTTATAAATGCAAACTGTTGAATGATGTTCTCATTTATCATTTTCAAGTGTATATCCTTGTGATGTTCTGATTTATCATTTTCATGTGTATATCGTTGTCTCTACTTCCTTCTTCAGTCATCTGAAAGATATGGCATTACAATCGAAAGACATTTGTCATTGGTGGAAATACTAACCAAGCCAAGGTTGGATTTCCAAAGGAGATGAACCGTTTGTTAAATCAGGTTCCAGAGAGAGAAGATTCATCTCTTGCTAGGCATTCTAATGGCTCTCGTTGCTAATTCAATGGTTCCAAGATGTAATGAGAGAATACTCTAGGGTGGCCATTAGCTGTTATTTTGAGTTGCAAGGAAGAACAGGATGTCATTTCAATTTTATTTGACTATCCAATGTAGAGGCATCAAGATGGAACGAGAACAAGCAGTCCAAGTGATATACTAGCTACTAGTTTGAGTTTGTCCTTTGGAGGAAGAAATCAGATGGATTGTTCTAATTGGAAGGGAAGCACAATTTCACAAATATAGTAGATCAGTTCCAAAATTGTTTTTGGAGATTATTTTTTTTGTTCCATGGCTAGGGGAAGGACTTTTAACAGCCTTGAGATTGTATGTTGACTTCCTTTGTTCTAACAACCCCTCCTTTTTTTAGTTTCCCTACATTATTTCATTGTTATAAATTATTACAGTAAGCAATTATCGTATTAAGAGGTTTTACTCACCACCCTGTTGAAATGCCTGTAACAGTATAGGATTGATATTTGGTCCTACGTGTTGCTACAGAGCTTAAACACCTCAACACAATGAAATTGGAATTTTCATATATATTTTTGTTTTCATATAGTTATTTGTTTCACAAAAAGAAAAAAAATACAAACATTTTTTACACCTCTATGAGCTGGAATAGGTAAGCAGTATTCCTTGTTCTCATCATCTCCAAAAGAGGAAGCCTACCACGCACATAAGCATTACTGGTTACCATGGCAAGCTTAAATCACCCATAAGAAAAAGACAAAGATGTAGAGAGAGAGAGAGAGACAGAGGGGGATGCATCAATCTTTTTACAAACTAAAATAATAATACCCAAACTTCTACGAGCTTAGTAACCAGAAAGGCCGCCAAATCAAAATAAACAGAATGTTGTAACATCTTCAACCTTTTTACCACCAAATTGTTGAGGAATGTCAAATGAAATCATATGCTAGTGTTTGAGCATTCAGCTAATGTCAATTAGTTGGAATAAGGGGTGAGAGAATCAACTCTTGCACAATAGTTATGTGAGTTGGAGTGTTGCAATTATGTAAAAGGATGAGGCTGCAAGGTAGGATTGTGTACTATGGCTCGAATCATAGTATTGTCTTATCCTTGCTTTTAATGTGAAGTTCTGTAGTTCAGAGTTCTAGAAATTTAGGCCTTGTCTTGCACTTGTGTGTTCTGTAGTTTCAGAGTCTATAAACTTATAGTACTTTATTTTCTTAATTATTTATGATACTTCATCTTTCTGAGCAAAAAATACGCAAGTTAATTGTACAGATGAGGATGAGACTGTTAAACAGTGTGTTGAAGTCAATCTATACTGTGAGAGTCATTTATACAAGCACTTGGTGAACCATTCTGTAGCTCAAAATCTATAGAAAAGAAAGGAACTTTTTTTTTTTTTTATCAAATATCAAGGAAAAATAACATAGATAGTAATATTGGGTAAATACTAACTGAGTTACCTGGAAGATATTGATGAAGAGAACAGTGGTGTCGGTGGCAGTCAGTAGTGATGGCAATAGAGGTGGCGAGAGAATTGAAAGATAGAGAAAGGGAGGAAAATTTGATGAGGTGGTGGTCACTGGTGACAGAAAGGTTGAAAAGGATCTGGATCCTCTTTGGTGTGATTATGTTTATCTTTCTCTTTTCTCTATTCATGTGTAGAGAAAGATAGACTAAACTAAAGAGAATTACACTAGAGAAGACCCGGTCCGGTTGAGAGAGGGTGAGGGGCAAAGAGGAGAGAGGCAAAATAATTTTTGACTGCTTGTGTTTTCTTGTGCTACTTCAAGTTTCAAAATTTTAAGAATTGATTTACGCGGCATTTCATTTCTGTTCAAATCGGAGAGAGAGAAAATCGGACCATTAACGGACGTGAACGACCATCTGGCTTGATTACGCAAGTGGTCTGGGTCTCCAACTTGTCGCTGATGTGGCAGGGCCACTGACAATTTGCTGTTATGGAAGGCTGTGATTGGTGTGAAGCACCACATGGCTGAGCCGATAGCTGAGCTGATCTGAAGCACCAGGAGCACTGAATAATTTCTCCCATTTGTGTGAAAATGGAGAAAGAGTGACTTTTTGGTTTGGGTAAATTACATCGACCTCTGGTGGTCAAATGCAGTCAACACCTTGCTTCAAGAAATTATGCTGTTTTTCTTATCCGAGTTTGTCTAGCAACGGTGTTAAAGAAACGGCCTCAAATGACATTTTTACCTTTTTTTAACTTTTTGATTTTTTTATTTTGACGCCAGTTGTCAAATTACTTATATATTCTATAATATATATCTATCTAATAAAACAGGTCAGAATTTGAAAATGTCCTAGAGACATAATGTATCCAACGGATGAGGTTTGTTTCTTAACTTGACCCTGCGGCTTTGATCAATTTTAATTGAATGTCTCTCTTTCAAAATCCCATCCAAATTGGGTTCACTGTCCGAAAATACCACCTCATTCCATCACGAATGAGTTAGTGGGGAGCAAGCGTACAAATGAATTTTTGGGGGAGGGGAGACGTCAAAAAAGCTACCAGGCGTGAGATCAATTTCTATTTTCTAGGTTTTTTAAAATGTGTCAGAGTATCCAACGACTAAGAATTTTGTAAAGTGATTTTGTTTCTCTCGTGATGGGGCGATTTGAAGGTCAGGGAACAGGTCTGTGCAAACAATTTGAATTTCGTAAAAGCTATTTTTTTTTTTTTTGTCCTTTCTCTTTCATAATCTCCCTTTGCTCTCTCTCTCTCTCTCTTTGAAAACAACACCCCTCTACCTTCTTCTTTTCTCAGTTCGGCCACCGCTCCTGACACTTCCTTCTCAATCTCTATACACATGGGCTCTTCTCGATCTCCATACGTATGGGCTGAAGCCCTCTGGCCCCATCTTCTTACAGCAAACATGGCCATGGTGATGAATGTCTTGCCCCCATCTGAATTGGTGTTTTTTTTTGTCAACGCAACTCTAGGTGTTGAAATTTTAGGTGATTGTTTTGCTAAAATCATTCAAAACATAGTGTGGGTACGCTGATTTCTCTCCTATCCTTTGTACATACATTAGTCTTGCTTCAAATTTGCACTTTTTGTTCAATATTTTTCATTCTCTCTCACTGAATTGGTCTCTTACCGAATCAGACTACTTTCTCTCTCAAAAAACCTTTGGTGATCTCCCCTCTCAACTCCACTGGTAAGTTGTTCCTCTCTTTCTTTCAATCTTTCTTTCTCTCAATTTGTGCTTTGATTTAAGTTGTAACTTGATATTTTTCCTTTTTTCATTTTATTGTTTGGAACACATAATGAACTACCACTCTCCTGCTCTACGGTCTAGCTTAATGCTTTGGTAATCTCTCTCTACTCCCTGTGCTTTTCTTCAGTGTATTTATTTTTATTTAAGATTTACATCTTACCTTTACTTTTGGTTTGGGTTTGCTCCTTTTATTTGCTTTATGCCTTTGAGTTATTATGTTGCCTCACACGATTTGGTTATGTGTTTCCTTTGTTAAGGGCTACTACACATTAATCATTCATTTACTAACAACTATTTCAATGTCTTGACATGTCAATGTCACTTGAAACAGAAATAGAGTTTTCATTCTTTTTTTTTTTTTTTTTTGGGTGAAAGGAAGAAAAAGGGGATAAAAGTTGTTATAGTGCTTTCCCCGCTTAGTGAAGTTGCAATGGTTTTGACTTGAAGTGATGAAATAACCCAAGCTATCTTATAAAATACAATTAAAGGAACAAAAGAAGAAAAAAAAAAAAAGAAATATGGTTGCAAAGTCGTGGTTTCAGCTAAGTATATGATATTATTGCTTGGTTTAGAGATATACTTCAATTTCATAACTTTTTGCAATGAATCCTATGCTTATTTATAAAAATGGCATCGTGGCAGGAATTTGAAATCACAGGCGTGAAAAGGCAAAACAGGGTAGAGGCGCAGAGAAGGCCTTATGAAAGGGTATACTCTTTAAACAATTCGTTCGAAACTTACAGAGGGCAATGCAAAATGATGAAATTTCAGATTTTTGGCTGACATGGTTAAATTGTTTTGTTTCACTATATCAATTTGATATATTTCATTTTGATTGTTGTTTTCGCTCATAAGTGGGTCTTAGTTCACTTAGGATTAATTTCTTCTTTTTTTTTTCATTTCATTTGATATAGTGTGAAAATTAATATGTAAAGTGAAAAAAAGGTTAATTTTTGTTTGGGTTTTGTTCATTTGTTACATGATGTACCAATGCAGTTTGTATCAGCAGTTACTGTGGACTTTCTCACTAAATTGGATTGGGAAGTGGGGTATGGATTCTCTGAAGTTGATGGAATTTCTTATAATAAGTTGAGAATATTTGTTTTCATTTTTATGTTTTAAATTTTACTTTTGCTTTGCTTTCCTTCAGTATCTGTGCAAATGGGGAAAAGGGAAAAGGCATATAAAATAAAACAGATATTTTGTTTTATTATTGTGTCATTTCTATTGGTGTTTGAAATTTGCATGCACATTGATGAGTTATTAAAAGTTGGTTTTATTATTATTATTATTATTTTTTAGGTGGAGTTTGGTTCTTTAGTTTATGTTGCTAATATGAATGACTTCTAGCTTTAAACGGTTGAAATTGACTACTGCTGGCTAGAAAAAATTCTTGTATAAGACTAGGTAGTTTACTGTGTTGCTGCCCTTATTAGTGAAGGGATGCCTCTAGGTGATACACATGTTTTAAAATGAGGAGTGTGAATTTTATTTATTTATTGTCCCCCATGGCAAAAGATAGGATTTTTATTTTGTTATGATTATGACCACTTTTTTTTATTTCAGTTGCATTGGCTTTGTCGACCTGACTCTCTTTATTCTTCAAGCATAGATCACCACTATTGAGTAGTAAAGATGTTGTAAATAAAAAGACTTAATGAGTTATAAAGAGAGGAAGAGAAAAAAATAACAATGAGAAATTTCAAAGGAATAACCCCCAATATTATTGTTATGAGGAATATACATTTCGCATAAAGCAAATAAAAAGAGCAAACCCAAACCAAAAGTAAAGGTAAGATGTAAATCTTAAATAAAAATAAATACACTAAAGAAAAGTACAGGGAGTAAAGAGAGATTACCAAAGCATTAAGCTAGACCGTAGAGCAGGAGAGTGGTAGTTCATTATGTGTTCCAAACAATAAAATGAAAAAGGAAAAATATCAAGTTACAACTTAAATCAAAGCACAAATTGAGAGAAAGAAAGATTGAAAGAAAGAGAGGAACAACTTACCAGTGGAGTTGAGAGAGGAGATCACCAAAGGTTTTTTGAGAGACGAAGTAGTTTGATTCGGTAAGAGACCAATTTAGTGAGAGAGACGAAAAATATTGAACAAAAAGTGCAACTTCGAAGCAAGACTAATGTATGTACAGAGGGTAGGAGAGAAATCAGCGCACCCACACTATGTTTTGAATGATTTTAGCAGAACAATCACCTAAAATTTCAACACCTAGAGTAGCATTGACAAAAAAAAAAAAAAAAACCAATTCAGATGGGGGCAAGACATTCCTCACCATGGCCATGTTTGCTGTAAGAAGATGGGGCCAGAGGGCTTCAGCCCATACATATAGAGATCAAGAAGAGCCCATGTGAATAGAGATCGAGAAGGGTGTGTCCGAATTGAGGAAAGAAGAAGGTAGAGAGGTGTTGTTTTCAGAAAGAGAGAAAGAGAAAGAGAGGTGTTAGGTTCTCATGGGAATTTGAGAGAGAGCGAGAGAGAGAGAGCAAAGGGAGATTATGAAAGAGAAAGGACCAAAAAAAAAATTAGCTTTACGAAATTCAAATTGTTTGCACAGACTTGTCCCCTGACCTTCAAATGGCCCCATCATCCTGTTGGTTGAGAATGAAGAGAGAGAGAGAAACAAAATCACCTTACAAAATTCTTAGCCGTTGGATGCTCTGACACATTTTAAAAAACCCAGAAAATAGAAATTGATCTCACGCCTAGCAGCTTTTTCTGACGTCTCCCCTCCCCCAAAAATTCATTTGTACGCCTGCTCCCCACTAACTCATTCGTGATGGAGTGATGTGGTATTTTCGGACAGTGAACTCAATTTGGGCGGAATTTTGAAAGAGAGACATCCGATTAAAATTAATCAAAGCCATAGGATCAAGTTAAGAAACAAACCTCATCTGTTGGATACATTATGTCTCTAGGACATTTTCAAAATCCGACCTGTCTTATTAGATAGACTAAGGATGACCCGTGCCTACGGCACTCTCTGATAAAATTTAAATTTATATACATTTGACCCATAAATAAATTCTGACTTCTCCATATATATTTTTTTACTTTCCACCTATTGTTGATAAAACTAATGAACATCAATTTTAAAAAAATTTTAGTGTGAGCCCTTCAACTTATATAATTTTAAAAACTTTACCATGACTGATAATAGTATGTGCCTACGGAACTACTCAAACCTTTAAACTAATAGTAAGTCTCATTTGAATTCACAAATGGTGAATTTTAAACTATACCAAGCAAATTATATAGAAAGTTATGGAGGTAGTGTTATTATAAGGTTTCACATCAATCTAATGTTAAAGCAATTCATACCGAAGGCTACAGAGAATTATCTCTTAGGTAGACTACACCCAATTAGTAAACATTAAGAATTATCTCTTAGGTAGTGCAAACTTGGTTCACTCGGCCCATAGGCAAAAAAGTGCCGTGACAGGTTTTAATTTGTTTTTCTTTCAGGTTAAAAACAAAAAAAAAATGACAAATAAGGCTTGGAAGAAGGCAACTCCATTAATTGATCATAAACTTAGCCCAAGAAATTGTCTACATTGAAGGAAGTTTATCCCATCCAACAATAAGTTACCGAAAAAAAAAAAGAAAAAAAAGTACATATAAAATAAAAAAAAGTGTAGAACTTGTTGTAGGATACTTACAATCGAAAGACAGCCAAAATGAGATACCTCATGATTAATTTCAAAGGAAATCAAATAAAAGTTCAAGAATCAAAGTCTCATACAAAAATAAAGAGGAAAAAAAATTATGAGAGTTTGTTTTAGTGGTGGGTTGGCAACAGAGACATATTAGCCCCAGTCAAGCGTTTTGATTTCTTGTTGCGGAGTCTACGGAAATGCTAACTCCCCGCTCTTTCTTCTTAATTTTAAGTCCTCTTCTTCATCTACCCATGGTGAAAAAAACCTACAAAAAGAAATCAACTATAAGTGCTTAAGAAAAAGTAAAAGCAAAATTGAACCAAAATAAAGAAATGTGTAAAGCTAGCTTGAACTTGAAACCAATAAATTGTTGAAGCAAATAAAAATCATAAATGGAGCAAACCTGAACCAAAAATATAAAAAGAGAAAAAAGAAAATCAAACCTTCAACAACATGCATATTAACTCTCAGAACCTCCAGAAATTTCAAAACAATGTCAAAAAGACAACAAAATAGAATAAATAAATTCCTAAAGCAAATAAAAAGCCTAGAAGGGAGAAACTTGAACCAAACATATAATAAAAGTGGAGAAAAAGTCAAACCTTTATGAATATGAGATGGTTGAGAAAAGGTGAAATGCAAATTTAAAAAAAAAAAAAAAAAAGAAAAGACCACCTTCCTTGCTTTTTTTCTCTCTTACTCTTCTCCATCATAAAACACCTCTACACTGTACGTGGAGATGGAAGAGAAGAGAGGAAAGAAAAAAGAACAAAAAACAAAGAGATGCGAGTTAACCGTGGAGGTGAGAGATGAGGAAGCAAAAGAAAGGAAGAAAAAAGAACAAAGAAATAAGAAAGGCTGATAGGGACGAAGACAGTATGGTGGGCAGAAGGGGTGGGATCAGCCATGGCCTCTCCATTGATTTTGGCCCTTTGTCACTGCTTTCTTTCGGTTCAAAAAAATAGGTTTTCTCCCATGGTGGTTGCTGCTTCTTTGAGAGAGAATAGAGAGTGCGACGTGAGATGGATTCTCCCAAGTTGATTTGCTGGGTCTCAAATAGAGAAGAGAGAGAGGGATGTGAGGGAGCGAATTTAGATAGACTAAATGGTAAGAATGAGAGTTGAGTTTGAAAGTGTATAAGACCCACGTGCTGGCCAGCTTTTTTTGGCCAATGCAATTGCTTGGAGACCTGTGCATGAGCAAGATGTAATGAGTTTTATGGACTTTAAAAAGTGGGCAAATTGAAAAATGAAACGCCAACCTCTCTCTCTCTCTCTCTCTCTAAAGTTGGGTGTGGTCTAGGTTTAGGCAGAGAGTTGTCGGCAAGTGCGTTCATGGGTTTTTTATTTTTATTTTTTTATGTTGTTTTTAGAGAGAGAGAGAAGCGTTGGATTCTCGTGAGAATTTGAGAGAGAGAGAGAGAGAGAAAGAGAGATTGTGCTTGTGTGAAAAAAGCATAAAACATGAAAGAGAAAGGACAAAAAAAAGGTAACTTTTATTCAAATTGTGTTAGATGGGTTTGATATTCACGCTAACAGTTTTATGGGGTTATGGAGTTTTTTATTTTTTTTATGCAAGTGGATTTTTTGGATTTTGGGGTGAAGTAGTGATATTTGTGTGGAGAGAAACCGAGAAAGAGGCGTTGGTGTGCCACCAATGACTTTGAATATTTTAAGCGAGATTGAAGAGGCAAATAGTGTGGGTTTGGGCGGGATTTGAGCAGGAGTGCAAAACGGTTAACTCATCTTAACCGTTGAATACAATTTAAAATTAAATGTGAACCGTTAGATACAAATTGTGAGAGGGACATTTTCAAAATCCGTCCTGTTTTAGTAGATAGATTTTTCATTTGTGTATTAAATTATTAATTGTTATATTTTATGAAATTTATTTACTAAGGGTAAAATGGGGAAAGGATAATCTATAGTAAAAAATGTGTTAGTTGACTAATGGCTGCGCTTAACGGGGAGAAAGAATCTGTTACAAAAATTTAAAAACAAAAATGATCATTGTAATTTTTGATACGTAAAGAGTAGTTTATATATTTAACTCAAACTTAAGGGATGATCACTGTAATTTTTTCTTTTGATTTTTGGTCACAAAGTTACACATTGGTGTGAAAGTGGGTCTGTGCGAATGCCAGAGCATGCAATGATTCAGTTCTTAAAAAATTTTATCCATTTATGCCATGAATTCTATGAAACGAACTCCTTTCTCACCCACCTCTGTGCTACCTCGACCAACATTAGAAGGGGCGGATCGACAAAGCACCGATGGTAGCGGCCGTCCCCTAAAATTTAAAATATATATATATATATATTTAAGCTGCTCTATTTTGTATTTTGTATTTTGTATTTTGTCCTAACTCATTTTTTAATTTTTTTTTATTTGAACCTATGTTGCGTGATAATCAACTTAAAACTTATATTCTAAATATAAGTTCTAATGATTAATTTTTTAAAGTGATAGGAATTGTTGAATTTGTTCAAAAGTTAATTCAAACGAAAAATGATAATGTCCATCCATTAATCTATTTGTTTTTGAAGTTGACATTGATCTTACCTGTTGCAACTGTATCGGTTGAGAGAATTTTTTTTATAATAAAGATTATCAAACTACATTATGCAATTGCATAGGAGATGAGTGGACGAATGATTATTTTGTGTCATAAATGGGTCTTTCTTCAATTTTAGAAAGTTTTAGATTAAAATATGGATAAATTATACTTTGTACTTTTGTACTTTACATTAAATTTTACTTCAGCACCTGTACTTTTAATTGTAACAATTAAGTCCATGTGCTTTTAACTTGTTGCAATGTCACTCTTGTGTAAATTTTCGCTTATAGAGTTGATGGTTAAAAGCTCTCTTTATCTCACGTGAGTATAAAGTGCAAGGGTGCACAGTGTAACTTACCCTTCAAATGTTAACAAATTAAACTCCTGATTTCCATATGGCATAACAATAGAAGTCATATTGTAGCCTAAATAATAGGGAAGTATAGTTTTGAAAATGCACATATACATTTGCTTTCGATCTTATGATTAGAACGACTCATAATAAAATTTGCTTTCTATCTGGTAGTTAAAGTTTTATCATTAATTTTTTGGAGTAACTTATTAGTCAAATAGCGATTTTTTTAGAGGAGCATCATCTCTACTATGTATATATATACTAGATATTACTTATATCTACGGCACTCTCAACAAAAATTGATAGTGAGGCTTATTCAATTTTACTAATTTTTTCACGAAAAGTTACAGGTAAAAAATTTGTTATGACGATATAATTGAAGACAATAATTTGAGCTTGTCTAATTATTTATATCTCTAAAATATTTCAAAATTTGAGTTTCTTTATTATGTAGACATTATAGCTAAAGATCTATTCATATCTCTCTCAGTAGCTAACAACTACATGTATCCATCGTAACATTTTGTATTCAAGGACCATTACCATCCACTTATTAAACACTAATATTAAACAAATTCAAAAAAAAAAAATAAAACAAAATCATTTTGAGATCTTTTATAATCGCGCAAGTCATTCTGCTACTTTGCTTAGAAGTTATGAAACATGAAGCTTTTAGTTTAATTATTAAGTTTGCTATACATGTGACTTGTGAGTGGTTATGTGTATCCAGTTTTACCAAACATAGTTTGTGGTTTCTTATTATAAAAAATAAAGATAAAAAAAAACCTCAATCTTATTAAATTAAATTCAAAATATGAGTCAAAGAGTCAAAATTTCTAACAATTGTGACTAGAATGATGTAACGATAGCGGTTTAATAATTAGTAAGTATCCTGATGGATTCTTTGTTTTAAACTGATAAGCTCACAACTTAACCACATCATTCGGGTGATAAATTATTTATGAATTTTCTAGTTGTATTGCATTACTCTTATTTTTACTACACCAATGTTTACTTAATCAAAATAGAAGGGGCAAATTTGTATTTGTAGGCATAAATATACGAATCTGTAACTCAAATGGTAAAAAAAATATTATAGCCAGAGTGACCATTTGGCATTGGTTATATAGAGTTGCGTTGCTTTTAAGGAGTCTAAAAGAGCCAATTGGTTCTAATTTTCTAAGCACCTAACAATGA
Source organism: Euryodendron excelsum (assembly GCA_033060915.1). Lineage (NCBI taxonomy): Eukaryota > Viridiplantae > Streptophyta > Magnoliopsida > Ericales > Pentaphylacaceae > Euryodendron > Euryodendron excelsum. The sequence goes on along the minus strand of CM065393.1, from coordinate 31,377,365 downwards.
GTTGTTCTTCTTTGCGTGGTTCTTTTATTCATCTCTCCCTCTACGTGTTGGTAGAAAAGCATGATAATCAAACGCCAAGAAGGGACAGGAGTAGCAGGCCTGAATATGATATAGTGGTTTTAGTAATACTTTCAAGATAGAGAAGCAATCCAAGTTCAGGCAAGTCTAAACAGAGGTGGTAAATTCATGACGTCATGTTGTTAGGCACAGTATGGTTAGTGCAAAAATTAGGCCAAATTGCATGTCCCAAGCAAATGCTAACAGTGTAAGTCTCATACTTAATTCATTCAACCCAATAATCTTTGTTTAACGCAATTCTTTTTTAATATCCAATAGTGTTTCAAAGGATATTTTAAAACTCAATTCTTTTTTAATCACATAAACATTATAAAAAAACGTCAAGCAATTTGAAGAGAGAATTCGATTTTTCAGTTCATTAATAACATCACTCGACTTACCCGAACAAAAAAAAAACAGAAAAGAACAAGAAAAGAAGGCATCACTCCATCTGTTTTGGCCGTCCATATGAATGCACATTTCATCATTTTTTGAAGCCTAGTGAGAAGATGTGTAGAGTCTGTGGACACTAAATACTCAATAGGCTCTTTCTTCCCTCCCTTGTAAATGCACCCCATTACTTCTTTTTCCAAGTACTCAACAGATTCTGCAAGACCGAGCATAGCAGTTTCCTTTTTTATCTCTCTTTTCCATCTGATTTTTAGGGTCCCAAGATATCCTTTCTCTTCCGTCTTCCCCCACATCAAATACACATCGTATATGTAAGATAAATAAGGTACAAATAAAAAATTTATACAATATTTATTATCAAAATAATATATTTTGAATAAGGGTTATTTGTACTCAAAAAAATAAGAGTCATTTATTTAGAAAAAATACTCATAAAAATAACTCTTAATTTTTTAAAAAGATTACATTTTTTTTTATATATGAATAACCACCAAGTTTTAACACAAAACTCTTCATTTATCTTATCCATCCTACTTATCTTTGTCTGTCTCATAGCATTAATATTGTTATGTATCAGACAGTGCAGACTAATATATATCATCTCGTAGCAAAATAGAACAAGATAGGTGGAGTTATGTTCTAGTTAATTTCTCGCTATTTTTTGACATTTTCCGGAGTATACCCAATTGCCAAAAAACTTTATAAAAATTGAAAAATTGTTGTATGTACGTATAATTGCTAATTTTCATGATCTACGTCATGAATAAGTTTAGGATTTAAACAATATAATAGAATGTAAACCACTAGAGTATATGTATATGATGCAAAATCAATTGAACGAAGAAATCCTTTTAATTGCACGTCAAGGGAGAAGCACTGTGTGGGATGCAAATCTAAAGTTTGTGAGTATTTTGTCTTCTAGCATAATATGTGTGCGACAACTAAGAGCCTCTGTGGAATTTGGGAAAAGGAAGAAGAGAGGAAAAGGTAAAATGAAGAAAAATAGTTTTTTTTTGAAAAGAACATAAAAGAAAAACATAGAAAAAAAGAAAGAAAGAAAGAGAGAGATTGATTTAAAATTTTTAATTTTTTTTTCTCTTTTCTCTTTCTTTTTTTTTTTTCTTAGATAGAATCAAACAATAGAAACATGAAGGGAGTGAAATTTTCCCCTCCCCCAAGTTTCAAACAAAACCGTGATATTAGTTAAACAAAATACAACCACGAAAAGGTAACATAGTCATCAGATTGTGTCAAGCGGAATTAGGTGGAAAAATAATAGTGTCGCCGAGAATGGTAACAATGGAACAGGAAAAATTATTCAGAGCTTTGGTATTGAATTGATATGCATCGACTGTACTATGTATATATAAGAATTAAACTATGCAGATGTATGACTGTATGCATGCATTTGATAGTGTTTGTGTAATTTTAATGGAAATAATATGTGTTTACGACACTCTTCGATAAAATATAAACATGCAATTGATTATAGGCCTTATTTGCAAGACTTAGAGACACACTTAGGTAGTGCGGAGGAAATTCATCTAAAACAACTATAATCAAACTTCCCAATTCAGGAATTGTTTTTTGGGTAGTCAATAATAAGGCATTTAATTTGTAGGCCCTACGTGGCTCTGTCAGAGACACCAGATATATCAAAATTTAATGTAATAGACTTGTAATCAAAATTCCAAATTACTTTGCAACCACTTAATAATCTGAAAATTCAGTCAAATACAAAAAAGTATATGTATCATAGAAACATTGCAACTCGGCAAAACAATTTATTTTTTTGCATAACTCAATAGTAGACATAGCATTTTGGGGTTAAAAGAAAAAGGAAATAAAAGAAAGGCCATATTCACTCATTATCACAACATTTCACACCTTCAATTCAACTAAAAAAAATTAGAAACTTTGTTTATTTCTTTGATAGGGGAAGCAAGGTTGATATGCAATTTTTTGAATTCCATAGCATTTGAATGACTCACAAGAATAAAAGAACCTCATATGGAGTGCTGGAATGGGAAGAGGAGCATTATAACACACTCTTAAAGCCTGATTTTCATTTGCTGAAACCTAAAATGAAAAACAAAAAACAAAAACAAAAACAACATACTGAAGCTTATGAAATGGAAAAAAGTAGAAAACTCAAATAATCAATTTGGGACTATACCAAGTGAATTATACCAAAGGCCATAGAGGTTTTATAATTGTTTCAAAACTATTACTCTAATTTGTTACTACTTCCACTGCTTCTTTTTTTTTTGGGTGAAATTTTATTCACCTTTCTATAGTTATTCGAATCAGTGATGGTTAGATGCATTATAAGTGATTCGATTTATGTCAAATCTACTAAAATGATATGGTGAAAGTTATAAGTTAGAACTGTAATTTGCTATAATCCTCTCCATATTTCTATCTTTTTTTTGTGAATTTCTTTTTTATTTTCTTGAACAAGATTAATTGGTCATCCACAAGTAAATAGGCGCGAAAATGAGGAGAGAGAAAGAGAAGGTAAAAGCTACAAAGCTAGAGAGACGAAATTAGGGCATCGGTTAGCTGGTGAGAGAAAGCTATTTGTATTTTGTATGCATGCTCTTTGCATTTAATGCTCCATTAATGATTTTATGTACGCCTTTTTTTCTTTATTTCCTGCTGCTTCGGAAAGAACTTTTACGTATACTCTTGCACACACTGATGAGAGAGATTTTGCCGGACAAAAATGTATTTCCATTTCTATGCATGCTCTGTGCATTTAATGCTTTATTAATGATTTTACTGTTTTACACCCTTGCCGGTACACTACATTGAAGACAGAGAGAGAGAGAGAGAGAGAGAGAGACATTGAATACGCATACACACCACACACGGATTTGAATACGCATACACACCACACACGGATGAGAGAGAGAGAGAGAGAGAGAGAGAGAGCTCTTTCATTCGCATACCACCCTGACTCTTAAAACTTTCTAATCTTCCACCAATCAGAAACCAACCCACCTTCCACTCTTCTCTCTCCTTCCTCTCTCTACCGATCCAACCTACTACTTCTCACTTTCTTTTGTATCTTTCTTTTTTTTTTTTTCCCTCTCTTTTTGACCTTTTCCTTTTTCGTTCAAGCCCACAACTACCTGCTTCTCTACGTGCCAAACACCACCAGCAGCTCCACCTTTACCACTTGGCCAGCATATCTTTTTTTTCTCCACCTGGCTGAACCAGACCTCCTTCCTATCCACTGTGCACCAAAACATTTTGGAGGTACTGTGAGTGGCTTGTGAGGTGCAGCTGTGCTTTGTGGCTGAAGAACCAGCACTACCCGAGATGGCCGGTTAAAAAGAAAGACTTGGGCGGGTTTGTGAGGTGTGAGTGTGGTGATGGTGGTGTGCTTGGTGGTGGCAATGATTCCCTCTTTCTCTCTCTCTCTAACAAACACAAACCCACCATCACCACGCTTTCTCCGTAAAAGCCCACCACCTCCTCCTTTCTCTCGCTACACAAACCCACCACCACTAATTGGTTTCAACCCCTTTTTCTCTATCATGCTCTTCACTCATGTTTTTGCCGGAAAGGGTGTTTCGAAGAGAAAAACGCATTTTTCTCCTGAAATGTGCTTCCGCTGTAACCATCCACCATTTCTTTTTAAAGAAAACTCGCGGAAATGTTTTTGAAAGAAATTTTTATAAAATAAATGTTTTAAAAAATTTTTAAAAAATAATTTAGGGAACGAGCTTTCTGTTCTTATCTCTTTGGCCACCTTCTCACAAAACCCATCTTCACTGAGATCAAATTTCATAACCTTGGTCACGTCTCTCTCTCTCTCTCTCCCTCTCTCTCTCATCTAAAGACACCTTGACCTCCGGTTGCCGTGGCCGCCACCTTAGTGCCACCTCTGGCCATCTCACTACTCACAGGCCCATCTGGCTCTCCACCTTTCAAACTTACACCACTACACTTGGAAGCACAAAACACCTCCTAGGCCGAACCACCATGACTCCTTCCTCTCTTCCACCACCTCCACAACACGGCCAGACCACTCCAAGAATCACACGCGGGGGTGGAAGTTTAATGGCATGGATGGAGTCGGAAAAAAAAAGGTATGCTTTCCTTCGTCTCTTCCTTCAAGCTTGACATTAAAACAAAGAAGAATGTCATTTTTTAGAATTTTTGTACTTGTACTAAAATAATGTAGTTGCGAGAATTTATAATTAAGGAACAACTTTCTTTTATATTCTAGATATACTTTGAATGTGTATATATATGCACACGTATGTAATAGCGCTCTGGAAGAGAGATTTTTTTTTGTGTCTTGGGATCATTGTTATTAATATCCGTCCGTGCTGGCCACGGAACGGACCGGTATGTACCTTTTCATGAACAGGAGGTGCAATTTTGTTCCGGTGAATTTCGTGCTTTTCCGGCCGATCTCGGCTTTTTTCGCTATTTTTTCGTTTTAGGGTGTACCTGATTGTCCTAGTTGTACAGTAATTAATTTAAAGTTTAAACAATTTTCATCAGGGTATTAAATGTTGTCAGAAGACTAGCTACATAAACTTACAAAAAGAAAAAAAAAACTCTTTCTCTTGCATTGTGTACACTTTTCTCTCTCTAACTTTTTCTCTCTTGCTGCCTTGTCGTCTCTCCCCACCCCCCCCCCCCTCCCTTGACTTATTGTAGACCTTTGTTTAATGCTATCACATTTACTAAATTTTAATTTTAATTATTTTTAAAATTCTGTTTCACATATGTTAAATGATCAATGAGTTTTTGTGTTTTTCTAATTATAGTACATATTATTCATGAATATATAGCATTTGATGTTATATTGCGTAGAACAATTTTTATAACTAAACATACAATTTTTTTATTAATATTTATAACAGTAATCCTAAAATAATGCACTGATATGTATTGATACACGATTAATAATTATGCTTAATCCCATGAGCGATAACACGAGGCTGCATATGCTGCCACAGTATTATTAAAGGAAGGGGGAGGTGGACCAATGAACTAGTTACCTTATAAATTATTGTAGAATATCCCAAAATAGGTCACTCATTTAAGAAGGTATAGAAAGTCGGTAGCAAGTCAAATGGTAAAATAACTAAAGTTACGGAGAGATGTGCAGCAATAGGATGTGAAATTTTCTTGCGTGTTGTGGCATAAAAAGCGTAAACAGATGGCAATTTTAGAGTGGTGACACCTCTATTTTTAAAGACTAGACTACAACATTTTGAATCAATTGACTCCACTATATTTACTCCGTATACTTGTGTGAAATATTTTAGATTAAAATTTTTTCCTTTATTCTACAACACTCTTCTCTATGCACACAACTGTGGAAGCTTCTACAATTTCTATAGGCTTCATCTTCCTTTCTAAAATATTTTATAGGGTAGGAGTTTCTAAAATATTTTATAAGTCTCTCAAATTAATCATCCTTATTTAAATGCCCTAGAATTGCCTAGAACTTTGTAGACTTTGTGGTGTTAAGTTGGCCAAATAAGCAACATGACATTCAATGAATGTTAAAGTGAACGAGCCGTAACAATAAGCACGGGCTCAAAAGCTAAGGAATAAGTTTCGTATGCTTTCATTGATTTTGGTTTTTGGGTGATTCTTACATTTTTTTTCTTTGGTGGCGTTTAGCTTAATAATTGATGATTTGGACCGTGGAATAGAGAAAGATTTGATGGACTTTAAAACCCTGGTAGAAACACAGCACCATCCAGTTGGTTATGATTTATCAAAATTGAGAGCTTTAGGGGTTTTTTTTGGTTTTTTTTTGAGCCGTACAAGTTTGGAGGGAGTGCAGGTGGTGAACGATTGAGGTATGTTTTGATAAATATTTGCAAAATTGGTTAAAGTTATTCTTATATGTTAATATTAGTTATTTTTATATTTTTCATATTAATTAATTAATTTTTTTATTATAGTGATTTCTCGTTTTATATCTACAACAACTCCATTTTCTACATGTATGCCGAACAGTTTGTCTTTCTGCAGAAGGTCTTAATGCTGAAGAATAGAAATCAAAATCATGTTGAACGCACAGTTTAACTAACATCATAACAACATGTTTTGGTGGCAAAATAAGATAGCAACTAATTCTAATAATGTTTTTTATAATGTGTTTTTTCATAAATATTATTGGAATGATACAACATTAATATTCAAAAAAAGTACCAATTGGATGATGGTTTTTTAGAGTTCATAAGAAACGTTGTCCAACACTTCCAAGAACATCATGCCAAAACTATAGAAGAAGAGATAGAAGCTACAATCTCTATATCGTTGTGATGTCTTATTTTTGGCTATATGATGCACCTTTGGAAGGATGCTCTTGCAAAATTAGGGTAGGTTTTGATTTATTAAATACATATAAATTGACTTTGGATTGCTGTCTTACCTATTTTTTTAATGGATTTATCTTAACATCTCTCTGCAAGATGGATTTGGAGAAAATGTTAAAGGTTAGGTCGACTTTTTGTCATCAAATTTAATGGTCCAGTCGAGGTGTTTTGTAAATATTTAACTTCATCACACCAAACCTATAGAAGAAGAGATAGAAACTACAATCTACAATATCTATCACAAAGCTTGTGCTGTCTTATTTTTGGGTTATATGATGCACCTTCAGAAGAATGCTCCTACAGAATTAGGGTAAGTTATGATTTATTTGATACATATAAATTGACTTTGGATTGTTGTTTTACATATATTTTTAATGGATTTATTTTAATGTCTCTCTACAGGATAGGTTTGGTGGAAATGTTAAAGGTTGAGCTGACCTCTTGTCATTGAATTGAATGGTTCAGCTGAGGTGTTTTGTAAATGCTTGACTTCATCACGCCAAGACTACAGAAGAAGAGATAGAAACTGCAATCTACAATCTCTATCTCGAAGCTTATGCTATCTTATTTTTGTGCTATATGATGCACCTTTCGGAGGATGCTCTTGCAGAATTAGGGTAAGTTTTTGTTTATTAAATACATATAAATTGACTTTGAATATTTGTCTTACATGTTCTTTTAATGGATTTATCTTAATGTCTCTGTACAGGATGGATTTGGTGGAAATGTTAAAGCTCAAGCTAGTCTCTTGTTATTGAATTGCTGGTCTAGCCGAGGTGTTTTGTAAATACCTGACTTCATGCTGCTTGTTTATTTTTATAATTTATATGAAGTTAGATAATGAGCCTTTGTTATTTGTGTTTTTGATAGATTTGGTTTGGATACTTCGGGTATTATTTGCGCAGGTTAAGGTTTGTCAAGAGTAGACGCATTACTGCAATTTTGGATTTCTTAGGGATTTGTACTCTCTTATAGAGAATTTACTTTGTTTTTATGGGATGTGTTACGCCCAAGTATGACTATTTTATTTATTGACTTTGTAGCTGGTTGATTTTAAGCATTGTTTAGATGATTTACTCTATTTTTATGGGTTGTGTTATACCTAGGTATGACAATTTTATTTCTCAAGTTAGCTGGTTGATTTTTTAGCATTGTTTAGATGGTTATGCACAATTTTATTTCATGCTTTCTTGTCTTACCATTGTATGAATGCGTCTGCATTTGTTATTATCATAATTCTCATCTATCTTATTATCAAGGTTAACTATTAGCTCTGAATATGTGGAAGAAAGAGGAGTCCTTGTGCACTTTATGTTTTGTTTACATTTGCAGATGCGTCACTTTGACATGAGCAACTTGGTTTTTAGACAGTTCTCTCCCAATTTATTTTTCCCAAGAATCAATTCGCCTTGTACAACAATGTTTTTCCCTCTTATGTGCATCATAATGGTATTCATAAAACGTAGTTTCTCCACCAATTTATATGGGCCAACAGCCTTTCTTGCACAAATTTATGATGAATGCTCTTGAATCTACTCTTACTGTCAATTCTATGAGGTACATAACTTGTTGGAAGAGTTTTTTTTTTTTTTTTTTTTTTATGAATGCTCCTGCACAAATTTTTGAAGCGTTTTTTAAGAGTTTTTTTTTAAGTTTTTTAAATATTTTATTAGTTTAATGTTTTTTTAGACAATTTTGAAACGTTTTTTTTTTAATTTTTAAAATGAGTTTTTTTTATAACTGTGGCTATCCACCTACCAACTCTCCTCCCCTAATGAGTGTTTTGATAACTACGGCTGTCAATCCACCCCTCCTCCAATGAGGTTTTCGATAACTATCATCGTCAACTCATAGACTCCCCTCTCTCAAAATAGTAGAAATAAAAAAGGTAAATTATACAGACCTTTCTTCAATATTTGCAAAAATACAAAAATTTCTCTCAATCATTTTAAATTTACAATGATCTCCCTTACTTTTGAATTTCATTCACAAATTTTTCCCTCCATTAGTCAACCATTAGTTGACTTAACAAAAAAGCTAATGCAAGCCTAATAATTTATTTTAATGATTATTTTGCCCTTTTCCTTGGATTTACCCTTGAATTTAAATATTATTTTTATTAAACAAAATTATTTTTGATTATTTTTAAATAATAAAATGTAAATTACAACATTTTTTTTTTTTTTTTCTCTTTTCCATTTTTTTTTCTTTCTTCTTTAGTTCTTCCTTATCGTCTTTTCTCTGTTGTTGCAACAACAAAAGTGCAAACCCTAACCTCTTCCAACGCCAGCCTTAGCCCTCTTCCACCCCTCCCATCTTTGCCCAGCCCTCTCTCACCCCGCCCTTTCCCGTCATCTCCCAGCACCGAAATTTTCTTATTTTTGAAGAATTGCTTCCTCAACAACTTGGAAGCAGCGAAATCACCCGCTTGTCAGCGAAAAACATGTCGTATGAGTCACCGATTTTGCGCTTGGCCTCGAAAGGTCTATAATCGGATTACAACTTTGACAGCTTGAAGACCTTGACGATTGGGATGTCCTCGTCTTTGGGCTTCTTCTTGGCAGAGTTGGAGGTGAGTGTCGACGGCTTGGGTCGGTCATCGATGATAAAGCAAAACTCGAAGGAGGAGGCCACCTGTTGCCTTCACCGATTTCTCTCTACTCATCAAATCTGATCTCTCTACACCCAATACCATCACAAATATGTATAATTTATATATGAAGGGTATACATATACAAATCTATGTATATTTGTATATATGTGTGTGTGTACATTTGGGTACGTGTGTACATATTCTGAAGAAATTTTTATGTGTATGTATATATATACGTGTGTGTATATTGAAGAATTTAGGGTTGGGGGAGGTCTAGGAGCAGCGGATGAAGGTAAAGAAGAGCTTGGTTCTAACGGGTTATGGATGGGGTTGGAGGGGATGGACACTGGAGATGATGAGGAAGAAGGGCGGCGGCGGGGGGTTCTAGAGATTGATAAAAAAAGGGTGTGATTTGTTCTATATTTCATTCTCTCGCTAAGAACTATTCTCACTCTCTGTTTAACTACTGAAATAAATACTTTTAATAAAAATGATAGTTTAATGAAAGGGCGGTAAAGTCAATTCAATATGCTACCGTTACTGTCGTCTGGCCAATAACCTAACAAGGGAGATCAATGTAATTTTAAAATGTCATGTGGGTTGCCTGTATTTTTACAAATGTTAAAGGGAGGTCAATGTAATTTACCCAAAGAAAAATTATAATAGTTAGCCTTGTGTCTCGTGCATTTTCCCTCTACTCTTCTGTGTATGCAGATAAGGTGCAGCATCAACCACCTTTACCTTTAACTGAAGCTATTATATGCCAAGAAAGTTGAAGTCGAAGGCTACACATTTCTCTGCGTGGGACAAGTTGAATTAAAAGATCAAAAGTTCACTTTGATTGGAATTCTGGGTAGTTAGTGGGCTGGGTTTTCCCATGGTCCACATGTCAAGGATCATTTACTGTACTTAGGAACAAAGATCTGCAGAATTATATTAGAAATTGAGGTACCTCTTGAAAATTGGCTGCTAATCTCAGTTGTAGTCAAGATGTTTGGTTTCCTAAAAAAAATGATCTCTTCTTCTGGGGATTTTTTTTGGTTCTCTTCTTTGGGACTTCTCTCAATTATGTAAATTTATAAAGAAAATTTGAAAGCTGTGTTTCATGTTGTTTTGCTTTAGTTGAGAACATGCTTCTTCTCCTAGTCTGCTATGAAAGGATAAAAAAAAAAAGAAGGAAAAATAGGCTCTTAAGTTTTATTGCTAGGTGACTAGTTGGTTTGAACAATAACCCCAAATAGCCAGATTTTGGAGAGCTTGAGATTTGACTCTTTGGTGCTTCTCCCTTCTGAGCTACAGTCAAACATTATTTCATTGCAAACCGAAAACTGAATTACTAGGGTTAAGTTTGTTGGCGCTCTTCCAAATCGAGGGTGGAAAATTCAACGCCAAATTAATCATTTATAAAAAGAAATTAAGCAGTCCTTGGATGTTTTCAGCGTGATTTCTCTGTCCGATTTCACACTTGTTTCATTTTTAGTTTTATGGATACTCTCATTCTGCCTTGTCGAGAGGCCTTCAGGTTTGTAATGTGGAGCTCAACATTTTATTTTTCCCCTATTACTTACACTTCATTTAGAACTCAAATTTTTTTTATAAAAAAGAGTAAAAAAAAAAAATTTAACAAAAATATTTTTTATTTTTTTTCATAATTTTTTTTCACTGAAAATATGAATTCTAAGTGGCGCCATAGTATTATCCAATCAAACATTATTCTTCTGCGTACATGGTGGAATCTGGGTCTGGGTTTGGGCCTGATGTCACTCCTACTGACCTCTACCAGAAATTTACTATATATCGAGCACTAAACATGGCTACGAAAATTACATCAATGCAGCAGTGCGAAATTAAAGAAGCTTATAAAAAAGCCAAAAGCCAAAAGTGTAGGAAAAAAAAAATTATACATGTCGAACGGAGCTAGCTGGGCCTTTACTCGACTTCTCCTTTGTTATGTGTTTGGCTCTATTAAAATAATAAAAAAAAACCGAGCTAGCTTATGTATGTTTTTCTAGTTCCTAACGCTGCTGTATTAAGAGTTATTAGGAACGAACCGTGAAATTATTCACCACCAACTTATCTAAAATCTCAAATTGTTAAAGAAAAATGTAACTTAATTATTTATTTTTTCACACCCCTCACGTGTGGCCAAGCTCTTGATCATAAGCGAGCTAAACATGTAAAAATATTCACTGGTAAGTGGTAAGATTTGAATTCATGACTCTTACCTGCTCTGATACCATGTTGAATTATTGATCACCAACTTATCTAAAAGCTCAAGTTGTTAGAGAGAGATAACTTAATTATTTATTTTTTTCACACAAATCACACCAAACATAAGGCCAGAAGGCTACTTGAACAAACAATTAGAAGCAAGTAGCAACACGTCACAAATACAGAACCCAACCATGAGTTGACTCGCCCGAGCAAGACACAAAGCAACCCAGCCACCGTTTGAACCACCCCCAATCCCAAATCTCTTTCCCAAGTCGTCGGAAATCACCCCTACGTCATGCCTCGATACACAATCTGCCAATCCAAAGCTTGCCGAGAGCCCCAGCCGCCTGAATATTGGTGGAGTGAGGAAAGAGAGGGTGGCTGAGGCAATTTGGGAGCCAAAGGGTCACATGCAGGGCCCATGGCGAGGCGAGAGAAGATGGAACGGATGAAGGAAACAATGGGGGCATTGCCAATATCAGTATCAGAGAGATTGAGGTCCTTGTGGATGATGGCGAGCAGCCCAGGGATGGAGAAGGTGGGAAGCAGCATGAGAAAAAGAGGGGTAGTACGGTGGCCTTGTGATCGGAATCAACCGGTGAAGAGAAGGGGCATTTGTTTTGGATGGAGCATTGGTGGAGAAGAAGAAGAGAGAGGAAAGGAGAGATATGAATCAACCGGCTTCTTGTTGACCATTCCTTGACTCGACTTGTCTTCATCTCATACCTCATATGTTAAGACTTGGGACCATTATTTGTGAGCAGTGTTATGGTCACGTGAGTAACACTATACTGTAAAAATAGAACTTTCATGCATATAAAATAATAATGTATATATTAGGTATATTTAAAAACAACTAATGATTTATTTCATGTTTTTTAAATGGCCTAATTTTTTTTTTTTAATAGTAGGATTTTTGGAATTGGTCTTTCAATCTTAACCACATTGTAATTCAAAGGATGGGTTGATCATAAAGACGGTAATTTTCAAAATACAATATTAATAAGAATTAGAGCATTTGTTCGTGCTACAAACAATAATAGGTAACTAATTCGTCATACGTTTCTGTATTACTAGTTAAATTGGCTTGTGCCTTCGGAGAGCTTTCAGTTTTGTGGATTATATTTGTAAATAGGGATTAATGAATGAGTTCATCATGTAAACATCCTACAGTGTGGAAAGAAGGGAAATAAATTTTCCCTTGAGAGTGTGCTTAGTGGGGTAATGAATTAATAAAACATGTTAGATTGAAATCGGGTTTGAGGCTCCAAACAATTCCTTTGTCAAGTCAAAAGGCTCGACAAGAAAACACACAAAGATCTCATTAGTCATCAGTGGAAGCAATGATGAATTACACTTCATAAAGCCAACACTATTAAACAAATAAGCTCTTAATGAATTATTATAACTTACATTTCTAAGCTGAATCTGACCCTGGGGCTATTAGTTTCTTTCATTTTTTTTTTTTCAACGATTAGGAGTGTTCGGGTTAATTTGCACGTATCTTAATTAATTTTTTTTTTGGCCCGGTCAAAGACAGACTATCCACGCCGAGACTAGTATATTCATAAGAAATAAATCTCTTGCGACCCACTCTTGCACTTAGAAATAGTCGAACTCTTGACCTCCTTTAAAAAGGAAAAGTGGCTATTAGTTTCTTCAACCTCTTTCATTTCACCCCCTAAACCTAGGGGTGGCCATCAACCTGTTAGCCCGACAGTCCGATCCGATTTTTTACGAGATTGGGATTAAAATTTAGGTTCGTGGGATCAGGCTGGGCTGATTTTTTAGGCCCAATTAATTTTTGAGTCGAATTTGTGATTATATTTCAAAGCAGGCCTAACCCAAATATTTTTATTTAGTTTAAAAAATAAATAAATATGTATTTTGGTCTAATCGAGTGGGCGGGCTTGAGATTTCATGTTTATTTTCTAGACGGACTTAGGCAACAAAGTGGAGACCCGATATCGGACCGAATCAGGCTAGGATCATTGTCTAAAATATTATTATATAGGTCAAGTCTAACCCGAACCCGCCCCGCCCAGTGGCTAGCCCTACTTAAACCCGAGCAAAAACAAAGCCTTAATTGGCTAATTCCCAGGACAGCATGAAGAACTGCACGAAGACTTCAAAATCTGTGAAATCTACCAATTGGACGGATCTTCAATTACCCATAATCAAATAAAACAAAACCCAAAGAGCAAATGCTATTTCGGAGGACAGAGAAATCGAGGCATAAACACTCTTCCAACTTTGGTGAGTTTCACGGAGAGATACGTGGCTATTTCGGAGGAGAAGGAGGAGACATGAATATGTCTATGCACTTACAGGTGGTAGTTCGAAGGTTGCATGCCATGTGTAGGATGAAAATATGAAAAGCAGGACGTGGAAACTAAGCAGACCATCTTAATCATAGTTATCAATGTCCTATTAATTAAGGTATCGTTTTTAGTATTGGTATAGTACGTATCGATACCGGTATAATATCAGATATCGTTTCGAATTTATCGCTATAAATATTATATGCTATAAAAATATATATATATATTTAAAATGTTAAGGGTTTTAATATAATGTAAACGTATTATCCAACTCAAATATATATTTAAAAATACTTAAAAGGTATATTATTGTCTAGTATATGCCTAAAAAAATTTTTAATTGATAATTATCATTAAAAGATAATAAAATTAAATTATTTTAAAAATAAATTATACAAAATCGGTACCATCCGATAAATTCGTAATCACCGGTATTGGCCGGTACTTTAGTCAGTACGATATTCACATTCACTAGTACCGTATGAAGATCTGTACATATCGATCAGTATTTTCGGTACTGATACGAGATTAATAACTATGATCTAACTCAATATTTTTATTTATACAGAAGTGCAACTCTAGTGTCGAAATTATGTAAAAGAAATACCAATTTGCATAGCACTGCTCACATTTTAACTCTTTAAATAATGATTTTCTTCTTTCATTGAGTACCATTTTCCTTTAAACTTTGTTTGAAATTTAAATTTTTGATGAAAAAAGTAAAAAAAACCAAAATTTAAAAGAAAATAAAATAAAATTATTTTTTCATTTTATTCTCTTTTCTCACCTTATTTTATTTTATTTTTACCGCCTAAAATTTGGAGTCCGAACGGCGTTGATAAACAAAGAATTCTTAGCCCAGTGCCAAAACTTCAATCCACCATTCATGCATCCTCGAAGTCGCTTCAACTATTTAAGGTGGACTTGTGCAGCAGCCATCACAAGGAAAATGAATTTAGTGGTTAGATACTTATTTTTATTAAATTAAAATATAAAGTGTTTTTATTATATCATTAATATAAAAATATAATTAATAAAAAATTTTAATACAATAAATAATACATACCAAAAACTTATATATAAGTACTAACAATCTCCTACTATCTACCCATTGAATTTGTTTTATGGCTACAATATTTCTTGTGGACCTCAAGGATTCTTTGATTAGGCCTACATGGGCTATTCGTTATGGTGTACGATTGATCTGTTGGTGGGCCACTAGTGTATTTATGATCGTTGATGAACTAGCAGGCCTGTGCAATGCACGGGATAAAAGCAATTATTTTCACAAAACAATATCTCATAACTATTGACATGCATATATAAGTCACATTTATAAACTATTAATTAACAACCTCAAATCATTTAAAATGAAACAAAAATTATAGATTAGAAATTGGCAAAGGAACATACACTACGAAAGAAACTAATGCTAAATCAAAGCCAACCAAATATTTTATGTTGAATGAAAAGTCGCACACAAGAAAACAACTAAAATATTGGAAGGAAATAATCAAACTCCAAAAAAAAAAAAAAAAACCTGAAGTTTTATAAATAAAAAAAAATCCGCATAAAGAACTAAACTTTTTCTAATAAAAATCACAATGTCCTTTAAAGTAGGATTTTGAGATAAGCACAAACATAGCAATAAGAGAAGGACTACCTAAAAGTCTTTTAAAATTATGATTTTAAGATAAGTATAGATTTTATTGATTTTTAAATTAATAAGTGATACTATCCCTATAACATGTCATCATATATATATATAAAAGTTGTGTTTGCCTTTATATTTTACCCCTCTTTTACGTGGCACTCTAAATGTTCAGATACTTTTAAAATGCCACGTCATAGGGACAATTTATTAGATAACTATTGAATTTATTATTTTATTAAACTTACTATATTAATTTACAATATATATATATAATAAGATAAGATTAGTTTTGTAATATAGATAAGATACATATATATATCATATCAGATTGTCAGGACTCTTTCTAAACTTAATATCTATAAAAAAGAAGTGATTATAATTAAATAAAATATAATATATATATATATATCTATCTATTTACATTTTAGATATACGATACGATGTATTAGTTTTGTAAGATATATATATATATATATATAGATAAGATAATATTAGTTTTGTAAGATAGATAAGATATATATATATATATCAGATTGTGAGGACTTTTTATGAACTTAATATCTAAAAATGTGATTATAATTAAAATGTAAATAGATATTGATATATATATATATATATATATAATATCCTATTTAATTATAATCACTTCTTTTTTATAGATATTAAGTTTAGAGAGAGTCTTGACAATCTGATATAAGTTTTGATATCTATTTACGTTTTTAAATTAACTATTTATGATTTGAACAATTCTTACTCCGTGCATTACACGGGTTGACATCTAGTTTTGAAAGTATAAGAGTATAGAGAGTGCTACATAAGAAAGAGAGAGGGAGAAAAAGTTTGGACGAATACATTTATATATATATATATATATGTATACTAGCGTTGATCCATGCGATGTACGTGATTCATAAAATTTTAAGTATAATATGAATTGAGCAATTAATCTTACCCTAGTAAAATTTTGTATTAGTTTGTGAAAAATTTTACACATTTAGTTTCATAAGTTTTACACTTAATCATTATGCTATTTTTGGATCTTAAAATTTTGGATGAACTCTATAGTTTGCAAGTCTAGAAATATTATGTATTATAGAATTAGATTAGATATGACAATTTAAGGATTTTTTTGGGTAATTTCTAACCAATCAAAAATTTGACCATATTTTGCGGTATTTCAAATTTTCAAAGATTCTAAAAAGTCTTGATTCATTTTACTCAACTTTTTTAATTTAAAAAAATATCAAAATACGAATGTCATAAACTCATTAGTTATCTAATTAATATGTTAGTGTTTTTAAAATTGTCACCCTTTCAATATATAAAAACTTTAAAAGTTATTAAAGACAAAAAAATATATATATTTTTTGGTTAGATTTATTCAAACCTAATAAAGATGAGATTAAGAAAGTTTAATAAGCTTATAAAATAATAATTAATGAAGAAGATAAATAACTCTTACTTTGTCCAGTACGATTATTTTAGTGTATGTTGCAATATACTTAAGATCCTGTATATTGGCTTAAGTACATTTTTGTTTTAATTAACTCACAACATATAATCCTTTGGATAATTTTCTAGAAATAAATAATAAATCACTAATTCATTTCATATTGAATGAATCTATTTGGTGATATTAAATAATTACCCCCAAAAAAGAAAATAAATAAATACAAAATTTGACACAAATAAAGTATACTATTTTTTTTATTAAATAGTTTACGGAAAAAGCATTATTCATGTACGGATTTAAGAGATTTACCTATATTTATTTTTTTTATTAACTTATGGAAATTCAATTAATTTTCTTTCACTATTAATTTATATTTTCTCAAAAAATAAAGTATAATAACATTGTTTAATAAATTTGAATGACTATTTCTTGATAGATATTAGACATATATTCATATCTTTTTTTTATATAATTTATATTTATTTCCTTTTTAATCTGAATATAACTCAATAAATTTAATGTCGATATTTAATTAATGTATTTACTTTCAATAAAAAAAAAGTATATTAAAAGTGTAACTTAATAGTTTGTACACAAATTTTTTTTTCTATATATATTTTTTTATTTTTGTGACTGTTATAGTAGAAAAAATATTGTTAACATTTTTAGTTCAAATGACCTTCCAGACGAAAGTCGTCATATAGATACTGTATCATGCAATACCATATTTTAAATACACGATCCTATAAAACTCTTTGTTTGTAAAAATTATTAGAAAAATTGACTTATGATTTTATATTTGTGATCCGTACATAGCACGGGTTTACTACTAGTATACTAAAAGTAGATTAGATTCGATAAAATATAACCACAGATAAATTTTAGGGATTAAACGCGTCAACGCTATGTATTTAGAGTTTTACCCTATCTTTATTAATTTTAAAATATATTAAAAACTTAGTAAAATAACCATTTTTTTATTTTCATGGTGATTATTTTAGTTAGCAACCCATGCACATGATGTCGGTAATCATTGACACCGAGCATTATAGTATCAATTCATTTCCATGAGGGAAGAAGAAAATTTCTTGTATACAGGTTAAGAATTTGAATTAGGAAAAATGCAAAACAAAAGGAATAATTAGTGATTGAAGAATAATAATTAGAGAATGCATTAAGAGGAGTAAAAAAGAAAGCAGGCCAGTGAGAGTGGCATATGGCTTTCCAAGTTCTCAGTTTTTTAATAAAAATTCAGGATGGATGATTGAATTTGGAGGCACATAATGATTTTTTTTTTTTGATATCGAGGTAATTAACTAAAGTAAAATGGATAAAGGATAATTAACTCACAACCTAGAGGGAAGTAGCATAGTGAAACCAGCTAAAAAAATTCCCTCTGCAATTCAGTTGACTATTTTTTTTGTCTGCCAATATTAAATTTTACATTATAAATTGCCTTGTCAAATTCTCTCAAATATACATGGCCATCTGATCTTTTACACTTATGGAACTCAAGCCCCCATAGCCATTAGTTCTTTTAATTTCCCAATGTCTTGCATTAAAATGCAGATTGTTCTACATGTGCACGTATGAGATCAAGCAATCCTACCATACATATATAACAATAAAAAATAAAATCCTGAATTAAGACAAAAATACTAACTCTTCTAAGCCTTGCATTCTACTCTTGGAGGGCTGCCATGTTCTGTTCTTATCTTATGGCTACGGATTCGTTTTGCAGTTGGGTGTTGTGTGATGGAATGGCAATGATGGGATCCAGCATCGACCAAAAAAACTGACAGGACTCACAGTGTTGTGAATCTGAAAGGTGACAGTGAAAGAATGATAATCATAAAACACACAGATTTGGAATATTTAGAATAAGATGGAAAAAAGTAGTCAAGAAATAGCTCAAACATAAAATTACAAAAAAAACAATTCTAAATCATTCTTATTATTAAAAAAAAAAAAGGAACAGAACAAAAACTCTAATATGTAATATTTAGAGAAGATGAATCAAAAGACAATGATAAAATACCTGTGGTGTGGGATCGGTGAAGATTATGTTGGATGCCGAGGCTGATAAAATCGGAGACGATAGTGGCAAGGAGCAATTTTAAAGAGAAAGGGATGAGAGGCCGTGAGAGAGAGAGATTTTAGGATGAATATTTTTGCATCATGGGAGAGATTTTAGGATGAATATATTTGAATCATGTGAGAGATAATAGGAGAGAGATTTTGATAGGATCTTGATTTTAGGAGTGAATTTTGGTGGGATCTTAATTTCTTAACCAATGAATGATTAAATTTTTTTTTCAAAATGTTTACTTTTTTGTTTGTTTAGGAGAGGGAGGCGAGTCGGTAGGAGAGGAGAAGATTTGCCAAGTGGCATCCTAATAATTTAGATTTTTTAAATGTTTAGAAACACACAGACCGGGTAAGAAACCCAAACACTAAATAACTTGTCAAAACGTAAAAGTTGATGAAAGGTTAAATACCGAAACTAAGAACACTTAACAGACCAATGTGGGAAGAGAAAGCACAAGACTTGTTTTTTTTTTTAAACGAACACAAGACACAAGCACACACACCACACACACAGACTGTTCTGGGGTTGTCAACACTATCCAAGAACGTTTATTGTTCTCATTTTGTTGTACTGTTAGAGTGGGTGGAACCAATTTGGTTAATGGATTCACCATTGCAATATTATAATATAAAAAAGTGAAAATGTTTGGGCCTAATCACAGTCCAAATTTCAAAATTTGCCTACTAGTCATTTCGCAAGTAACTTTAATCTTTCAATTATTTGCCGAATTGTTGAATTACAAATAATCTTTTTTCAAAATTTTGAATTCAAATTGTCAATTTCTCGAACTCAAATAGTAAAATTTTTTAATTTTAATTTGAACTACTAGTTAGTCTGGTTGAAAAGGGCATAATTTAAATGAAAAATAAGCAGCTATGAGGATAATGTTAGTCTTGTTGAACAAGGGCCTTTGGCTGTGGTGATTGATGGTGTATATAAGTTGGGTGGTGTGTTTATTTTCAAACTTGCCATGTTTTGATCCTAGCTCCATTGGTAGTTCCCTTGAAGGAAGCATTCCTAACATGAATGTTTTCTACTTGCACATAATTGCCTCTGCCACCTAAGCTTCCATTGCTGTTTACAAGCAGCGTAGGTACAGATGCATCAATTACAGGAACATAACACTCAATATTATAGAGCACATCACGCAAAATAGAAATTTGGAAACAACTAATGGCTGTTCCCAAGGGTTACGCAAATTTTATTCTCACAAACTTTTTATATAGACAATTTACCAAATGATGATGTGGGGAAAATGTTTTTGTAATTAAAAATTGTCTTAGTAATATTGTGTCATAATATGGTTAATTAAATAAAAGGACAACCTAGTACACGAGGCTCTAGCAATTGCATGATGTGGAAGAATCATACAGCCTTGCCTCCATAAGCGGAGAGGTTGTTTATGTTTTTTGGGATCCGTCACACTCAAGTAGCATAGTTAAATCATCTTGGTTTCCTTTAAATTGATACCTAGGCAATGCTACCTTGAATCCCCTCTAGAGTTACCTCAACCATGTTGGTTTATTATCTTGACCATCCTAGCAATTGACACCTGTCATATTTAGAACTATCAATTGTTGTTTAGGCATTTGCATTATACAAAGCTATGCTAATTCTGGGAAAAGAAAAGAGATAGATATATACCTTATGCCATGACCAGGTCCACATTCAACATTGGTTATGTTGAGATCAGAATTGTAATCTCCAACAGAAAAACAATCATCCCCTGTTGATCACAAAATACCAAACCAGTAAATATAAATTGTGCATACATACATATGTGTGTGTGTATATTTGGTTGGATAAATAGTAAAAGAGATGGTGAATGATGTATATTACCAGAGCCTATTTTGGTGCTATTGATGGTCAGATAGTGAAAAGACTGAATGTGAATGCCATCAGTGTTGGGCTACTTTCAGGGGATTGGGTTGTCACATTGTTAGCATGCAAACCATTGCACCCCATTATAAGGACAAGAGTTTGTGGGCTGTTGCTGAAGTGAACATTGCTGAGACCGCTCTCATTGCATGAAAGAAACTTCAGAGCCTATGGAACATGATACCAATTTCATAAATTATTACATGAAATAAGTTAGTCACCTACATATATCTACATTTATGAGTGTGTATATAGAGAGAGATAGAGAGAGATCCGCTGGTGACTCCTATAGTAAGTTTTGCATATAACATATCTCATAGCTCAATCATCCCTTTCAAAGCATGTGAAGAACTTCTCCAAATTTGTAGGAATATGCACTTCAAGAATCAATCAATGCTTCCATAATAGCAAAAAGGTAGAGTCTTTTAAGGTTTATTGTATTCTTCTGTAACAGTTCTCATATACTTCGAAAGGTTTTCATAATTAAAGTCTTTTGTTTTCATAAAGCTTAGTCTTTTTGTTTCGCATCATGCATTGATCATTCTGTCCATTGATCATCCTATGTATATCTAAAATATTCCACACCAGTGTACATAGTGAAATATTCTAGAATTGGGAAAACTTACTAAGGAAGCTCTGTAAATATCTAGATTTCTTTTAGAGAGAATTGTAGAGAACTTCTCTCCACACTTGGATCAAATTAATCCTAACCATCCATCGATGAGGTGGATGGTTATAAATAGGGGAGGGAAGCTCATTTGTAAATCAAGTAAGTTCAAGTAAATCAAAGTATGAGGCTTTCAAATTCCCTTCAAGAGTTTGCTTTCTTTTTCTCTTTGTTGTTCTAGTTTCTTGGCTTTCTCATTTGTGAGGTTTAGGCTGGCTTAGCAATTCGAGTGGGTAAGTGTTGAAGTGTCGCACGGGTTCAAGGTAAGAAAATTTCAAGCCCATGACATTATGATAAGCACTTCATTTTCGTTGGTCACCACAACCCCTTTCACTATATCCCCATGTAACCTTCCAGAGTGTATATTTTTTGAAGAAACCAACTATAAACAACATTAACTACCTCAAAACAGTTTTAAGACTAGGGCCTAATCCAGTGCATGCCTTCTTAGAAGAGTTGTATTCCCCTGGCTCTGTTTTTTGTGCAACAATCCATTCTTCACCGTGTTTCCATGGAACTTTGCCACTTCATAATGGAAACACTAGTTATACCTATCAAACTCTTCCTTAATAAATGTCCTCACTCTGGATCATGAAGTAAACAAGTGTAGCGTTATGGGAGTCGGATCTAGGCCATGGTGAGCCACTCCTCTATACAAGTTGTTGAAACGTTGGTCGGTTACTCGAACTTTGAAAGCTCTTTTACCAAAAACAGCAAATGCTTTGCCCACCAATGACTGCATCAAGGATAAACACAAATAATCAGCAAATGATCAGGTAAAAACCCATAAAAAAAAATATGAAAATAATAGAACTCTTGCAATAAAAACTAACCCCATCGTATACTCTTCAACGACAGACGGCTTTCCATCAATGGACGGCAAGAAGACGTTGGAAGGCATTATACAATGACTGTGACGATTGGCGATCTCAACTTTAGGGGCTACATGACTCAAACAGAGAACAGTCGTATATGAACTATACAGTTAAATGGGAATGAATATACATATAATGATGTTGCTTTTCTATATGTTTAACCTGCAGATATGATTTACGGAGATAGTGTACCCAAGTCCTTGCTGAGATATACCTATTGGATAGTACAGGAATAATGGTACGGCATTTGGGTTGCTCCAAATATAGCCAAACAAACTCTCCTCCCTCTGCTTCTCTCATCTGAGAAGTTCTGGCAAAACAAGTGAAGACAAAAGAGAAGGAGAGCGAAAGCGTGTAGGTCTAGTGGGTTATGCACTTAATTTGTGTATTTTGCCAAGTGAAAGACAAAAAAGAAAGAAAAAGAAAGCGTGTGTACAGTTCTTGTGGGTTACACATTTAATTTGTGTATTTGATTTGAGGGAAGAGGAAGATAAAGGGTTTCTTAGGACACTACAAAATCAGATGGGAAAAGGGTTATTCTTATACATATAATGGTATATTTGATGTGGGAAAGATGCGAAGATAAAAGGTTTCTTGGGACCCTTGAAAATCAACTGAAAAAATGGTTATGTATATAACAGTATATTTGATGTGCAGTCACTGGTGGAGTTCATGTGAGCAATGTCATCTATAAGGGCTTCTTTGGAACATATAAGAGATATAGAGATCCACTTAGGGATTACTATTTTAGCAATGTCTGTGGAGTTCATATGAGCAATGTCATCTACAGGGGCTTCTCTGAAAACATCAAGCACTCATATAGCAATTAATCTCAACTGCAACCGAGTTGTACCATGCATCGGAATATCAACGTAGTCAATATATAAAACTCACAGTAGCCAAGGCTGGAAAGCAAGTCACTTCCAGTTGTGGTAATGCTCATGGCAAAGAAACATGAGTTGTGGTGACTGGACCCTGTCTCCAGAAAACTGATCCCTTTGCAAGTCACTGCCGTTTATTGCAAAAACTAAAGTAAAACGTGTCAAAGGATTCGGAGCATTAAATGCACATATGACCGTTTCTGTTTGTCTAAACGGAGACCAATTGACATAGACGTTTTATGGGAGGAATTTGAAAGGGTCAGATGAGCTGAGAAAGATCCTAGCCATAGATTGAGTAGAAAAAATTATTCTCAACCCTCGGATGTAAATGTATCTCTAAGACATTTTAAAAAACACTCACCTAAAATGTAAGTATATATATACATATGAAAAACTTAAAACCCGCTTCACCCACCGTAATAGGAAATAATGGGAATATGAATAACCGGGTCAAGAGTACATTGTGAAAAAAGAACGAAACCTGAAGTAGGATTGAAACAAGGTAGGGTTATAGGAAACATAGAGTTGAAATTGAATATTAATTGATGCCAGTGTTCCAAACCTAATTTCTCCAAAGGTAGCTGTAGAGAGAGTCAGTGGTGGATTTTTTTGTTGATGTGGTCATGCAAAATATTAAACACTAATGCTAGAACCACAAACACAATACCCTCGTAACACATTAATGCTAATGTTTGACCAAATAAAAAGTATATATTTGTTTGCAATTGCTCTCGATGAGTTCTCGTGTTTGAAATTGTCGCATAATAATCTCATTATCAATATTATAAAATATGGTCATCCTCAATTTATGGCATAAAACAGTAGATGATCTCCTATTCGGTTACATAATTAATTCGTTATGAATTCCATTGGTGGCATACTATCAAATGTCGTGTATTTAAAGATATTGTCAATGATAAACAGTTATACTACAATAAATTCAGAAAAAAGTTAGCTTTTACAATTTCGAAATTTGTGGTGAAGCATAATTATCATAAAATACGGAAACTTGAGAAATAAACCGGTGCATCTCATATATATCGACCTAAATGATAATCCCAAAAAAGAATTGATTGCATTTATAGCTAGATATACAAACTAGTATGAAAGGGGTAATGTAATGCAACTAATAATTTATTTTTAATTTTGATACATAATGATGTAGTTGAATGAGATTAAGTATCATTTTTTTTTAAACAAAACATCCATCATATAATGATTTTTAATTACAAAAATATCATCACCACATCACTTTTAGCGAGATTTTATGTACCATTTTCACATTTGGCAAACTAAAAAAGGAATGAAAGAGAGCTGGCAAACCGGAAAATGAATAACTAGGGTGTTTGCATGTGACTTTTTAGTAGCTTATGACTTAAATTTATAACTTTTTTAAACTGTGATTTGACTTTCACTAAAAACACGTGACTTTTTAGAATTAAAAAAACTTTTTAAAATTAACTTAAACTTATGATTTTTGAATTTTTAAAGAGCAATCCAAACACCCCTATACTATTATAAAGCCACTGATTGAAGGCTTGCGAGAAGGATGGTGTTATAATGGGGTCAACCAAGGTTGAGTCGAGTTATAGGATCAAGCTAATATTTTAAAACTAAATAAAAAATTAATATCAAAAATTTTTTGCAACTTTTTGTAAAGGTTTTGATGGGGTCATCATACCCCACACCTCAATACTTGGCGCGCTCCCAGAGAACTATGGTGGTGCCAGCTATCCATGAACTTGAGAACTCTCCATATGAACTATGAAGCATGTATTGATCTTTATATGGGATCAGTTTTCTCAAGGCACAATCCAGGCACCACAACTCTTGTTTTTTTGCCATGAGCATTACCACAATTGGCAGTGACTTGCTTTCCAGCCTTGGCTGCTGTGAGTTTTATCGAGTCCATTGATATTTTGGTACGAGGTACTGCTCAGCTGCAGTTGAGATTAATTGCTACATCAGTGCTTGATGTTCCAGAGAAGCCCTTGTAGATGACATTGCTGACTTCAACTCTAGTTTTCTTGAATATAAAAAGTATAAAACTTGAATCAGTTCTTGTTTCATTTCATTCATGTGAACTTCAAGTAACTAATTAAAAAAAAAAATTCAACAACTTATTCCTTGCAAGCTCCCTTGACATAGCAGTAATTTTTGATCGATGATTACTGGGTTCACCACATAATCGAATTTTAGGTCCTCAAACGAGACCTTTCGCACGTATCCCTTCCCGACCTTTTCCGAGTGACAAGAAGTTTGTGAAAAGGGCATAATTTAGATGAAAAATAAGCAGCTATAAGGATAATGTTAGTCTTGTACGTTGAACAATGGCCTGTGGCTGTGGTGATTCATGGTGTACATAATTTGGGTATGGTGTGTTTATTTTCAAACCTGCCATGTTTTGATCGTAGCTCCATTGGTCTTTTCCTTGACGGAAGCATTCCTAACATGAAAGTTTTCTACTTGCACATAATTGCCTCCCCCACCTAAGCTTCCAATGTTGTTTACAAGCAGAGTAGGTACAGATGCATCACCTACACGAACATAGCAGTCAATGTTATAGAGCACCTCACTCAAAATAGAAATTTGAAAACAACTAATGGGTGTTCCCAAGGAATAGGCAAATTTTATTCTTACAAACTTTTTATATAGACAATGTACCAAATGATAATGTGACGATGATGTTTTTGTAATTAAAATTGTCGTGGTAATATTGTGTCATAATATCGTTAATTAAATAAAAGGACAATCGAGTACACGAGGCTCCAACAATTGCGGGATGTGAAAGAATTAGATGTACACAGCCTTACCTCCATAAGCAGATAAATAGATAGGTTTTTTATGTTTTTTTGAGTCCGTCACACTCAAGTAGCAACATTAAATCATCTTGGTTTCCTTTAAATTGATATCTAGGCAATGCTACGTTGAATCCCCTCTAGAATTACCTCAACCATGTAATCTCTCTCTCTCGAAAAATTAACGACATTCTTTTATTAAATAATTTCTCTCTAAACTTCAAAAAAGATCTTTTAACTATTATATGTATTCTGGTTGATCTGTCTGTAACTTTATATAGTATGTGCCTGGGAAGAAAATCTGTTAGCACAAATTTTAAGTACTCATGTGATGATGATTGCAACTCAAAAAAGAAAAAAACAAAGAAAAGATGATGATTACTGGGAAAGTTGATGATGATTATAAAATAAAGCAAGCAAGAACATCACACAATAGACTTTAGATCCATGCTCTCTCTCTCTCTCTCTCTCTCTCACAGAGCATCAGACTGATGTTTAACCCTTGAAAAGCAAATTCTTGAGTTCTCTTAAACAACAACCACATCTCAGAGGTACCTCTCTATTAGTAGGTATTCAACCTCACCTAGTAAGGGACCATTGGTGTTGCGACAGGATAAGAATGGCAACCTGATCTTTTAAGAGGACTGAATAATTTTCTTTTTATTCATCACCAACGTTCATTTTCTTATCTGCCAAATTTCGTTTGTCCTGATTTACCTTACAAATATAATGTTAAAACACCTGATGGTCATAATTGGTTAGCCTTCAGTGTCTCAGAACACCAATCCAAATCAAAATCCTTTAAGAAAAGGATTAAAAGCCAATTCTACAAATTGAAATCTCACTACAACTCCATGCTCAAGTCGAACCAAGAAATCAACCCACAAAACATTTAAATAAGGAAACAAAAAACTAAAAAAAAAAAGGCTTGTAAATCAAGGCCCCAGTCAAATGTATAACGACACAACACCCCCCGCCACACACACACACAAAATATATATATATATATATGTATTTATACTTGTACTAATATGTAATTATCTAGTAATGGCAAGGAATTTGCCTTTTTTTTTCCTTTTGACATATACATTTGACTACGAATGATTTTGTCTTCCTCCCATCCATAGTTCTCACTAAAAGACAAAAAGAAAGCAATTCATGAGAAGTTCCATTGGCCAATCTTGGCACATAAGCCATTGACCAACCATTCCTAACATCGAAGAAAGATGTGATGTCTGCAGAGAGAGCAAACATAGACCGGTGCGGCTTATGAATCAGCCCCAGGCAGGAATGAACAACCAATTGCTCATCACCTTCAAAAATAACAAAGTCCCAGCCTTCCTTCATAGTCCGAAAGACAGGCCATTCTGGCACCTTCAACCTCAGCCGCGAAGACAATGGGAGATACCTAATTTAGCTTTAGCAAATAGGACAGTACCTTGGTCATCCCTAGCAATGGAGGCTTGAAGAAAGCAGCATCAAAGTTGATCTTTACGGCTCCCCTCGAAGGAGGAAGCCACTTATGGCCTGCTTGCAACTTGGGGGAGAGAACGAAAAGGGAAGGGAGTAGAAAATGAAGAAAAAATATTTTTTCTTTCCTATTTGATTTTGTAAAGAAAGTAAAAGAAAAGAAGAGAGACAAAGAGAGAGTAATTTAAAATTTTCCACTCTCTTTTCTCTCTTCTTTCCATTCTCTCTCTCTCTTAGGTAGAATCAAACAATAGTGAAAAAAGATAGAGAAAGTTTCAAATTTTTTCTTTAATTTTTTCTCTTCTTTCCTTTCCCTTTCATTCCTTAGGAGGAGAGAACAAAGGGGAAACGGAAATGACAGAAAGATTAGCAGAGTGATCTCTAGCTTCACTCCACCACATGTCCTGAAATTTCCTCATGGATGTCTCTGACATTAGGAACTCTAGACTCAAAATAGGTTATTCCTTCATAGCCATATATGGTCCATGAGAACAGCCACAAAAGTTGCAAAATGATTCTTGTATATGGATGGAGATAAACCCATCTCCATAGGATTGAGGATTTTAGAAAACCAATCAGGGATTGACACAATATCAACCAAATCTGTTTTGATGTTCCACAAACTATCATCTCCTAATAATTGGTGTTTCTTTCTTTTTCTTTTTTAGTTACTAGTCATTATTTTGTTGATTGTTTCCGAATTTCACATTCTATCAACGGGATGCTCTAATATCTAACCAGGCTGTAAATTGTCACTGAAACCTCCTCTATTTTAAAAAAAAAAAGAAAGCCCAGTGACTAGATAATATGAGTTACTCATTAGTGGTACATAGTATTAAATATTTAGCAGTAATCATTACTAAATGGTGACATTTGATGTATTAATCCTGGTTCTAAACATAGCATAAAAGACTCTCTCCTATACTATAAATTCATATTGTTGATTTATTAATACACCACTTTTCATAATTCGGTAAGAATTACTACTGAGCACTCAGGGTACGTTTAGTGAAACTTATTTTGATCTCTTTTTTCAAGTTGGTTTTTTTTTTTTACTTATAAAGAAAATAATCAAATTTGTTTGACCTTTTTGCTTTTATAAGTTAAGATAAGAAAAAATGCAAAAAGGCCAAAAACATTTAGATTTTTTGCTTAAAAGCTAAAAAAAAATAACCTGAAAAAGCTTGGTAAAAAGCTATATCAAGCTGACCCTCAGTATTTACTAGGGCTCACAAAAGTAAATCCGTAATCACCAACCCGCCCATGTTAAAAGGGTTTGGGTCCCATCAAAGTAATAGATGGGCTGTTATTGGGTTAGTCCTAAAACACTCATTCATAAATGGGTTTAAATGGGCTGATGTGTTGGACCATAGACACCTAATTAAAACAAACCTAAAACCACCCATTACACAACATCACCCCCAAGGGCTTCCCTCTTTTGGTTCCCGAATAGAGTTGGTCGGTTCTCTCTTAGCTCGTCCAGCTCATCGTCTACGACACAACTCTGGCTTCTTCTCCCATTCTTGTTGAACATCTCCAACGACGGGTTACCAACTGACTAGGTATCTTCCTATTCGAAGTGCTGGAGGTTAGAATTTTTTAAGCTAAAAAAATTAGGGTTTGGATTATGAAATAATAGTTTTAGTTTATTTAGGGGATTATAATGGCAAATCTGTGATACTTGATTTCTTGGGAAGAACTCGGTTTTTTGATTTAGCATTTGCTTTTGTCTCACACTCACACACATATATACATATATATATATTGTTGTTGTTTAACTCTATTATAATTGTGTTTGCAAAATGCCTAAAGAGTTTAGTGAAATTTATGTGATTGCTATGGATTTATTGAATTCTTGTCTCTTTCTTGCCAAATGAAGAAAACCCCATCTGCAAATAATTTTTTTTTTTTTTAGTAGGGTATGAAGTGTTGACTAATTTAAAAAAAAGATAGAGATGAATTAGATTAATTATTGATGGCCGCAAATTAAAATAGATTACTTCAAATGATATATATGGACCAGTTATTCCACAGCGCCAAAAAAAAAAAAAAAAAAAAAAGGGGTTCAGGTCACTTTTAAATGGGCTGGATATGGGTTCATTGGTTTTGTTTGACCCATATCCAACTAGTCCAAACCCGCCCATTTGCAACCCTGGTATTACTGAACCTTTTAACTATTTTACCTCCCGCACTGTATTTCCCGCCTTTCCACCCCCTCTCTCTACTGGACAACAAATCGTGTTCTCTCAGTCCTCTGCTAGGGTTTTGACTTTTAAGACGCCACCAATCAACAATGGCCTCTCCGAGGCAACTCCTCTCCACGACTCGTCTCTCGTCGGCCCAACCCCTCCGACGCCGTCTCAGAAGATCGAGCATGCTCGCCATTGGCCCATCTCTCCCATCTCTCCCATCTCTCCAGTCCCTCCTCTCGCTTGATATGGTTCCACTTTATTTAAGCTATTACTTTTGGATGTTCTTGTGAAATATTGACTGTATGGTGCAGCTTCCTTTTACTTCTCTTTTATTTTTGTATGTAACTCGGGATAGGCAAATACTATGGAAATGTTATACATTTCATATTAATTAAATGGCTTATTTGGTTGCGGTAATTGAACTTCTCATTTTAAATGAACTTATTCGACATTTCAGGATAAATATTCGAATTTTAGATTACATGATTTTATTTCTTAGAAGAAATGACCAAATATAAATTTTTACATAAGAAGACTTATTATGATTTTGGAACTTGAGGAAAAAACTCCATTCAAATGGCGTGCTACAGAAATTTTCTGTAGTGCATTTCTATTCTGGGAAAACAGTGCAATAAAGAGCATAACATTCAATGTTTTACTTTTTTTCTTAAACAGTATCTTAGGCTCTGGCCTTCAACTACCACTAGATGAGTTGTCAATGTCAAAAACTCCTGGATGTTCTGTCCTGAAAATGCCACTCTTGGATGTTCTGTCCTTTCTTTTTTATCTTTTTGTTCCTTGTCATCATTCTTGGAGTCCTAGACTGAAGTATTCTGTTTTTGTTCGAGTACTTATCTTGTTACTCTTCGTTTAATTTCTTCTGTTATGCTGGAATTTTATGCTCTGAAATTGCGTGATGATTCACCTTAGGGAAATAGATTACATGCATTTACTTCCTTCTGCCAATCAAGAGGTGAAGTTCTGTTCTCTATTTGTTCAATTTTTTTGAGATATGGTGTGCATGTTAATATTTGATTTTATCATATCTTTGATGGTCTTATTTCTTTTTCCTTCCTAGTGAGGTTTATTGGGACGAGATCCATTAGAAATTTTGCGTCTTGCAGCAGAGCATTGGTATCCAGAGGTAAGAGACCTAATTACAGCATTTTACACTGTTAAGGGTATTCATTTTTCCCATGTCCAACATCAAAATTTGTTTCTTGGTGTGAAACAGAACTATTGCTGAAAAAAAAAAAAAAATCCTTCTGCTTTGTGGAACAATTTTGCAGGTTGATGTGCTTGACCAGGGACTTGAAGCTGATATTGTGGCTGCATTCAGAAATATCAGGAAGATCTTATTAATGCTGGGTTTCAACAATGACCAATTCTCTCAGAAAGGTTTTTAGCTTGACTGCTTGTTTTTCACATTTTGTCTCGTTAACTAAAGTGTTATTAAGCCAACGATGTCTGAGTTGGCTGAGATGTTTGGTTAAGGAACCAGACATTTAAAGTTAAACTGTCTTAACTTACTCTATGAATGTGGTTTGCCATTTATTTTGTGCATCAGGAAGCCTCAGGGTTTTGGATACCCTGATGTTTCTCAGAGATAAAAAGGTATTCGTACTTGCCAATCTTGGGGTCATAATAATATTATTCTTTGAGTTGTCTATACAATTTTGGCTATTGGAGTTAGACGTATACAGTTAGTGTCATATTGGTTGGTTTTGGAATTGAGAGAAACATTATTCAGTTGACAAATTGTTAAGAGCCCTAATTACTAGCCAGAAAGTGTAAATTTTATCAATGCTTGGAGCTTTAGGAAACAAAATCACATGGGTCCTTGCTCAAAGCTGTGGAAGTAGTTCTTTCATTTGCTAACTTTGTTTTCTGTTTTTCTTTTAAGATGTAAAAGTATATATACCAGTTCTTTTCTATGAAAAAGGATCCCAGACATTTTGAACGTTTTGGTATTTTAGCTGCTGGGAGACATCTTTCCTTCTTTTGTGCCTTAGGTCTTCTTTTTGCACCTCTTGTTGATGCATCTAGACCATCTACACTTTGTTTACTTCCTTTTGCCTGTGTTTTTATTGATATTTCCTGAAATTGAATGCTTGCTTATTTATTATTGCTATATACTTTGATCTGTTTTTAGTTCACTGTTGGTATGTATATATTTGATTCTCAACTCCTTTTAAGTGTCTGGGGTGGTTGTGATGGGTGGGTGCAGAAACTTTTGTCACCAAGTTTGTCTGAGATTGGAATCGTAATTCAGTTTCTGTTAATATTGCCTAATACTTCAACATGTCATTGCTCATTGGCTGGGCACTGCATATTTGTGCAGGAGGATAACTAAACCTGTTGCCAACAAACTAGAAACTAATTATTAGTTTTCCTCCGGAAGTTATGACTAACACATAAACAAGCAAAATGGGTCTTCAACTCGACGGACCTCACACCCAACAGAAACTGAGGTTCTCAAAAATTTGGATCCAGAGCGAATCGTAAGATTATGAGACCAAACCGAATTGGTCGTGTTCAGTTTGTGTCTCGGGTTAATGTGAGGGGAAACCAAAAAAATGAAAGAACCAACTTGTGCTATTTTTAACTTTAATTCTGTACGTTGTCTTGTCTCATTTGCGTTTGAAATTTTGTAAAGCTGAGTTCTTCAAAAGGCATTGGTGTATAAGACAAGGAATCTGATTTTGATCATCTAGCGACCTAAGGCATCTACTAGCCCTGTTCTCTACCTAACCTCATCCCAGATTCATAGTTTGTGAACAGACGAAACTCATTACCAAGTTTCCAAGAGTTCTGAGGCTCAAAACCACCTAGGAGCTTAGCTGCTCTATCCTTCTGCACCAATGAAAACTTGGTATCTCATGACAATAGGTTGAGATTAGACGAATAGTCTATCCAATTTGAAATTTTGCATGTTTGCTCACAACCATACACAAATTGTTTCATACTAGGAATATGGAAGTAAGATATTTCCTGTGGAATTAAGATAACAGTGCAAGGTTTCCCCTCAAGAAAGATGACAAGAAGTCCCCAAAACCATACACAAAATTGTTTCATACTAGGAATATGGAAGTAAGATATTTCCTGTGGAATTCAGATACGGTGCAATGTTTTTCCTCAAGAAAGATGAAAAGAAGTCCCCAAAAGTATAACAAAGGAAAACAATGCTGAGCTTGCAATGTCTGTGGCCATAGTCCAGTTCAAACCCTGCACATGGAAAAATTCGTTCTCAGTGTCATGAAGAACATCTCTCTCTCTCTCTCTCTCTCTCTCTCTCTCTCTCTCTCTCTCTCTCTCTCTCTCTCTCTGTGTTGAACATAATAACAAACTACTCTTAAGCATACAGAAATTATAAGTATCTGTAGATTAACAAATGATGATATGGCAACTGGTTGGTTCCAAGGTTCAAGGGAGATAAAATAGAAAGAAAGAAAAAAAGCCTACTGCCTTCAGCCTTTTATAATTTCCTCTGAGCTCTAGAAAGTATTTCTTTTTTATTTATATATATATTTTTATGTCACTATAGATATGATCTAATTTTCCTGTTCGTTGAAGCTATATTACTAGACTTATTGACGGGCAGTCAGTACTTAGTTGGTTTGGCTTAAAATTTTCATTCTCAGTTCTTACAGCTTTACAAGTGTAACCAAGCAGGGGACCATTTCCATGTCCTTCCATGTTAATAATCAAACACTGGAATGGGATTAGGCATTCATAGTATTTCCCCTTTGCATTTCATTTCCAATTCTATAACAGATGTTTCTTTCAGTTTCTTAGTAATAACAGGTGATGGTATTCTGCCTACATAATAGACAGGTAATAAATAAAAGATTACTAAAGTTCTGAGCTATAGGGTTCCTCTACATCTCCAATTAATCCCTATTCTTAAAACAAAGAATGCAAAAATGAAATCTTCTTGAAATTCAAAGACATGGAGTAAAGAACTTTGATGCTCAAAGAACATGAATAAATTACAAAGGGGGTGATAGTATATGACACTTACTGTTGAAATTGTATGTTAACAGATGCTGGTGATCCAGACGCGATTGCTCCAAAAGCAGAGGTGGAGAGAACCATTGTGGTGCCGTCCCTGGAAGGCCTAGAAGCCGATCTTCCGGCACGATCAACAATGGTGACCTGAATTGTCTTGCCAGTAATGCATGTTCTGGGCACAGCCCCGCTTATGCACCTAACCACGTATCGCCTCCCACAAGCTGCCCCATTGTCCCATATCTCGTCTCCGGCAGCTGCAAACAGGTTGCTGGATGGGAACTGCGATGGATCGTTACCGTTGCAGGCGGTGGCTGTTTTGATGGAGATTGTTTGCTCAGAAAAATCATATAATAGAGTAAATAATGATGCTTGTCAATGGTTTGATCTTAATTTCTATTTGCACTTACGTGTATAGGGTGGGTTATAGCTGGCCGCAGTGCCAGACTTGCTCTGAGACGCCCTGAAGACCTCTGCAAGTAAGGTCATCCGGTGATTCACATCTGCAGAAAGAAAACCAAAACCTAATCATGAGTTTGTTTTTATTAGGGGGAACGGACACAGGCAGCTGGGGTTTGAACCCCAAACGAGGAGCTTGGCTATAGAGGCCCACAACCACCGGGTCAAGCCATGTCTAAGAATGACAAAATAACCCAATGTCTTGGGTCCTCGTTTCATCCTATTGGAATAGATATGGAATGACACTAATCGGTGTTGGACGAGTTTGAAAATAAGGTGTAATAACTCACTCTATTCATTTTACCTAGAACTCACTTTGTTTATACACATTTATTTTTTTATATATACATATTATATTAAAATACGATTATTGTGAAATTTTTTTTATATTTGTAATTTTATTCTCTTTGCTCAGTTTGAAAAAATCATTGACAGGGGGCGTGTTGGGTGCGGGGAGGAGTTAAGAAGTTAAGCAGGGTGGGTATGAAGAGGGATTATCATGGCAGAGTGAGAATGAGAAAGGAGAAAAACAAGTGAAGAGCTCACTCTCAGCACACAATCCGACTGTTGGGTTCCAGCGAAGACCCAAGTTACAATAGCACCTGCAGACCCCATCCTCCGCCGGGTCGGACCTACATGTCGAGTTCAAATCACAATCCGACAGTGTCCCACACCCGGGTTCACGGGGCAACACCCACTGTATTTCCAACCCGGGCTGTGGCCACCGGATTATCGGCAAATCGGTGTCCAGGTTCATAAAACTCCGGTACGCTCGACAACCGGAATCCTGAACCCGGATCATATATGACGTGGTCGAGCCCCACGCTCGGAGCGTGCAACAAATTCGGGAGTCCTTGCACGCGGAGGCCTCTCCGCTGCGGTCGATGTACCTGTGGCACAGACTAGCCGCCGAGCAATCCAACGACGAGTTGAGCGGCGTGTTTGTGCAGTTGAGGTAGATGATGACGTTGCTACGGGTGATCTTGAAGGGGAGAGAGGTGTTCAGGTGGAGGCCCATGGTGGAGAGATCCTCTGTGACGCAGGTGTTGCCGACGAAGCTGGAGGGCTGGATCACGAACCGCTGGGTGTCGGGGGTGATGGAGGTGATTGAGTAGGTGTTGTTGAGGGTGTCGAACTTGAGTGCGCCAGCATAGCACCGGATTTTGTAGGATTGGTCTCCGCAGTCTGGTCCGGTGCTGAGTGGGTAAGGGACCTGGGTGGTGCCGCAGTCGGGGCAGTGCTTGGCGGAGGTGGCAGATCCGGCGCACATTAGCAGGGCCACCGTGATGAGCATCAGTTTGAAACTCATTGCCATTCTAGAGAGAGAAAGTGAGTGTGAGAGAGAGAGAGAGAGAGGGTGAGAAGTTAGAAACTTAGAGCCGTAGCCTGGGCGGTGACCATTTATTTAGAAAAAAATGAAAGAGCAAAAGTACAAAGATTTTTACGTAAGCATGACGAGTTAAAACCCAAAGTGTGTCGCTGACTTCGCTGTTTTGGGCTGTTAGAGCCGTAGCCTGGGCACTGACCATTTATTTAGTAAAAAATGAAAGAAGTTTTCTGCGTAAGCATGACGAGTATAAAACCCAAAGCATGTCGCTGACTTCGCTGTTTTGTCCGTTTAGTTCTTTGAGCTTCGAGGAGATGCCAATCGACTGCAGCCGCGTACTCGTGTCTCTACACATGTGGGCACGTGTCTACTTCTAATTAGTCCCGAATCCAAATCCACTATAGTGGGAATGTGCTGATCTATTCTTTCTTTCTTCGTACATCCCTGGCGTAGAATATGCGGTTGGACTACTTGTCTTCTAAAATAATAAGAGAGAGAAGATGAACTGCTACTCGCATCTACATAAGCACGAATACTTTGTTAGAGAAACCATATTTGTGTTCGAAAATTTTAATTCATGAGGACAAATTTTAATATGATAAGCTAAGTCCTCAAAAAAATAATTGGTAAATTTATGTATCACCAATCCAAACAGTGAATGATAGGTATTGAATATACATTAGCAAATAAATGAAAATATACCTAAAAATCAATGTAGGAAGCCCTTAAAAGTGATTGATAGATGTAGAAAATATTGCCCCTCTAAACCTCCCCGCTCTATCGGTGCCTGTGTCAGACATCGACATGCGTCGAACAGGCGCCGACACATCGGACACTTTATTTTATATATTTGATTATTTATTTATTTGTTTGTAAATTGGACACGCATATGGAATAATTTGTTTGCTGTTAATGTGTTTGTTTATTTTATTATTTTTAATAGACTGTAATTAATTAAATGTGAATGATTTGTTATCGATTAAATAGTGAAATATGTTATTTTTAATTGTAATTAATGTAATCTTTATTTTTTTTAAATATTTATATCTATGACATAAAATTATAAAAATATATTCTTTCGTCGTGTGTCTGCCATGTCGTACCTTGCATTTTTTAAAAATTTCCATATCAGTGTGTCCGACATATATCGTGTTCAACACTTGTGTCTCTGTCCGTGCTTCTTAGATTTTTCTTGTCCCCCTAAACTCATCTTCTCTATTTTTAATCAAATAATATAGCCTGACTCACCTGAGAATGGAGAGGAAAGGAAAGAAATAAGGAAAAAAAGGAAGTAAGTTAAACAAAAAGACTTGAACAAAAAGAAAGGAAGTGACTTAAATAAATCTTATTTGTCGATAACCTTAGACCAATCAATCGAATATTGATTAATATGCACTCGATCAAACACTACTTGAAAATGGCTCTTCTGCTTAGAAACGATATGTTTCAACTGTTCTTGAAAATTCTGGCTTCCATTGGACTATTTGTATCTATATGATTAGGATCTTGATTCATGGATCTTTCGATTCAATAATTTTTTTAGAAAACATTAAAATTGATGAATAAAAATTCATTGGGATTGGAAGGTTTGTTGTTTTTGTTTAGGTATTCGTATTATTTAACTTAGATCTTTTGTGTAGTTCCTGCTCTTCCGGAGTTGAACTGTTATAACTAGATAGTTTTATCCCCCTAAAAACAAAAAGTTTTTTTTCATTTTCATTTTTTAATGATTCATTTCTCATTTATTTGTTTTAAAATGAACAACTCGTAAACTATTTTTCATTCACACCTCCTAAATTATGACTCAGTAATCGGTATTATTAAATCCTCATAAACTCTAAAACGTAACAAAATTGACCCCCTGAACTACCTGTTTGTATCAACCAATACTCTATGTTAACGATATGTTAGCAATTTCTTAGAGTGAATAAAAAATAGTCATATGACTTTCACATGTTCATAAAAGGATGGTTTTATATCTAAATTTATCTTTTATATTTGTTATATTTGTCTAATGATTGAAATGCTCATTGAATTTCTCCTTTATTGATATGTCATTCTAAGAGACGTTTCAGTCATTAGATAATTATTATAATTTAAAATGATCAATTAAGGTATAAAATCATATATTTTGAAACATGTGTAACTCACATAATAGTTTTTTTTTATCATTTTTCTAATGGATTGTAACATAAGATGTTGATTTAATATAAATTAGGTGTCAACCCATGCAATGCACTAAGAGTAAGGCTTGTTCAAATCTACAATAAAAATATTATAAGTAATTAATGCAAAATCTAAAATAATTAAAAATACAATTCAACATTGACAACCCTAATTTGTTTTATGGTAATCAAATAAACTAAAACTCTTTAAATGTTAACATTATTTTCACAGAAGAAGAACAAAAAAATGCAAATATAGCAGCTTCATGACTAAATTTTTATTTAATTTTTAATCGTATAAGGAATATCAACTATTTGGATCCAATTACTTTTTAATTTGTTCTCATCTATTATAGTAATTTTTTGGATACGATTTAATTACTTTATACGTATAAGTGGGTGGCTGAAGTTGTGATTGATAACTTTTTGAGTAATACTCAACTGGTTATATATATATATATATATATCTTTCAAAGCTAATAAATTGAATTAAATAATCGAACAAATTCAATAGTTATCTAACCAATTGTCCCTATAATATGATATTTTAAAAGTATCAGAGCATTTAGAGCTCTATGTAGAAGAAATGTAAAATATAGAGCCGAACACAACTTATAAATATATATATATATATATATGATTAGTATTTTATTAGTTCAATGTGTCACATTTTCGAGTTTAAAGAGATGCAAAATATAGGAGCAAAAACAACTTATAAATATATATATATATATATATGATTAGTATTTCATGGGTTCAATATGCCACGTTTTCGAGTTTAAAGGAATTTAGTAATAATGAATCATAGTTCAGCCCAATGGTTAGGTTCTGTAGGCTTCTAGATTTTGGGCTTTTTGTGAGACCCTAATCTCATACTTTCATAATTAATTTAATCATATATTAAAATTTATTGAATTAGTTATTTAATTATATTTATTGTATGGTTAATTAGTATGTAAAATTATGTGGGTACATGTATGTATGACATGTGTCATTTCATTATTGGTGAGTTGGTTAGTAAGTTAGTTGGTGAAGTCTTTGGTAAGGAAGTTAGCTAGATTGATTAGGAGTTGGGAGAGGAAAGTTATATGAGGAGCTTGTTGACTCCTCACCATTCGAATTGAGAAGATGAGAGAAAGAAGAAGAGGAAGAAGAGAGGAGAAAGGAAAGAAAGAAAAAGAGGAGAGGAGAATTCAAAGGGAATTAAAGGGGAAAAACTTGTGTCTGTCACAACCCCAATCTAATTAAACATTATTAATGTCACATTAGGCAGAGCATAATCACACAAGCCACTGTGCTTGCGAACGACACCTTACCACACACCAAAAGGTAAACTGCAAATTGATTATACATCAATATATAAATATACCAGAACTATGCATCCATACTATATCATATAGTAAAAGTAAATTATTAGTTAATTACATCTTTACAAATTCGTGACATAAAGCATTATATAAAACTAAATCTCAATGGCTTATACAAAACATAGTAAGAAAATAAAGCAGCAAAAACTTGTCCTCAAGACTCGGCACCCCTGACACCAACATGAATGCCACCGCAGCAACGACTAGGACTACAGTGAACCAAACTTCATCCTTAGCTCACCTGTCAACAACGTCTGTGTGGGTGTGAGCTAAAAATCAATGTGCTCATGGTAGATAATCAAATTCATAAATAATGATCACAAACACCCACAATGCACATCCAGCTATAAATGATCACATCCAAGTATAAATGATCAATGTATGTATATATCATAAATGTCTCAATGCAGTGATTGTATCACTCATATGTGCGCGCAAGTTTAGATAACGTTGGCCTAATGAGTGATTACTCGTTATCAAGGATGCCCCATATCGACACCCTTTTAGATCAACCCAACATCGGTTAATCTTTAGGTTAACCCTACATCGGCAAAACCTTTCTCCATAAAGTGTATTGGCATACGATATGAATGGTATGTAATGCCACTTCATATATAACCTCATCAATATCACCACATATACATAATCACCAACACCAATCATATCATAGACATGCAATTCAATATGAATAAGATTATTATGTATTTCCTACCTGTCACTGCTCTTACACCACAATAAGATTAGTCCTTGGTTGATGTTGGTGGTTCTTATCCTCCGTGAGCCCTTATTACCTCAACCGTGTTAGTTTAGGAACCATAAATCAATAATAATCAACTATAAATGACAATGCGTAACCGATAATCAATATAAATGATGAACCATAATTATTACACAAGCTCGAGTGTTACACATTCAATACGTTATAAACACTCTCAACAATGCAACAAAGTGACAAAAAATAACTTTCACCAAAACACAAGGCAATACAATATGTCAATCTCATTTGGGGATAGGCTTAAAGACCTTTAAGTTGATAGGTCATGAGTCGAAAATACATTTCGGATGAAAAAGTTATGTCCAATGAAAGATGGACTACAATTTTGAAAAACTATGTTGTTGATAGAAAATTTATGTCACTTTTAAACTGACATATCTCTCAATCTACAAAGAATTAGAGTTCCAACTTTATATCAATAGAAAGCCCAATGAATCTACTTTTTAACACTTCAAATGGTGCATTAATCCGAGTTTCTTAGATAAAGTTATGATCATTTTACCAAAATGTGTCAAAGTTGAGATTTGAGACCGTGCTAAAGCGGGCTTCCTCCAAAGAAGTGCACTCTCAGGCACCCTTTAGCGGCCTCTGGCGGTCCTGGACAGTTAGGTGCACCCTCAGGTGGCCCCGAGTCCACTAGAACGCCCCGGGCTCCCCCTTGTTCGACCCAAACGACACCAACACTAGGGTTTAAGCTCCCAATGCCATCTCTAACCCATTTCTAAGCCCTCCAAGGTCTCAAAATGCAATACCCAACTAGAAACAAGATAAAAAAATAAAAAAAAAAAAAAAAAAAAAAACAAAGCATCAAGATAAATCAAGGCTTATACTATGGAAGCCCTAACCCCTTCTCTCCTCCATCCTTCTCCTCCTATGGTGAGGATATCAAGCAACATGCAACAATCAAGAAGACAATATGAAACAAGCATAAAACTCACCTTAGATGAGGAAAACAAAGTGTAAGAAAACTTTCTTAGGTTTTTTTCTTCTTCTTCTTTCTTATTCTCTTCTCTTCTTTCCTCTCTATCTCTCATCTTTCTTTCTATCTATCTATTCAACTAATGAAAACCAACCCTCTTGACTTTCCTCTTAACCCCTTGACTAGCAACCAAATAGATACAAAGATATATCTACACCCCTCACATGCATACGCTCACCTCTTGACTCATTAACCAACGCATCAATCAACTCACCACTCAACTCTTCACAAGCCACACACTACACACACATGTACAAATCATAATAAAACATGCAATAAATATAATTTATTATGGAATTATGTGATTAGGGTCTCACAGTGTCTAACTTGTATTAATCAATTGAGGTAAGATTCATCATATTCTTGCTTGATCTATTTTATTTCTATGGTTTAGTACATGCTAGTATCTTTGATGCCATGAGATGAGGTAGAGGAAGATGATAGAAGAGAGGGGTGGTTGGGGTTTCCATGGTAGAAGCCCAAAGTCTTAATGTGTTGTGATGAATTGGTTTAGCTAAAAATATTATTTGTGGCTGAATTTTTGAACACATTAACTTTGAGTTATAATAGTAATTTGAGTTTTTTTTCACTAAAAAATATTTTAATTTTGAATTATGGTGAATTTTTTAAGTCAGACTGTCTCTGTAGAATTATGATACCGAGATCTATGACCCCTATCTTGACAGAACATTAGACCAAGTTAGAGTAGTCAAAAATTTATGAAATATTTACTATATATATTAGATATGTGGATGATAATATTTACCAAATTTCAGATCATTTTGATTTCGTTTATCTATGTTAAGAACCGCTCAAAAATGGACCATCTGTAGCTGAATTTTTACTTCTGCAGCACTGTCTTATTTTATAAAATACCAAATAAATACTTAAACTTGTTCAAAAAAATGTGAAATTTGGTCTACATACTCTTTGAGATGTATAGATTGTATTATCAAAGTTTTAAAATTTTTTGGTATAAGCTCACGAAGTTGTACTCATGGTAGGAGACATGTGTCAATTTTGACAAATTAGAGGACTTAATGAATTTTTGTACTTTTCAACTATTGCATAATATTGAGAGCTTAATTGAGGTTATCATATGATATTTCTAATACATCATGTCAGTTCTATGACTTGTTTGGGGGTGTATGCATTATGTTCAAGTATTGTGGCAGAATTATACATTGAGGTTCCTAAACTAACACGGCTGTGGTGATACAAGCTAACGGAGGGCAAGATCCTTCAACGACATCCAAGGAGTGATCTTTGTTATGGTGTGTGTGTGCGGTGACAGGTGAGAATTGAGATAATCTTATTCATATAGAAGTGAATATATTATTTGTATTGTTATGAACGTTAGTATTGATTATGGAAATTGAGATAATCTTATTCATGTAGAAGTGAATATATTGTTTGTATTGTTATAAACGTTAGTGTTAATTGTGGAAAAATAGAAAGTCTTGTTTATAGTGAATTGCTTAATAATTATCTATAATGTAATGTTGATGAGGTTATATATGCGGTGATATTGATGATGTTATATATGGATTGCATTTCATACCATTCATATCGTATGCCAATGCATTTTATGGAGAAAAGTTTTGTTGATGTGGGGCTAACCTAAAGATTAACCGATGTGGGATTGATCTAAAAGAGTGTCGATGTGGGGCATCCTTGATAACGAGTCATCACTCATTGGGCCAATGTTATCTAAACTTGCGCACACATGTGGGCGATACATTCATTGGATTGAGGCATTCATGACATCTATATATATTGATTATTTATACTTGAATGTGCATTGTGCGTGCTTGCTATTATTCTTTATGAATTTGATTATCTACTGTGAGCACGTTAATTTTTAGCTCAGGCTCACATAAACCTTTTTAATAGGTGATATGAGCTAAGGATGGAGTTCGGTTCACTATAATCATCGTTGTCACTGCGGTGACATTCATATTGGTGTTAGGGGTGTCGAGTCTTGGGGGCAAACTTTTACTGTTTTACTTTTGTTTGTTGTCGTGTT
Source organism: Euryodendron excelsum (assembly GCA_033060915.1). Lineage (NCBI taxonomy): Eukaryota > Viridiplantae > Streptophyta > Magnoliopsida > Ericales > Pentaphylacaceae > Euryodendron > Euryodendron excelsum. The sequence goes on along the minus strand of CM065393.1, from coordinate 31,334,350 downwards.
ATGTATGAGATTGAGACTTAGTTTTATATAATACTTTATGTCACGACTTTGTAATAACCTATGGTTTACTTTTACTATATAGTACAGTATGGATGCATAGTTTTTGTATATCTCTATTTAGTCAATTTGCGGTTTGTCATTTGGTATATGGTAAGGTGTCATTCGCAAACACGGTGACATGTGCGACCACGCTCTGCCTAATGTGAAATTAATGATATTTAATTAGATTGGGGGCGTGACACTTTTACACTGAAAAGGCATAATAATTTTGTCCCTTGAATTTTAAAGTTATCCTTCAAGCCAATCAATTTTGAAAAGCAAGCCAATTTTGTTCAACCATTTAAAGGTGATGAAAATTAAGAATTAGTTACAGTTTGACACTTATAAACTATAACTTAACATTAGATTATCCTAACAAATTAAAATTTGTTATATTTTCATCCTTGAAACGGCTGTTGATATCGTTTTAAAAATTTCCATTTTTTATGTTTTCAAAATAAAAAAAATATTGAGAACTTCAAAAACACTATCATTTTCATATCAAATTCATCTACATATAGAAACAGTTTTTAGAAACCCAAAAAATAATCATATTTTATTTTCAAAAAATTGAAGTGTTTTAGAGAAAAAAGTTTTGAACGTAGTTTACCGAAAGCGACCTCAACGATTTCAAGTTAATGGCCTGTTAGGTTAAAAAAAATCATATTGTATTATATCATAGAGATTAAAAGTGAAAAAAATATTCTTTTCCTTTAAGGGTGTCTACAGAAACTTAAATTCAAATAGTTTAAAGGTCAAAATGTAACGATTTCAATTTTAACGAGCTAAATTGACATGAGTCATTGTTAATGCAAAATGATTATTTATCCATTTAGAAATTTATCAAGTTAATTAAAGCTCTAAGAAGGAACTCCTATCATAGCTACAGTGGCGGCTCTAGGAATATTTTTTTACAAGGCCACGGAAAAGTTTAAGGATTAATTCTCAAATTTTAAGTAAAAGAAAATTTAAATATATTGACACTGTTATATCTAACAAATATATATATATATATATAATTGGCCTTGATGAGGTTTCAAATTTTAAAATCGTAATGTAATAACCACAATTATTAATACTATCAAATATGCTATTTTCAATGTGTATTACTGAAAAAAAAACATTCATTCATTATCTCACAATCGGGATCGGTAAAGTTAATGCTAATTTCACAAGCAAATGGATACTTGTGTGGCAAATGAATTGGTTGTATCAATGCTTGCTATTATTCAACAAAAATTAAATCATTTTTCAATTACTTTATCATATAAATAATTTATCTTTTGTCTACTTGAATTTGAATATCCACTCATATTTAGACTTTTAATGACCATGAGATGCATATTTTATATATAACTTGACACGTTCACAATGTTAGTACTTCTTAGCATATGAAATTAATATTAGTTTGTCATATTTCAATGAACTAAATATGTTTTATACATAAAAAGATTAGGTGGAGGTACACAGTAATAGACAGTATTGGGAAAAAGACAATTGCCCTCATGGTAAATTTGCTTTTGGGAGAGTCATTTTATTTGTTTATTTTTTTTCATTTCAACTTTTGAGATTTTCATTGGATTGCTGGGTCAATATTCTAGACAATAGGTACACATTTTTTAAATAAACTATTAGAAAAAAAATATTAGTTTTTGTAATATTGATGGTCAATTGGCCCACTCAACCCTGCCTGGCTGTGAAAGGGTATGTGGCGCCGTCCCTGCTGGCTTTGAAAGGGTATGTGGCGCCGTTCCAGCCTGGCTGTCAAAGGGTTTTAGTCTCGGGCACGCAACTAGTGAAAAATAAAAGTGAATTAAAAGAGTTTGACTCACTAATAGTATAAACTATCTACAATATAACACAAGAATAAAGCATGAAACGAGCATATACGCAATACATGCACATATAAGTGGCGATATATACATTGAATAGATGTATAGAGATGGAGACCTGCTTCCCCTGACACAGCCCCCTCTCGGTCCATTTCAAATTTTTATTACAATTATTATTATACCCTCTTAAATGCCCTCCCCCTTTCCTCTTTCCCCCGGTTTTATTTGCCAATTTTGTATTTTTTGTTTAGTTTTGTTTCCTTTTTTTTCATTGATTTTGTTTCTTTTTTATTTAATCAGTTTTATTTATTTTTTTATTTTTTTTATCAATTTTATTTTTTCTTTTTGAATAAAAAGTTTTTTTTATTATATGTTTGTAATATTTTGTTTATTTTTTTTAGTTGTAGATTTTGGAGTCATTATTTGCGTGTGTTAAGAGTTGGAGAGGGTAATTTAAAAGGAGTAAAAGATTCTGACATGTGTCAAAGGGTTGTCAAGAGTTGAGAGGAGATAATTTAAAAGGAGGAAAGAGGTTCTAACATGTGTTAAAGGTTGTCAAGAGTTAAGGGGAGATAATTTAAAAGAAGAAGAGGTTTTGACATATGTCAAGAGTTGAGGAGGGGTAATTTAAAAGGAGGGAGAAGTTTTGACATGTGTAAAGGATTGTAAAGGGCTAGAGGGGAGTAATTTAAAGGGAGAGGAGGTTCTGACATATGTCAAAAATTAAATAAAACAAAAAAACAAAAAATAAAATAAAATTGATGAAAAAAAAAATAAATAAAACTGATTAAAAAAAAGAAACAAAACTAAATAAAAATTAAATAAAACTGAAAAAAAGAGATTTACGAAAATATATAAAAAGGTGGGGTGTCGGATTGGGAGGGTAATTTAAAAGAAGGAGGAGGTTCTGACATGTGTTAAAAATTAAATAAAATAAAAAAAAATTGATGAAAAAAAAATAATTAAAAAACTGTTAAAAAAAAGAAACAAAACTAATTAAAAAAAGAAACAAAACTGAAAAAAAAAAACTGAAAAAAAAAATACAAGTGAAGGAGTTCGGATGAATTATAATTTTAAAGGAGAAGGAGGGGTAAAAAAGTAATTGTGATGAAAAACAAATGTTGTAGGCGAGGGGGTGTGTTAGGGGTAAGAGAAACAATTTACATAAAGATGACAGGATGAACAATGTTGGTCCATGAATGTCCACCTCAATCTGACATCAAATCAATCGCGGATTCTCTCTCGTCTGGCCTCTCATTTATTTATTTATTTTGAAATCAATATTTATCATTTTTTCGAACAACTACAAGAGAATTATAAACGACGAACTCATTCACCGGTCTCTAGGCTACAAAAGGCCATGGAAAGAAAGAAATTCTATGAGAATTACCGGCCAGAAGTTTAGCAGTGAAGGAGAATGATAAGATATTGTTTCTGTTTATCTTTTTTGTATTTTTCCTCCCTCCCTCTTGTTTTTTTTTGGTCTTTTAGATAAAAATTAAATATTTAAATTGCTGATATGAATTAGCCACATAAATAGACATGTCAGCTGGTATGAAAAATTAGTGAATTTAAGCGGTATATTTAGTATTACTCTTCGTTTATAGCCTCAACTTTTCCTTTTTATCTTAGCAGATTATGTAAAAATTTTCTCCATAAAAAAAAATTGAAGAGGAACTAAAACCTCCCAAAGAAAAAAAATAATAATCATATAAAACAGCGAGTTGGGGGGGGTTAGTTAATTTGTGCGCCGCCACAACAGACGGTTGCATACGTCGTACCGCATGTTATTTTTAGTACGACTTTGTTATTTGTGGTAAGTGGCTCTAAACAAGAATTTTGTTTTATACGGTAAGAAAGCAAATAGTACAGAGTCTATTTTCTCTCTGTCACGCAATCCGAAAAAATTAATAGCTTTGTGGTCCCACCAATGATTTTTTTTTTGCCTTCTTTTATCTCGTAAACGTGGTTTTGGGTTTTTAAAAATGTGCAGGCTTAACCCGCTGGATTAGCTTAGGGGATGGTATCATTTTTTCTCTTTAGTCGGTCGTTAAGGGCGCGTATGCCAAATCTCTGGATGATCTGGAGTTGCAGTAGTGCCGGAACTATTAATCTAATAAAAGAATCTCATTTTCCAAACTATACTTAAAAGCCATAATCTCAATCCTAAAATTCAACACCATACACGTGTCCTCTTGCAATAATCAGGCCAATCCAGGAAGTAGTCTATTCAACCACAGCTATTATGTAATTTTTGTTTTCTTTACTGTTTTGCAAAATCATTATATATTAAAATTGAGGTAAAAAAATTTTTATTGGTCTGACCTACTTACTATTACGACTAATATTTTAACTGTTAAATACTAATCTCGTGAGAACCATTAAAGGTTCTCTTTTTTTCACATTTAATTTGGAATAAACTTCAAAACCAGTCCGTCATAGCTCAAAACTTCATTTGCATATATTTTTATACAAATTTAGAGATATCTATATTCTTATCGAGTGTACACAAAATCTTTTAAACTCTTTTTTCGTTGGCCCAAATAAAAAAAATTTTCTTTCAAAAGTAAATTTACTGTTAGAAATCAAAATTTTTAAATTAAAAATAATAATATTATTAAATAACTCAACTTTTTAGTGTAAGAATTTTACTTTTTAATAACGTCAAACCTTGTTTAGATTGGATAAATTTAAAAGTCATATTGCCGAGCATGTATGGGATAAAAACTCCATTTGCATGACCATGATGGTGTGAAAGAGAGAAGATTTTAAATGGGTGGTCACCCATGCAAACCTGAAAAAAACAAAAAGGGGAAAAAAAGCTATAGAACGTACCACGTTCTTGCGGCAAGTTGCAAATGTATGTATATGTATATATATCTATTAGCTATATAAACACGGCTTTTCTTCTTTCATTGGCAATAACATTGTCCAGATTCAATGAAATATGGTGGCTTCATTTAATACCTTTGTTCTTTTTAAATATTAAAACATTTATCTTGAGAACGGACCACGGCAAATTACCTATTTGCCCATAAAAGTAGGTCCCACAATATGAAGGTGTGCAGTAGTCTGCTGTTACCACCAACGCTCGTAGCTGTTGGTCTCACCAAATGGATCTACACAGAATCATCCCCTCAAACTCAAGCACATGCAATTGGAATCCTGTACGGCTTTTCTTCTCCCACTACCAATAACATTGTCCAGATGAAATATGGTAGCTTCATTTAATGCTTCATTTAGTATCTTCGTCCTTGTGAAATATTAAAGACATTTACATTGATAACGGCTTCAACTATTCATCAGCAATGGCTAGGATTTTGTTTGTGAGACTCATTTAATGCATTTCCCTTTTACATATTAAAACATTTTTTTCATACCGCCTTAAACTATTCATCAGCCATGGCTAGGGTTTTGTTTGTCATTATCAGGCTGACTAAGTTAATGCAAAGTCCCATTGAATACCATCCTCGTAACCGCCTCAAACACCATCGGTCACGGGTATGATTCTGTTTTGTCATTATTTCCTAGACTAATTTAATGCGTTTGGCCCTTTCCCATAAAAAAACAAATTAATACTTGTGAGAATTGCCCATTTACATTAAACCTTATCCGCCTTTGACGAAGCTACCGCCTCATATGCAGGTCTATAGATACATGTACGCATCTATGTGTTGTAAAGTTTGGAGAAGAAAAATTCCCAGCTTCGCTAATTAGTATCTACCCTAGCAGTATCTCCAAAAAGGTACGAAACTTATTCTACTCCTTACGTATGCAATTTATATCTATCATTGATAATCGTTATATATATGGATCAATTGTTATATAGATGAATAAATATAAAAGTAAAATCCATAAAACATCTTTTGAGGAACTGCATTGATGTTAAACAGGTTTGGATTAATGTGAGAGGCGGCCATTGGTGGACCAAATAGGAAGAAAGGTCTTTGTTTGAATGGTTGAAAGAAAATTTGGAAAACAATAAATTGTTAGTTAACAATATACCTTAAAATATTATTTTTATAACTTCTTTACGAATAATCTGGAAGGATAGAAATCTAAAGGTTTTTAAAAATACTAACATGAACATCTAGGGTTCTTTAAAAAGAATTCACAGCTATTTAAATGAGATTATGCAGGCCTTCCAACCTATTGAACTATTAGCTCTACAAATATCAGAATTATGTTAATTTCATATTTTAATTTCGATAATAACAAAATTTAATTCAATTATTTAATTATTCTATTTACTGTGCATATCATTAATGATTTTACTCTCTCCTGAAGATGTGATTTGAAGCTCACCCTACTAGAGAATATTGAAATGGTATATATATATAGTAAATGGTGTCTTGTGTTCATGGTTAGATGATCTTTGTAGTGAGACTTACGCGTGTATGGTGGGCCATACCAAGCAGCAGTACCGACGTCGCCGCGAGAGAGCTGTGTAAATGGGAAGAAAAAGATCAGCCATCAGCCATCGAGGAGTAGCAGGGTGATGGAAGCAATGTTTTAAAAATCAAATCGTTAAGTAAATTAAAAAAGAGGTCGGGATTATGGGTTATTGGTTTAACCGTCGACTTAATTGTTATTAGCTCGTGTGTTATAATTATGTCCTTAATTTGTTTATTAATAGTAATAAAATGTATTTTATTTTTTTACACTAATTTTAATACTTAAAATTTAAAATTTTATCTTAAAAGTTAAACTGAACAGTTCAATTACCGGTTTTAATAACCGGGTCACGATTCAATCGTAGATTTGATTGAATTTGATCGGACTTTAACCAAAACAGATTTAAAGAGCTAACTGGACCGTTACTTAATTCGATTTTTTATTTTTTCGGTTCAATCCACTGATCCAATCCGGTTTTTAAAACAGTGGATAGAAGAACGTGATTGCTTTGCCCAGACACACAAACTGGTGGAAAGAGTGTGTTCTCATAAATCATGCTTACCTTGATGGGTGATTTATAGAATAAAAAAAAATGAAATTTCGACTCAGACGTCGGCAAAGATTCGGCCAGTGAAGGCCATATCTGCGTATGATCTTGAATTGTGGTAGTGCCGGCACTATTAATTTACTATATTTCAAAGCCTGAATCTCAATAATCAGGCCAATCCAAGTAGTATTCTATTCAACCACGGCTATTGTAAAAAGTTTGACAATTTTTCGTACAATTTTAAAACTTCAAAACGAGTCCGCCATAGCTCAAAATTTCGTTTGCATATATTTTTATACAAATTTAGAGATATCTATATTCTTATCCAGTGTACACAAAATCTTTTAAACTCTTTTTTCATTGGCCCCAGAAAAAACTTCTTTCAAAAGTAAATTTACATAAATAAAATCCTTTTACAAATAATAGAGAAAATATTTGTTTTTTTTGGTACAAAGGAGCTAATGCCAAAGAACCATTAGGCAACTCAGGCCTGACGACCACTCTAATTTAGGGTATCAAAAAGTTTAATTTTATAAAAAATTTATGTACAGAATAATGTAACTATCATTTTAAAATAAGAAGCACTCCAAAATATTTTTTAATTACAAAATCATTACTATCATATCATTAAGTTGTAAATATTTGCACAAAAACTCAGAAAGAATAAATTTTTTTTTTTTTTGCCAAAAAGAAAAAAATAAAAACAATACCAAATGGGTAATCGATCGAGGTCACTGATTGGATTTTTTTTATTTTATTTTGTTAGTTCGGAAATAGTTGGGACATCGAAGAGTTGGAACACTGAACAACTTTTGGGATGCGTCCCCTATCTCCGGAAGTAAATTACTTTTTTCTCATACAGGTACAGTGTCAGCTTCTAGATATATATATATATATATATATATGAATTTGGTCTTCTAGAATTTCAAATGCATTATATACCACATTATTGATGTTCTTATCAATTATGTGGACGGTAGAGAGACAATAAAACAAGGTGCGGCCGACGGAGGCAAACAGAGAGGGCGGTGAAAGGCCAGGCCACAGATGCCAATCTCTTGAGAGTTCACACTTGCATTGCAGAACTAAACCGATATCTTCATGGGTGTTCTACTTTTATCCATATCATTCACCTATGATTTATTCCATTTATCCATATTTTTCATCTCTGCTTTTCACTTGAAAATCGAAATGTTGGAGTCAAAATGGATTCTTCGACGCCTAATTGGGGTTTTGGGTACCGGTGGTAAAAAGCCCAATAGTAAGATAGTACAAAGATTTTTTTACTCATGCCTATTAGATTTTGTTATGTATTATTTATTTTATTAAAAGTCTCTCTATTAATAACAATCTATGTGATTGAGATAATAAATGTCACAATTTAATAGGAATGCGTTTAGAGCTATTTATATTATCTGACTATTGGACTTTTTTTCAATACTAATACCTTACAAAATCTCAATCCTTAAATTAAAAAATAAAATTGATAGGAGTGTTTGCTAGACCAATGTTTGATTCGATATGATTTTGGGAAAAGAAGGTGGAGAATTTTTTTTTTTTTTTTTTTGAATAGCAAGAAGGTGGAGAATTACTTACTACACGGGATTGGTTTGAATTAGTGACTAATTGTAATCACAATTACAACAAAATGTGACCAAAAAGTGTGTGTTTTTAAGACCATTCAATGATAAATCATATTCTATTTTTTTAAACCTATAATATTTGTACATCACCCATATATTTAGATACTTGTATTAATTTAGGACAGTGCATTTTAAAATCATATAAGTTAAGATTTAAAGTGGACAATATTATATTAAAGTTTAGACCAGCTAAAAATGTACTTTACAACACGAGAACTCGTGGCTCGCAAAAAAACTGAGTTGTGGTGACCAAAATTCACTCTTAATGGCTAAGATAGGTGAGGTGAGGTCAGGTAAGGCCGTGGCCGTTTCCACCAAGAAAGTAGCCCAAACAAAGAACATGACAAAGTCAATAATCAGGTAGTATTCTATTCAACTACGGCTACTGAGTAAGCTTAAGAATCTTCATATAAAATCAATCCTTTTATTAGTCTTTTCGACATTCCATTTCGAGTAAAATAGCTCAAAACAGCTCAAAACTTCATTTTGCTCAAATGTTCATATAAATTTAGTAGTATCTATATATTTACCGAGCACACAAAAAAAAGAACGTTCTACATAAAAATAAAAGTAAAAAAACTCTACTCCCACAAGTAAATTTTTTACACAATTTTTTTTTCTTGTTTATATAATAGAATTGCAGTAAAAGAGAGAGAGAAAGAAAGAGGTCCCAATAAAATGGAAAGCAGACTTGATGCATTTACAATATTTTACAATGTAATCAGGGCAGATTTGAACCAAGGGAGAAAGAAAGAGGTCCCAAAAAAATAATTAATTAATTTTTTTATTGAGAAGATACCAAACTATGATTATTAACTTTACAAACGTATAGTATTGAGATTTTAAAAATTAACGATATAGTTCTATTAAATAATATCGCCCTCTTTAAACTTTAAAGAAATATCTTTCAACTATAATATATATTCTCGTCGATCTGTTCATATAGTATTTGATTGGGAATGAAATCTGTTAGCACAAATATGAAATCTGAAAGCACTCATGTGACCACGATTACAACTTTAACCGAAAAAAATAAAGACCCGAACATATTTAGTTCGGGTGTTAGGTCTGTATTTTATCAAACTTGACCCGATCCAATACGAATCCGATCCGATCATCTCTTGGGTTAGAATTGGTTCTAAATTTTCTTAGCCCGATAGCTTCAAATCGAGTTGCGGATGACTACCAAATCCAACCCGACTTGTAAACAACCCAAAAAACCTTGAAAAATAACAACCAAAACGCTTAGAGGGTGAGAGAGGAAAAGATTGATGCGGGAGAGAGAGAGAGAGAGAGAGAGAGAGAGGGTAGAATTAGGTACCCAAAAACAAGCATGTGCATATACAAACATTTTATCGTAACTTGAATTATCCGGCTAGGAATGCATCTTTTGGACACAGCCCAATGTATTGAGGCTTCAAATTGGGTGGGTGGAGTGTACCTCAACATGTGTCAGCAGAGTTCTCGAAGCTCCCATAATTGGTCACATGCCCTTAGAACTCCAAATTCCACTTCTTCAGAATTGGGTGTTGGTGAATTTTGTCAATCACAATAATCAAATTTTCTTTTTTTTTTTGGGGGGGGCAAGTAGAAGTCAGTAAACAACGGGCGAACCAAACACCAGTAGCGTCTTTAACTATCTTCATATAGCAAAAGATGAGGATGCACAAGTGGACAATGAGGGTGCAAAAAATAAAATTATAGACAAAGGGAGGTTTTTCAATTCGCTAGGCAAAGGCAACCGAGAGGTTGGAGGATACTTTTTTGCTTTGAATTTGGAAGTGAATAAAGCGTATGAAAGGCTATTATGGACTTTCCTAAAAGAAGTTGTTCTCAAGTCTTGATTTTGTGATCACTTAGTGGAATTAGGTAATGCAATCCAAAAGCATATATAGGACCTTAGAAAGTCATTCTTAATGGATCATATTTGAAGTGTTTTTAATTAAAAAAACAATAAAAATGATGTAGTGTTTCAAAAGTACTGAATAATTTTCAAGTAAAAACTTGAGGTAGGTGGACTCATTTGAGTCATTCGGGCACATGCCGTAGGATGTGTGAGATTATTTTCTCCCACATAGACCACAACACAGTAGAGAACGTTTTCTCAAGCTTTAATTTGACTAGAATAAGCCAATCTATCACCCATTTCTAATCACTCTATTTTTCCGAAGAGCAACTATATTTGAATGCTATGCCCCGTTGGATTTTCTCAACAATTTAGAAAATATATAGAGTCAGGAAAATGTGGTGAACTTGAAATCTATTACAAGAGGTTGAGATTAGACGAGTAGTCATCAAATTTCTATTTCAAACTAGGAATGTCCCATAAGTATTTCTTGTGGGATTAAGATACGGTGCAAAAGAGTATAAATCTCTCTCTCTCTCTCTCTCTCTCTCTCTCTAATTGGTTCTTTCATTTTAAAATGATAAATTAAGAGTCGTCATATCATTTGGTATTGACTTTTTTTTTCTTCTTCTTTGCATAGTATTACTGCTCTTAAATTGCAGTATATGCCCATATCTACACAGAAATAATAGTGAAATTATTTGAATTCAAAGACTAATTATGAGGAGCAGGGTTAGCTGTGGTGGTGCCCTCCCATGCCTAAGGTTAAAAAAGAAAAAAAAAATGATTTTGATTCTTTTTATTTTATGATAGAAATAGAGATTTTTAATCTATTAATTATGTGATTGACACGTTATTTCAAATAAAAGTGAATACAATTATATTTTGAGACTTTGTTAAACATAAATGAGTTTTTCTACCGTATATAAGAAATAAATTTCAGTACAAAATATTATAATTTTAATTATCACATTATCCTCTCCACTAATTAATAAAATGAAGAATATCTAAATCCGTCCAAAGAAAATACATAAAGGAAAAGTAAGGCAATTGGTTAATTTGTGGGCCACCACAACAGTGGGGCAGACAGGTGGCATGCATGCAACCACATGTTATTTTTATTAGGACCTGCTATTTGTGGTAAGTGGGCCTCACTATCCAAGAATTTTGTTTTATACCCACACGTGTATGAGAGCGACTTGTACAAGTCAATTCTCTCTCTGTCACGCAATCCAAAAGAAATGTTAGATTTGTGGCCCACGAATGATTTCTCGAATTTTCGGTCATCAATCATGAATTTGTTGCCCTTTTTTATCTTATAAACGTGGTTTCGGTTTATTCAAAGTTTGCAGGCCTGGGGATTATACCCGGCCCATAATTAAAGCCCCAGGCCCGGCCGATGAATGCAAAATTACATATATGATTTCAAATTCTATGAGGAAAGCTCTAGAAAGGGGGAAAAAAGTCGTAGGTAATAACTATAATTTTAGGTACTATTTTATTGTGATCTTTAGGAATGACAAAAAAATCTATTTCATTAGGCACCGACCCCGCCAATCCAAACCCGATGATCTCTAACCCTCTCCAAACTCGATTATTCCTAACTCCTCCCCTGACCCAATCCCGAAACATTAAGACCCCAACCTTGCTTTGATCCCAAAGCCTGCAAAGCCCAAATTGCTTATAAAATGGGATATCTAGACTAATTAACTTCCTATTTAAATCAAACTTACTGGGCAGGCCAATAAATTGCCCAATTCAGCATAAAACTTAAAGCAAGCATTTCATTAACTTGATGAACAATAATCACATTTAAATTTTATTAAACCTGCATCAAAGAAATTTAAGTCAAAATTTCTAAAATTCAAAACTTTGAAATTTAAACTGATTATCACCATTTCTCAAACTGATTGCAGATCACCCACTATCACTATTACTTGAGCAATCATATCTAAATCACAAGTTCTTCAAGATCACCTGTATTTAATAGCTCTAAGTATCCAACATATCTCAACTACTTTAAATTCACTTGCAACATATATTTTTCAAAGAAAAAACTACCAAGCAAGTGCAATATACACTATAAAAATTGTAGAAAATAATTCTGAAATTATCCCTAGACTATCTCTAGCAAAATTTGAACTTTGAATTAGGCTTGCTCTGAACGTTCTTTTAACCATGCTTCAGATCAGATCTGCAAAACCCAGATTGCTCCAGTATTAGATCATAAGCAGATTGCGTCTAAAACAATGCAAACAAGAAACTAAGAACACTAAAACAAAACTAGGAAAAAAGCTTCTAAGCCTCTAAGAAGGAGTTCAAAAACTAAACTTGGATAACCAATTCAATGGGTATTGGTTGCATTATACCTAATTTTTGAGGAATATTATTAGAACTCAGAAGCAATAGAGCAAGCAAAATTATGATTGCACTAAACTCATTTCCCTTTGAACACCATATTTCATTGCACCAACTTGGCATTCCACAGATTCACCTTTTTAACAATGCAGAATGTTTTCCATGAATACATCCAAAATACCGTGGGGAAAAAGAGGAAGAAAACTGATTTAGCAGAGCAAGCAAAATTCTATAAAAGCTGCTTTTCTACTGGCTTTTAACTTAAAATATTGCAGTGCCTAAAATTTAAATTAGGCAACGGCAGATTTAGTAATCTCCCAGGGTAATATCTGGGTACTCCTTTTAGAGCGCCGTTCTTCCTCTGGAAAATATTTATCTTTCAAAACAAAGGTAATCCATTCAAAAGCAGGTGAAGAAAAGACTTATATCTCTAGTGTTATGTTTTTTCAAAAGCCAAAAGGAAATTATAAACATTAACCAAGTGACATAGACCATATTAAACTTGTTACATGAACAGCTAGATAAGTCTCCAGGTTGTTCCCTCTATGCACAAGCCATCCGAAACCGACTCTTAACACATAAACAACTGAACTTAGAAAAACATTGTTCTTGCAGCAAACCATCACCAACAACATTACCGTTTTCAAAACAAGATCTAGCACACCTCCAAATGCTCATCTAGATCCTCTTATTCATCACAAAACTTAGGGGGATAAGGTGAATCTGGAGTTGAGCTAATACCTATGAACAAATAATTAAGAATTTAATAGATAAGCATAACATAATCAATTGATGAAATAATTAAACTCATGTTTATGTACTATTCATCTCACTCCATAGACAACTTGTGCACACATCAAGGCCTCCAAAGTGCTGGGATGAAGTTTACCACGATGTGGAGTAATTAACCTAGCACTCGTACTGAAATTAGACTCCGAAGCAACCGTTGATACAGGAATAGCTAAGATATCACGAGCAATCTTCTGTAAAGTAGAAAACTTAATTCCATTTGCCTTCCACCAACTCAATACATCGAAGTTTGGGGTTCTAGGCACCAAGTGTTCCTCCAAATAAAAGTCCAATTCTAATTTGGCATGTACATCACTAGTCTTTATATTGATATACAAATCAAAATCAACGAGGGGATCATGCACATCAAAATTAGTGACCCCCGAATGACAAGAGGAAGATGATGCTCCAATAACACTATTTTTATTCACCTTCAACCAAGATTGGTACTCTCAAATCAACTCATAACAACTTATTCGAATTTTTTCAATCTTAGGTGAAGCTTCATCTCTATAAATAGTTTTAAAGTAATATTCCACAAGTCTCATTTTGTACCTTGGATCCAAGACACATGCTACTCCCATGATTACATGGCATACACTCCAATACTTTTCATACTTCTCCATCATTTTTGATGCCATCATGCCAATAACTTCAATTGCACATATAAGCCACTAAGACAATGCTACTTTAATCTCACAAATTTTTAAGAAAAAGCAATTAGCAGTGGGGTAAGTAGTACCGGAAAACAACTATGTAAAAGTGAGCTTGTGGAAAGATTTTCTGAAATGATGTTCATCATTGCATCAGTAGTTATAGCATTATCTAAAGTAATTGTAAATAGCTTTCTGTCAATGTTCCAGCCCAACATGGAATCAACAAGTACATTTAAAAGGACTTTTCTATTATGGGGAATAGCAACATAGGCAAACTTATAATCAATAAAAAATTAAAAAAAAACATAATTAATATAATGATTATGCCTCATTAATAGTAAACATGCTATCACACTAAACCAAAAATAATAATACTTAAACATACCTCAAAATTCGACATTGCAACATCTATGTTTCATCAATAAAATGTGCTGTAATTGCCATGAAACCCCTTTTAGTTGGTCTGGCAGTCCACATATTCGTGGTAATGGAAATCCTACTACCGATTTTCTCTAACAACTTGAATGTCTTCTCCTTCTCCACGTCATAAATTTTGAGGATGTCCCTCTTGATCGTGTTTCTTGAAACCATCGTAAATGTTGGTTGGAGGCCTTTGACGAATTTTCTAAATCCAAAATGATCAACAATAGGGAGAGGATACTCGTGTAAAATGATCATTGAAGCAAGATCATTCCGAGATGTTTCTTGATTAAACACATTCATACAGTATTCTACCTTTCCATCACCCATACCTTCATTTGATTCCAACTTTGATTTCTTATGCCTAGCCAAATGGTCATGCAAATGTGATGTCCCAGTTTTACTATGTGCTTTGAGCTTCTGACCACAAATGTTACAAGTAGCCCAGTCCAAACCATCTATCTGAACCCTTTCAAAGTCTTTCCAAACAACCAATCTAGAGCTCATTTCCCTAGGATTTGAGCTAGGGGCTTGAGTTGAAGTAATGGTTAGAGTTGCAGTAATGTGAGCTACGTTTTCAGAAAATACACTTTGATTTTCTCCTTATTCAGAATCTGAATGATGTGGGATAACTGACATTTTAACCTATTACAAATAAAAAGAAAAGTGTTTACAGAAATAATTTAACTTTAGGAGCATCCATTCAAATACAAAAACTTTCCAAAAAAAAATAAAATAATAATAAATCTAAGCATTCAAACAGATATGGGGAGGTTGGTGTAGTTTGATGATCAAAGAGGCCAAATATTTACAATTTCCAAATGAACTCTGACTTCTCTAGATATTAGAAAGCATTACTAACATTATAGTCACAATGAGTAAAACTTCCCAAAAGCAGCATCTATTCAAACAGATATGTGGAAGTTGGTGTAGTTTGATGATCAAAGAGGCCAAATATTTACAATTCTCAAATGAACTCTGACGTCTCTAGATATTAGAAAGCATTAGCAACATTATAGTCACAATGAGTAAACAGTAAATACAACGAATCTAGAAAATTCAACAAAGGATGCAAAATTAGTGGGTTTTACTTAGAAACACAGTGGATAATAGAGACATATAACAAAATCCTAGAAGAACATTCTTATAAAAAAACCTCAGCTAAACAATTTGCCCATATCATAAACACACCATGGCAGAAGAGGTGAAGCTTTTCTGGACATGGTCAAGTCCATTTGCTTTGAGAATCATATGGGCATTGAAGCTTAAAGGCAAATAATATGAAACCCTATTTGAAGATCTTTCAAACAAAAGCTATCAGCTCCTCAAGAAGCGAATAGAGGAAAATAGAGAAAAATCATTGCGAGAAAATATTCCAGAAATTGAGCATAACTACATTAAATTAGATAAAAGCGACAAACAGAAAACGCACAAATCAGTAGATCCCAACTCAGTAGTATAAAAATCAACTCCAAGTCACTAAATAGTAGAAAAAAGCAGTTTTATTACACATATAAGAATGCAACCCAAACCATTGCAAGAAAACCCAAAGCAAGCAAGAAAATAGAGAATGAGAATTACTTACGGAGGTTGTTGGGAGGGAGAGAGATCTTATGAGAAGAACTAGAGCCCTCCTCTCCTCCTCTGCCCAGCAATCTAAAACGAACCAGAGAACACATTGTTTTCACTCCCAATCGTCCCCTTCCTCGTTTGCCTCGCCGCCATTCTCTTCCTCTGGGAAATCCCACCTTCCTCCACCTCCAGCTAAGAGAGAGAAGAAGTTTGCTACTTCGGAATCATCAACGCTGTTGTCGTCAGGGTCGCCTTGTATCTTTTAGTGTTCGCCGCCCAAAGTTAAGAGATAGGGATGTCAACTGGGCCGGCTCGGGTCAAGCTTCGTAGGCTCCTGCTATTTTTGGGGTCAGGTTAAAATGTGAAAAAAAGGCTTAAGTCTTGTTCACGGTTTTAGGGATGGGCTCAGACTTGGGCCATTGGCTTCGACTTGGGGTTTTTTGGCCCAGTTTTTTTTTTTTTTTGTAATATTATGTTTTTAAAACTAATAAATTATACGCTATGATTCTATGAATTATAATTTTATTTGTAATTTTATGTATATTTAATTTCTTTAAATTTATGTATAAAATTTTATACTTATATTTTTTATTATATATAATTAATAAGAATTACTTAGGTAAATTATTTATATAATACATTTATAAAATTAATGAACGTGCTTAAGAAAAACGAATTTAAAAAAAGGAGTCACGGGTGTGGAGGGCGTTTAAAAAAAATTCTAATTGAATTTGAAAGGGAAAGAGCCGTTTAGGAGGGAGGTTGTTCACGGACTCACGGTCGAGCTTGGGCTACCAAAAGGGGGGGTCAGGCCCGCCCATAAGGTGCTCAAACTTGGGTCGGGCTAGAACCAGGTGGGGCTTAGGGCCAAAGCTCAATAGGCTCGGGTAGCTCATGGGCCTTGGGCCCAGAGAGAATTTGGAGTGAATAAAAAAACCCTAGAAAGTTTACTTCTCTCTCCCTAAACTAAATGACATAAGTTCGGGTTGGAATACTCTTCCCCAAATTTGATACTGAACCCATTCACAGTTATCCGAACTCGACCCTAACATATCAGGTTGGGTCCCAAATGAAACGGGGTTTTTACCATCCCTAGCGGTGAGTTTCACTTTGCATGCTTAAATCTTAGTAATGGCATATTGTACTACCTAATTAATGAACATTTGTGCTAGAAGGTGCTCGTGTTTGGAAAAAAAGTTTAGTAATTAGGTAGTACTGAGTTTTTAGTAATCATCTTTATTAATTTTTGACGTGGCTTTCTTACATGAGCAACATTAATTTATTGCAAATGCAGACTTTTAACAAAAAGTGCTGCATGATAAAATTTGATGGGCATAAGTTCGAAAAGCTCCATATAATAAAATTTGATAGGCATAAATATCAAAAACTCGATACTATTTAACCATTAGAGTTTTTTTTCCTCATGTCCTGACTGTGAATTGTCTATAAGCTCAAGAGTCGAGCACCAAATCATTGAAAATTCAAGTAAATTAATAAACAGTTTAGGCATACTTAATCTATTTGTACAAAATGTTAAAAATTGTATTATCAGTGTTGAAAATTTTGAAATACAAATTTTAACGCTTTGTTTAATCAGACAAAACATACTTAAAATCTACTCATAAGGGCATATGGTAGCAACAACCATTCATAAAAGAGGCAAACTAGAAAACCATGCGCTAGAAAGAAATGAAAATGGAATTCAACAAGCCGTGGGATTAAATTTCAACAAGTCCACCAATATAGCATAATATAATGGTGCATAATATACGAGCATATCAGATAATTAGATGATTATAAGCATATCAGATAACAAACTAATATCTCTAATTCTAGATACGTTGAATTAACCAGGGCCTCACCATCAAAGACAAATCTCATCCTTGTTGTCTGAAAGAAGGAAATAGAAATGTTAGCAGCTATTGGATAACAAAACAGAAGAGCAAATAAATTAACTAGGCTAGCCTAGTTGGTCAGAACTCATGGCCTTTCAAAGGGAGGTCAAGGTTTTGGCCTGATAATTACCTAGTTTGTGTGAGACTGGAAACTACATAAATCCTTATTTCTTTTGTCCTGATTTACTCTACAAATATAATGTTAAAATACCTGATGGTCATAATTGGTTAGCCTTTGGTGTCTCAAAACTCCAATCTAAACCAAAATCCTTTAAGAAAAGGACTAAAAGCCAATTCTACAAATTGAAATCTCACTACAACTCCATGCTAAAATCGAACGAAGAAATCAACCCACAAAACATTTAAATAAGGAAACAAAAACTTTAAAAAAAAGCTTGTAAATCAAGGCTCCAGTCAAATGTATGACGACATAACAAACACCAACACCCCCACCCCCCCCCCCCCACAGATATACACACAAAATATATATATATATATATATATGTATGTATGTATACTTATACTGATATGTAATTATCTAGTAATGTCAAGGAATTTTTTTTTTCCCCTTTTGAAATATACATTTGATTATGACTGATTTTGTCTTCCTCCCATCCGTAGTTCTCACTAAAAGACAAAAATAGACCAATTCATGAGAAGTTCCATTGGCCAATCTTGGCACATAAGCCATTGACCATCCATTCCTAACATCCAAAAAGATGTGATGTCCACAGAGAGAGCAAAAATGGACCGGTGAGGCTTATGAATAATCCCCAGGCAGGAATGAACAACCAATTGCTCATCACCTTCAAAAATCACAAAGTCCCAGCCTTCCTTCATAGTCCAAAACACAGGCCATTCTGGCACCTTCAACCTTAGCTGCGAAGACTGAGTGGGAGATACCTGATTTACAGTACCTTGGTCATCCCTAGCAATGGAGGTTTGAAGGAAGAAGCATCAAAGTTGATCTTTACGACTCCCCTCAAAGGAGGAAGCCACTTATGGCCTACTTGGAACTTATGGCCTACTTGGAACTTGGGGGAGAGAATGGAAAGGGAAGGGAGTCGAAAATTAAGAAAAAATATATCCTTCCCTATTTGGTTTTGTAAAGAAAGTACAAGGAAAGAAGAGAAATGAAGAGAGTGATTTAAAATTTTTCACTCTCTTTTTCTCTCTCCTTTTCCTCTTCTCTCTTTCTTAAGTAGAATCAAACAATTGTCAAAAAAGATAGAGAAAGTTTAAAAAATTTCTTCAATTTTCTCTCTTCTTTCCCTTCCCTTTCACTCCTTAGAAGGAGAGAACAAAGGGGAAACGGAAATGACAGAAAGATTAGCAGAGTGATCTCTAGCTTTAGAATGCTCCGCCACATGTCCTGAAATTTCCTCATGGATGTCTCTGAAATTAGGAACTCTATACTCAAAATAGGTTATTCCTCCATAACCATATATGGTCCATGAGAATAGCCACAAAAGTTGCAAAATGATTCTTGTATGTGGATGGAGGTAAACCCATCTCCACAAGATTGAGGATTTTAGAAAACCAATCAGGGATTGACACAATATCAACCAAATCTGTTTTGATGTTCCACAAACTATCATCTCCTAATAATTGGTGTTTCTTTCTTTTTCTTTTTTAGTTACTAGTCATTATTTTGTTGATTGTTTCCGAATTTCACATTCTGTCAACGGGATGCTTTAATATCCGAACAGGCTGTAAATTGTCACTGAAACCTCCCCTATTCTTTAAAAAAAAAAAAGCCTGGTGACTAGATAATATGAGTTAGTCACTAGTGGTACATAGTATTAAGTACTCAGTAGTAATTCTTATTAAATGGTGACATTTGATGTGTTAATCCGGATTCCAAACACAATATAAAAGTCTCCCTCCTATACCACAAATTTATATTGTTGATGTATTAATATACCACTTGTCATAATTCGGTAAAAATTACTACTGAGCACTCAGGGTACGTTTGGTGAAGCTTATTTTGACCTCTTTTCTTCAAGTTGGCATTTTTTTTTTTTTTTACTTATAAGGAAAAGAATCAAATTTGTTTGACCTTTTTGCCTTTATAAGCTAAGATAAGAAAAAATGTAAAAAAAGCCAAAAACATTAAGATTTTTTGCTTAATGGGGTTAAATTGGCTGATGTATTAGACCATAGACACCTAATTAAAACAAACCCAAAACCACTCAGTACACAACATTACCCCCAAGGGCTTCTCTCTTTTGGTTCCCGAATATGGCTGGTCGGTTCTCTCTTGGCTCGTCCAACTCATCGTCTACGACACAACTCCGGCTTCTTCTCCCATTTTGCTTGTTGAACATCTCCAATGATGGGTTACCGACTGACTAGGTATCTTCCTATTCGGAGAGCTTGAGGTTAGAATTTCTTAGTTTTTTATTTACAAAAATTAGGGTGTAGACTATGAAATAATAGTTTTAGTTTATTTAGGGGATTATAATGGCAAATCTCGACATGTGATACTAGATTTCTTGGGAAAAACTCAGTTTTGTTGATTTAGCATTTGTTTTTGTCTCACACTCACAGATATATATACATATATATATATATATATTGTTGTTGTTGTTTAACTCTATTATAATTGTGTTTTCTAAATTTCTGAAAAGTTAAGTGAAACTTATGTGATTGCTGTGGATTTATTGAATTCTTGTTCTCTTTCCTGCCAAATTAAGAAAACCCCATCTGCAAATAATTTTATTTTTTTCTTTAGTAGGGTATGAAGTGTTGACTAATTTTAAAAAAAAAAAAAAGAACAGAGATGAATTAGATTAATTATTGATGGCCGCAAATTAAAATAGATTACTTCAAATGATATATATGGATCAGTTATTCCAAAGCGCCAAAAAAAAAAAAAAAACAGGGGTCAGGTCATTTTTAAATGGGTTGGATATGGGTTCATTGGTTGTGTCTAACCCATATTCAACCCGTCCAAACCCGCCATTTGCAACCCTGCTATATTACCTAACCGTTTAACTGTTTTACCTCCCTCACTGTATTTCCCGCCTTTCCACGCCCTTCCTCCACTGGACAACAAATCACGTTCTCTCAGTTTCCCGCTAGGGTTTTGACTTTTAAGACGCCACCAATCAACGATGGCCTCTCCGAGGCAACTCCTCTCCACCGTCGACTCGTCCCTCCTCGGCCCAACCCCTCCGACGCCGTCTCAGAAGATCGAGCATGCTCGCCATTGGCCCCTCTCTCCCATCTCTCCAGTCCCTCCTCTCGCTTGATATGGTTCCACTTTAATTAAGCTTGTACTTTTAGATGTTTTTGTGAAATATTGACTGTATGGTACAGCTTCCTTTTACTTCTCTTTTATTTTTGTATGTAATTCAGGATAGGCAAGTACTATGCAAATTTTATACGTTTCATATTAATTAAAGGGCTTATTTGGTTGCGGTAATTGAACTTTTCATTTTTAATGAACTAATTCGACATTTCAGGATAAATATTCGAATTTTAGATTACATAATTTTATTTCTTAGAAGAAATGACCAAATATAAATTTTTATAAAGGTAATTTTGTAGACTTGTTAATTGTTTCATTGTTAGTATTGTTACAGGCAAACACATCTAATTATCTAATTTGCAATTGAACTAGTTCTAAAATGGCCCAATTGATATTTTTGGGGCAACCAAATGGGCCCTAGGTGTTTGTCTCGATTGTCTCAGAGGGAAAATCTGCATGATGGACGTTTGCCAGGTAGAAATCATTTAGCAATGGCAAATTCTGGTAGATATCTTCGAAGTATTATAGCCTCATTTTGCTGTTGAACAGTCGTTTTATTATCTTATGTTAGCTAATAGCTAGATATATTCTGATGACAGGGTATTGACTTGCCTTAGTGTAATTATTTTGTTGGGTCATTTCCGTTATTCTTTGTTTGTTTGCTGACCGACTGTAGGAAAAGAAGATGAATTGCAAACTTTTACACAGGAAGACTTATTATGATTTTGGAACTTGAGGGAAAAACTCCATTCAAATGGCATGCTACAGCAATTTTCTGTAGTGCATTTCTAGTCTGGGAAAACAATGCAATAAAGAGCATAAGATTCAATGTTTTACTTTTTTTTTTATGTTTTTTTGTTTTAACAGTATCTTAGGCTTTGGCTTTGTTAAGGGTATTTGTTTTTCCCATGTCCAACATCAAAATTTGTTTCTTGGTGTGAAACAGAACTATTGCTGAAAAAAAAAAAAAAATCCTTCTGCTTTGTGGAACAATTTTGCAGGTTGTTGTGCTTGACCAGGGACTTGAAGCTGATATTGTGGCTGCATTCGGAAATATCAGGAAGATCTTATTAATGCTGGGTTTCAACAATGATCAATTTCTCTCAGAAAGGTTTTTATCTTGACTGCTTGTTTTTCATATTTTGTCTCGTTAAATAAAGTGTTATTAAGCCATCGATGTCTGAGTTGGTTGAGATGTTTGGTTAGGGAACCAGACATTTAAAGTTAATCTCTCCTTGACTTACTCTATGCATATGGTTTGCCATTGATTGTGTGCATTAGGAAGTCTCAAGGTTTTGGATACGCTGATGTTTCTCAGAGACAAAAAGGTGTTCGTACTTGGCAATCTTGTGGTCATAATAATATTATTCTTTGAGTTGTCTATACAATTTTGGCTATTGGAGTTAGACTTATACAGTTCGTGTCATATTGGTTGGTTTTGGAATTGAGAGAAACATTATTCAGTTGACAAATTATTAAGAGGCCTAATTACTAGCCAGAAAGTGTAAATTTTATCAATGCTTGGAGCTTTAGGAAACAAAATCACATGGGTCCTTGCTCAAAGCTGTGGAAGTGGTTCTTTCATTTGCTACCTTTGTTTTCTGTTTTTCTTTTAAGATGTAAAAGTACATATACCAGTTCTTTTCCTAGGAAGCACGGACACTCCGTTTAGCATGCCGTATCCGTGTCGGACACATATTGGACACACATACTTCTCGGACACACCGGGACACATGTCAAACACGCCAATTGGTGTGTCCAATATTTTTATTAATATTTTTTCTACTGGACACTTATTAGACACATCGGGGACACGCGTGTCCAACTATTGGACACATTTCGGGACACGCTGGAGTTAAAAAGTTATTGTTAAAAGTATTAAATAGAGTCTAATTTATAAATTTCAAAACTTTAAAACACCAAAATATAAAACACCCAAATCTAATTCTTCAAATCCTTAACTTGTTAGTAGTTGTATTATAATTGTAAACTTATTTAGTTATTTTCATCTTATTTTTGGTGATTTATGGATTTTATATTCACATACATAACAAACAAAAAATGTATAAAAATATATTTTTTTGCTGTGTCTCTGCCGTATTCGTGTCTTCATTTTTTTAAAAATGCCGTGTCTCGTGTCCGTATCTATATCCGTATCCGTACCCGTGTCCGTATCCGTGCTTCTTAGTTCTTTTTTATGAAAAAGGATCCCAGACATTTTGAACATTTTGGTATTTTAGCTGCTGGGAGACATCTTTCCTTCTGTTGTGCCTTATGTCTTCTTTTTGCACCTCTTGTTGATGCATCTAGACCATCTACACTTTGTTTACTTCCTTTTGCCTGTGTTTTCATTGATATTTCCTGAAGTTGAGTGCTTGCTTATTTATTGTTGCTATATACTTTGATCTGTTTTAAGTTCACTGTTGGTATGTATATGTTTGATTCTCAACTCCTTTTAAGTGTCTGGGGTGGTTGTGATGGGTGGGTGCAGAAACTTTTGTCACCAAGTTTGTCTGAGATTGGAATCTTAATTCAGTTTCTGTTAATATTGCCTAATACTTCAACATGTCATTGCTCATTGGCTGGGCACTGCATATTTGTGCAGGAGGATAACTAAACCTGTTGCCAACAAACTAAAAACTAATATTAGTTTTCCTCCAGAAGATATGACTAACACATAAACAAGCAAAATGGTCTTCAACTCGATGAACCTCACACCCAACTGAAACCGAGGTTCCCAAAAATTTGGACCCAAAACGAATCGTAAGATTATGAGACCAAACTGAATTGGTCAGGTTCGGTTTGTGTCTCGGGTTAATGTGAGGGGGAACCAAAAAAATAAATGAACCAACTGCTATTTGTAACTATAATTCTGTACGTAGTCTCACTTGCGTTTGAAATTTTGTAAAGCTGAGTTTTTCAAAAGACATTGGTGTGTCAGACAAGGAATCTGATTTTGATCATCTAGCGACCTAAGGCATCTACTAGCCCTGTTCTCTACCTAACGTCATCCCAGATTCAGAGTTTGTGAACAGAAGAAACTCATTACCAAGTTTCCAAGAGGTCTGAGGCTCAAAACCACCTAGGAGCTTAGCTGCTCTATCCTTCTGCACCAATGAAACTGGTGAGTCACTAACGCCTGGCCTCCCAATAAAACTTCGTAGCCATACGAGAGTGATGTTCTAATATTTTCCTTAGGCAGCATGTAATGCTAAAAGTATGTGATATTTCTTTTAATGCAATTAGTACCGTAGACTCCAAACAGGTATTTCTTTTTTAAGGGCATTTCCCCCTTAAACTTAATTGTTTATGCTTCGTACAGAGGATATTAATTTTTACTGTCATTTCATACATTGCAGCAGGATGCTTACGTGCTCTGCAGAGTATTTCAGAAGGGTGGTTCAGGCCCAAAAATGGTGCACAAAATGGTGCAACTGTCTCAGGAAGATTTTGAAAGGCACTTTATAAAAGCTTTCAATAATAATTTTACTAATAAGCCTAAATTAAGAACCGTGTAGACCAAAAAGATTTATCAAATGTGCACTTGTTTCTCTAGCACTTCACAAAACTAGACAGTTTTAGTGATTGAAAATTATATTTTATTGCCTGCAATCTTAGTTTCCGTCATATTACTCTTCAATGGGATGCATCAACGCCATTACACATTCCTCTCCTCCATCATGGTATCTCACCTTGGCTTTGGATTGCAGGTATCTAATCGCCGAAGACTGGCAGGTCCAAGTACTGCAAATCCAGTGAATCCAACTCGTGTTGATCACTTGCTAAAGAGGTATGTCATCTGCAGAACAATTTTGCTATTTATAATTATCCTCCTTCCTCTGTATATCTGTTTTTGTTGTGGGAAGTAAATGTCGGGACTACTCCCTGCATATGTACTCTGTGATGTTCTGTCGTAAATTAATAAAGGTGATCCCTATTTATCAAAAACGAGTTGATTTCTAGAAATTTTTTCAATTGATAGAGTTCGTTAATATTGAAATGTGGTGGTCGATGTGATTCTTCACCAAATGTGCACTAACCAAGTCACACCCCATCTAACTGCTAAAATGAAAAAAAACTTTTTAAGGAAGAAGTGAAAACTTGGTAACTCATGACAATAGTTTGAGATTAGACAAATAGTCTATCCAACTTGAAATTTTGCAATTTTGCTCACAACCATACACAAATTGTTTCGTACTGGGAATGTGGAAGTAAGATATTTCCTGTGTATTTAAGATACTGTGCAATGTCTTTCCTCAAGAAAGATGAAAAGAAGTCCCCGATAGTATGATGAAGTAAAACAATGCTGAACTCAAATGTCTCTGGCTATTGTCCAGTTCAAACCCTGCACATGGAAAAATTCGATCTCACTGTCATGAAGAACATAGATCTCTCTCTCTCTCTCTCTCTCTCTCTCTCTCTCTCTCTCTCTCTCTCTCTCTGTGTCTGTTTTGAACATAATAACTAACTACTCTTAAGCATACAGAAATTACAAGTATCAATAAATTAACGAATGATGATATGGCAACTGGTTGGTTCCAAGATTCAAGGGAGAAAAAAAAGCCTACTGCCTTCGGCCTTGTATAATTTCCTGTGAGCTCTAGAAAGTTTTTATTTTTTATTTGTATATATTTTTTTATGTTGACTATAGATATGCCCTAATTTTTCTGTTCTTTGAAGCTATATTACTATAGCTATTGACAAGGGGAGTTAGTACTGTGTTGATCTGGCCTAAAATTTTCATTCTCTGTTCTTACAACTTTACAAGTGTGACCAAGCAGGGGACCATTTCCATGCCCTTCCATGTTAATAATCAAACACTGGAATGGGATTGGGCATTCACAGTATTTCCCCTTTGCATTTCATTTCCACTTGTATTCCATTCTGTTGATTTTTCTTTCCGTTTCCTAGTAAGAACAGGTGACAGTATTCTGCCTACATCATAGACAGGTATTAAATAAAAGAATACTAAAGTTCTGAGCTATAGGGTTTCTCTACATCTCCTAATAATCCCTATTCTTAAATAAAAGAATACTAAAGTTCTGAGCTATAGGGTTTCTCTATATCTCCAAATAATCCCTATTCTTAAAACAAAGATTGCAAAAATGAAATCGTTTTGAAATTCAAAGACGTGGAGTAAAGAACTTTGATGCTCAAAGAACATGAATAAATTACGAAGGGCGTGATAGTATATGACACTTACTGTTGAAATTGTATGTTAACAGATGCTGGTGATCCAGACGCGATTGCTCCAAAAGCGGAGGTGGGGAGAACCATTGTGGCGCCGTCCCTGGAAGGCCTAGAAGCCGATCTTCCGGCACGATCAACAATGGTGACCTGAATTATCTGGCCAGTAATGCATGTTCTGGGCACAGCCCCGCTTATGCACCTAACCACGTATCGCCTCCCACAAGCTGCCCCATTGTCTCATATCTCGTCTCCGGCAGCTGCAAACATGTTGCCGGATGGGAACTGCGACGGATTGTTACCGTTGCAGGCGGTAGCTGTTTTGAAGGAGCATAAGGAAAATTGTATGCACAGAAAAATCATTTAATAGAGTAAATAATAATGCTTGTCAATGGTTTTGATCTTTTAATTTCTAGTGGCACTTACGTGTATAGGGTGGGTTATAGCTGGCCGCAGTGCCAAAATTGCTATGAGACGCCCTGAAGACCTTTGCAACTAAGGTCATCCGGTGATTCACATCTGCACAAAGAAAACCAAAACCTAATCATGAGTTTGTTTTTAATAGGGGAAGGGATACAGGCAGCTGGGGCTTGAACCCCAAACCAGGAGCTTGGCTATAGAGGCCAACAACCACCGGGTCAAGCCATGTCCGTACCTTGGAATGAAAAAATAACTCGACGTTTCGGTTCCCGATCCGTCTCTATTGGGACGGGCATGGCTTGACCCAAGTTACAGTAGCACCTACAGACCCCATCGACTTACACTTCGAGTTCGAATCACAATCAGACTGTGTCCCACACTCGGGTTCTCGCGGCAACGCCCACTGTATTTCCAACCCCGGCTGCTGCCACGGGAATTTCGGCAAATCGGTGTCCAAGTTCACAAAACTCCGGTACGCTCGACAACCGGAGTCCTGAACCCGGATCATATATGACGTGGTCGAACCCCCGGCTCGGAGCGTGCAACAAATCCGGGAGTCCTTGCACGCGGAGGCCTCTCCGGTGCGGTCGATATACGTGTGGCACAGACTCGCCGCCGAGCAATCCAACGGTGAGTTGAGCGGCGTGTTTGTGCAGTTTAGGTAGATGATGACGTTGCTACGGGTGATCTTGAAGGGGAGAGAGGTGTTCATGTGGAGGCCCATGGTGGAGAGATCCTCTGTGACGCAGGTGTTGCCGACGAAGCCGGAGGGCTGGATCACGAACCGCTGGGTGTCGGGGGTGATGGAGGTGATGGAGTAGGTGTTGTTGAGGGTGTCGAACTTGAGTGCGCCAGCATCGCATCGGATTTTGTACAATTGGTCTCCGCAGTCGGGTCCGGTGCTGAGTGGGTAAGGGACCTGGGTGGTGCCGCAGTCGGGGCAGTGCTTGGCGGAGGTGGCACACCCGGCGCACATTAGTAGGGCCGCCGTGAAGAGCAGTTTGAAACTTATTGTCATTCTAGGGAGGGAGAGAGAGAGAGGGGAAGTGTCATTCTAGAGAGGGGAGGAGAGAGAGAGAGAGAGAGAGAGAGAGAGGGCTAAGTTAGAACCGTAACCTGGGTGGTGACTATTTATTTAGGAAGAAGATGAAAGAGGAGAATTACAAAAAGATTTTTACACAAGCATGTAGGGCCTTTGGGTTAAGGAGGATGACTACTTATTAAAAGAAGATGAACTATGAGAGGATAAGTGCAAATTAAATGATTTTTCCTACGTTGCATGGTGTCCGGGAAATCAAACAGGCCCGATGAGTACAAAACGAAACCATGTCCCCGTCTTCGCCGTTTTATTAGATTTCTTTGGACTTTCGAGGATATGCCAATCAGCATGTTGGCACGTGTTGACTTATGTTTATTCTATTTTTGCTATATCTGTATATCTTACTTAAGCTCCGTTTGCTTCGCTTATTTTGAAGTTTTTTATTTTTAAGTAAAAAAATTAAAATTTTAAAATTTTTTGTCTTTTTTTTACTTTTCTACTTAAAAGTAAAAAAGTTAAAAAATTTAATTTTTTTTACTTATAAACTAAAAAAGTAAAGTTAAAAAAGCAGCAAAAAAAAAATAAAACCAAACAGGCACTTGTTTCATATCAGTTTATGTGTTGATTCTTATTACGTTTTTTTTTTGTTGTTGCATTTATCGTAATAATGTAGTTGGCACGTGTGAACTAGTCTTCTACAATACTAAGAGAGAGAAGATGAACTGCTACGCACATTTCTATACTCTTCTCCTTTTTTTTGTGTGTTTTTTTTTAGAAAGTCCGGAGGAATTGTATCCGTGTCCAGTGAAAGAGATAGAATTTCAATTTAGAGAGGCAAATTTTAATGTGATAAGCTAAGTCCTCAAAAAATTATTGGTAAATTCATGTATCACCAATCTAAACATTGAATGATATGGATTGAATATACATTAGCAAATAAATGAAAATATACCTAAAAATTGATGTAGAGAATATTGCCCCCTCTCGAACCCTGCTATGTCGGTGCCCGTGTTGGACACTGACATGCATAGATACGTATTGGATACTTCATTTTACGTGTTTGGTTATTTATTTATTTATTTATAAATTGAACACTCTAAAGACACGATTTAGACATGTATGTTTTATTTTGGATACTTTAGGAAACACGGCAAAGGTTTAAATATAAAGTCTAAAACCAAAAAATGGGATTTGTTTAGCCATTAGGAAAATTTTGCAAAATCTTAAAAAGAAAGAAAATCCTAGTATGTTGGATTGAAGAAGAAGAAAAAAAAAAAAATAGGTATGCTACTAATATCGATGGTTAATTTATTTTGTGCTTTTTTTTCCTATGAATTTTATATTCGATGATAAATAGTTGATGAAGCGTAATAATGTTTTATTATTTTTGATAGTTTGCCTTTATAGTATTATGTATTGATCAAATAATTTTTTTTATTATTAATGTGTTTGTTTATTTTATTATTTTTTTAGAATGGAATAACAAAAAGTCTTTTTTTATTTTTTAATGATTCATTTCTCATTTATTTGTTTTATAATGAACAACTCATAAACTATTTTTCATTCAAATCTCCTAAACTATGACTCAGTAATCAGTATCATTAAATCCTTCTAAACTCTAAAACGTAACAAAATTAACTTCCTGAACTACGTATTTGAATCAACCAATACTCTATGTTAGCAATTTCTTAGAGTGAATAAAAATCGTTATGTGACTTTCACATATTCATAAAAGGATGATTTTATATTTAAATTTATCTTTTATATTTGTTATAATTGTCTAATGATTGAAATACTTTTTGAATTCCTTCTATATTTATATATCATTCTAAGAGACATTTTGGTCGTTGGATAAGTATTATAATGAGAAATGGCCAATTGAGGTATAAAATTATATTTTTTTGGAATATATACAACTCACATGACAAATTTTTATCAGTTTTCTAATGAATTACAACATAAGGTGTTGATTTAATATAAATTAGGTCTCAACCCGTGCAATGCATGAAGAGTAAGGTTTGTTCAAATCTACAATAAAAATGTTATAAATAATTAATGCAAAATCTAAAATAATTAAAAATACAATTCAAAATTGACAACCCTAATTTGTTTTATGGTAATAAAACAAACTAAAATTCTTTAAAAGGTTAACATTGTTTTCACGAAAGAAAAACTAAAAAAAACACAAGTGTAGCAGCCTCATGAATAAATTTTTTATTTAATTTTTAATCATATAAGGAATAACAACTATTTGGATTGAACTCAACTACTTTTTTATTTGTTCTTGTCTATTATAGTAATTTTTTGGATATGATTTAATTGCTTTCTACGTATAAGTGGGTGGCTAAAGTTGTGATTGATAACTTTTTTAGTGTGACTCAACTACTTATATATATACACACATATATATTTTTCAAAACTAATAAAGTGAATTAAATAATTGAACAGATTCAATAGTTATCTAACAAATTGCCCCTATGACGTGGCATTTTAAAAGTAACAGCATTTAGAGTGCCACGTATGAGAAAGCCAAAATATAGGAGTGTACATAACTTTTATATACATATACTAGCATTAAACCCATGCTATGCACGGTGATACAAAAATATATTTATACTAAATTACAATCATCAATATAATTTTGAAATAAATTATAACAGTTTATCATGAAAATATCTCTAATTTGTAATAAAAAACTAATATTTTGATGTGAACATTTTCTAGGGGGCTATATTAATTAAATATGTAAGTTGTATATTTAGTTGATTTATCTATTAAAAACATTTAATAATATACGCACATATGCAAATATATATATATATATATATAGCTACTCAAAACTAAAATTTTTACTTAAAAATAATTCGTATTTTTAAGTGAAAAACACACATAATCTATCACCAAATACTTAATGTACTTAGTGAAATTTGATTTTTAAATTTATCTTAATGAAAAAACTTATCCTTAAATTATGAATTTAAAATTTTAAGTACTTAAAATTGTTTGCATTAATAATACAACAGCATTTAGAACGCCACGTATGAGAAAAATAAAATATAGGAGCGTACATAACTTTTATATACATATATTAGCACTAAACTCATGTTATGCACGGTGATATGAAAATATATATATACTAAATTACAATCATCAATATAGTTTTGAAATAAATTATAACAGTTTATCATGAAAACATCTCTAATGTGTAATAAGAAACTAATATTTTGATGTGAACATTTTCTAGGGGGCTATGTTAATTAATTATGTAGGTTGTATATTTAGTTGATCTATCTATTAAAAACATTTAATAATATACACACATATGCATATATATATATATATATATAGCTACTCAAAACTAAAATTTTTACTTAAAAATAATTCATATTTTTAAGTGAAAAACACATAATCTATCACCAAATACTTAATGTACTCAGTGAAATTTGATTTTTAAATTTATCTTAATGAAAAAACTTATCCTTAAATTATGAATTTAAAATTTTAAGTACTTAAAATTTTTTGCATTAATAATACAATATGTGGGTGTAGTTATATTCAATATTTTTTTCAGCTTAATGATCATCTGTTAAAAACAGTTATTTAGAACTTTAGCAAGCGCCAATTGAAAAAAAGCATGACTCTGTAGACTCAGTTAACATAATTTTTGTAGTCATTATACTTCCATAAATTAGGAATGTTAGTGTAAATTATGTTTAAAAATATAGGTCAAGCCAAAATCAATGAATTTTTATTGTAAAATCAATCCTACTACAAAATAATTATATCTTTCTTCATTCAAGTTCACAAAATAACATAAAATCATATTAAATCTTGAGACAAAAAAAGTTGAAGGATTATCATTTCTTTAGGTAAAATAAATTTTTTATAGTTAAAAGCTTTACATCCAATTTTGTTTTATACAAATTCTTGAAAAAATATTATGATGAAGATTCTTTAGAATGAGCATAATTAACGGAAATTTAAACATGTTACTATAACTATAAATGGATAACATTTATGAAGTTTAAAATAAACAAATAAATCAGAGAGAACCAATAATAGTATGACACGTGTATTTTATGTTTTTAAAAATTTAAAAATTGAGAAAAATAAATTGAAACTTTCAAGGTCAAAGACCTTCTAACGTTTTACTATAATATATAGTATAGATATGATTAGTACTTCAAGGGGTTCAATATGTCACGTTTTCAAGTTTAAAGGGTTTTAGTAATAATGAACCATAGTTCAGCCCAATGGTTAAGTTTTGTAGACTTTTGAATTTTGGTCTTTCACACCGAAAAGGCACAATAATTTTGTCCCTTGAATTTAAATCAAAATTTAATGTTATCGTTTAGCTTTTATTTGTTCAAGCCATTCAATTTTGAAAAGTAAGCCAATTTAATTTAGCCATTTAAAGGTGACAAAAATTAAGAGTTAATTACAATTTGACACTTTAAAATATAACTTAATATTAGATTATCCCAACAAATTAAAAATTGTTATATTTTCATCCTTGGAACGGCTGTTGATATCGTTTTAAAATTTTCCATTTTTCATGTTTTCAGAATAAAAAAATATTGAGAACTTAAAAAACACTATCATTTTCATATCAAATTCATCTAGATATAAAATAGTTTTTAGAAACCCAAAAAATAATCATATTCTATTTTCAAAAAATTGGAGTGTTTTAGAAAAAAATTTTGAACATAATTTACCCAAAGCCACCTGTTAGAAACCAAATTTTTTCTAAAATTAAATTCAACAATTAGATTAAATTACCCAATTTTTAGTGTAAGATTTTTAGTAACATTACACTTTACTTAAGTTGAGTAAATTAAAAAGTCAAATTCCATGTATATAGACAACACTAAAGTTCTAATGTGTTATAATAAAATAAAATAAAACTAAAGCTGAGCCAAAAATCAAAAAAGAAAACAAAAGATAAATTGTCAAGCGTGTAGGATGTAAAAACTCCCAACACCGTGAACATGGTGGATGGTGGCCACGTGAGTTGTAAAAGAAGACTCTATACCAAAGGTGACATCACCTACTTTGTATTTAATTATTCATATTTAATTCATCAATATGAAAACCATTGAAAATCTCCTAACCGACCAAGAGAAGAAATATCTAGAAGATTGCTACATTCATGTAGCAGGTTATGAATATATATATATATATATATATGTTTGTAACTATGTGTATATATATGCATGTACATTGGAGGTGTTCGCGTGGGTTTATGGCAGTTTCTCTTCTTTCGAAAGAAACAATTTGTTGTAAATTACCAAAAAGTGACTGAATGTCACAATGCAATGGCCATCATCAAACATATGCATCTGTTAAGTCAAAGAGGGTATGGTGCCAACCACCCACCTAACCTCACTTTCTGTAATTTTTCTGATAAAATGTTTCAAAATTTATTCTATAAATACAGAGATATAGAGAAAAAAAAAAAAAAAAAAAGAGAAAGGGGAGATTCAGAAAGAAAAGACGAAAAGTTACAAAGAGGAAACAAAAAAGGACACAGAGATCAGACAAAAAGAAAATAGAGAGGCAGTGAAGAAAAAGGAGGAGACGCGGGGGGGTGTTGGGGGGTGCGGCGCAGATTAGAGGATTGGAGTTAAAAAGATGAAAAAAAAAAAAAAAGGGGGAAGAAAAAAAGGGAAAAAATGGAGCAAAAAGAAGTCTGGGGAGACAGAATAAAAATTAAAACAAAAAAAAGAAGTGTCGGTATTCTTTTCTCTTTTGCTTCTATTCAAATATTTCTGTTCAGTTCCTTAAAAAATCCTACGGTTGTTTAAATTTTAACTAAAAAAAAAGAGGTATTTCTATGCATTTTGTAACTCTATAAATACCCAAAGTCTTATATACAAAGACAAGAATAAAGCAACAAAAATACAGTGAAGAGAGACGTTGCTCTCTTATCTTAGTCCTCTGACTCTCATGACGGCCTACGTGTCCTTACAAGTTTAAACCTACTAAGGTTCTATAATGGCTCACGTGCTCTCACAATTTCAAGTTTAAAGATTTCATGACGGCCTATGTGCCCTCAAAATTCAAGAACTCATATGATACGTTATCATATAAGTGAAATTATGTTAAGTCTTTGTTTAACTAAATATTACTTGTTAATATTTTTGCTTAACACCACCTCAACGTTTTTTAAAAAATAAAACAAGAGCCGATACCATAACCAAATATGTCTTTAAAATTCAAGTTAAGGGGCTGTTAGGTTTAAAAAAAAAATCATATTGTACTATCTCATAGAGATTAAAAGTGAAAAAAATATTCTTTTTCTGTAAGGGTGTCTACACAAACTTAAATTCAAATAGTTTAAGAGTCAAAATGTAACGATTTAAATTTTAACAAGCTAAATTGATATTAGTCATTGTTAAAGAGTCAAAATTTAATCAACCAATAACTTTTATCACAACCATATTGACTTACTTTTAAGAGTTGAATGATTTGAATAGAACAAATACATGTTGAGCGATAACATTAAAATTTGAGATAAAGTTAGAGAGACAAAACCGTTATTTATTCATTTAAAAATATATCAAGTTAATTAAAGCTCTAAAAAGGAACTCCTATCGTAGCTGCAGTGGCAGCTCTAAGGATTTGTTTTTTACAAGGCCATGGAAAAGTTTAAGGATTAATTCTCAAATTTTAAGTAAAAGAAAATTTAAATATATTGACACTATTATATCTAACAAAAAAATTTAAATATATATACATATATATAATTATCAATTATAATAACCTCAATTATCAATACTATCAAATATGCCATTTTCAATGTGTATTACTAAAAAAAAAAAAACATTCATTCATTATCTCCTAGTCTAGATCGGTAAAGTTAATGCTAATTTCACAAGCAAATGGATATTTGTGTAAGAATTGAATTGATTGTGTCAATGCGTGCTATTATTCAACAAGACTCAAATCATTTTTCAATTATTTTATCATATAAATAATTTATCTTTTTCATACTTGAATTTGAATATCCACCCATATTTAAAATTTTAATGACCATGAGACGCATATTTTATATATAACTTGACACGTTCACAATGTTAGTACTTCTTAGCATATGAAGTTAATATTAGTTTGTCATATTACAATGAACTAAATATGTTTTATACATAAAAAGATTAGGTGGAGGTACACAGTAATAAACAGTTTTGGAAAAAAGAAAATTGCCCTCATGGTAAATTTGCTTTTGGGGAGAGTGATTTTATTTGTTTATTTTTTTTCATTCAACTTTTGAGATTTTCATTGTATTGCTGGGTCAATGTTCTAGACAATAGATACACATTTTTTAAATAAACTATTAGCACAAAATTTTTTAGTTTTTGTAATATTGATGGTCAATTGGCCCACTCAACCCTGCCTCGCTGTGAAAGGGTATGTGGCGCCGTCCCTGCTGGCTTTGAAAGGGTATGTGGGGCCGTCCCTGCCTGGCTGTCAAAGGGTTTTAGTCTCGGGCACGCAACTAGTGGAAAATAAAAGTGAATTAAAAGAGTTTGACTCACTAATAGTATAAATTTATGAAAAATGATATTTTTTTAAAATTTATTTACAAAAATTTATATCAGAATAATGTGGTAATGACAGTTTTATAAATAATAAGTATTTAGATGGGCTCTTTATTTTAAAGTGATAGGTATACAATTTAATAACATTATTCTGGTGATAAATTCTGTATAATTTTTTTGATTGTATAGTATTACTCTAAATTTATTTGCACCATCAAAATTGTCACACTTGTGGAGGGAAGAAATGAAGAGCTAGAATTCAACAAGCCAGGGTTTAATTTTCAACAAGTCCACCAATAGCATAGTATGCTGCAGCTAGTGGATTTTATAAAAGGCATTGATAAGATTCTGAGCATGCCATATTAGGAATTAATATATCTGTTTCAGAATATTTATTCAAACAAAGCAGCACAAATTTAGAAAGATTAAAGGAATAAATTTACCAAAGTCTCATCATCCACGTCATCCCTAATCATCCCTAATCTTGAAAGGGAAATAATTGTCCGAATGTGCTACGTCTCCAAATCATCCCTAATCTT
This sequence comes from Euryodendron excelsum, assembly GCA_033060915.1. Taxonomy (NCBI): domain Eukaryota; kingdom Viridiplantae; phylum Streptophyta; class Magnoliopsida; order Ericales; family Pentaphylacaceae; genus Euryodendron; species Euryodendron excelsum. Next base: position 31,298,382 of record CM065393.1, on the reverse strand, counting down.
TAAAATAAAGAATGCAGAACAATGGAATGGCCCTGATTTGGAAAGATCATGCATATCCATAGCCTAACCTTGTATTTTGTAAGTTATAAAAATTTAGAATTTCAAGTGAGAAAATGAGTTAAAAGTTAAGGAGGGTGTGAAAAATCAAATTAAAGAAAGGAAAGGTTTTTCAATTCGCTAGGCAACGGCAACCAGAGGTTGGAGCATAATTTTTTGGTTTGAATTTGGAATTGAAAAAAAGTCTATGAGAGGCAATTATTGAATTTCCTAATGCTATATTTGGATCCTGAATAATGGAGGGAAAGAAAAAATATATGAGAAATAAATTACTCTTGTTGTTTGGTTATTAAGAGAAAGTAGTGGATAAAAGAAACTAAAAGAGAAATTAGTGAATAAATCATATTCTTATTTATCTTTATATTGTTATTTATAAATATCCATTCATTTATTTTTTCATTTTTTTAATGTAACCAAATAAGAGTATCGAATTTTAATCCTCACATCATTCTTTTATTACCTTTTTTTTAAATTTATTTTTTCTTTCCCTCAATAAACTCACTGTTCCAAACAGCGTAAGAGAAGTTATTCTCAAAGTCTGAATATTGTGATCGCGGAGTGGAGATAGGTAATGCAATCCAAAAGATATATTGTACCGTAGAAAGTCATTTTTAATGCATAGAAATTGAAGTGTTTTCTATCAAAGTGAAGAAAAAATTGCTCTTGGAGTGCTGCTTGCTCCACCACTTGGTCACCCTATTAGGTTCAAGTGTGTTCCCATCCTTCTATAAGAAAAATTAATTTACTATATTTGTAGAAGGTGCAATAAGAGTGACATGATACTCCAAAAATTGTAAATAATTTCTCAATGAGAAATCTAAGACAGGTGAACCCACTTGAGTCATTCCAGCACATGTGCCTTTGAACCTATGGAATAATTTTTTAGGCTACGACACAACAGAAAACGTTTTATCAAGCTTAAATTTGGCTGGAATAAGCCCAATTATCACCCATTTTTAATCATTTTATTTTGGAAAATGTTATTCTTTCAGAAAAATGTATGCAAAAATCTCACTAGAATAATATAGTAGTGACATTATTATAATTAAAGATATCATGATGGATGTTTTGTTTAAAAGTGAATGATTCTTATCCAACCACATTATTCTTGTAATAAATTTTGTGTGAATTTTTCTATTTGTATAGTATTACCTCTTTATTTTTTGAAAGAGCAACTAAATTTTATCTGCTATGCATTGTTGCTTTTCGTTAACAAAAAATAAAATTTACATATGAGTTTTTCCATCATTTTTTGTGTATCCTCTGCTAATTCATCTTCTTCCGTTTTGTCTTCAGTTTATTCTTTTTTGATATCACAACTCATTGTTATAAAAGTATTTGTTGTGCAATATTGGCAATAGATATGGTATTGCCAAATAATTTGATGCACGCTCTTTCCATATCATGTGAATTCATTTTCGGTAAACAGAAGGGAACAAAAAATGAGATCCATGTTTTTAGAAAAATCAAATAATGATGAGCAAGTAAACTCAAAATTCGTGATTCATTAACTCATAGCAAGTAAATGGGTTGCATTTTCACCCAAATATAATGGAAATGTAATCTTGAATGCTAATGGATAGTAATTTAAACATACGTGTTGAAAAGCATACATACACAATATAAGAAGGCGATTACATATGGCAAACCTCAGAAATTAAGCACAAACGCTGTAGCGAAACTCTCAATTTGAACGGCTGATGACTATAGTTGTTCCGATCAATGGGCATATTTAGTGTTTGATCACGGAATCAAGCCGAACTCTTATGCCGGTTTGAATGATGGGTCATTGCCGGATTAGTTTCTGGTTCGACGGTAGCAGAGAGAATAACATGTTAGTTTCTGGTTCGGCGATATTAGCGTATGGAATTGAACTAAATGGGAATTTGTTGCTTAAGCCAATTCATGGCACCCTTTTGCATGTTATTTCACGCATGAATCATGACTTAGGGGGTGTTTGGATAGCATTTTAAAAAAGTCATAATTTATAAACTTGAGTTATTTTTAAAAAGTCACTTATTTTAGAAGTTTTTTTAAATTTAAGTTAGGTCTAAAAAATTAATTATTTTAACGAGAGCCAAATTCAATTAAAAAAATTATAAATTTAATTCATAAATTACTTAAATAATCTACCATCCAAACAATCCATCAACATAAATGAACAGGAATAGTAGGAAAATGCACATTTTAATATTTAAAAGGGACAAAAATATCATACCCATGGCTGACAAGTGACACTTCTTACGTAAGAGTCTTGCCTTACCCATGGCTAGTATTGGTTTACATCAATGTGGGGTGGCGTAATATATAGTTATAGTGGAAAGTAAATTAGTCTCTACCAAATACGTGCAGATGGAGACAAGAATTCTTACCGATGGCTGACATATATTTTACATCGCATCTGGGCAACGCGGCTGTTGGCTGTGAGAGGTGTGGTAAACAATTGCAATGGTGGTAGTTTGAGGCGATGATAACATACATTCATTTGGTGAAACCTATAGTCATGGGCATAAAGGTAATTTGACATCAGAGGAGACATGCGACAAGTACGTAAGCGCATACCCTATCAATTTATATATTGAACACCCATATAAAGTAAGGATCCAATCATATTCTTATACAAACTCTATTTTTTCATATTATTCTTTTTAGCTCTCACCTCTTAGATTAGTAACTTCTTTAAAATATGCACTTGGAGAAAGATGCAAAAGATTTAAAAATTTTATATGATTGCTTAATAAATAAGTTGATAGGATATGCATTTGTTTACGTGACATATTATAAGCAGTTAGAGTATTGAAGTAATAATTATCTACGTAGAAACATTTTGAGGCTGTCAAAAAAGAATGATGACATGTTTGAATATAATGGGTTCCACATGCTTGGTGAAATTTATCAATTTATATGTTGAGGTGGTGAAAAAGAATGATTGCATACGTTTATATAATGAGTCGCATATGATTTGACAAAGGTACAATCTTGAACGTAGCAAACGTATAAATCAATATGGTGGGTCACCTTCCAAACAACCCACTAATGAAAATGAATAGGAATAGTAGGAAAATGCATATTTTAATATTTAAAAGGGCCAAAAGCTTTAAATGAGTCTATAAAATATATGAGCAAATAGACAAAAATATCATACCCATGGCTGACACCTCTTACCCAAGAGTCTTACCTTACCCATGGCTAACACTGGTTTACATCAACGTAGGGTGGCGTAATATGTAGTCATGGTGGCGTAATACGGTAGAGAGACAATAAAAAAAGGAGAGGCCCAAACAGAAAGGGTGGTGAAAGGCCAGGCCGCAGATGCCAATCTGTTAGAGTGTTCAGACATGCATTGCAGAACTAAATCAATATCTTCATGGTAAGGTGGCGGTACTATTAATAATTTATATACTACTACAATAAAAAGCAAGAATCTCAATCATCACCATACACGTGTTCTACTTTTATCCATATCATTCAACTATGATTTACTCCATTCATCCATATTATTCATCTCTGCTTTTCGCTTGAAAATCGAAATGTTAAAAGAGTTAAAATGGATTCTTCTCCGGCACCTAATTGGGTTTTTGGATACCAGTGGTAAAAAGTCAATAGTCAAGTAATACGTATATCTTTTGTACTTCATATTTATCATATTTTATTATGTGTATTATTTATTTTGTTAAAAACCTTTTCATTAATAACAATTTATGTGATCGAGATAATAAAAAGCTATATGTTACAATTTAATATGAATGTGTATATTATCTGTCTAATGAATTTTTAGTCGGACATCATTACCTTGCAAAATCTTAATCCTTAAATTAAAAATAAAATTAATTGGAGTGTTTGCTAGACCAGTGTTTAATTTGATATGATTTTGGGAAAAGAAGCTGGAGAATTACTTACCACATGGGATTGATTTTAGTTAGTTACTACTTGTAATCACAATTACAACAAAATGTGACCAAAAAGTGAGTGTTTTTAAGACCATTCAATGATAAATTTTACTCCATTTTTTTAAACCTATAGCTGATATTTGTACATGACTCATATGTTTAGGTACTTGTATTAACTTGGTATAATATATTTTAATACCATGTGAGTTGAGATGTAAAGTGAACAATATTATACTAGTTTAGACTAGTCCAAACAAAGGACATGACAGTCAATAATCGGGTAGTTTTCTATTCAACTACGGCTACTAAATAAGTTTAAGAATCTTCATATAAAATCAATGCTTTTACTAGTATTTTTGACATTCCATTTCAAGTAAAATAGCTCCAAACTTCATTTTGCTTAAATTTTCATATAAATTTAGTAGTATCTATATATTTACTGAATACACACACACAAAAAAAAAAACATTGTACATAAAAATAAAAAACACTACTTTCAGAAGTAAATTTTTTTACATAAATTTTTTTCTTTGTACAAATAATAGAGAAAAATACTTGTTTATATAATAGAATTGCAGTGAAAGAGAGAGAGAGAGAGAGAGAGAGAGAGAGAGAGAGAGAGAGAGAGAGAGAGAGAGAGATCCCATTGAAATGGAAAGCAGACTTGTTGTATTTGCAGTATTTCCCAATGTAATCACGGTAGATTTGAACCAAGATGACTTCAATTTTATATATATTTTTCTGTAATCTGCCTTCTAACTTTTTTATTTTCATTCCAAACATGGATTATTAGGCGTGAGACTCTATGCATTTTGTCAGTGACAACGTCACAACAATCAAACCTCCTTTTTTTGACTGGTTTTATTAAGGGTACAGGATATACTAGTGCACAATGGGAACGTGAAGAGTCCACTCAAGTTATTAGGGTTGGACCGGATATATATTTTAGTTATTATATAATTTATATATATTAAATATAATAAAATTAATCACCAATTAAATAATAATTTAGTGGTAAAGTAATCAAATTTTTTATATCGAATTACACAAAATTTATACGAGTAGTGATCTCACGGTTAGGCGCCCATCATTATTGTGACGAGGACACCTCGTGTCTTCACGATGGCCACAATTTTGTCTAACGTATTTCGGCCGGGCTCAAGCCGAGCCAATTTGCGGTTATCAATTTTGTTCTATTATTCTCTCTGTCTCTTTCTTCTCCACGCACCCCACCTCCCTTCCCCCTTTTTCTCGAAGCGTCGTGTGGCAGATCTATGTTATTGGGAGGCTGGTCATTGTCCTAAGGCGGGTGTTGGCAAAGAACCAAAGTACTCTTGAATTAGATTATCGTAAGCTAATTGTTTAGTAAAAAATGATAATTTAATTGCTTAATAAGGAAGGATTAGCTCCCAATCCCGTAAATGATAACACAAAACACAATACGTAATAAATACGATTTTTGAAAAGAGGCTCAACAAAAATATTTATGTAAGAAAAGAACATTGAGCTATGTACTAGATTCAAAGAAAATATTTCAAGATTCTAAAAATATGATTTGTTTCAAAAGCAAGTTTGTTCCCAACGATTAATCAATAAATACCAGTCATATTCCACTACAAGTAATAATAGCCAAAAACCAAATTGAACCAAATAACGACTAGGTCCAAATGTATTCGAAATGCCAAACTAATATCAAACCTGTAAATAATTCAATTATCTAGAAATAATAATTTTTGAAGATAAAACTAAAGATTTCAAAAGTCATTGTTGTCACATAAATGCCAAATAATTTATCTAAATTTCTAAATAACCAAAAATAATATTAATTTTCACATGAAGAAGGTATTAGAGAATAAGCTAATCAACCAGAATACCATAACTAAATCAAAATGTCAATTGTAAAAGCCACAAATAAAATTTCAAGGCGTTCTATAAGCAAGTTGGATTCAACATCAAACATAGAGTCACTACAATGTGGCAAACCGAGACTTTTCCCTTGTTAAGCAAAAATAGTAACAAGTAATATTTAATTGAACAAATACTTAACATAATTTTACTTATATAATAACATATCACATGAGTTTTTAAAGTGTAGATCAAACTCATTCAAGACATAACGTATCTCTTAATTATAGTCTCGTGTTTCAAAGGAGTACTCTTTGATTCCAACTTAATAAAATTGAATCGGATTTTGCGATAAATTTACTTTAAAGAAACATTTGGGTTCACAAAGGTTGCGATTGTACCCATTTGAGTAGATTGTCTACGTATCCGAGTCAGAACAAGTCTGGACTGAAATCAAGTCTGTCGTAGTTCTTAAGAAAATTTATATTTTTTGGATTTTTATTGGTGACATTCTGTCTTGGCTAAATTTGATTTAGCATTTATATTTTTGTACTGCACTGCCATCAACTATCACCAGTAGCATGATACATGACATGTCAGTCTAAGGAAATTGCAACATTTAGCAAGTCCATGTAGGAAATTGGACGCTAGCCTGATGTTAAACTTGGGCACCATGCACTGTGCTGGAATTTCTTTTAAAACCTAAATTACAAAGGCTTCAAACCTATGTCTTCAAAAGAATTTGGGTTAGCCAACTTAAACCATGGGTTGAGAGAACTAGGTTTTTAATAGCAATAGCAATTTAAAAAAAAGGAGCCCAAAGTCTTTTCCTTTAATTTTCATTCGACTGCAATTGACAGTTTTGGTGACTTAATGACCAATTTTGCATATTTAAGCTTTATTGAGCTTGCCGACCTTTATAGAACAAATAATCAGGACCATTGTTTTATTGGGCTACGAATTTAAACTAGCCCAATAATTTACTTAAAGGTCCAAGAAGTTTTGGTCCGAGAAAATAACCCATGAATCTTTAACTGCAGATTAATATTTCTAGAAACTTTAACAGTGTTTGGCCCTTAAATTGATGCGAAATTAAGACCTTAAGTTCTGGAAGTATAAAATTCACAATTAGACCCTGCAATAAAATTCATGTATAATTTGCCCAATTTTAAATTGTTACCAACATGGGGCAGTACAGAATTTTTATTTAGTTTCACACGTGAAACAACGCCGACACATTTTTTATTTATATTATTTTTTTCCCTTTTTACCACTGGAGCATAAAGTAGTGTTGTAGAAAATATTTAAATAATTAACAATGATTTTTTTTTAATTCAAACAGTTAATTATTAATATTTACTAGGGAGTAATTAAAACATTAAAAGGCTAAAAATTGAGGGCACATAAACTGTTATAAAGCCTTAGGCTTAAATTTGTAAGGGCACGAGCGCCGTCATAGAACCATCAAAGCGTGAAGTTGCGAGCACGAAAGGTTGTCATGAAACCTTTAGAGGCTTGAAATTTTAAGGGCATGAGGGCCGTCATAAAGTCATAGAAGCTAAAAATTGAGGGCATACAAGTTGTCATTAAGTAAGCTAGAACCTTAATTTTGAACTTTGAAACAACAACGGGGCAAAAGTTTTAAAAAAAAAAAAAATTCCAGCCATAAGAAAGAGATCAGTATAGGAAATATATATAGAATCTGTAAATATATATATATATATATATATATTAAAATATAGAACCCTTGTTCAAATTCAAATAGTATTTTTTTTTTTATTTGAATAACTTTGAATAAAACTAGCTTTGAATGTAGAGTTCAAAAGAAATTCAAACTCTACATATTTCTTTTTACTTTAAAACCCATGCCAGCATAGGTTTTCAATAAGCAAAATAAAATAGTTGAACAGCAGTAGGAGAAAATAGAATATAAAAACTTCGGCAAATATTTGAAAAGAGAAAAAGAAGAGACGATAAAAAATTATACTTACAGGATTCAAGTATGTAACTAGACATACTGTATATCTTTTTTCTAATATTAATTTATGGTCTCTTTGCTTTTCTCTTTTTTTTTTTTTGTTTTTCCTTATCTCTCCTGTATTTTTCTCTTTTGAATCTGCGTTCTTTTGTTTTGTTTTTGTTTTTTTTTTTTTTTTTTTATATCTGTTCTTCGTCCCCCTTTTTGCTTTGTGTCAATCTTTGAAATTTTATAACAGACCAAATACGCTCGCTCCTTGCTAAGTGGGTGGTTGTTTCCACGTCTTTTTTTGGATTCTTCTATTACATGCATATATTATATATGTATGTAACAGTCAAGTTCTTAAGTCATGTTCTTCGCGAGAATTTGTACAATCACTCAACTTTTTTTCAGATTTTTTTTTAATTATTTTATTTACTTATTTTATTATTTTGAAATAATCAAAATTAAAATATGTCAACAACCACTCTCTCATGATGATAGAGAAATAATTGCTCTATACACTATCACAATCACATGGCCCAATTTTTCATTCCGAAAAGCTTTTATTTTTTTTTTATTCAAAGGGTGAGAATTGCTACATACCCAAATTTTAACATATGTTCCTATATATAAATGTATACACACATATACGAAACTGCCACCTTCAGATTTATGTTTTCTTAGTCAATTGAGATTTATGAAATTATGTGAGTTATGCAGCGCGATCCTCTTTCTGAATATTTTATTTTATTTTATTATTCTTTGTATCCCACCATGAGTCAGTAGGTGTATCTATATGCATATTTGAAGTTTCTTTTCTTTTTTTTTTTAACACTTTAAGAAATTTATTAATATAATTAATTTTACCTGTGTATAGAATTTACTTTTGAAATTACATAATCTAAGCAACGTGTGACGTTACCAAAAACCTTACAGATTAGCTGGGTTATTTAAATCCACTTGTTAAATTTATTTTAGAAAAATTTGATCTCTAACATTTCTAAGTCGATTTGGTAAAGGTCACCCGAACATGCCAAGTTTGTTCCTTACCGTTGAGAAACTATAGTCACCCTCCTTAGGTATGTTCTTTGGTTGCTAGAGGCACGCGAGGCGAACTTTTTCTCTTAACTTTTTAATACCAATAATAAACCAAATCCAATACCAATTCTCACCGACAAACACTAATGTGGAATATAAAATAATTTATCCTTAATAAAAAGTGTAATTTTACTTTTTTTATAAAACATGCTTTCAAATAAATGGAATAATAGATAAGCAATTCATAGAATCATGTTTCTCAACTATTGTTCAGGTAGCATAATGTTTTTAAAAAAATAATCGGCAAAGCAAAACCACTCACACGGTTTCAACAGAAATCGAGTTCAAAAGAGAACAATCAGAAATAATGTACTCTCATCCTGAATAACAACAATATATAAGCCTATAATTAACTGTCTATGCTAGACTTAGAATTAGCAAAAATTAACACCAAAAATGAAATCTACGCGCTGTAAAAATAAGGATAGGACTATTTCTAAGATCAACAATCTACTTGATTTGTCAAAATCACTAAGTTGTAATATAAAGCACGCGACTTAACCACAATTGATAACTACCCTCGTATCATCTTCTACCTTTTCCTCAATTCCAGATTCTGGTTTCGGCCCACCTTTGGCCATTCACATACCGTTCAATCTCTACCAATTCAAGTATAAAGTTCCTTCGAAATTTTCAATATCCAACCCAAACCAAATTAACATGCGTATTGAATCTCTAGCAGTGTTACATACCCAAATTCATGAATACTTTTAACCGACCCAAAATCTCGGTTCTCCAAAAATATAGATATACCGATATATGTATAAAAGTGTACAATCCGCATTTAACTTGACCCTAAAATCATATTTATAATCCATCTGAACCCAATTTATGTAGATGGACAAAAATTCTTGAACATTACTATATATTATAAACTCTCATCAGACTTCTCGAATACAAATTCCACAAACTTTCTCCAGGAGATGTTACACTGAAATCAAACCCAAAATATATTTACCCGTGAAATACTAACACCAAAAATAGAGTTCTACGCAATGTAGCAGTATTAGAGTCAAGATACCTCAAACAATGTGGCCCCAGTGATGCCAAACCAGTCAAGGTATTGTCATCTCTCTCTCCCTCTCTCTCTCTCTCTCTATATATATATATATATACACGACTGGGTCTCTTTACTTCTAATTCTTAATACAATTTCATGTATAATAAAAACCCTAACATTCCGTTTAGAATGAGGGGTTGGAAGAAGAAGTAAAGGATGTGAAATGGAGAAGTTAGTTATATTATGATTGAATAATTTTTAAGAAGAGAAGAAAAAGTAAATAGAAGGGTGAGAGAGCTCAATTTTTTAAGTATTTTTATTTTCTTTTAAATTTGAGAAAAAACAAAGAAGAAGTGAAGTGCTTACTATTATTTTATTTTAAATATCAATTATACCTATCAATTTATAATTAAAAAATATTAAGATTTCAAACTCAATATATATATAAAATAATAAAATTATATTATATCTTTTTTTATTTTTTTTATTATTTTTTGTCAAATTAAACAAAAAAAAAAAAAGAGAAAAAAAATATTTTCTCTCTTAATTATCCAAATAAGATATAAGTACTTATCTTTCCTTTCTTAATTCATATTTCCTTTGGCCTCCTCTCCTTTTCATCCAATCTTTCCCTTCTTAATTCACATCTCCTTTTCCTCCTCTCCTTTTCATCGAAATAAAGCGAAAAGGCTGTTATGGAAATAGAGTAAAATACGCAATTGCCTCCTCCAATTATGGTTTGGGGTTTGATCCAATGCACCCAACTGTACGATCTCTCTAATAAGATGGCCACTACAAAAAAAGATTAGAGACACGTGGCAATCTGGTGCACTAAAGTTTACCAAAATCTGTAGGCGCAACAATTAAAACAAAAAATTCCAAAGATTAGATGGTCCACCAAAACTGAAGTTAAATCAAATGCTCAAATTAATTAAATAATAAACAATATCTAATGATGAAAACTTAATAAATTGTTTCACGATGTATGCGAATGTATGAAATTATAAAAAATTAAAATCAAGATCCTTACATTCTCCCCATGTTAAATAAAGTTTCGTACTCAAAATTTATCTAGCTAAGCTAAACAAATAACAGTGGTTATTACATATACTTTATGCCACGGCTAGGTCCACATTCAACATTGTAAATTATATGTTGATCATTAGAAGACCAAACCAGTATATATAAATTATATGTGAACGTTGCTGAGCCTGCTCTCATTGCATGAAAGAAATTTCTAAACACACTTTCAGCTGTTTAGCGTGCTCCATCCTATCTACCTAACCTTATAGCTTATAATAAAAATATAATTAAGGATTTTTTTATTGAGAAAATACCAAACTATGATAATTAACTTTACAAACATATAGTATTGAGATATTAAAAATTAACGATATAGTATTGTGGTTCTATTAAATAAGACTTTAGTTTCCTGCTCTCTCTCTTTCAATATCGGAGTAGTGATATTTAATCATCAAAAAGTAAATTTTTAGGTTCTATTGGAGAATCACATAGCTATTTTCTTCCTCTCACAACAGAAGGATACCTCTCTGATAGGTATTTGGCCTCAACCATTAAGGGACCATTAGAGTTGTGAGAAGAATTAAACCCAAAAATTATCTAAATAAGGAAACAAAAAAAAAAGCTTATAAATGAAAGCCCCACACAAATGTAATTTTTTTTGTGAAGGAGCCCCACAGAAATGTATGACACATAACGAACCCTGCAAATAAAAATATATACATATACATATATATACACTTGTACTGGTATGTATCTACTAGTATCGAAAGAGTCTGTTTTACGTTTTTCTTCTTTTGAAATATATAATATTTGACTTTGAATCACGACGAAGGATCAAAATTTCGTTTCGAAAAATCGTTTCGGTTAGCTCAGAAACGAAAATATTTTAAAAATATTTTAAAAGTGATAAATATTAAAATAGTAAAATATAATCTTTTGTGTAAAAATTATATACCTTTTATAAAAATTTTAAATTTGAGTTAATATAACTTATTGTTCAAATAATAGTATTGTGTTTTAGTATATTTTTTTTATGTTTCAATATGTTTTGATTATAATAATATATTTTATTATTTCACTAGTGTTTCATTTCGATTCCTTAAAAAACGAAAATGTTTGAACCGTTTCGATTAAAACAAATTGAAGTTTTGTTCCTTGATCATGATTTTGTCTTTCTCCCATCCATAGTTCTCACTAGAAGACAAAAGCCAAGAACTATCCAATTGCTTGAGCTATCCAATTGCTTCGTGCCCAAGTTAATTAATACTAATAATTTATTTTGAAGTGAAGACAAGAAGACAAGAATGGTCACAACTTCAATGGTCATCGACATTGATAAGGAGTTCAATCATGATCAATTTGGACATATATATAGATATAAATATACATAATTTTAATGTATATATTTGACAGAGATATCTCCCGGTATATTAAAATCCAATTTAAAATAAAATAATCCATAATACTTTAAGTTATTTGGGTCCTACTTTATGTTATAATAGAAACATGAACATGAATATTGTCTTTTGGAATGATTAGGTTAACTTCTATTGATTTATTTAACCTAAGTATTGCAATTTGACTATTAATCTTATGGTAATGATTAATGAAGGCATAAGACTAAGATCGGATAACATTTGAAAATTATTATATAAATAAAAAAAAATGGCATGAAGTGACTCGCTCAACCTAAGTATTCATATATATTGTTCAACCCGAAGTACAACCACCTTTAGACCTAATTATATACTAAAGGGTGAAAGGATCAAGATAGACTAATAGTTTGGACTTACTTAATTTTACCTAATAATTATAATTATATAAATTGTTCAATCTTAATTTTTTAAAAGAAATTTCAAAAAATAAGAAAGCCATGTGAATGGGGTCTCCATCCATCCTTTCTTTTTTCTTTTTCTTATATTGAATTTTCTTTCATATTATTAATTTTCTCCCTCCTTTCCCTCTCCACTCCTTTTTCCTTCTTTTGTTTTTCCCGGTTTGAAAAAATCTTTCATAACTTATTTGACATCACCTGCAGTGAATTAGGCATATCCTACGGAGCAGCCAAAAAAAATGGAGGACGACTTGGTTTAGAGTTTGGCTTCGTTTTTTTTGTTTCTAATTGCATTACTCGCAGATTATGCCTATTGTGGTGATTATGTTTGGATATTACTTCCCAAATCTCTACAATGGGCTTTTGGGTGTCTCATTTGAAAACGCTTCTTTGGGCCTACTTGTCTATGGTAAAAGTTCAGCAAAATTGATATGGCTTTTACTCGTGCAAATAGAAGCAAACTGCAATCTACATACACCAAAAAGAAGAAAAATATGTGTAAAATTTACATGGTTATGCACAAAACTGCTTACGTCCAATATCAAGAGAACAATTCATGATAAACTAAGACATTATAAATCTAATACTATTCAAAACTCCTACATTATTCTCGAACAATTCATGAACAATTTTGGATAAAAACCGTTCATTATTCGCGTGTGTAGTCAACTATTACCAACCCAGTGGTACCCAAAAAGATATGGCTTGGGCTGGATTGTTGATAGTGCTTTGTCGGTTTTGATAATGGAAAACAATAACAGTTTGTGATCAGGGGGCGAAGTTAGAAATTTAATCTACTCTGAACTATAAGTCAAGATGTAATATACTATAAAAAAAAAATTATACTATATAAGACAAATAAGTTTATAATTAATTCTAACAAACCTATACATAAAATATGTAAATGTAGAAAAAGTACAAAAAAGAAGTATATTATTGCAGTTGTGCCCTTTGGTCCTTTACCAAATATAAATTGTTTACTATCAAATTTGAATTGATATTTTCATAAAAGTATGATTCTTTTTAGACCCTAAATATAAACTCAATTCACAAATAAACAAATAAAAAATTTCTAATAAATAAACATGAAATTGACCAGAGTTAATAAACTAATAAAAAAATAATTAAAATACTTGACTTTCTTGTTGAAGAGATAAAGTAATATGCAGTCTATCAATGGTTATAAGAACTCACAGTGTCTCAATGAATCACAAACTTTTCTGTCTTCAGTTCTCTATTGGAAAAACAAATGAAATAAATAACAATATAACATAACTAATTGGTCAACTAGTAGGAACAAAAAAAAGTAGATACAAGAGAAAACGTAGAGACAATAAAACAAAAATAAAACTGAGCTTAATTTTTTCTTTGTAGTAATAAGTTAAGAAGTATTAATATGTATATTATTTTTAATTTAGAGAGAGAGAGAGAGAGTTGAATCTGCCAACCGTTTTTTAATCCTTTTCAAAATTTTCATCGACAGTCAAAGAGATTCCTCCGATTAACGACAATTCCTTTTCATTTGGGAAGAGCGAACTTAAGGAGAAATTATTTTTTGTTTTTTTCTGTGGGAAGGTTTTAGGATGGGCAGAGGTTGGGTAAAAAATAATCTGCTCCATAGAAATAATCCAACGCGTGTAGGGTTGGGATTTTTGCCGTGTCATAATCAAAGCCCCATAGAAATAATTTGCTCCGTTGCCCATGGATGCAAAATTACACTCAACATCTATCAGATAAACTCAAAAGCTCTAGCTAGGAAGTTGGCTCCTGTCCTGGATACATAGAGTCTATTTGGTAAAAAAAAATTTAGTTTATAAGTAGAAAAAAATTAAGTTTTTCTGACTTTTTATTTTTTTGCTTATTTTTAGTTTATAAAAGCCAAAAAATAAAAAAATTTAACTTGTTTGCTTAAAAGCTAAAAAAAAAAAATTATACGAGACAGACATATATTGCTTAAAAATGAAGTAAAATGATAAAGCATAATACTGAAGATGTTTTAACCGATTGTACAACCTACAAAGTATTGAAAAATATATAATTTATAATTTGTAAAACAGCATATAACAGCACACTTAACACGTGTGCTAATAGCACATATTAACTAGACCAATTAATCAAAGAGGCAAACAAGGAAACAATGCCCTGGAAAGAAATGAATTCAACAAGCGAGGGGTTTAAATTTCAAGAAGTCCTCCAGTAGCATAGTATATGCTGATGCATGATATAGAAGTACAGAGAAGAATGCAAGCATTTCGGATTACAAATCGATATATGTGTTTCAGAATACGTATTCAAACAAAGGCTGCAAAAATTTGGAAAGATTGAAGGAACAAATTAAACAGAGCCTTATTGTCGTAGACAAACTCATCCTTGTTGCCTGAAAGAAGGAAACAGAAATGTTAGCTGATAGTGGACAACAAAATAGAAGAGCAAACAGTAAAACAGATGGACTAAATAATTGAGTAAAAAAGCCTGTAACAGAGCATGGTGTTGTAAAGCATATGCTTTAGTTTTGACATTTCTTTGATGCTACATTTCTGTACTAAAGAAATTGGCAGTTGGTATTGTGGTGCTTTGGCTTGAAATTTCCATTCCATTCCCACTACTTCACAATTGTAGCCAAGCATGGGAATGAGAATGGTCACTTAATGTTAATAATCAAACAGTGGAAGTGGATTTGGACATTTCACCTCTCATGCCATTCCCACTTCATTCCATTCATGAGTACCAACATAGTCTAAGTACCTCTATTTGGTTTTTTATTTTCACCTTCATTTGGTTCATGAATACTAAACAAACCCTCTATTTGTAAGTCACAAACATGTAGAATTTCAACAGATAAAAGTCAGTAGAAGAAAAGGAAGGGGCAGAGTCATGATCAGCTCAGCTGTTTGATCCCATCTTTGCCATTTGCGGATGGATCTATGGCAATGCATTGCATTTTGGTCACTAGACTCAAGTGGTTGCTGACTAAATTGAGATCATTAAGCAGAGCATTATCCGAAAAACCTAGGGAGTAAAAGAACTGGCATAGGTAAAATAAAAGTTCCAAAAAAATTGGCAAAGCATCATCATACCCATACCCAAGAAACAGAGGATGAGAGGATACATAACTGAAAAAGTAGTGGAGGCAAAACAGAGCACAAACAAAAAGATCAATCAATGAACCCTCTTTAAAAGATTACAGAAAAACTTTCCAGATTCAAAATCCTCTGGAATCCTTTTCAATCTACCCAACATATGAGAGAGAGAAGGCACAATAAACTAGGGGTACTCATAGTAGAGAGAGGGAGAGGGAACCTGGAGCGTTTTCAGCCCAAACCCACATCAACAGCTCAAAATTGGGAGTCAATGAAGTGCTATTGCAAAGTGGAATATGTTTGGGTTGCCGAGAAAATGTTGGAAAATAACAATCAAAACAAGAGTTTCGTCATCAAAAAGCCATATTCCAATCGAGATCTTGGGATCGCGAGAACAGGGAGGAATAGTGAATTCGAACAGCTCTAACTCGAGAGAGAGAGAGAAAGAGGGCATGAGAGTAGAATTAGGCACCCAAAAACAAGCACGTGCATAGACAAACCATTCACGAAATTTCCAAACCCATTTTACTGGAGAAAATAAATTTTGATGTGGGATTGAAAGTATACGACACTTACAGTTGGAATTCTATGTTAATCGAAGCCGGGAAGCCATTGGCAATCGCTCCAAAAGCAGTTCTGGAGAGAACCATGGTGGCGCCGTCCCTTGAAGGCGCAGAAGCTGATCTTCCGGCACGATCAACAATCGTAACTTGAATTATCTGGTTAGGAATGCATGTTTTGGACGCAACCCCGCTTAGGCACCTAACCATGTATTGTCTCCCACAAGCAGCCCCGTTGTCCCATATCTGGTCTCCGGCAGCAGCAAATAGGTCTCCCGACGGGAACTGAGAGGGATCGTTACCATTGCAGGCGGTTGCTGTATCGACGGAGCAATGGGAAAAAATTCGTTGTTTCAGAAAAAATCAGAAAGTAAATAACCATGTTTTGTTAATGATCGGATCTTAATTTCAAAGGGCACTTACGTGTATATGGTGGGCTGTAGCTAGCAGCAGTACCAACATCGCCATGAGAGACATGGAAGAGCTGTGCAAGTAGGAAGACAGAGAGCCATTGAAGTAGCTGGAGATTGGACATCCTGTGCTATTTCGTGACAAGAAAACAGAGATAATTGCACAGAGTTGATGGATGGGGCAAAGGAAGAGGAGGCCTTAGTTTTAATTGCAATAGCAATTGCAATTCTGCCCAGCTATATACCCTGTACTTCCACCTATCATGAGTTCGGCATATTCTTTGGTCCCACATATGACGCAAACAAAGTCAAAGATGATGCAATAAAAAGAATAAAACAAAAATAAAACAAAGTCAAAGATGGTGCAAACACCTACTCGACATGCCCTTTTTCTGAGTTTTGAGTGGTCTTTCTAGCCAGTCATGTGCCAACATTATCGTTAGGGATGGCAATTCAATCCCATTTTTCGGCTTTTCGTCCCGTCCCGCTCTTTAGAATGAGTTTGAGTGTTGTAATCGAGGTAGAGACGAGTATGAAAAAGAAAAATTAAACTCGAGTCGGGTTCCGAACAAAGCTGGTTAAAAGTGTTCATGCTCATCCAGCCCCAATTACATATATGTCATATGTATATATACATAATATATTAGGGCTCATTCCATTTCTGTCTATCTACAACACAGCCACCGCCACTCTTCCCCTCTCTCTCTTCCTTATCTCTTTAATTCATCCCCCTCTCTCTCTCTATATTTGTCCTAATCTATTTGTCTTTTATCTATACATATTACCAGCAAGTTGGTGGGCATGGTGGCTATTGCCATCAAAACTTGGTGTTGCGGTCAAAACCCCATCGTCATCGTCATCGTCATCGTCATGTGATTGCTACCAGCGATGACTTCTCTCTCTCATTGTTATTTTCTTCTATCAACACATATTAAAGAGCACAAGATGTAAAATCTAAATCAATAACAAAATCAAGAGAACATAGATCGGTTAAAAGTTGCAAATCTGTAGACTTTTTCATCTGTTCTTTGTTTTGAGATGTACAAGTGTGGAAACGGGTTAGGACGGGGCGGGAATGGGAATGATTGAGGAAATGGAGGTCGGGGATGGGATTAATGCTGCAAACTCCTCCCGGGCTTGGAATGAGAATGGAGGAAGTTTTTTTCTTGACGGGGCTGGATCAGGATGAGGGACCCGTCCCATACCTATCTCGTTGCCATCACTAATTATCTTGAATAGATTTTGTTGGTTAATGCATTAACAATGTTTTAAAAACCAAAAGAAAAGGTAAGCAAGAATGGTAGGAGGACTTTTATTTTCATCCGGTTTTAATGGCGATTAGACACAACTCTAAGGCTATAAACGAGTCAAGTAAGGTGAAGCAATAGATTGTTTAAATTTTATTTGAAAATTTTAATGAGTTTTAAAATATGTTTAAATTTTTTTTAAAAAGCTAAACATGATTTATGAGTAATAAAAAAGAAATGACTTTGTTTATCCGACCTCAGTTACTTTTTAATATAATAACAATTAATTACATTTTGTGATAACCACAGCTCACATTTCTTGTAATTACGAGTCTCATTTATAATCATTGTTTTTCATCAAAATCATCTTGAGTTTTTTTAAGAAATGTATGGTCAAATTTTTTTCTGTTTATTTATTCGAAGGCTGAGATTTACAAGGTAGGGTATCCTTCAACGTATCATAGTAAAATTCAATAAAACCAATGCAGATGAGAAAGAATAGAAAGAAACCATATCTATAACGATTTTGAAAGGTGAAAAGCTTTGAAAATGTCACTAGTATTGTCCAAAGGATCAATCACTTTCTCCTTCTCTCAAACGAAAATATACGGGAAGGAAATTGTCAAAATCTCACGCGCCTTGAGGCTAAAATTGGATGGATACATGCGCAAGCAGAGTTCTCGAAGCTCCCATAATTGGTCACATTTTTTTTTTTAGCATGCAAAAAAGTCACATGCCCAAATGACACTTCTTCAGAATTCGGTGTTGGTGAATTTTGTCCATCGCAATGATCAAATTTTCTTCTTTCTTTTTTTTTTTGGTAAGTACGAGTCAAAAAAATTTTGGCAAACACAAAAAATTTATTTAATATTTTTAGAATACTATATTATCTTCGCTCCACCATTCACATCATGGTAGAATCCTTTATTAAGTAAAGTCAAATATTTCACTTAACAGTGAGAGACTCACCTCCATATGAATAAAACAATAAAACTAAGTAACACTCCCAGCTGAATAATTTCTCACTAAACATGGGTAGCGTCCTTGACGTCTCTATATAGCAAAAGATGAGGATACACTAGTGGACAAAGAGGGCGTGAAAAATCAAATTAAAGACAAAGGGAGGTTCTTCAATTCGCTAGGCAAAGGCAACCTAGAGGTTGCAGGATACTTTTTTGCTTTGAATTTGGAAGTGAATAAAGCCTATGACAGGCGGATTTGGACTTTCATAAGAGATCACAACTCTTGATTTTGTGACCTTAGTGGAAAGCTGCAGTTTTTTTCAAGTGTTTTTTTACTTAAATTTTTTGGCTTACAAGCAAAAAAATATAATCTTTTTACTTTTCTACTAATCTTTTCTCATAAAAGAAAAAATGCTGAAAAAAATTACTTTTTTTTCTTATAAGCCAAGAAGGCAAAATGAAAACAGCTAAAAAAGAGAGCTATACCAAATGAGCCCAACAAAAATTGAATTGTTTTTAATTAAAAAGAAAAGATGACATGGCATTTCAAGAGCACTGAATAATTTTCAAAAGAGAAACCTGAGATAGGTGGACACCCCCCCAACAAAAAAAAAAAAGAAAATAATATCCAATTTAATAAAAAAAATATAATTATTAGAAAAAGAGTGGCAAATAAGTAGTGGGTTTCAAAAAATCCAGCTATGCATCTTAGAATCTTGACCTGTGAAACATTTTCCTTTGTGGCTTTCATGCAATTACAATAATCGCTTGGTTGTTTCCATATAGATATCTCAACGATTACAATCCATTTGAAATTGAAGGAATTTCTACTTGATGCAATTTTATACTTTCAACCATGACATTTATGACATACACAAAGAACGAATTGTTTTCTTTACCAAATGTCTATTTTGATATATTAAAAACAATGCAACACTACAACGAGAGGTGGCTTTGAGTTTTTGAGCTACATTGTGGAGCAAGTTAATTTGGGTCATTTGATTTTGGCATTAGTACAACATGCGAATGAGTTTGTCTAACGATTGCAAAACTGGTGAAGGATATATTCCTTTATTAGATCATTCATTTGTTGTTTTCTGAGCTTTATCTTACCTATTTCACATGTCATCTGTTATGAGAGCTTCAATTTCTACTTCTTCTTTTACATGGACTTGTATGTTTGCATGTATGTGGTTTTTTTTTTTTTTTTTGGTTTGTGTAAATAAATAGTTTTTGCTCTCTGATTTCTTGTAGCACTTTTAGTTATATTTTTAGTTATTTATTCTTTCTTTTTAAGGGGGGTGAATTTATATTTGGGATAGGGTTTTAGAGATGAGACCGTTCAAGAGCATAGTAATATGACAAGGTAGTATCCAGATTTAGTTGAATTTGAGGAAGGAATGGCAAAGATATGAAAGAAGAGGAAACATAGAAGCATAGAAGCCATCAGTCAGCCCAGGTCTGCAAATCCTCACCTTATCAACAAAAGTGGCCATCAGGTAAGTAAAGAGAAAATGAATCAAATCATTACCACCAAATATAAATAGAAAAAGAAAATTAACTTTTAGGTTTTCAACATTTTTCTTGATTTGGTGATGACTTCTTTGAATTAAAAGTGTTTTTTTCCATGGTTAATTTTTGGGTACAATAGCCTATGTTGAAGGAATAACCTTAAACGATTGGGTACCCAAAATTCAGGTTGTCTCAGCTTTGGATATTGGTGGTTCTTTTGGTGAAGATCTCAACAGCGTTGAAGCTGGTTGGCATGTACTTTTGTAAGTGAACTTTCCAGTTACATAGTTTATTCTACTATTGAGTCTCATTGTAAAGTGTACATGATTTTAGGTCAGCCCAGATCTTCCTGATAATAACACAAGATTGTTCACTTATTAGACATATGAAGACACGAGTTGCTATAATTTACTATGCTCAGTGTCACGGGTTGCCACCCGTGGCACGTCTGGGGCCGCGAGGGACCTTGGAGTGGGACATGTTTGAGCATGGTTGAATTTTTCGTATTTATTAAATATATGGATTATGACTCCTCGAGGGAGTAGGATGTTTCTTCCTATCAGTTTGGGGATGACTCAGAATGCTATTATAAGAGGGGGGGGATGGTGTTGACTCTACCACCTCCCGATGCTACCGAAAGGGACAGCACTCAAGTGAGTCCCCCAAGCGAGTGGATGAGACTTGGGGGCCGGATGTGGCACGTGACTGCAGTCCTCATGCTAGTCAAGGGACTACATGGGCGGCATTGTGTCCAATGGGACAAATGTTGGGCATTAGCGTCGAGGATGAGATTGTGACATACGCACCCGCTATGCCGCATTCATATCGTTTCGGGGCTTATGTTCATGACGGATTGGGTCTCGGTGTGCACACTTGCATGCCATGTGTCTCGTGTGCACTTGCGAATTAGGTTCACGCTTGTACACACGGCCGCTTGGTTTGGCTAGCATTGGTGTCGCTCTTGGCACTATGTTGTGGGCTTACAGTTGCTATTCGATTGTGCCATCCTTGCGGGCAACGTTGACGCGGAGCGCTAAGAGCTTCATAGATGGAGGCGTCGTGCCTAACGAGTAATGCTTGGCTGACGCGCATGTCTAGTTGCACATGGCTATCTTATTTGTGTTTCAGGAGGGACTAACGCTAAGTACATTGCTTGTCATGTGTGCGCGCATTTGAGTATGGCGTTGCTATCACCTATAGCTTGGGTTGCCTTATGGCTTGAGCATTAAAGGTCCGAGTTTAACAATATATGCGGGGCATTACGGACGGATCCTGGACAAACACATAATTTTATGCCTCGGTGTTTGAGTTTAACGGGACTATTGCTTTGTGCATAGTCGCCTCATGGGTCATTTCTGCTGTGTATGATCATGGCGGGTCGCATTACTGTCACCGTGTAGTGCCCGGCCTACCAGCCCGTGACACTCAGGCATGTTATATGTCTTTTTTTTTTTTTTTTTAAATTTTTTTGTGGGGGTTTGGGTGGTGGGATGTTGACTTTAAGAACATTCTATGAAAAATTACTCATTAACTCAGGTATCGATTTTCAGCTTTTACCATTATGAAAAAAAGGGTTTAACTGATTTTGATCATTGTGTTTTGTTAGTAACAATGTTTTGAAATTCGGACCATTGAGCAAATTGAAAAAGAGATTGGGTTACGGGTTGGTGGTTCAACCCTTGGATTAATCAAAATTGAACCGTGATGTCATATATATGTCATAAATATATATAATAATATAAATAAATAAATATTTAATAAAATTATAAAACAATTGCCTAAAAACTTCCTAAATATTTCAATGGTTTCTCTTCTAGTTTTGGAGATTCACCCAATGAGTAAATGAACTTCCATAATTCAATCTTGACTCATGCCTGTGTTTGAAATTTGTCATTTTACTAAGAAATCTTTTATTTATTTATTTATTTTTTGTAAAGGGCATTCCAACCAAAACAAGAGACCAAAACAGGAAAAACTCCTAAACTATAACTTATCCTCATTCTGCTAAGAAACCGAAGTGATAGTAGTGTCACGACAAGGTCCCTCTTTTCGGTGTTAGATTTGGAGATAACGATTTAGAAATAAATTATGTAAAAGGAAAAGAAAAATCTTTTAGATTTGATGATTCTGAATATTGTCAAGGTTGCTCTCGTTTAGGGAAACCAAATAAAGGGTTTCAATCAAATCAATCAATGTTTGGATAATGAAGGGGGAATTGCTCTGGTTTGGTTTGATAAAAATTAATAAAGGAAAGGAAAGGGAAGGGAAAATATAATACAATTTTACTATTATATACTTCTTGTATATGAAATTCTAATATTTTTTTATCATAAATTAATAGATATAATTGGTATTTAAAATAAAATAATAACGAATACTTCACTTTTTTTTCCTCTCAATTTTGGAGGGGAAGAGAGAGAAAGAAAAATGCTTAAAAAGTGAGCCATCTCACTTCTCCATCCACTTTCCCTCTTCTCTGAATCCTTCACTTTCCCTCTGAACCCCTCAACCCAAACCAATCCTAAGGTTAATTTGGACCGTTACTTAGACCGATTTTTGGTTCGACCGGCCAATATGATCCGATTTTTAAAACATTGGCCAGTACTTTTGGAAAAATTTACAAATGATGTTTTTTTTTAAAAAAAAAATTGTATGGTCATTTTAAACTTTATAGTCTTTGATGTGTTGATTTTTTTAGTTCTTGTTTGTTGTTGATTGTTATGAACTCTGGTATGCTATCAATTGATGGTCGGCTTGGTGCTCTCGGTTGATGATTGGTAATCTTTGGCAATCTTTTTAATTCTTGTTATTTTTTGTTTTCTTTTTATTTATAAGTCAACTGAAATAGTTATTATTGCTTTTTTCAGTTTTCCTGTGTTGATGTTATTTACGGGGGCAAATGACAACAATTTGGATTTTGATTTGTAGTTCATTTGCACCGATTTTGTAAGACTTTTTGGCCTCATTTGCTTCGCGGGACTGGACAAGCAATCTTTGGACTAAAAATTTTGGGACTAATTGTTCCTGGATTAATATTCCCTTGTAGTCGCATGTAGTCTATTTGATCTTCATGTAAAACAAACATGGGATAAATTTGATCTTCATGTAAAACAAACATGGGATAAAATCAGGAATTATTCTTATGCCTCACAAATATGATTTAATATATAATAAAAAGCACTATATTAATAATAAATAATATTGTCTTAATATATTATTGGGTACAAAATATATATTAACATATATATATATATATATAATTATAATATATGAATATGTATTATCAATATAACATTCATATATACATATATATACAAACATGATATTAACATATAACATATATTATATTACTAATTTAATACTAATATACACTATATTAATATATGTATACTTATGATATTAATATAAAGCTAATATACATGAATAATATATTAACACATATATATTATATTATACAATATTATGTTATACTATATTACATTATATTATGTTGTTATACATAATATAAAATAATATATGCAAGTTTAGGTAAATGGTGTTTTGGTCATTACACTATATTAATAATAAATAATATTTTTTTTTAATATATTAACATGTACAAAATATATATTAACATATATATATACATATACAAATATGATATTAACATATGACATATATTATATTGCTAATTTAATACTAATATACACTATATTAATATATGTATAATTATGATATTCATATAAACCTAATATACATGAATAATATATTAACACATATATATTATATTATAAAATATTATGTTATATTATATTACATTATGTTGTTATACACAATATAAAATAATATATGCAAGTTTAGGTAAAGGGTATTTTGGTCTTTACACTATATTAATAATAAATAATATTGTTTTAATATATTAACAGGTACAAAATATATGTTCACACACACACACACACATATATATATATGATATTAACATATAACATATATTATATAACTAATTTAATGCTAATATACACTATATTAATATATGTATACTTATGATATTAATATAAAGCTAATATACATGAATAATATATTAACACATATATATTATATTATAAAATATTATGTTATATTATATTATATTATATTATATTGTTATACATAATATAAAATAATATTTGCAAGTTTAGATAACTGGTATTTTGGTCATTACTCATACACACCTTGTCCCGAGACTATCTGTCTCACCTTCACCCCTAAGACTAAATAAGTCTAAATATCCTCGCATATGTGGAATAAATAGTCCGATCCGAACTACTAGTCCGACTTTTTTTTGCAATCAAACATGGGATTATATGGGACTATTAGTTCAGTCCAATCCTGTTTAGTCTCGCCAAGCAAATGAGGCCCTTAGGTCTCAAATTTGTAAAAGATTTTAGCAAGTCTCTAGGGATTGTGCTCCAGTTTTGTGAATCAAAGGTTAGACATTGATTTTTGTTAGCTTATGCAATACTGTATGTTTTTTGTTACTTATACGGTAGTGCAGCTTTTGACCGATTCTCCTTGACTCTTGTTATTTGTAAATCTGGTTCATATATTCCATTTAGTGATTGCTTTTGATTTTTAGTGTTGATGTTGGTTATTTGGTTAGATGAGAATGATATGGGTTTTGAGTTCCCTCCATTCTAATTTTGTTGTCTCCTCATCTTTCTGTATGTCGGTGTGTGTGTGTGCATATTTGTATTTTCTATCAATTCAATCTCTTTTTTCTCTCTTCAAGCTTTTATCCTCTTATCTTTGACCTTCTATTCATTGTCTAATGGAGCTTCACAAAATTTTCACCTTTAAACTACTCACTTTCGAGGTAATGCTATTTCTTGTTTTTTATTCATCCACTGAATAATTGTGTTTCACATTCTTTTTATCAAGTTAATATTTTTCTCATTACAATGTATTGGTTTTTCGTAGAGAAGGCATATAATTTATTTCTAGAAAATATTTTTCTTAATATGTCGTTAATTTGTTTTTAGGAATAATCGATGAAACTGTGTACAATGTCATTTGATGGGAAATGAGGGGTCTGTTCTTGAGGGAATCAATGGCAAGCCTGCACAAAATCCATTTGATATTGGCCACTGAGAGTCTGAGACCGATGGGAAAAACCAACTTGATGATTTCAAGTGCTGCAGGGATTTGATGGAATATTAGGGAAAAGCATTACTTTAATGTAAAACACTTAAGACCCTTGCCTGTTTGAAATCTAGATTTTCTTTCTGTTCAAGTACATTTTCCTTATTTTTGTGTTGTTAGGCCTTGTTTCATCATTTCAATATCAGTTTTTTTTTTTTTCCAAGTTGAATTTTCTTGAACTGGGGATGGTGAATTGTTAGTTAAATTTCTCAGGCATATATTGTTACGGTGCATTCTGCTTTTTTGTTGATTCACTGCCGGTGAATTAGAGGAAATCATTGATTCAGTTATTTTGTATCATGTCCAGATGGATGACAATCTAGACATGAAACAAAACCACTGGTCTTTTCACGTTCATCTCAACGATTTCATTTAATTCACTGGCACTTATCTTCTATGATTCGAAAAGCTTCTTCTTACTAAGTATTTATTTCATTGCTTCTTAGCCCAGACAAAACCAAAGTATTGGTTACTTATAAGTAGTATTCTAAGTTATGTTTCAAACTAAAGATTTTAGGATGTGTTGGAAGAAATAGCAAATGCATTTAGATTATCGTAGCTATAGTTAGGGAAGAATAAGGTTTAAAAGGCAACGGTTACCATAAGATAATAATTTTTGGTGTTCTTTGATTGATCATCCAAGGGGAGGAAAAATTAAACAAAAATTAAACACTGTGATACATAAAATTTAGATTACTCAGTTTTTTGGAAATAGTTTAAATGGGTTTACTTCATATAACCATTTAAAACTAAGGTCAGAAGTTCTAAGTTACTGCTACATTGAGTCTCATTTTGCCTATATTCTCAAGGTTAGTTATTTCTTTTCCCATGGATGGCCAAACTTACTGAAAATTCTCTTTATTTTTGTTTGCCGAGTATGGTTGCTTTTTCGTATGGAGTTTCTAACATACACGTAGAATGGGAACTTTGCTTGCAACCTGTATGTTATTTGAACTCTATTCATTGCAATATATATGCCACAAGAAGTTGTGTGTGTATGTATTTTTTGTTCTCTCTTTTACTCTGTTTTTTCTTTCTTTATTTCCTTTTTTCCCCCTGCCCTTGATATGAGTCTTTATGAATAAGATAAGGCCCCCAAAATTGTGAAAAATGGCTTTATAATGAACTAGATGAATTTTGGAATAGCCAAGTGTCTTTGTATATTGCTATTTATTTTCTGTCTTTTTCCTTGTTTCTCTTGCACAATCTATGAAATGCTGGAGTCATTACTAACATAAAACTTTTTGTTTACTTAATTCATGGTGCTTAGAAATTCCTAGTTCAAATTAATATTTACTTGATGCTTTATTGCAGCGCTTTGGGAGCTCCTCTTTTGCTAGGAAACCAAGTGAAACAGATTTTGAAGGTATGTTGCTTGTTCAACCTTGGCTTCTTTTCTTCATGCTGCATCCTTTTCCTTTTAAGAACGACTGACACGATTAGACCAGATTTTACAGAAATTAATCACTATGTTGCTATCCAAGTGTTCAAACATCTATCATATGTTATACTTTTTAAAGTCTGCCGGTTGAAGAATTGAAATTGGTGATAGGAATATTAATACGCAATTCTGTCAGTTACAGTGTCTAATTATTCTCTACTGCTCTTTTTGCTCAAGAGTTGTCTCATTTTTCATGTAAGCTTTCCTCTGCAATGCTGAAAAATTAAAACAAAAACTTATTCATTCGTTCATTTCTGCTGAACCTTGAATATCACTCATGGAATTTCAAATTGGAGTAGTTGGATTGGGATTCCATATTCAAAGTTAACATTTCTTGATTCTTGTTATCTGTACATAGGAAGCACTCTTTACCTGCTTTGCGCCTGGATGTAGTCACACAATTTCTTGGTGGAAGCTCTTGACATTGAAGTGTACCCACCGACTCACCAAATAGACAATGCAGCAGCCTTCCACGAGCCCTAGCTTTCAATTATGACCTTATGAGGAGTGATTGTGTATTTGAATTGATGTTCATGACTGGACGCTCTTGAGTATTTACAAATAGTGTACTTTTTTTTTGTTTTTTTGGTTTTTTGATAGATTACAAGAGTACTTATATTTCTTATCGTGTAAACTTGTCACTTATTATTATCATAATGTTTTTATTTTTATTATTTCCAAGTACTTGAAACCCAAGCAGCTTTAGAGTGCTATAAATTATATCATTTCAAAGTGTCTGTCAGTTTACATAACAATGTCAACGAATATATTTCTTTTCAGAGACACAAGAAATATGCATAGTATGTATCTCTACCTACAGGATAAGGGAAGAGGGAGACTAGGTCTTGAATCTGGACCATGAGCAGCGTTGGCAAGGTCCCGACCACCGTCTGGTATAACCCTTTTACTCAAGAATGAGTATCTGTTCATGCTGTGGAAAACATAGTTTCTATTTAATATTTCTAAACATAAAATATGATCTTCTGTTTACAGAGAACGCATTTCCACTAGTATATGTATATACTGAAACACATTTCAATACAAACTCTTAAACAAACTGACCCACGTAATTTATCTTATGAATCTCTGCCACTCCTATATTTTACTTAAAATATGTTAATATTCAATATTTTGTATATATTTTATGAACTTAATAAATAATTTAATAAGATCAAGTGTGTTACTTTAATGCTATATTTAATATTTTGAATAGTATTTTTATATTTTATACATATGTGTCACATGTAGTAGTCCTACCAAATTAAATGTATATAGTTAAGAGCATAACATTAAAACACAACCTTAAAAATAATTCTTACTTTTCAAAATTGAAAATATTTGCCACTTTAAATTAATAGTAATAGACAAAAATTGAGGTGATCAACTTAAATTTTTTCAAGAGGATATTAAAATAAATATTGGAATAAGTTGTATTTAATTTTGACTAAATTATATATGAATAGGGTTTTAATTAAATGTTTGGCTTAATATAACAAACATTATATGATTAGATTAGTTCATTTTGTTACATATGTACTTCCTATTAAAGAAACATAAAAAAAAAACATTCTTTGAAAAAAGCATTTTGAAAAAAAATTGACAAACTTGCTATATAGACTAATTTTGAAACAACCAATAGTGTTAAAAAACAATTTTGATTTATTTTTGTTATTATATTTTAAACATTTTTTTTCAAAAGAGATATGATGTTGGGTAATAGCAATATTAATCATTTTACTTACATATGTAGTTCCTAAAATAAAAATTCAAAATCAATTTTATTTTCCATTAAAAATTCTATGTAAGGAGCATAATTACCAAAAATTTGACAAACTTACCGTATAGACTAAGTGGCAAAATAGAATAAATTCAAAGAAAAAACTTACCATAGAGACCAAGCAATAAAATAGAATAAAGTTGAAAGTACATAGAATAAGTTTGAAAAACAACTAATAGTATCAAGAAAATTGGTATTTATTTATTACTTTTTCAACATTTTTGAGGATGGGTAATAACCACATTAATAGTTTTGTTACATATGTACTTTCTATAATGGAAATTAAAATTATTTTTATTTTTTATTAGGAATTTTATTTGAGTTTATTTGATGGAAATTTATGAAACTCACCGTATGTAAGTGACAAAATAGAATAAGATTTAAAGTAAAAAAATTATTTTTGAAATAACCAATAGTATTAAGAAAATTTTTGATTTATTTTTTATTACTTTTTCAACATTTTTGAGGATGGGTAATAACAATATTAATAGTTTTGTTGCATATGTACTTTCTATCATAGAAATCAAAATTTGTTTTAATTTTTTATTAAAGATTCTATGTAAGGAATATAATTGAAAGAAATTTGAAAAACTTACCATGTAAACTAAGTGAAAAAATAGAATAAAATTTAAAGTAAAAGGAATAAGTTTGAAACAATCAATAGTATCAAGAAATGTTTTTTGTTGTATTTTAATAATTCAAAAATAGGAGAAAATTAAATTAAAATTTTCACTTTCAAAGACCACACAATATTTTGCTATAATATAGAGTATAGATAGATAGTAATAGGTTAGGAGATCTCGAGCTTCAAAGTCTTCGATCTATTTTACTAAAATTTTTTGAATTTAAAAATATAAAATACAAATGTCATAAAGTCATTGGTTATCTAATTAATATGGTAGTGTTTTTTGAATTATCATCTTTTCGATATGAAAACTTTAAATTATTAAAAATAAAAATATATTAAAACTAAATGTATCATAGATTATTTGTAATCAATATAGTAACTAAGCAATTTAACTTTTTAAAATTCTTATATATTTGAAAAAAAATTTTGTGGCTTAGATTTATCCAAACCTAATAAATATGACATTAAAGAAGGTTATCTATATTTACTATATATTATAGCAATAGGTTAGCAGGTCTTTGAGCTTCAAAGTCTTTATCAAATTTTCTCAATTTTTAAAAATTTAAAAATATAAAAATACAAATATCATAAAGTCATTGGTTATCTTATTAATATGGTAGTGTTTTTTGAATTGTCACCCATTCAATTTGAAAACTTTAAAAATTATTAAATATAAAAATATATTAAAACTAAATTAATCATAGATTATTTGTAATCACTATAGTAACTAAATTTAAAAATATATTTCAAATTCATATAAGTAATACTCTTTTCAAAGCAATTTAATTTTTTTTTTTTTATATATTTGTTATTTTTTTTTATGTGTTAAATTTATCCAAAACTTAATAAAGATGACATTAAGGAAGGTTATCTATACTTACTATATATTATAGCAATAGGTTAGGACGTCTTTGACCTTCAAAAACCTAATAAAGATGACATTGAGGAATGTTAATAAGCTTATAAAATAATAATTAATAAAGAAGATAAATAAAGTTTACTTTGTTAATTATGGTTTTTTAGTGTATGACGCAATATTTTCCTATATATTGGCATAAGTACGATTTTATTTTATTAAATTCGCAACATATAATAATTTAGATAATAAAAAAAGGACAGACGTATGAAAAAAGATTAATGATGTTTCATTGCTAGGAAAAATGGATCACTAATTTATTTCACATTGTGTAAATCTAGTCAGTTATATTAATGAATAGTTATATTAAATAATTACCCTAAAAAAATAAAAAATTTGAAACACATAATGTATACTAACTTTTTATTAAATAGTTTTATAGACAAACATTATTCATGTATGGAATTAAAATATTTACTTATATTTATTTTAATTAATTTATAGAAATTCAATTAATTTTCTTTCACAATTAATTTATATTTTCTCAAAAAATAAAATGTGATAACATTGTTTTATTAGTTTGAATGACTATTTCTATATATTCTTTTTTTATAATTTATATTTATTTCTTTTTAATCCTAAATATTGCTCAATAAACATAATGTCAAAATTTAACTAATATATTTATTTCCAATAACCAAATATATATATATATATATATATAAAAAATCTAACTTAATATTTAGTACGTAAATAATTTTTTTTACATTTTTTCTCTTTGTATCTATTTAGTCCAAAGACGGAAGTTATCATGTAAATGTTTTATCGTTTAATATCATATTTTGAATATAAAATCTTATAAAACTCTTTGTTTATGAAAATTTATTTGAAAATTTGACTTATAATTTTATATTTGTAATTCGTACATAGCACATGTTCATTGCTAATATATAGTATAAATATAGATTTTTAAAAATATTAAGGGAGTGAGTTTAAAAAATATATAATAAGAATTAAAGGTTCATCTATATACTATATATAATTATATTAGTAAGAATTTTTAGATTAATCAATTAAATTATAAAATCTGGTATTTTAATATTATAAAAAATAAAAATTTTATAAAAATTAAATTAAGAATTTAATCTTTAAAGGCCTTTTAACATATCATTATAATATATAATATAAATGTGTGCATTCTTTATTTATTTATTTATTTTGGACCGTTTGTCCAGCTAGCAACCACACCCTTTTGTGAGAAAAGGGGTTGCAATCAACGTCTTACGACAAGTACGTGGCCCTTTTTCTTTGGTTAGATATATATATATATATATATATTTCATTTCAGCTCACGTTTTTTAAAAAATGTCAAGACACATTTATATCCAATTGTTAGGATTCACTTGGGCTGAAATTGGTACAATTAAGATCATTTGCTGCACATCTTCCCACCTTCAATTGCCCGCCCAAAACCGTCTCCCTCAAACCTGTACCACGGATCACAAAAGCTTTTACAGGGATAAAAGCACTTCCCTCCTGTGTTTACTGTACCGGATAAAGAGCGCTGCAAACCCAGAGTAAAAACAGTACACTTTTTGAATCTTCTGTCCTTCATGCATTAAAGAGGGGTTTGTTATAGTTTTTTTAAAGTTATTTTTAAATTCATAATTATAAAAGTTAAAATTATTTATTTATTTATTTATTTTAATTAAAAATAAGTAAAAAAATTAAAAAATTAATTTTTTTTGACTTTTTATTTATAAATTTATAAAAAATTAAATAAAAAATCAATACCAAACAAACTATAAATATATCTCCCAACGTTTCAAAAGTGTAAAATAATTTTAATAAACGGTTTCATGCTTGAATCCTACAGTCGAGAATATTTTTCATCCAACTATATATATATATCGATGGAGAAATTGACATGCCATTCAAGATAAAAATAAAAATAAAAGTATCATATAATAGTTAGTATGCATATATATCGACACAAGGCAATTTAAATATGTGAAATCAACATGGAGGTACAAAGTGGGTGACGCCACCCATGTTTCGAGAAAACTCTGTTTTTTTTTTTGTCCCCTTGTTTTAGTTAGTAAACTCATGCTCTCATTGCCACAAAAGAAATCGTTTTTGTTTGATCTTTGAGTTTATACTGATTACCATATTTTTTTAATACAACTTTATTTCATTGTGTTGGGAGCTTGATTAATTTAATCTTAATGTTATCTATGCGTAGAATTTACCTTTTAAAATTATATAATGTTGCAATGTGTGACGTTACTCTATTAATTGAATTATTAATTTTATTATTATTTTTTAAAAAAAATTAATTTCTAACAAAGATCATACATAAACTTTTAAAATTCTTGTCAGAATTATTAACAAAAGACAAAGTATTTCTCTAAGAGAAATTCTATATAATCATTTTAATACTTTCAACCCAAGATTTTTTTAAAAAGTGTTATAGTAAAAAATAAAACATCTATGTGTTAAAAAGTATGATCTAAATTGTTACGTTGCACATACAAGTGAATATTTTTTGACCATCCTTTCGCACTTTTGCAGGATATGAATCTGTGCAATGAAGGACATCTGAATTGTGTCGTGGGAGGAGTAATTATTTCTTCTCATTTAATGCCGTAGGACAAACCAAAAGCTTGGAAAGGAAGACAATCTCTGCAGCACAAAAAAGGCTAATGTTCTATCCAGTGCTTCTTTGATGTTGCTAGGCGTGCTACACTGGCTCTACTTGCATTGTGTACGAGCAGTTTACAGAGATACACTAGGAAATTTTTTTCTTTGAGACGGGGGTATATTTTTGCATAGAAAAGAAATGTAACAAGCTTAACCTTTTTGTACAAATTTTCTTCAAAGAAAGATGAGTTATTGTGATTTTATATTAGTAAACAAAAAATCTATCACTTAGATTCGTAATTTTACACGACATCTTTTAAAAAAAAATTTGTATAAAAATTCTCTTGGTATTACATTTTTTTTATTTTTTCTATCTAATTATTTTTGATAATTGAGACTGGTCTTATATTTTGATTTTCATTTTCAGAGCAATGAGAAAGATTTAATTAATAAAGACCAAAACGCACAATAAACACTCGTAGAAGCTTAGAGAAACTAGTTTTTCAAATGACAATACTCTATTTTTGGACTTCAATTCTTATGGTCAAAGTGAAATATTCTCTCATATATTCTCATGGATAATGTTATACAATAAGCAGATTTATGCAAAATTTATAAATAAAATAATATTAATGAATGAAAATCATTCACTTTAAAACAAAATATTCACACCGAAAATACCGTTTGCAGAAATTATTCCTAATTTATATTACAAATCACATCAGATTTTTTTAAAATATCTTAGAGATACATTTATATTTAAAGGTTGAAATTGATTTTGGTTTGCATTCAAAGATTGATGATTTTTTAACATATATATTTTTTTCTTAGATTCGTGCTCAAAAGCAACTTCTTCAGAACATCTCTAACTCACCTTCAAATATATAAATTTGAAGGTGGATTGTAAATTTGCTCTTCCAACCTATCTTCATTTCTTTAAAAATTTGAAGAAATAAAGAAGGCCATCATTTGGAGTATTTAAATTTGAAGGTCATCAAAAGAATTGGAAGGCCACTTCATTTCATTATTCATGTGGGTTCAAAGCATTAATTATGTTGGACATTTATACTAATAAAAAAAAAATAACAAAACTTATTATTTTATGCCTAAAAATACATTAGTTATTATTTAGATAATATTTTAATAAATATTTAATTTAATTTTACAATAAATTCATTAATTTTTTTACTTTTTTCATTAAATATTTATTTAATTTGAAATTTTTTATATGTGGAATAAATAATTTATTTTCTTTTAAATGATTTTATTTATATTGAAATTATTATTTATATATGAAATTAATAAATTATTTTTATTTTATTGATTATTTATTTATAGTCAAATTATTTTACTAATCTACCTTTTAATTTTGAATATTTTTTTTACATATTTAAGAATTAATCAATCTATTTTTATACTAGATTTTAATGACAATTAAAGTTTTAACATTCATTAAAAATAGAAAATAATTCAACTTCAATAATAACAAAACGATTATATTTGAAAATTACCTTTCTTGATTATTCACTAATACTTGAAAATCAATTTGTATTTTAATTATTGTTAAATATATTTTATTAGTTTTTATTTTTTTTTTAAATTTTTAATGTAATTTAATTTACAATTTTATGAGTGGAACATTTAGTTTAAAAAAAATTTAAATAATTTATTTTTAATTAAATATATGATAAATAATTATAATTTAAATTAAAAACGTTATAGTAATAAATAATTATATTTTGAATAAAATGAGCACAATATATAATTTTAATTTTTTTAATATAAAAAATAATAATTTAAAGAATGAATAATAAAGAAAAAATTAAAAGAATTAGAGTAATTATATGAGAAAATAGAACTCATAAATTTTAAATTTGAGAAAAATGTTAAAATGAGGATGAATATAAAGATTTGGTTGAAGATACTCTCTGATGGTTGAAGTACAATAAATGCTTCATATGTTTTTTGCACAGCATACCACATGCTGAAAAGAAAAGCAGCCGCACAGTAAAAGCCAGATAGCTGTCTTCCCCCAAACCTCTCCGACCGAAACATTTTTTCGAAAACCGGATAGCTCTTTCTCTGTCTCTAGCCCAAGCCTCTCCCCTAACTCTCATTCTAGGAACCCAGCAATGAGCAAGACCACCATCACCGTCACCATCACCATCGCTTTCCCTCTTTCTTCCTCCAAACACCGCAATAGAGTTCTTCCTCTCTTCTCTCTCTAGACTCACAACCAGCTGAAGCATCCCCCTAGAACTCACTACCACCGAAGAGTCGAAGACCCATCTCTCTCTTCTTCCGTTGTCTTACTTTCTTCCTCTCTCTAGAAACCTCCCTCTTAAATCTAAAGGAGCACAACCAACCTCACAAGGCATAGCAGCACTGCGTTTCACACTGTTCATAGTAACCCATCTTCTCTCTCTAAACCGAAGACCCTATTGCACCACCACACACTCTGTCTGGAATAAAAGTAGAAACCAGCATCTCCACCACCATCTCCAGGGGTGGAGGCACTACACAGCAACTAATTTTCTTGGATTGAAAGAGCCTAATGGAGTCTTTGATTTGTTTGGTCTTTTCCCAAAACCCCATCTTCTCTTTCATTTCCAGTTGCAACTGAGTTATCTTGACTCGCATCAGGTATGAACACTGAATCATCATCATTATCGTCATCTCTACGGGTTATTTTTTTTTTTTTTCAAAAGAAAAATTAATTGATTAATGTGAGTGGTTTTCTTTGTCTTTTCTCATAACCAAAATTCCCCTGTACATTAATGCTTTGTGTTGGTTGATTTTATATTGTTTCTGTAGCTATTGATAGCGTTAGGTGTCCAAATGGTTGATTTTGTGCTTTTATGAGCTTTTGTGAAGTGAGTTAGCTTTTGGTTTTAATTCCATTGGTAGTCAAAAGTTTTTGGTTTGGAAGCCTAAACAGACAGATTTTGTTGGGTTTTGAGGTTTAGGAGGTGTTGAGAATATTTTATGGACGATTTACAAAAATATATGTCATGTTTACATCAGCACAGTTTAATTCTTTCCCCCAGAAAACTGCACAAGTTAACAGTTTAGTAATCTGTGTTTCATGACTTTGTTCTCTGTACCTTTAGGACTAATGGAACATAAAGTTAATAATCCATGAAACCCGAAGAGTAGCCATTTACTTGGAGGGTTCTAAACTTCTAATTATCGACTCAAATGGATCATGTTTATTGTTTTGTACAATTGTCTCCCTGTTTGAAGGTAGGACTCCCTGGTCAAGAAACCGCATTTCCTGTAGGACTTATTCTATTAATTCTTATCAAATTTTGAGTTAGTTTTTCGAATTTTGTGATTGGTTTTAACTAAGATTTCTTTTGCTTTCATAATAAAGATCTTTTAATTGGTTAGAAGCCTTCATGTTCATAGACATGCTATTTTTAATTGGTAAAAAAAAATTTCATTTAAACAATGTATAAAACACATTTTAATCAACTAACAACAACTGTTTTCATAACAAATGCATTCTAATCCGCTAAATCATTATTAATACTTTTTTTTTTCGGTTGAAGCATTCACGCATGGTTACTAAAATAGGGATTTGCTACGAATTGCAAATAGGTTCAATTTTGTAGGGAGTTTCGTAGGCATGAGTTGTCTCTAATATCTAATATCTTGTATTGATATATAGAATCATCTAGAATAATAAATTATTATATAAAGGGTAAATTTTGTAGAGACTTGTACATATATTTAGTATCAGATATTTGTGTAAAGTATTCTAAAAGATCAATCTTCAACTGTAGGACCAAATAAATCTCAACCATTAGTTGAGGTGGTGGAAGAGTATAAATAAAGTACAGGATATGGAACATCAATTGAAATCAAGTAAGACAAAATCTCTTGATTGTTCTTTCTCTAAATCAATCTTGTGAAACTTTTTGAGTTCTCTTAAGCCTTCTCTTAACTGTCCCAGTCATTACAGATAACGTGAACTTGTATTTAACTTACACTTAAACGTTTAGTCAGTTATGCTTTAACTTTCTGGTTGTCTTAAGAAGTCCTAGTCTCAAGGTTGTTGAGGTCATTATGAGTCACCACTCTCACTATATAATATCTTTTGTTGCCTGCAAGCTGTCCATCACCAGAAAGCTAATTGCGGGGTTTGGTTTCACTGCAGAGTTTTGTTATTTGTAGATGTTTTGTTGGGGTTTTTTTTTTTTAATCATGTACTAATTGTTTGTGTTGATTCATGATGCAGTCAGTGGTTGGTAAAGAACACGCGGTGGTGGAAGCACAAACATTTCCTAGGCCGAACCATCATGGCATGAGTGGAGTCGGAAATAAAAGAAGGTATGCTTTCCTTCTCATTATATATTATTTTACTTATTCAGTTAGAAACTGTATTGTTTTGGTTGTTTAACTCAATGTTCAATTAAGGAACAACTTTCTTATATATTATAGACATACTTTGAATGTATATATATGTATGCATACGTATGAAATATCTCTGCAAGAGAGATTTTTTTTGCCTTTAGACCATAGTTATTAATACGGTTCGGTATTGGTCGGTACGGATTGGTACGCACTGTTTCGTGAACAAAACGGAATAAATGAGATGCAGTTTCATTCCGGTGAAGTTTCGTCCTTTTTTGGCTGATCTCTGCATTTCCCAGCTATTTTTCGTATTTCGGTGTACAGCTGTTAATTCAAATTTCAAACAATTTTCAAACAGAGTATTACATGTTGTCAGAAGAGTAGCTACATAAACGTACCAAAGCAAAAAAGCTCTTTCTCTTGGACTGTGCACATTTCCCTCTCTCAACTTTTTCTCTCTTTTTATCAAATTGATTACTCTCTCTAGCTTTTTCTCTTTGCATCACATTACTCCTTCCCCTCTCTTTTTATCTGATTTATTCTAGACCTCTTTTTAATGCTATCATATTTCTAAATTTAAATTTTTAAAATTCTAGTTCGCATATGTTAAATGATTAATGAGTTTTTGTGTTTTTCTAATTATAGTACATATTATTCATAAATATATAGTATTTGATGTTATATTATGTAGAACAATTTTTATAACTAAATACACCTTTTTTTTTAATAAAAATTTATAACATTTATAATGGTAAATCTGAAACGGTACATTGATAAATCTTACAAAACCCCTACATCTAATGTACATGTCGTCATTGACTTTGGTTTTTGGTGATTCTTACAATTTTTTTTTTTTTTGTGGTGTTTACCTAAATAGTTGATGATTTGGTCATGGGAATAAAGAAGGATCTGAGGGATTTTAAAGCCCTGGTAGAAAGAGTGACACAGCACCTTCTGGTTGGCCATGGTTTTCCAAAACCAAGAGCTTTAGATTTGTTTTTTGAGATTT
The DNA here is from genome assembly GCA_033060915.1 of Euryodendron excelsum. Lineage (NCBI taxonomy): Eukaryota > Viridiplantae > Streptophyta > Magnoliopsida > Ericales > Pentaphylacaceae > Euryodendron > Euryodendron excelsum. Next base: position 31,260,040 of record CM065393.1, on the reverse strand, counting down.
TTTTTTTGAGCTGTACTAGTTCGGAAAGATTGCAGCTGGTGAACGATTGAGGTTGGTTTTGATAAATATTTGCAAAACCAATTAAAGTTATTCTTTATATGTTAACTATGTATAACCCGTGTCAATGGCACTCCTAGAGAATAGGCATTCAGGTGTAAGCACATTTTGAGTCCACAGATAATGGAACGAAGTAATATGGGTGATCAATTAGTAAAGTCAATTTTTTTTTTATATACAAATTGGGGCAATCAATCAGCATTAAGTATTGTTAAGACAACTCGTGCTAGCCCACATACCTCCGACAACATTTGCATATAGCATTGATATTGAGTTATGTTTGATGTTGATAACAGCAAAATTGAAGGTAAAAAATCTACCGTAAGAGTAGAAATGGAAACAAAATTAATATGAACCATTTTAATAACTTGTAGTTGATGTATTGTTGAAAATTGAACTTTATGTATTCACTCCTTGCTATCTTTCTTTATACTGTCTGTGTCAAAAGCCTTGTCAATATTATTATGAAAAAAAATATTGTTGCCTCAGAATCTGAAAAAAATAAATTAGAGGGAGAGAGCATAGTAAATAGAAAGAATACCCAACTATTGAACAATCACCTAACAAAACCTAAATCTGCATGGATCATAAAATGGATGCCACTTGTAAGACTTGGAGGTAGACTCAATGAAATTCAAATAATATTTATAGACTCAGAATTAAATTTTCATATTATATTGAAAACAAATTCAATTCAATTCAAGCAATAAATAAAAAAACATTAAAGCAGCTTTATTAACAATTCAATGGAACTAAATTGAACTTTATGTATTCACTCCTTGCTATCTTTCTTTATATTGTCTATGTCAAAAGCCTTGTCAATGTTATACTGACATAAAAAATATTGTTGCCTCTGAATCTGAAAAAAATAAATTAGAGGGAGAGAGCATAGTAAATAGAAAAGAGACTCAACTATTGAACAATCACCCAATAAAATCTAAATCTGCATGGATCATAAAATGGATTCCACTTGTAAGACTTGGAGGTGGACTTAATGTAGATCAAATTTTAATATTTAGAGACTCAGAATTAAATTTTCATGTTATCTTGAAAACAAATTCAATTCAATTCAAGCAATAAATAAAAAAACATTAAAGCAGCTGTATTAACAATTCAATGGAACTTGAGAGAGGTTAAGATAGAGACATTTGTTCCAATGTTTTTGTGTCATTCAAATATTAAAGCAGCTTTATGAATCGAACTAATTAAGTCAAACCAACCTTCATTGTTCACAAAAACACAGGCTTCACTATCCAAAGACAACTTCACCAAAATCCTTTAGAGGATGCAACACTAATGGAGAATTTAAAAAATATATAACATCAAAAAATTCTTTCTTAATAGAAAGCTTAAACTTGAAAAAGTAAATCTAAACACCCAAACAAATCGTTGTTCCATGATCTTTGACGTTATCAAACTTTGTAATCTAGCAAACATAAAAAGCCTCTGCCGTAGTTTTTCATAACCTCCTGCATACTCAATAAAAAACTATGTACCGTAAGAAATAGTAGCCAAACAACATTGATACAATTGAAATGCTACAAGAGGAAGAGGGGCATTCGAACTCCCCCTTAAGAGCTGATGTTCATTTGCTGTAACCCAAAAGGAAAACAAAAACAGAAATAAAATATTGTAAGATTATTCTTTGAGATACTTCAACAAAATGAAATTTGTGGCAAATATAACCCAAAATAAAGAAAGATGATAGAAGTAGAATTAACAAACAAATTCTAGTGCTTTCACATATCAACAAAATTGAAACGATGACTATGGAGAAGATGAAGTTTACTTACCTGGCCTTACAGGGAATATTGCACTGCCATATAGCCCAGACTTGTACCATCAGGGAGAGTCTCTACCATCGGGGAGAGTCTCTAGCTTAGCAACAAAACCCTAGAGTCAAAAATAATTAAACAGGATACATCACTCATATCAAAAGAAAAATGAAAAAAAAATTGAATGCACAAAGTAGAAGATGATACATATGTGTTCATATTTATAGAAAGAGAGATCAAAACATTGAGTTGATTCATTTGCTCTACATTTTGCTCTTCGGTGAGCGGGACGTGAGCAAGACCTCCAAACCATAGTGGCTCATTTAAAAGATTAATAAATGAAAATAGCATAAGCCCAAGTATGTTAAAAGAGGCAGAGTTTTGTATTTCACAAAACCCACCTTTGGCCCCCGAAACATACTCTACTCCTCTCTCTTTGTCTCTCTTTCAAAACCCATCCCTTTCTCTCTCACAAAACCACACTAGTATCTCCACTTGAAGCCTACACAGTAACTCCATTTCTTTCTTTTATCTCTCTTATTAACCAAGGTCTTTCAATGGCTAAAAACAGTAGAGCCACTATATTCTCCCTCTTGCAAAGAAATTTCCTCCCAAAATTTTGAAATCAGGAGGAGCTCACCTTAAGATGGGTTGGGAGGGTTCCTTAGGAGAAATGAGTGCGAGAGAGAGAGAGAGAGAGAGAGAGAGAGGAATTGAGTAGAAGCTTGATGGTACATACTACATATCTGTGGAAAGGGCATTTAATAGAGATATTATTTATTTTTATATTTTTCTTATTGGTTAATTATTTTTTTATTGTGGTGATTTTCCCATCTTCTACATGTATGTTGAATGGTTTATCTTTTTCCAGAAAGCCTTAATGTTGAAGAATAGAAATTAGAGTCATGTTTTGTTGAATGAACAGTTTAACCAACTTCAGATCAACATGTCTTAGTGGAAAAATAGAATACCACCAGATTCTAACAATGGTTTTTTTAAGGTGTTTTTTCATAAATATTATTGCAAGAGTACAACAATAATATTTAACAAGAAGTACAAATTGGATGATGGTTTTTTATAGTTCATAAAAAATGTGTTCATTTCCAATATCATCACGCCAAAACTACAGAAGAAGAGATAGAAGCTACAATCTACAATCTCTATTCTGAAGCTTGTGCTGTCTTATTGCTATATGCTGCACCTTCGGAAGGATGCGCTTGCAGAATTAGGGTAACTTTTGATTTATTAAATACATATAAATTGACTTTGGATTGTTGCCTTACATATTTTTTAATGGATTTATCTTAACGTCTCTCTACAAGATGAATTTGGTGGAAATGTTGAAGGTCGAGCCGACCTCTTATCATTGGATTGAATGGTCCAACCAAGATGTTTTGTAAATGCCTAACTTCATTTTTAAATGCTTGCTCCTTGTTTATTTTAATAATTTATGTGAAGTTAGATAATGAGCCTTTGTAATTTGTGTTTTTGATAGATTTGTTTTGGATGTTTTGGGTATTATTTGTGTAGGCTAAGGTTTGTCAAGAGGAGACCTAGTACTGCATTTTTGGTGAATGCTCTTGCACTTACTATTGTTTACAATTCTTTGAGGTACATAATTTGTTAGAAATTCATTGATTTTGGCTTTTGGTGTTTCTTCCATTTTTGTTTTTTCGGTGGTGTTTACCTGAATAGTTGATTATTTGGTCTCTGCCATAGAGAAGGATCTGAGGGATTTTAAAGCCTTGGTAGAAAGAGTAACATGGCACCATCCAGCTGGCCATCGCTTACCAAAACCGAGAACTTTAGAGTTGGTTTTCAATCTGTGCAAGTTCGGAGAGAGTTCAGCTGGTGAACGATTGACGTAGGTTTTAATAAATATCTACAAAACCAGTTAAAAGTTATTCTTTATATGTTAATATTATTTATTTTTATATTTTGCTTATTAATTAATTAATTTTTTATTGTAGTGATTTCTTGTTTTATATCTACAACAACCCCATTTTCTACGCATATATTGAACGGTTTATTTTTCTCCAGAAGGCTTTAATGCTAAAGAAATCGGAGTCATGTATCGTTGAATGAACAGTTTAACCAACATCTGATCATGTCATGGTGACAAAATAGGATACAATTGGATTCTAATAATGTTTTTTAAGGTGTTTTTTCATAAATATTATTGGAAGGGTGCAACATTAATATTTAACAAGCACGAATTGGATGATGATTTTTATAGTTCATAAGAAATGTTGTCCAACACTTTCAAGATCATCACGCCAGAACTACAGAAAGAGATAGAATTGCAATCTACAATCTCTATCTCGAAGTTTGTGCTATCTTACTTTTGGGCTATATGATGCACCTTTGTAAGGATGCTCCTGCAGAATTATGGTAACTTTTGATTTATTAAATACATATAAATTGACTTTGGATTGTTGTCTTACACATTTCTTTAATGGATTTATCTTAACGTCTCTTTACAGGATGAATTTGGTGGAAATGTTGAAGGTCGAACTGACCTCTTGTCATTGCATTGAATGGTTCAGCTGAGGTGTTTTGGAAATACCTGATTTCATTTTTAAACGCGTGCTCCTTGTTTATTTTAATAATTTATATGAAGTTAGATAAAGAGCCTTTGTTATTTGTGTTTTTGATGGATTTGGTTTGGATGTTTTGGTATGATTTGTGCAGGTTAAAGGTTTGTCAAGAGGGGATGCAGTACTGCGTTTTTGGATTTCTTAGGGATTTGTCCTCTCTTTGAGAGAGAATTTACTCTGTTTTTATGGGTTGTGTTATGCCCAAGTATGACAATTTTATTTATTGACTTAGCTGGTTGATTTTTAGCATTGCTTAGATGATTTACTCTGTTTTTATGGGTTGTGTTATGACCAAGTATGACATTTTATTGGTTGATTTTTAGCATTGTTTAGATGATTATGCACAATTTTATTTCATGCCTTCTAGTCTCAGTATTTTATGAATGTCTGCAATTGTTATTATCATGATTATCATCCATATTATTATCAAGGTTAACTATTAGTTCTGAATATGGAAGAAAGAGGAGTCCTTGTGCCCTTTTTGTTTAGTTTGGACAGATGCATCACTTGGGCATGAGCAACTTGGATTTTAGACAGCTCTAAGAATCAATTCACAGCCATGTGCGGCAATGTATTTTTCCCTTCTGTGCATCATTTTCTTTTGACATGGTTCTCATGCAGCGCAGTTGTGCCGTCAATTTATGTGGGCCAACAGCCTTCCTTGTACAAATTTATGGTGCATGCTCTTGCACTTATTATTATTTACAACTCTCTGAGGTACATGACTTGTTGGAAATTCATAGAGATTCTAACTTTCTCGTTTATTTTATTATTGTTCCATTGTCTTGTATTTTAATCTAGTTGATAACCTTATTTATTTATGATTAAATTGGAAGCAGAAAATGGTCGTTCTTTTTATGTTCGAGCATATTTATTTTGGGTACAAGTACTTCAATCTATTAATTAGTTTACAATGCATTTCAACTTTCCACTGTTGATACTGGTATCCTTTATACGGTTCTAAAGTTAATTGTAGTTACTGATAGCGTTAGGAGGCCAGCAATTATCCTTGGGTGACTTGAAAAACAGCTTTCAAGAAAATATTTTTTGGTTCATTCTCTTTGTAGTGGTACATATATAGTAATGGATCAATCGATCCTACAATCAAGCTATCTTACAATCAAGTCATCCTATAATCAAGCTACACATTTAATGAATCTGTCCACACCTAATGTACAATTATATGGTCTTTAGAACAGGAAAGAATCACCAGGACAATTACAAGAATCATTGACTATCAACCTAATATTTCAACACTCCCTTTCAAGTTGGTGCATAGATGTCACACATACTCAACTGGCCCAAAAACTTTGAGAACACTCGATTTGAAACCGCTTTGGTGAGGATATTGGCCAACTAAACCTCTGATCGAATTTTAGGCAAGTCCATAATTTTCTCATTCAACTTCTCCTTAACGAAGAATCTGTCTACCCCAACATGCTTTGTGCGATCATGTTGAATCGGATTATAAGCAATATCACATTGCTGTTTTATTGTCACAATATAATCGAATTGGATGCCTGGGCGAACAGCCCAAATCCCTCAAGAGAAGCCTTAGCCATAACACTTCACAAACTCCAAGTGCCATAGCTCTAAATTCAACTTCAGCACTTGAACGTGAAACAACATTCTGTTTTTTGCTTCTCCATGTAACAAGATTACCACCTATAAAGGTAAAATATCCTGAAGTAAATTGCCTGTCATTTACTGTTCCAACCAAGTCAGTTGCATCCACTCTTTGATAATCTATATTTTTAGTGAATAAAATTTGCTTTCCAGGAGAGGACTTCAAATACGTCAAAATGCACATAACTGTCATATGTTGTTCTCTAGAATTATGCATAAACTAGCTGACAATACTCAATGCATAGGCAAAGTCCGGCCTTGTGTGTGCTAAGTACATCAACCTTCCTACAAGTCTTTGGTATCTTCTTCTATCAATCGGTATCTAATTAGACTCAACACCTAACTTCAAACCTTCTTCCAATGGTGTATCAGTTGGTTGACAAGCTGATATGCCAGTTTCTTGTAACAAATCTAATGCATATTTCCTTTGAGAAAGAAAGATGCCTTTATCAGATTGGGACACTTTGATTTCAAGGTACCGTGGTCTTTCATTTTGAATTCTCTAGAAAGTCTCTAGAATTTTCAATTATTTCATGTACCACTCTATATACAACAAGTGCAGTTCTTATCTTGCTATTTCTTCAGGATCATTTCCTTTGATGGTAGCCAAAATTTCTCATAGACTTTGTGAACCTTCCGAACCATGCTCTTGGATATTGTTTTAACCCATATAACAATTTATTTAATCTGCACACCATTTGATTTTGTATTTATGGTATCATGCATCTTAGTGGGAGATCCATGTAGACTTCTTCGGACAACTTGCCATGTAGAAAGGCGTTCTTCACATCAAACTGTTGTAATGGCCAATCTAAGTTCGCGGTTAGAGACAACAAGACCCAAACTGTGTTGATTTTAGCTACAAGTGCAAATGCCTTTGTGTAATCGATCCCATAGGTTTAGGTGTACCCTTTTGGCACTAGTCTCGGTTTAAAGTGCTCAATTGTACCATATACTTTGCACTTCACAGTATAAATCCACCAATATCCAACTGATTTCTTTCATGTTGGACAATCAACAAGTTCCTAAGTTTTATTTTTCTGCAAGGATTTCATCTCCTCATTCGGCTTTCTACCTTGGGTCGGCTAAGGCTTCATCTCCTCATTCGGCTTTCTACCCTTTTGGCTTCCTACACACTTTCAGGAATAGATACAGTAGATAATTGATTTACAAATGATTGATTTGATTCTGACAAATGATGTTTAGACATATAATGACTCATAGAATATTTAACTTTACTAGAAGGTTCGGGTTCATATGTGGGTTTAGGGATACCTTTGGTATGACGTTGTGGTAGCTGTTTTCTAAATGGTTCAGATATTAAATTAGGAACATCCTCAACAAGCGATTGGTTTAGTGTATCAGTTTCTTGTGGTGCGAGGGACTCAGACGGAGGTGGAGCCACACCTTCAATTTCTTGGTATTTATCACCATTTTGGTCCAAAGTTGTACCATTTAAATCTAATTCACCCACTTCTTGATTGACTGGCCTAGTTTGTGAGTGATCATCACCACTAGCATCAGAATTCATACCATTTGTATCCAAGTTACCTGCATTTTGGTTACTAGGTTTTGGGAGTTCCCCTTTTTTTTAGAAATGTGAACATTATAGTCTAGAGTCTGAACTTCCTCCAGATACTCCCCCTGAAGTTTAGGCTCAGATGAAAAGTATATTGAGTTTTCATGAAAAGCTACATTCAATGTAATAAACATTAGTTGGAGGATGATAGCATCGGTACCCCTTTTGATGAGCAGCATACCCAAGAATAACACATCGCAACGCTTTAGGCATCAACTTGTTGCACTGACGCTTGTGGAGGTGTACGGATGCTACACAACCAAAGACATGAGGAGATAAGTTGAGGACGGCTGGGGCAACAACCGCTTCAGCGAGAGCTTGGTATGGTGTCTGAAAATCAATAGTCTTAGAGGATACTCGATTAATCAAATATGCTGCAGAGGTAAGTGCTTCTCCCCAATAGGACAATGGCATATAACCTTCAATCAATGAAGCACGAACAACCTCCAACAAGTGACGATTTTTTCGCTCAGCTACCCCATTGTGCTGGAGTGTATTAGAACAAGTAGTTTGATGAATAATTCCGTGTGCTTCCAAATACTGTTGAAGTTCTGACCTCATATATTGTCCTCATTTGTCACTGCAGAGAACATGAGCCTGTGTATTGTACTACGTACGAACCATTTTATGAAAATTTTGAAAGAACAAGTTCATGTCGCCTTTGGACTTCATCATGCATACCCAGGTCATCCTGGTACAGTCATCAATAAAAGTAACAAACCAATGTGATCCATGCAAGGTAGTGACTTTGGATGGACCCCAAACTTTAGAATGTATGACCATAAAAGGAATTGGACTTTTAGTTAAGATTAATCGAAACGAAGCACGATGGCTCTTTGCAAGTTCATAAACTTCACACTAGAAACTAGAACCATCACATTTTGCAAATAAACTAGGAAATAATTTCTTCAGGTATCCAAAAGAAGCCCCAGACGTCAATGCCATCACAAGATGTCAGATTTCTTCTTCTCCCCTTTAGAACCATCTACTGTCAAAGTTTGACACAACTTATCCGAGCTTTTTGACACCAAGTCCAAGTAATACAACTTCCCTTGTCTAACACCACAACCAATTGTCTGCCTTGTTCAGATGTCCTTAAACACACAAAATTTAGGCCAAAAAATTACAACACAAAATAAGGCAGCGGTTATTTGGGAAACTGACAAAAGATTATAATCCAAAGATGGAACAACTAAAACATAATCTAACTTCAAAGTATCAGTGAGAGGCAATGATCCTTCCCCAATAATCAGGTCAAAGTACCATTGGCAGTTGAAACAAACTTTTGTGAGGATGGTTTAAGGGGTGAGACCTGTTTAGAATCAAATGTCATATGATCTGTAGCACCGGAATCAATTATCCATGCACTATTCAAAACAAGTTTAGAGATATTTAAGACCTTACCACCATTGCCTGCAGCTGCTGCCAATATGAGGCCTCTCCAGCAATATCATCCTCTGTTTTTGTTTCAACAGCAGCAGCAGTAGAGGTCTTCTTGGAATTCCTCTTCCGTGGATCACGGCTATGATTCCACCAATTTGGATACCCCACAAGTTCAAAGCATCGACTTTTAGTATAATTAGTTTGATCGCAATGAGTGCATTTGTAAGTGGATTTGCGGCACCATAGTGGTCTTATGTTGGCTGAGCCTTGTTGCTGGTTTTGAGTAGGCCGGTTTTGAACCACCCTGGCTGAAGCTCCAGAATTTTCAGGTTCTCTATTCATTGTTGCATGTCGAACAGATTCACAGCGGACTAGTGCATAACATTCTTCTAATTCAGGAACAGGTTCCTTCCTCAAAATTTCACCACAGATTTGTGCGAATTCACCATCTAGTCCAGCAAGAAAAATATTCACCCATTATAGTTGAACTGATTTATGATAAGATTCAACTTCTCTCTCTCTCCATGATCACCTTATCGTGATGATCCAATTCACTAAAAATTTCAATTAATTCTCCATAATACATAGAGAGTGATCCACCATTCTGTTTGGCAGAGAAAGCTTTTTTATTCAAGGTAAAAACCTATAACTCATCTACTCCATCATAAAAAGCTTTAGAAAGAGCTTTCCAAATATCACGAGCAGTGGGTAAGCGAATGTATCGCTTCATAATTTCTGGGGACATAGCCATCAGCGGCCATCATCTCATATCCATCATCCTTTTTGGTAAGTAACTGTGAGTTTCCACGACTAAAGGAGAGTTTCTCCTTCTCAGCAATATGCATCTCCATTATTTGAGACCACATATCATAATTCGTCTCATTGAGTACAGTCCCTGCATTGAACGATGAACCTTCGGATTGAACAATAATAGGAGCATATTTGTTCCCAGATGCTTCAGAATCTGATGTGGCCATGGTGACATGTGTTCAGTGAGAGATGCAAGTTTTTTTGAAGCTTTGGGTGTGGTGTCAATGGAGGACACATGATCAAACAAGAGACAGGTCCTCTCAGCACCTGTCTCTGATACCAACTTGAAAAACAGCTTCCCAGAAAATATATTTTTGTTCATTCTCTCAATGAATTTGTACAGGTACACATATTATATATAGTAATGGATCAATCGATCCTACCATCAATACACTACAATCAAGCTACACATCTAATGAATCTGTGCACACCTAATGTACAACTACATGGTCTCTAGAATAGGAAAGAATCATAAGGATAATTACAAGGATTATTGACTATCAACCCAATATTTCAACAGGGTCAACCCACCCACCCCCCACCCCCAAAATAATGGAAAGAATTAATGATAATAGTTAGCCTTGTGTCTCCTGCCCTTTCCCTCTAGTTTTCTGTGTATGCAGACAAAGTGCAGCATCAACAACCTTCACCTATAACCGAAGCTACTTAGCCCACTTCTGTAATCTGTTTTGCTGTGCAGTCATTATATGCCAAGAAAGTTGAAGTCGAAGACTACACATTTCTCTGCGTAGCCCAAATTGAATTAAAAGCTCAAAAGTTCACTTTGATTGGAATTCTGGGTAGTTGGTGGGTTGAGTTTTTCCATGGTCACCATGTCAGGGAGCATTTACTGTACTTAGGAACAAAAGTTCTGCATAATTATATTAGAAATTGAGGTACCTCTTAAAATTTGGCTGTTAATCGAAGTTGTAGTCAAGATGTTTGGTTTCCTAAAAAAGATCTCTTCTTCTTCTCGGGATGTTTTTGGTTCTCTTCTTTGGAACTTCCCTCAATTATTTAAAGTTACAAAGAAAATTTAAAAATTGAGTTTCATGTTGTTTTGCTTTGGAAGGGTGCATTGAGAAAATGCTTTATGGGTACTCCCACTCTGCCTTGTCGAAAGGCCTTCAGGCTTGTAATGTGGAGCACAACATTTTATTTTTCTCGCATTACTTAGTGTCATCCAATCAAACGGTATTCTTCTGCATACATGGTGGAACCTGGGTCTGGATTTGGGCCTGATATCACTTCTAGTGACCTCTAACAGAAATTTACCATATATCAACCACTAAACATGGCTACGAAAATTACAACAATGCAATAGTGCGAAATTAAAGAAGCTTACAAAAAGCTAAAAGCCGAAAGTGTAAGGGGAAAAAATTGTACATGTTGAACCGAGCTAACTAGCTTATATATGTCTTTTTAATTCATAACGCTGCTGTATTACAAGTTATTAGGAACGTGCCACACCAAACGTAAGGCCAGAAGGCTGCTTGAACAAGCAATGAGAAGCAACTAGCAATACATAACAAATACAGAACACAACCATGAGTTGACTCGCCCGCGCAAGACACAGAGCAACCCAGCCACCGTTTGAATCATCCCAAGCTCCACAACCACCACCAATCCCAAATCTCTTTCCGAAGTCGTTGGAAATCACCGTTTTGTGATACTGTTCTGGTCACGTGAGTAACACTACATTATACAAATAGAACTTCCATACATATAAAGTAATATTACACATATAAATATACATACATATTTATATAGGCAGTGGCAGATTCATAATTTTTGTTCAGTAGAGACAAAATTTACCTAGAATCGTACATGAATTTGTTTTAATTAACAATATATTTTTTTAATAAATAAAGGGATAATTATATTAAAGACGCCAAAAACAGGGCATTGCCTTTGTACAAAAGTTGTACACAAAAACTTATCTAAAACCTTAATCCAGATTTGACTGATTAAGGTTCAAAATTTTGAGAAGGAATTTTGGAATTTTAGATAATCAAAAGTTTATGAATACATATAATAAAGGGTAAATTGGAATTGTGTTTCATTTAGTTAAATAATAAAGAGTTAATGAGATACATATATTTTCTACTACAAGTTTAGTGATATTCAATATGAGCAAATATAGATATTACTTAATTCGGAGTGAGGCAAATATAAGTTTTTGTAAATTCAATAGAGGCAAAATATATATTTATAACGTAGGACCAAATAAATATACATAAATTTTTTTATATAAAAACAGTAGAAGTAGCGCTGCCCCACTCGACCCTTCTTGGGTCCGCACTTGTATATAAGTATATATAGTTAAAAACAACTAGTGATTTATTTCATGTTTCTTTAAATGGCCTAATTTAAAAAAAAAAAAAAAAGGATTTTTGGAATTGGTCTTTCAATCTTAACTACTTTGTAATTCGAAGGATGGGTTGATCATAAAGACGATAATTTTCAAAATACAATATTAATAAGAATTAGAGCATTTGTTCATGCTACAAACAATAATAGGAAACTAATTCGTCATACGTTTCTGTATCATTAGTTAAACTGGCTTGTGCCTTGAATTAGTGTTTAAGGCTCCAAACAATTCCTTTGTCAAGTCAAAAGGCTAAACGAGAAAAATACACAAAGATCCCCTTAGTCATCAGTGGAAGCAATAATGAACTACACTTGATAAGTCAACACTGTTAAACAAATAAGCTCTTAATGAATTATTATAACTTAAATTTCAAAGCTGAATCTGACCCTGGGGCTATTAGTTTCTTCAACCTCCTTCATCTGACCCCCTAAACCCAAGCAAAAAGAAAGCCTTAATTGGCTAATTCTCAGGACAGCACGAAGAACTGCACGAAGACTTCAAAATCTGTGAAATCTACTAATTGGATGGATCTTCAATTACCCATAATCAAATGAAACAAAACCCAAAGAGCAAATGCCCAAGCTGTGTGTCCTTCTATTCATCAGTTTGAACAGGGTATGCTGAAATACATGAAAGAAGACAAATCCAGACAGATTAATAAGGACTACCTTTTGTTGAAGTTGTGTTATGTCAAACCTTAGATTCTTCTTCCAAAAAAGTACAAAGATAGATCTTTAAAAGTTGTTCTAAGAGAGAGAACCTACCAAACAGAAGTTGGAAGAGAGGACAGAGAAATCGAGGCATATGCACTCTTCCAAATTTGGTGAGTTTGAGGGAGAGATACGTGGCTATTTCGGAGGAGCAGGAGACATGAATATGTCTATGCACTTACTGGTGGTAGTTTAAAGGTTGCACGCCATGTGTAGGATGAAAATATGAAAAGCAGGAGGGTGGAAACTTTTGTAAGTGTCTACTTAAAAGTGCTGTTAATTTTTATTTTTTATTGTGTGTCATTAGTATGTGTTTTTATTTTTTATTTTTTATAATTTAATAATGACATTTATAAGTTACCGTTCTACTAATAGTACCAGACTAATGTTTTAGAATAAGAAAACACATCTATTTTAGTGTTTTGTTATGTTATTATTTTTTAAAAAATAAAAAATAAAAACCAAACGGACCTTACTTTCCATTATGCTGTCTAGCCTAGTAACAGACATAAAGGCCTTGTGGCTATGTGGTAGCTTTGAGTCTCCAGCAACATTGTGCATGCTAAATTCATACTCGGGAATTAATAAACAGAGTTTTGTTGCCAAAATAATATTTTTTTAAACAAATAATTATCTATCTAATGCTCTTTTAAAAGTAATTCCTAAATTAACATCTTAACATCAATCCTAAAAGAAGTATATTATTAGTTAGTCCTCACAATTTGCTGAAATTGTATGTTTATCATAACACTCAATATCTATTTTCAAACAAGTAGTTTCTTCTTAGGACCAAGAGCAACCTTATCATTACTATATACTAAAACTGGCAGTGAAATTCCAATTCAAAAAATTAAAAAAAGAGACCATTATGTAATTCCAAAATGGTCCCTTGAAATCTAGGGAAAAGCCCTAAAAAATTTTAGCCTTATAATAAAATCCTAAATCACTCTTTTTATTTAGGATAAATTACACTTTGTATCCTTGTACTTTACATTAAATTTTACTTTATAACTTGTACTTTCAATTGTAACAATTAAATTCTTGTACTTTTAACTTGTTGCGATGTCACCTTTAAGTAAATTTTGTTTGTAGAGTTGACGGTTAATAGCCATGTGTGTCTCATGTTACCATTTTTTAAAGGCAAAAATGTATTTTCATTTCATTTGGACTCCCAAACACCCTCAGCTTTCCCTCGTATGAGATGATCAAAGGGTATTTTGTAACCATAATTTTATTTTATTTTATGCTGTTTTTTTAACCTGCTTTTATTGATGGTTTGCATTATCTTTTGATGTTTACTTATTTATTCTACTCTCTTACTTATGTATCTATACACTATATGTATGAACGTAGATGAACAACTCTCAAGCCTACAAAATTTATTCCCTAATTTTCTAAAAAATCTGAAATGCCATGATACCATGTGTAGTAGTTGGCTTCTCTTTTCTCCCTCCTCTCGTTCTCCCTTTACGCAAAAACAGATAATGTCAAGTCATCCAGAAGGAGGTCACTCCAGCCATTTGCTGGCTTTGACAGGAAGAAGTACATGTGATACTCCTTAATAAAGTCGAAATGGTGTGTTCTTGTCTTTTGCATAGTTTTGAATCTCTATTGAGTATTCCTATCCAATGGCTAGAAAGCCGTTTGCATATAAGCAATTTCAAAACTAGCATTGTTTAGCAAGTAGGGTAATTCCTATAGCGTCGCCCTTGTCATTTTTCTACGTATTTTTTTTATTTATAGTAACAATAATTTAAAAAACTAACAGTTCACCCGTGCAATGAGACGAACTTAAATTTTTGACAAAACATTTTATGATAATTACAATTTCATATTTTCTCACTGACACAACTAATATTATTTCTAACAATAGTTGGAATCTAAAAAAGAAAGTTATGTAAATTTGTGTTTTCTTAACCTATCCCTTCATTTTACAGCCTCTTTGTAGAACTAAAGGGAGAGTGCATAAGTATTTGCATATGAGTAAAGGGTTTAACTCATTTATTTATGGTCATAGCTATTGCTAATATTTCATAGTAACCTTATATAATCATGGCTAAATTACACTTTCACCATTAGAGTTTAGCTAAAGTACAGGAGCCTCTGTAATTTTTTGTGACACTAAACCGCCGTGTCCCTGTGATGACTACCAAACTGGAAGTACTAATATTTCCATCCAACTTAACAGTGTGTACGCGATGAAAACTAGATGACGGTACTGGGTAAACTTTTTGCCGCTCAATTTGTTAGCTAAATAGACATGTATGCCCTCAACCTCAAGAGCCAATTCTCTTTTTTTTTGTTTCTTTCTTTCTTTACCATTTCTTCTTCGTTTGTCATAGTTTTGTCCTCAACCCTACCAAGGGCTGGCAGATCCAACCGAACTCGTTTCATTTAGAGAAGGTATGAAGGATTCAAAATGAAAATAAAGATGTGAATGAAGGTTAAAATAAAAATTTATACAAGTATGAAAGCAGAGATGGACTAAGATTTTCCCTAGTCCCGCCCCGTTTCTCTGCTTTAATTTTTTTAATTTTTATTTTTTATATAAGTTATTTTTATATTTACTTTACTATTAAATTTTTGCCTCTTTGGACGTCTAGTGGCAAAACATAATCTAAAATTGAACTCTAATGATACATCAAGGATTAAAATTTTTTGTTATTAATATTTATCACAATAACATATGTAATAGAAAATCATGTATTAGGCAAAACAATAATCCTAGTAGTTCTCAATCATGAATTAACATTTGGGTTTCGAAAATCAATCGTTTCTAAACAAATTAAATAGTGAAAAAAATCTTGGACTTGGACTTGGTTTTAGGCTCGAGACAAGGGTGGAGGCGGGGCAGGGGTGAAGGTGGGGATAGAGGCGGGGGTGGAAGCAACCTTGTATCCGTGGAGGCCCACCATCACACCGTAAATCACCTCTTCATAGGCTCACCATCACACAGTAGAGCCATCACACAGTAAAGTGTAATTTACCCTATAATAATTTATTTAGCATACTTGATTTACTTTTTAAATTATTTATTTTCTCTATTTTCTAGGAAAATCACTGTAGTTAAGCAAAATACTATTATAGGGTAAAATTTAAGAGTTTGTTTGTTGAATTCTATCTTGCATGATTTGGTATATAAATAGGGAACTTAATTGGATAGCGGATAGACTTATATACAAGTAGTGAACTTATTTAATCTAATCACCATAAGCGAGTATGGTGGGCTATAATATTGCCCCTATGAGGTGGAACATAGAGAGTTCCATGCAGGTCCCATATAAGAGAGAGACAGAAAGATTGGGGCAAATAGAAGTTATATATATATATATATATATAAACACACAAGATTAAATTGAACGTCTTGAACCTAACTCAATTTATCCAACATTTATACGTTATACAACAAATAGTTTTTATAATTGTTATTTACTATATATGAATGTAACATCACAAATCATAAAAAATGAGGTTTAAAAAATTAGACACATACAATCACATACCACATCTAACACCCATATCCTAGTCCATGAAACATCATTGGCCAACGTCCATCTAAAGATCACGGCTGTCTACTGACGAACATTAGCTAGACACCCAACATAGTCGCCATTAAAAATCACAAAATCAAACCATTAAGCATCAGTTCCTTAACACCATAATTGTGGCTTGCCAAAAGTGTGGAAGAAATAAAACACATTTCATTTCTTCCACTGATGGTACTGATAAAGCCTCACCACAAGAATAAAAACAATCTGAATGCTGAGTTCTTTGTTATGGTATAATCATAACACAATTCGGAATGTCCAACAATGACATCAACCAAAGTGACGATAAAATACTTATACAGGGCTAGTAATATTAGAACAAATTCAACTAAACACTAATCTGAATGTTCAGATCTTTGTTATGGTATAATCAGAACACATTTCGAAAAGTCCAACAATGACGTCAACCAAAGTGACGATCAAGTACTTACTTATACAAGGCTAGTAATATCAGAACAAATTCAACTAAACACTTTTTACCATAGGGGGCCAGAAGAAACAAAACACTTTACATTTCTTCCACTGATGTGGCAAATAAAGCGATGTGTAATGTTCAAACCAGTACCAAACAGTTGAATGAAAAGCGATGTGAAATGTTCAACATTTGTTACGATAAAATTAAGAGTCTTTTAGGTAGGTCAATACAATTTCCATGCTTCAAGCAACATTAGATTCCAAAATAAATGATGAACACACAATTGAAAGATGTATACACTGACAAACTCAAAACAGAATTGCATATAACCCATCACAGTGGCACTACATTCACATCATAGAGCTATATCTTGAAGTTTCTATTTTGTGGCAACCGTAAGGTCAGTGGGCATTTACATTGACTCAATATGGGTGTTGACCCTAGATATGTGTCCCAAGTGTCAGACTCATCAAATATCCATGTTCAATGACACGGGTACATAGCAAAATGCTTATATTTCTTAATACACTTTTTTAATAAGATAAAGAAGTGTTTACAAGGTGTTACGGAGCATTTAATTCATAATATGAACATTTTATGCATATTTACACTGTAACTCGAATTACTATACACTTGCTTGGGATAAATATCCAACAATCCATGTCAGGCACAACCCATACCCATATCATTACCTAAGTGTTTGAATCTCATCAGTGTCGAGCATCCAACACTGTCACTTCGTATATTTAAAAGAGTCTATAACACAAGCGGGTGTGAGTGAGGCCTTTGAGAAGTATGATAACATGTTCGTAATGAGCAAGGCATGCTGCTTTACCGATACTAACAGCCACCAACAACCGCAAGCCGAACATCACTGCTGAGCTAGCCGAACATCATAGCAGCCTTTTAAAAAAAGGCAAAACTAAACCTTTAAGCAATGAAGCATCTCCTTAACACCATGATGGTGGCTTGTCACGAATGTGATGAATAATTAGGGGTATGCCGTATGCTATCCCCATGGTCGTTGGGCTGGCAGCAATTGCAAAATAGTATATTCAGGGGTAGATTGGGGACGACAACTGTGTAATTTTTGCAAAATAGTACATTCAGGGGTAGATTTGGGAAGATAACTGTGTATTTGCTGTATTGGCGAAGCTATTGACACAGGAAAGACGAATTTCTGCTTATCAATACCACTCACTTCATTTCGGGCTCATTTGGTATCAGTTTTTGTTTTAGCTGTTTTATTTTTTTATTTTTATTTTTTTACTTATTTTTAATTAAAATAAAGTTAAAAAAATTAAAAAACTTAAAAAAATTAAAAAAATTTTAATTTGTTTACTTGTAAACTTAAAAAAAAAACTGTATTAAATGGATTCCCATGCCATGATATCTCGTGCTTTTTGCTTTTTCCTTATTTTGGGGAGAAGAAACATAATATATTGAAAATTCCAAATTATGGGTAAGAGATAGACATTTATAAAAAAAAGAAAAGAAATTGTTTTCGGTGGGCCCAGCGGACATGTAGCGTCAAAAGCGCATGATAAGCCAGCAAGGTAAAATTATGTGTTTGGTGGTTCCATTCAAGCAAGGTTGTTGCCTTGGGACATCATAACTCCAAGAATATGCCTCGAGATAAAATTTTGGAATAAAATTTCAGAATGAGTTTTAGAGAGAGAAAGATATATATATATATATACTTACATCAGCACTGCATCAAGTATCAGTGAGGGCTTCCTAATGAGATAACTTTGACAAGACTCAGCAAAAGCATTCAAGTGTCCTTCGTCATTGAGGACAGTGCTCTCAGAAATGCGGAATTTGACACAACGCAGCATTGTCACATTGGCAGCACCACCTGGATCAGAGCAAATCCAATAAAGCTCGTCACGAGCGGCAGCATGAAGCAAAACTGGAGAGTAAACAGATTTCGACAAGAACTCAATAAACATAATCTTCTCCAGTCCTTTTATAGGCCCTGAGTAACGCAATTTCCCGAACAAATCATAGGCATGAAGTTTGGATTCCTGAAACCAGAACAAAGTAGTGCCTACCGCCACAGGTTGCACATTGTATGGACCACAATACCTCTCCTTATCCAATCGTTCCCAACATTTGGTCATCACATTATATAAGTAAAGAAAATCATCCTCGCTCGATCCTACCACCACTTTGCAGGGCAGAGCAGCAGAAAACAAACCCAAATCTGAAGGCTTTGGTGAAGGTGAAGGAAGGGGAGCCCACGTATTTGATTTGGGGTCGAAAACTTCAGCCCATGGTTCCGAAACACAACCCTTAGTGCCACCCATCACATAAATCTTCCCGTCGACGACAGCAATGCGACAATCTGATCTGGCATTGAGCATCGAAGGACCCTTCGCCCAGGATTGCTGGGCCATGCTGGTATCTAAGCAATGGAACTTATCAGACAGTCGGCCTGAGTAGTCTCTTCTCTGACCGCCGATACAGTATATGGTAGAGTCAACGGTAGCACAGCTGCTGAACCGGGAAATCTTCTTCGTCTTCAACGGAGTGGGAACGGGTAGATAATCACCAAAGCCTCTCAGGCCTCTTTTTCGTTCCTCTTCATCAGATGCGTTAAAATCGTAGGAATACCATTCTAGTTGGTCGTCGACATTGACCACTCGAACGTAGACATCGTGCTTCACAGAAAGAAGATGAGAAGATGACGACATAGGCGATGGTGATGAAGATTTCCCTAGTCGTATCTTCTTTTTTGGTCGGATCGACGATTGCACTTTCCTTCCAGCCGACGACGATGATGATGACGACGACGATGATGCGGACGACGATGATGATGCCGACGACGACGATGATGCGGACGACGATGATGATGCCGACGACGACGACGACGACTTCTTCATACCTCCCCCTTTTTTCAGACCTAGGGTTTCACTTCCACTCGAGGATGGAACGGTGGAGTCGACAAATATAGCGATACCCTAGCCGAGCGGACCGTTTGGCAGCCTGGAATAGTGTACTCTTATACCAACCAGGATTAGCCTACACCGGTGCACGCGCTTCCAAACTGAAATCCCCCTTTCTAAGGGAATGTTTGTTTGGACTGCTCTTTTAAAAAAGTAAGTCAAGTCATTTATTTAGATAGTTTTTTCAAGTTAAATTAGTTTTAAAAGCACCTTTTTTTTTTTTTGCAAGAATCAAACATAATTTTAAAAAAAAATCATAAATTTAAGTTATAAGTTAAAAAAAAAAGTCATCATTCAAACACCCTCTAAAAATCAAATTTGCCTACATTTTTTGATTGTACCATAACGTAACCAGCATAAGTAATAGACCCATGCGATGCACCACCTTAAGCAAAAAAATGAATTTTTAAAAATAATTCTTCATAATTAGTAGTTGCATTACCACACGTGTGACTCTACAGTTCATATAAATCATCCTTTAACATGTAAATATAATCGAAGTAGTAATTATACTTATGATTATAACTTTTATTTATAGCAAATAAACATATTGTGACAAACAATTTAACCTACACTTTTAAGGTATAAAGTTTTTTAGAATTTTTTTTTGTTTATTTAGACCAATCAATATGAGATCTAATAAATTCGACGTCTTTTAGAGTATTATATTCCAAATAACCATTGTGCTTATTTAAATTGACTTAGTTTGATACGTAATAAACATATTGACTTGTTAACATTTTTGTTCTAAAAAATCTTGAATAAAATAGAACATGTTTGTTTTTTTTTTTGTTTTTTTTAATAATTAAAGAAATAACTTTAGGGAGGATTAGACCGTTTATATTTAAGGATTTTTCAGGTAAAAATTTCTTAAACGGAATTAAATTAAACAAAGAAAAAAAGATGATTGTGGAATGTATATTAAAAAAAAGTATAAAAAATCTGACAAATTCACGCATGAAATTTAAAAAATAAAAAGAAAAAGAGAGAAATAGATCAAGAGAACTACATGTAAATAAACAACTCAATTACCAGGTTAGTTTTCAAAAACCTTTTGCAATAAATACTAACATATAATAAAATAATCAAATTTCCTAGCATATGTTTAATGAGGAATAGCATATTACACATGGTTAGCTAAAAGATACACCAGATTCACACCACGTCCAACATAACATCCTATAATTCTGCATGCCATATTAGCCTGGTAGTCGGCTATCGTGTCATCACAAGGCCCAAACACAAGATACACTATTATAATTTAACAAGTTCCGTCAACTAAACATTCAATTTAAGCTTCACACCACCCCATCGGCCCATCCCCATCCACATCCCACTTAAACTATTTGAGGTTAAAGTTAGAATAGGTTAACCTTTGTAAAATCTCAAAATAGAATAACTTTTCACAAGATAAAAATAATGCAAATTATACAGATACTAATATAATATAAACTTAAGAAACAAAAAGGTTAAATTTCAAGAATAAGAAATAATATTAAAAATGCTAACATTTACTTATACATATATATATATATATAAAGGATATTTCATATTATTAAAATATGATTATAACATCTTGGGTATTTCACAATATAATCGTAACAAAACAGGGCGACTTAAATTGTGCTCGATCCCAAACCCATTTCGAATTCATAACCCATCCATAATCCATTTATACAAACCAACTTAAACCCTTTTTATTAGAGGCAGGGTTTGAATTTTTTGGACAAATTGTCATCCCTACTTAAGAACAAGTCATCCACTTCCATATTAGGAAAAAACATAGTTTTCAAAAAATTAATGAAGACTCTTTTAAAAGTAAAAATAACCCTCACTTGGTCAAATAAAAATAGACGGCAATTCTTTAGAAGGAACAACCCTTTTATGGAAGAGTGGAAAGATATCATGGATGGTAATTGGGGTTCACGATATTTTGTTCCTTCCTTAGAGGTAGAGTACTGTCATTCCGTAATTCACTTTGATTGCAGTTGTTGGCTGTCTCATTCTTGACTAATTCTTCTCTTTATTCTTTGGTTGCAAAAAGCTCTTCAACACCTGCCGAAGATCCATTGAAGTTGGATGAGTGTCGGCTAGCCGGAAAATACGTTCTAGATTTGGTTGGATAAAAATGGACTTAAAACCACGAGACATTATTACTCTTAAATCACTACGTAATGCAATGGTCATTGTCACGGCCTTGGGTGGGTCTACAAATGCAGTGTTACATTTAATTGCTATTCCAAGGTGAGGAATCCTTGGTACTGAACTTTTCTTATCTGATGGCATTGCTAATGACAGATTTGTTTTTTCATTGGTACAATGGGGGTGATGCCAAAAGAAACAACTTCAGTCAGAGATATTTCACGGCATAAGAGGTTAAACAGATGGTGGAGAATATTGAAGCAGTTGAAGTTCCAGGGAGAGTTGCAGAGCATCTTGGGGTACCCCGTCAGCAGGTCCATTCGCCTCTCTCGAACCATGGTTTAGCCTACAAGTCCAATCACGTCCACACAGATTTCAGATATGGATAATCACATTAAGGCAGGGTGGTTGCTGTTGGGCTGCACAATTACCTGAATGGCATCTTCACAGTTATGTTTTTAAAGCCATGCACCCACGCCACGTCCAAGCCTTTCCAAATTGCCCGTATTTCTGCTCCTAGTGCTGGGGCTGTTCCTATGTTTTGCATAAATCTCATCAACCAAATTTCGTCACCATTTCTAATTACAAAGCCTTTAGGTGGACACCAAGAGATCACTCTCGATTGAGTCCTAACAGCCAGTATAGCTTGGGCTAACGATAGATTCTTGTCAGGTCTGTTGGCTTGCAATTAACTCTTGATGACTTTCAAAAGGTTAGCGATAAGGTTCCATTTCTCGCAGATCTTAAGCGTAGTGGCAAATATGTTATGGAGGATGTACACAGGTGAGCATAATGCCATATGTTTTTTTTTTTTTGTTGAATGTCTTTTTTTTTTTTTTGGTTCGTTATGACAGTTATTTTGTTGCTTGGGGTGTGTCATAATTTTCTATTTTAAATGTGAGGTGTTTATTATGATATTCTCTTGTTGATATAGATTGGAGGGAGGAACACCTGCAAGGCTGCAATTCGCTATCTCTTGCAGCTTGGGTTTTTAGACGGGGCTTGTAATACCGGTATGAAAATTCGGGCATTTCAAAGTGGCATATTCATTTATTTTTACTGGTGGTTTTGTATAGTATTTTAATCCTTTATTTTTTTTTTTGGAAATAATACCGTATTTTAATCCTTACATAAAGAACTTTTGGTTCCTTTCATAGTCACGGGAACACTTGTTCACAATGATGTGAGAAAAGTGTTTCGTTTTTTTTTTTTCTTTTTCTTATTGATCAGTTGAGAAAAAAGATTTAAAAAGCTCAAAATCACAATTTTACGCTACTGAAGAGAAGACATTAAAAACAAAACAAAGTAGGGAAAGCCCATATAAGAAACACGGAAACAACACGTTAACATGACATGGTGAGAAGATAACAAATTTATTTATTTATTTATATTTTATATACAAATTTTTTTTATTTGTTATCTATTTAATTAGGTGTAAATGATTACGAGTAATAGCCCATTAAGCCACTTGAGTTTGCTGACAAAGCTCTTTGCCCCTCTCTCCCTGCTTCTATAGCTCCTGCAATCAAAGAAGCACATTAATTGTGTCCTAGAAATGTTTGGAAAATGGACACACGAATTCGAAGAGTGTCCAGCAAGAAAAAAATTAAAAAATTAGGACATGAGAGAGAGTGTATCTGAGAAATCAATACTAAAAATTATAGTATTTATGATGGCATTATACCATCGCCCAAGCCTGTTATGCCGTCCCAAATATTCAATAGCGTTAGTAGTGCGATAGCATTTCCGACGACGACTCTACTAGCATCGCAAATATTATTTGTGATGGCCAGACCGGTCACCTTTTGCAATGGCATAATTCTGTCGCAAAACTAGTGACCTTTTGAATATAGGCTATCAGCGACGGATAACTGCTGTCGCAAATAATCACTCACTACCATCATTAGCGACAGTTTAAAGCCACGAACATAATACCTTTAGCGACGCAACAACCGTCGCAAAAGACCCACACATTTGCAACATTTTAGAGTACGCACTTTTTAGGCATTTCAACAACGTATAGGACAGACACATTTAGGCACTTTCAGCGACGACTATGGGACCGTTGCTAATACTTTTCCAAAAAAATTCCATTTAAAGTAGTGAATAATTTTCTAGTTTTTTTTTTTTTTTTCACTTGATAACATGTACATTTGACATTATACAAATGACAAAATTAAAGCATTCATTCAAATCCAAATATTTGCAAATGTGTAACAAAGTAAACTAACACATTGTAAACATTGTTTCCAACCAAACATTATCTCCTATTAAAATTCATAAAATAAAATATATATAGTGCCTCAAAATAACATTACAAAATCCATAATCCGTAGACTAAGAGGGAGTTCTAAGTCTATTGCAAAACACGCCGATATACAAACACCATAGATCGACCAATTCATTGTGATCAACCTGGAAAAAAATATATAAATATTAGATAAAATAATGAACAGATCATAGACGATGAACAAATACACAAATAAATAAATAAGCTTATTGAAAGAAAAATTCGGGATTCTAACATTCAAACGGCACGGATGCCATTGTTTTTTTTTAAAAGTTAAGTGAAAAAACGTGACAACTCTCACCTCGAGAGTCTTGCGACCATGCTATTTATTTCCACACGTCACTCATGCCTAAACCTTCCTACGTGTTAAGTTTGATGGACTCTCGAGGCCATTTTGAAATTTTAATACCCAAACGGCTCGAAAAATTTTTTTTTTTTAAAGGTTAAATGAAAAAATGTGAAAACCCCCAATCCAAGAGTCCGACAACCGTGCCTTTTGTTCTCATATGTCACTCGTGCCTACACCTTCTTACGTGTCAAGTTTGATGGACTCTCGAGACCGTTTCGAGATTTTAGTACCCAAACGGTTTGAAAAATAATATTTTTTTTAAAAGTTAAGTAAAAATACGTGATAACTCTCAACCCGAGAATTCAACCCGAGAATCCAACAATCGTGCCGTTTGTTCTCACATGTCACTCGTACTTAAACCTTCCTACGTGTTAAGTTTGACAGACTCCATGACAACTCTAACCCCAAGAGTCCGGCGACCGTGTCATTTCTTCCCACACATCATTCGTGCCTACACCTTCCTACATGTCAAGTTTGATGAACTTCTGAAACGGTTTCGAAATTTTAGTACCCAAACGACTCGAAAATAAATATATTTTTTAAAGGTTTAGTGAAAAAATATGACAACTCTCAACCCGTGAGCTCGGCGACCGTACCGTTTGATCCCACACGTCACTCGTGCCTAAAGCTTCCTACGTGTGAAGTTTGATAAACTCCCGAAGCTGTTTCGGGATTTTAGTATGTAAATGGCTCGAAAAAATATATATATATTTTTAAATGTTAAGTGAAAAAAAGTGATAACTCTCACCGCAGAAGTTCAGCAACCGTGTCGTTTGTTCTCACATGTCACTCGTGCCTAAACCTTCCTACGTGTCAAGTTTAACGAACTTCTGAGGCTGTTTTGAAATTTTAGTACCCAAATGGCTAGAAAAAAAAAAAAAAATTTTTTTAAGGTTAAGTGAAAAAACATGACAACTCTCAACCCGAAAGTCTGGCGACTGTGCCGTTTGTTCCCACACGTCACTCGTGTCTAAACCTTCCTACATGTCAAGTTTGACGGACTCCCGAAGCCGTTTTGGGATTTTAGTACCCAAACGGTTTGAAAAACAATGTTTTCTTATTTTTTTAAAGGTTAAGTGAAAAAATGTGACAACTCTTACCTCGGAAGTCTTGCATACTAGTGACCGCAGTTTTGGATCGAAAAGCTGGTGCAGTGTAAAAGCAACTCTGCCAAATCAAATAACACAATTCAATTATAAGTTAACTAAAGCCACGACAGATTAAATGCAAAGAAACCTAACAATGCACATTCCAGTCTGGATGCTTTTCGAGATGAATGTATGGTGTAGAAGGAAAAAATTAGCCACCTGGAAAAATGGATGCTGTAGGGCCTCTAAGGCTGTTGGCCTCTTGCAAGGATCCCACGAACAAAGCAACTCCGGGTTTCGCAAGAAATACGAAAAAAACACTACATATTAGAAGATAATACAGATAATAAACAATACCAATCTTCCTAAGACAACCAGCTAAAGTTTTTAAAGACATTTAATGAAGTTTCCACAAGTGAAAATCATAAGTCTAAAGCAAAGATAGGAGAAAAAAGTAAGCAAAAACTTGGGGAGCAACTAAAGTTACAAAAGACCAGTACTTACAGTAATAAGATTGATTGCATCCTCATTAGCAGATGGTATCAATACAGAAAAACATCATCTAATATAATTTAATATGCAACATCTGTAAATGAGATGACATTCCAACTTCCAAGTTAATGCATATGGTAAGGATGTACTAAAGGTCACTTCTTACCAAAGTGCAACCATTTAGCATTCTAATCCTTCATACAGATTGCACCAAAAAGCAGAACGTATGCAAAGAGCATGCAATCCCTAAACCTTCTAACATTTTTTTATAGTCCTCAAAAAGCATATTCCCATAGAAACAGCAAGAAAAACCCTGTCCAATATGTGGGCCAAAATAAATATAATACTTTCATTATTACGAGGCCCAAGCAATTATCAACTATATTTCAAAATAAACTATAACTCACTGAGAAGAATTTGAACATAGCTTAAAACTAGTAGCAGGATTTACACAACAGAGTTAAAAATAAAAACCAACAACAACTGACCTGTGGGAACTGGTAGTTAATAGCACTTGCAAGTTTAAGTCCTTCAGCCAATCACTCTCAGTTAGGGTGCCTATTACACTGCATATTTTGTAGATCTCGTCTGCTTCACTGCAACGAGTGTAAAAAAACAGGGATTTTAGTCCAACAACAGGAAGGGAACATAGTTATATTGAAAGCATCTTTAAAGGTCTTGGCAATATTTATGGACACCTAAGTCGTGGTTTGTTTCACCACAGGGAGACAAGCTAAGGGAAAGCACCCTTCTAGGAAAGAAACTTAATCACCATCATGATCTGTTATTTTCACGAAGTCATGTTGAACTCTGGTAACAATTAATGCAAGGGATCCAAAAGGACAAGATATGCACCATGAGCCCAGAAAAAGGGGACGGAGAGTAAACAGTTAAGCCATGATTGCACCCATTGCCCACATATCTGGTGGTAGAAAAGGAGAAAACCAATTATAAACTCAATTCATAATCATTAAAGACATTTTTTCAACATGCTTTCTTTCCATAATTTGCTCATTAAGTGCAGAATTATACACTCAGACTGAAGCAGAACTTCAGGGGCATGATACCTGCCAAATCCATATTTTAGCTTCAAATACACAAGAGTACAACAGCAGTATTTATTCAATAATAATACAAATTTCAAAATGATGAGAGAAAGAAGGGTTAAACCACCATGTACCAGCGTGTTGAAACATATTCTGTGTATGGCGGTGGTTGAGAACTGATCTAGCGAGCCAGACCAAAATCGGCAATTTTTATAACGTCTTTTGAAACCAGCAAGTTCTCTGCATAGTGTGCAGGTGAAAGTTTTTGACACATTTCTTTAAGAAATTATACAAAGAAAGAAAAATTAAACAAAGAAAAAAGATAAACAGAAAGAGAGTTCAGACACAGATTACTGGAAATATACATATACAAACATAAAAGGGCATACAAAAGGCATTAGAAAATTAATGTGACCCCACGTGAATCAGGGGAGAAAGGAGGGATATAAGTACTAGGAGCATCTGAACACAGAAGCACAAAGGGAACCTAAATCAGCTCAAGACAAGACCAAGTGGCAAGACCATGTATCAAAATGACCTCGATTGTATAATAAAAACCAAAAACCTTGTTGCGGGAAAGCATCCAACCCAGACGTTATATTACAACTAGTAAGCGACATCAATTTGAAGCCAAGGATAATTCTCATAGGGCAAAGAATGAAGTAGGAGTTACAACTGACCCCAAAGTCAACCTCCATTTTCTATTGGTAGAAAGCTAAGCAATGGCACTATGGTAACCATTAATGAAGTTAATCATGCAATATCTCTTCTTTTTTTTTCTTTTTTTTTTTGACAAAAACAAAAAAAGAAGAGACCTAATGCAGATTCACATTTAACCACACGTGTGCAAGTTATTCTAATTTTCAAAGAACATAACCATCAAGGGTGATATTAGTTAAGGGCAACAGGTTAAAAACTCAAAATTGTTTCAGTACACTATGAATGCATCTTAAAGATAAGAAAAAAAGATGGAATTACGATATGCAGAGTAGATTGGTAGAGTAATTATAAGTATATATAAATCCTACATAGGTATGCACCTTAGAAAGAGAATATGGAATTACAAGTATATTTACCTGCAAACTCATTACTTAAAAAAATAAAAAGAAAAAAAGAAAAGTGAATCAGAGAGCTTTTTTTTTTTTGGTTCAAGGGGGGAAAGAAGATTTTGATAAACCTTAAAACACTTGCTGATAAAACCACCTGTAAAGCCTCTCTTTTAACTGTTAATTAATATCATATTTTAATTTTACAGCATACAGGTGGCATTTGCAGCGTAATTACAAGATTTGGCAACAATAAAAAAACAGTGTCACCCGAAAAGCAGCTCTTTTTCAGTAGCATTTACACCTTACACTTCAGCGCAAAATATTACCGTGTTAAAACGCTAGTTCTAGAAATTAGAACCCAACTATTTCTTCGACTTCTATATATTTTGAATATATCAAACGGACACAGACACACATGTTTAATCTCAAACTTGTCTACTATTCAAAATTCACATCAACTAGACACGCCGGAAGATCAACCAGACGCAACATTATATCGAAATAACAAACACCTGCAGCATTTACCTGGCTTAAGGTCATGATGAAATATCCTCGCTGATGCATGTAGGCAAGCCCCTGAAATACTAGGAAGCACCAATTTCTGACTTCAGCTTCTGAGAAAAGCTTTGCCCTGTCTTTGATAAGTTGATATAGGTTGCATTCCTGAAACAAGAGAGAGAGAGAGAGAGAGAGAGAGAGAGAGAGAGAGAGAGAGAGAGAGAGAAGCTCAACTGGGGAATGACTGGCCAAGAACGACAGTATACCCAAGAACGACACATCGCAACGCTCGAGGCGTCAGCTTGTTGCGCTGATGCTTATGGAGGTATACAGATGCTACACAACCAAAGACATGAGGAGATAAGTTGGGGACGGGGGCAACGACCGCTTCAGCGAGAACTTGGGATGGTGTCCGGAAATCAATAGTCCTGGAGGGTACCCAGTTAACCAAGTATGCTGCAGAGGTAAGTGCTTCTCCCCGGCAAGACAATGGCATATGACCTTCAATCAACGAAGCACAAACAACCTCCAACAAGTGACGATTTTTTCACTCAGCTAGCTCATTCTGCTGGAGTGTATTAGAACAAGTAGTTTGATGAATAATTCCTTGTGCTTCCAAATACTGCTGAAGTTCCGACCACATATATTCTCCTCCTTTATCACTGCGGAGAACCTGAGCCTGTGTATTGTACTGAGTATGAACCATTTTATGATAATTTTGAAATAACAAGTTCACGTTGCCTTTGGACTTCATCAAGCATACCCAGGTCATCTTGGTACAATCGTCAATAAAAGTAACAAACCAACATGATCTATCCAACGTAAATTGCAAATGCTACTGTAAGTTCTCACAAATAAAACTTAAAACCTTCAAATTAGCAAGTTTCTTCACATCCACCATATAGAACTGTAACATGCACTGTAATGTAAAATAATTTCATAACTATTATTATATAAACAGTTTATATTACAGTCATGGATTCCATATCACAACATTGTATATATTGTTATGGAAACAGTGAAATATATGTAGTTATTATTAATTATATAACTATTTTTCTTTTTTCCCAAAGATTTGCAGGTTAAAAAGGGTTAATTAACTTAATTGGTTAGAAAGGGGCTTTTTAATCTCATCAGTCATCAGGTTTATACGTGGGAACAAAGTTTTTCCCAAAATAACACCTTTTGTCAAAATAATTCCCTATCTAACACTCTCTCAAAATAATTCTCATTCTAATACTATTAGAGCCCCATACGCTCTTTTGATGGAAAGTAATTGACATGTTGGCACTCTTTAGACTTGGAAAAAATCAAAAATAAAAGAAAAGAAAAATAATGTACTTAGTAATTACCTCCTCCTCCGAGATATTCATTTAGGAGATTTATGCATCCTTTTTCTCAACAAATCAATTTCTTCTCTTGCTCTAAGGCCTCTTACTTAACGAAACACTTCCATTAACCTCTGCAGAGCCATTTTCTTTTGGGTTCAAAATTATTTTTATTTATTCTTGACCCTCAATTATGCACTAATAATATGTATATATGTATATAATGCAGGAACAGGGTGCACGTCTAAAAGGGAGAATGGACCCTTATTTTGGCCAAAAGTATTAAATGCTCTCATCATGCATTACTGGATATAGTATATATTGTTTTATGTACGTAAGCAGGGAGGCCATTGCAAACAAAGGGGAACTCTCACACACAATGCAAAGAGACCAACAGGGTCGTCAGCAGACTGACCTCTTTCTACCCCATAGTTTAATCTATAATCTACACTAAATATCTCCCTCAGATCTATATTCAGGTATTGCATAGTTTTTGTTTCCAAAAGTTATATTTTCATTTGATAAAGACTAACAGATTTTATAACAAGATGGGTTGTGACTCCTGCTATCAGAGGGGAGTTATGACGAGAAATTTCTAACCAGTTTTCGAATGTCTTTGGTGGTTTTTGTTATGGTATCGAGGTCGCCATTGATGAACCTCTCCATGAGAACCTAGGGTTTGCTTCTTATGGTTCCTCTTCATAACCTAACAAACTTTTTTTTCACAAGAGTTTGATCCCAAAAGGAATCCTTGATATCACGTAATATATTTTTATATATTTATTAGTCTTTTTACATTAAGAAATTCCAACATGTCATATATTCTCTATCAAAACAATATTTGCGGCACTAATAATATTAGAATGAGAATTATTTTGACAAAAAATGTTGTTTTGGGAAAAAACTCGTGGGAACAAGAAGAGAGAGAGAGAGAGAGAGAGAGTGTGTGTGTGTGTGTGTGTGTTTCACTTCGCTTAGGGCAAATGCCGCAGTCGCAGATCTGATCTGAAGCTTGAAGGATCTGGTAGATCTGAAGTGAATAAGGTTGGACGAAGCTGCAACTCGCAGGTCAACAAGACCGTGAGCTTAGAGTGGCAAATCCCGTGACCGGCCAAGATGACGGCGACGGAGGATTCAGAGGAATAGCAGATCGCCTTGAAAATTTTGTTTTCTCTCCTTTTTCTCTCAACTCTCAACCACAACTGCTCAAGACTCAAGTGCTCGCTGTTCTATGTCCTTGACTCCTTGGTGCTCAATTATCTGTAAGACTATACAAACCGTAACTGTCATTACGATTTATGTAACGGTATAAAATCCGTTATGATCCCATTACATCCTTGTAGCGGACGTTATGGTGTGATCCTTTTTCTCCGTTACAAACAGGGTGTAACAGTAACGACACTTGACATTATCGTTATGTAACGTCAGTTATGGCCGTTACATCACGTTTTTTCATTCTATGATTGAACCAACGATTTCACACAGCTAAAATTTTCCAGCACCACCAACAATTTCACCAGTCAAAGCTCTCTCTCACCACTCAGCACCAATTGAGCCAATAGTCGGAGCTCTCTCTTACCAGCCATTTTACGCAGGGAAAGCACTCAGCACCAGTGAATCCTCAATGCATACAACGATTTCACAAGGAAGGGTGGGGATTATAGCGGCCAGAAAGAGGCGAGGAAGGCTGGGGAGATTTCTGTGGAAACGCACGACAGAGAGAGAGAGAGAGAGTGAATGGGAGGGAGATTTCTGTTATTCATTAGAGTTCAAAAGGAGCCGCTCTAGCTAGGGTTTTGGCAAAATATTTTTCCCCCAAAATCAAACTACGTCATTTTGACTTTGTTCTTTTTTTTTTTAAAACTTTGTCGGGGCATTTTCTTAAGTGCCGGTAACAATAGCTCTCAAAACGGCATCGTTGCACTTGCTGTTCTTTTAACCGGAGATATGGATGACGTTGTATTAACACTTTTTAACGGCGGTTTAGAAAAGCATTGGTATTTTATATTCTATAGCGGCATCTTACCAAAACGTCAAGAAAAAGACGCCGGTAAAACTCTTTTTTGTAGTAGTGACACGACACGGCGAGAAGACAACAAATTTATTTATTTATTTATATTTTATACACAAAAAAAGATTTTTTATTTGCTATGTACTTAATTAGGTGTAAATGATTATGAGTAATAGCCCATTAAGGCACTTGAGTTTGTTGACAAAGCTCTTTGCCCCTCTCTCCCTCCTTCCATAGCTCCCGCAAGCAAAGAAGCAAATTAATCGAGTCCTAGAAATGTCTGGAAAATGGACACGCGTGTCCAGAGAGTGTCCAACGTGTGTCTAGTAAGAAAAAAAATTAAAAAAAAAAAATCAGGACACGAGAGAGAGCGCATCCGACAATTTTTGGTGTCCAACATATATTGGACACAAGTACATTGCTTTGCTAGGAATGTTCATGCTTCCTAAAACACCATATAGAGACCTCACATTCCTTACAAGTTACAACAATAACCATCACCAAGCATTACTAGTTCTCCAATTCAAATCCAATTCAAAACCAGTTCCCTAAATGGTTCTCATATATTCAAACACAATTAACTAATAAAATAAATGAATAAGCAAAATTCTCGAAGAACTAGTACATGCGCCCCGTACTCTCCCAAACAAATGACACAATCTATTTTAACATTCACAAGCAGCGAATAAATGACAGCACACACCATAGCCCGGGACCTGCACATGCTATAACTCTTCTGAGGGTGATGATGAATCTGATGTGTCCCTGCAAATGAACACACCTTAAAAATCTATGCAAACGACTTGTGGAATCAGCTACTATTTTTAGGCATGCATAAATTGTAAGATCCTTTCCTAATCACATGCACTTCAGAGTTGAAAAACTCAACCACTAAAATGATCCCTTAGCGAGCGCAATCAATCCCTGTGTAAAAACGCAACCCTAACAGTACAACAAAATGAGAACAACAAACGTTCTCGGAGGGTAATGTTGAGAACACCAGAAAAGTCCAAAATTTCAACCCCAAAAAACTCCAATATAAACAACTAATGAGTTCTTAACTCCTTCCCCATACCTTTGGACCTGCAATTTATACCCACAATCCAAAATTTGACTGTTGCCCGCCAAACAGTTAGACCACAAGGTCTCATAAAGTGCCGCTAGTTGAAAGAATCCGAAAAAATAACATTTTAAACTAGGTAGATTAACACTTGGGAAAGATGTTGCTTACATCAGCACCGCATCAAGGACCATTTGCTGGGTGTTGATAACAAAAGTTTGAGAAGACCGAACGTCAGCATTCAAGATTGCTTTGTCACCTTGGACAACATATGCAGAATAACAAATTTTCAAGCAATGCAGCAGGGTAAAATCTCTACTGGCAACATTCTCGAGGCAAACCAAAATGAACTCATTTTCGTCAACAGGAAGCAATACCGGAGTGTAATTGCTATCCATTTTCCGAAGCAGCAGAACCTTCTCCAGGCCCTTTATATAGACTGAGGAATACGATTTCTTGAGCAAATCATAGGCATGGAGCTCGCCTTCCTTAAACCAAAACAGAGTAGTGCCCACCGCCACAGGTTTCAAATGGGTTGGTAAATAACCCCTCTTAATTTCAAATATTTTCCACTCTTGGGTCTCCACATCATAGGTGTAGAGAAAATCATCCTCAGTCGATCCTACAATGAACTTGTTATCATCGTCATCAAGAGCAGCAACAAACAAACCATATGCTGTAGGCTGCTTCGGCGAAGGCGAAGGAAGGCCAATCCAAGTATTTGATTCGGGGCTGAAAACTTCACCCCATGATTTCAAATCACAATAGGTAGTACCACCCATCGCATAAATCTTTCCTTTGCGCACAACTACCCGAGGACTAACTCTAGCATTGAGCATCGAACAAGCCTCCTCCCATGATTGTTCCGGACTGCTGGTATCAAAACACCGGACCGTATCTACCATTTCGCCGGGCATCCGTTCGGAATCACCACCGATACAGTAAAAGGTAGAGCCCACCACAGCACAGCTGCTGCACAAAGGAACATTGTTCACGTTAAACGGAGTTAGAACCGGTATACGATCCCCCCCACAGCCTATCGACCCTCTTTTTGGCTTCGGCTTCGGCTTCCAACCTTCAGTAGAGCCGTTATAGACGAAGGAATACCATTCGTCTTCGTACTTGAGACTGAGAACTCGAACGCAGACTGATTTCTCCTGCTTCACAGATACAATCGGAGAAGAAGCAGATAGAAACGATGGTGACCTAGGCGGCAGCAGCGGTGGTGGTGACGAAGATTTCTCTCGTTGTCTCTTCTTCTTCATTCGGATCTCCGATTCCGACTTAATTCGCCACGATGCCATCGCATCCCTGCCTCTCCTCCTATTCTCTGTTCTAGGGTTTCAGTTGCACATTCAACGCATATATAGCGATCTATGCCCTAGCGAACGGAGCTGTTTGGCAGCCCGGAATAGCGTACAACTGTGCTGTCCTCATGTTTTGGCTTTTATTAGCCTATTTATGTTTGGAATGGGACAAACCAAGCTATTAGATCACGTTCGGTTCATTCGAGGTCACTTCATTATATAAATAAATAAAATTTAAATATATTTTAAAATTTATTAATTTTTTAAATTAAATTTTAACTCGGCTTGATAAGAAAAAAATATAGTACAAAATTCAAATTACTAAAAGTCGTTTGAGATTGACTTAAAAATTAAATAAGACAAACTTGAATATAATTTCAAGGTTGTTAAAGTTTTCAAATAAAGGTTGAATAATTCACTATTCGACTTGGTTCGGTTCGTTTATAACCCTATTTTTATGATGAATTTGGGTTTGAAAATAAAAAATAAATAAAGAAATTACTAATGTCAAATAAATTAAATTTTTTATATTTGGTTGGATTAGCCAAATGAGAAGATAAATAATGTGTTTGTTAAAAAAATATTTATTTTTTAAAATTTTATTACCTATAAAATAATCAACTAGCAATAGAAACGCAGCGTTGTAGGAACCTATTCTTACCCTGTAAACTATTAAGAAATTCGTTATTGAGAAATTTTTCTTAAAATATTGTTTTCAAAATATAGTTTTATATTGTTTTCTATATTTTCAAAAGTATTTTCGAACTTCTCATTGTTAATAAGACAATAAAAATTTTAAAAACTTAGAACAAATAGGTTTAACTATCTCTCTTACGCTTTGTTTGAAACCCAAATTTTTTGAGTAAAAAGTAAAAGAAAAAAAATGTAAAGAAAAAGTGAATAAAAATACTTATTTTTGTTTACTTTTACTTCATATTTTCTTTTTTCTTCATAAAAAATTTGAATTCCAAGCAGAGTCTTAATAAACTTTGATATTCAAAAAACATGAATGGAGAAGAAGCGAGTGATACCAAACATAGAGTTGAAATTCAACATTGATCGATGCCGGTGTTCCAAACGTAATTTCTGCAACCGCAGTTGTGGAGAGAATCCGTAGTGGCCCTAGCCATTTTTGTTGATGTGGTTATGCAAAATGTTAAACGCTAATGCTAGAATCACAAACAAAATAAAATCATAATGCATTAATGCTATTTTTTGACCAAAAAAAATATATATATACGTTTGCAATTGCTCTCCATTTGGTTACATAATTAAATTCATTATGAGTTTCATTGGTGGCATATTATCAAATATGTCTTGCGTCTAAAGATATTGTCAATGATAAACTGTTATACTAAAATAAATTCAGGAAAAAAGTTAGCTTTTTAAATTCCGAAATTTGTGGTGAAACAGAATTATCATGAAATACGGGACTTTGAGAAATAAACGGGTGCATCTCATATATATCGACCTAAATGATAATCCCAACAAAATTTTATTGTATTTATAGCTAGATATACAAAGTAGTATGAAAGGGGGCTAATGTAATGCAACTAATAATTTATTTTTAATTTGGTACATAATGGTATAGTTGAATGACATTTAGTATTATTTTTTATTTAACAAAACACGCATCCCATCACATAATAATTTTTAATTACAAAATTATCATCACCACATTAATTTTAGTGAGATTTTATGTACCATTTTCACATTTGGCAAACTAGAAAAAGGATGAAAGAGAGCTGGCAAACTGGAAAAGGAATAACTAGGGGTGTGTGAATGTGACTTTTTAGCGGCTTATGACTTTTTTAATCTGCGTTTGGTTCCGGTTGAAAAAAGTAATTTTTTAAAACTAACTTAAACTTGAGAATACTATTTAAAACTAGCTTAAGTTTATGGCTTACGACTTTTTTTAAATGAAAAATACTACTTTTTAGAAAATTTGTACAAAAAATCTACCATAATGATGTGACAGTGGCACTATTGTAATTAAGAGCCATTATGATGAGTATTCTGTTCTAAAATGAATGACTCTTATCCAATCACATTATTCTAATGATAAATTTTATATGAATTTTTTTATTTATATATCATTACTATTTTTAAATAGCAATTCAAACACCTCCTACACTATTATAATGGTGCCATAATGGGGTCAAGCGAGTGGAGTTATTGGGTCAAGCTAACATTTTTAACATAAAATTTAATGTCAAAATTTTTTCCAACTATTTGTAAAGGTTTTGATGTGTCATCTGACCCTACGCCTCAATACTTGGCGCTGCCCTCAAAGAACTATGGTGGTGCCAGCCATCTGGAACTTGATAACTCTCCATATGAACTATGAAGCATGTATTGATCTTTATATGGGATCAGTTTTCTGGAGACAGGGTCCAGGCACCACAACCCCTGTTTCTTTGCCTTGAGCATTGCCACAACTGGCAGTGACTTGCTTTCCAACTGCTATGAGTTTTATTGTCACCATTGATATTCCTGTGCAAGGTACTGCTTGGCTGCAGTTGAGATTAATTGCTACGGTTGATGTTTCAGAGAAACTCTTGTAGATGACATTACTCACTTGAACTCCACTGGAACCCTTGTAGATGACGCCGTCGCAAAAGCTTGTTATGCCATCACAAATACCCAATAGCGTTGGCAGTGCACGGCAAAATCCCGTTGCAAATACTAGTCGCCTAGGTAATAGTATTTGCAGCCGCTGCAATGCTGACACTCATAGCCATTAGCAACGGATAAAAACCGTTGCAAATAATCATTCCTACAATCATTAGTGACTCTTTGAACCCATAGAAATAATAGCTTTAGCGACAGCATCAGAACCGTCGCCAAAGGTCAACACATTTGCAGAATCTAGGGATACACTTTAGGCACATTTAGCGATGGCCATGAAACCGTCGCTAATACTTTTTTAAAAAATTCTCTGCTACAGTAGTGAATAATTTTGTAGCTTTTTTTTCCCCTTTAACATTATACAAATGACAAAATTAAAGCATTCATCCAAATATTTAAAAATACGCGTAGCAAAATAAACTAACACATATTTTAACATTGTCTCCAAACAAACATTATCTCCTATTAAAATTCATAAAATAAAAAATATATATATTGTCTCACAAAATAACATTACAAATCCATAATTTATAGACCAAAAAAGAGTTTTAAGTCTATCGTAAAATATGCCGATATATAAACACCATAGATCGATTTATTCCTTGCGAATAACCTGAAAAAAAATATAAATATTAGATAAAATAATAAACATATCAGAGACAATGAATAAATATGCATATAAATAAATAAGCTTATTGAAAGAAAAATTCAGGATTATAGTATTCAAATGGCTCGGAAAACATTGTTTTTCTTAAAAAGTAAAGTGAAAAAACGTGACAACTCTCACCCCGGGAGTCCGGTAACTGTGCCGTTTGTTCCCACATATCACTCATGCGTAAACCTTCCTACATGTTAAGTTTCACGGACTTCCGAGGCCGTTTCGGGATTTTAGTACCGAAACGGCTCGGAAAAAAATATTTTTTTTTAAGGTTAAGTGAAAAAATGTGAAGACTCTTAACTCGGGAGTCCGGCGACTGTGCCGTTTGTTCCCACACGTCACTCGTGCCTAAACATTCCTACGTGTCAAGTTTGACAGACTCCCAAGGCCGTTTTGGGATTTTAGTACCCAAACGGCTAGGAAAAAAAAAAAAATTTTTTAAAGGTTAAGTGAAAAAATGTGAAAACTTTCAACTCGGGAGTCCGGCGACCGTGTCACTTGTTCCCACATGTCACTCATGCCTAAACCTTCCTATGTGTCAAGTTTGATGGACTCTCAATGCCGTTTCGGGATTTTAGTACCCAAAAAGCTCGGAAAACAATATTTTTTTTTAAAGGTTAAGTGAAAAAACGTGACAACTCTCAACCCGGGAGTCCGGTAACCGTGTCGTTTGTTCCCACACGTCACTCGTGCCTAAACCTTCCTATGTGTCAAGTTTGACGAACTTCCAAGGCAGTTTCAGGATTTTAGTACCCAAATGGCTCGGGAAAAAATGTTTTTTTTTTAAATGTTAAGTGAAAAAACGTGACAACTCTCACCCCAGGAGTCCGGCGACCGTGTCATTTGTTCCCACACGTCACTCGTGCCTAAACATTCCCACATGTCAAGTTTGACGGACTTCCGAAGCCCTTTCGGGATTTTAGTATCCAAACGGCTCAGGAAAAAATATTTTTTTTTAAAGGTTAAGTGAAAAAATGTGACAACCCTCACCTCGAGAGTCCGGCAACTATGCCATTTGCTCCCACACGTCACTCGTGCCCAAACCTTCCTACGTGTCAAGTTTGACGGACTCCTGAGACCCTTTCAGGATTTTAGTACCCAAATGGCTCAGAAAAAAATGTTTTTTTTTTAAAGGTTAAGTGAAAAAACGTGACAACTCTCACCCTGGGAGTTCGGCGACCGTGCCGTTTGTTTCCACACGTTACTCATGCCTAAATCTTCCTACATGTCAAGTTTGACGGACTCCCGAAGCCATTTCGATATTTTAGTACCCAAACGATTCGGAATACAATGTTTTTTTTTTTTGTTAAAGGTTAAGTGAAAAAGCATGGCAACCTGTGTTACTATAATACTCTACTACCCTATCGAATTGCGTTTTTGGCACAGCGTTCCGAAATATGGTACTCTAGCGTTCCAAAACGGTGAATTTAGCGATCCAAAGCGATCCCAAATTTTTTCTTATCTATATCTTTAAAGGTCACCTAACGGAGGAAAAAAATCAATTATAATAAACAAAAATATAGGAAAAATAGAATTTTGGCATAACAATGTGCAAAAAAATATGTCATAATATTCCTAAAATGTATTTTTAGATGATTAATTTGAAAAAACATAACTTATGTTTTATTAAATGTCTGATTATTAAAGAAAATTCTTCTACAAGTATCTTAATTCTAATAATATACTTTATAGAAGTCTACCCCTAGCGTACCATATTTTAGAACAGGTGGCATACCATGTTTTCGTTCTCGTTCCATGTACCAGAACGATCCGGGTTCCGGGTTCCAGGTAACATATGTGGCAACTCTCACCCCGGGAGTCCGGCGACCATGCCGTTTGTTCCCACATGTCACTCGTGCCTAAACCTTCCTACGTGTCAAGTTTGATGGACTCCCGAGGCCGTTTCAGGATTTTAGTACCCAAACGGCTCAGAAAATAATATTTTTTTTTGTTTATTAAGTGAAAAAAACGTGACAACTCTCACCTCAGGAGTCCGGCGTTCTAGTGACCGCAGTTTTGGATCGAAAAGCTGGTGCAGTGTAAAAGAAACTCTGCCAAATAAAAAAATACAATTCAATTATAAGTTAACTAAAGCCACGACAGATTAAATGTAAAGAAGCCTAACAATGCACATTCCAGTCTGGATGCTTCTTGAGATGAATGTACGGTGTAGAAGAAAAAAATTAGCCACCTCGAAAAATGGATGCTGTAGGGCCTCCAAAAGCTGTTGGCCTCTTGCAAGGATCCCATGAACAAAGCGACTACAGGTTTCACGAGAAATACGAAAAAACACAACATATTAGAAGATAATACAGATAGTAAACAATACCAATCTTCCTAAGACAACCAGCTAAAGTTTTTAAAGACATTTAATGAATTTTCCACAAGTGAAAATCATAAGTCTAAAGCAAAGATAGGAGAAAAAAGAAAGCAAAAACTTAGGGAGCAACTAAAGTTACAAAAGACCAGTACTTACAGTAATAAGATTGATTGCATCCTCACTAGCAGACGGTATCGATACAGAAAGATGGACACCAGTGAGCTGTCATGTCAAATTAAACAGCATCTTTTAAGGTCTTGGTCATATTTACTAAAAAGGACATCTTCTAATATAATTTAATATGCAACATCTGTAAATGAGATGACATTCCAAGTTAATGCATATGGTAAGGATGTACTAAATGTCACTTCTTACCAAAGTGCAACCATTTAGCATTCTAATCCTACATACAGATTGCACCAAAGAAGCAGAACGTATGCAAAAAGCATGCAATCACTAAACCTTCTAACATTTTTTTATAGTCCTCAAAAAGCATATTCCCATAGAAACAGCAAGAAAAACCATGTCCACTATGGGGGCCAAAATAAATATAATACTTTCATTATTACGAGGCTCAAGCATTTATCAACTATATTTCAAAACAAACAATAACTCACTGAGAAGAATTTGAACATAGCTTAAAACTAGTAGCTGGATTTACACAACAGAGTTAAAAATAAAAACCAACAACAACTGACCTGTGGGAACTGGTAGTTAATAGCAGTTGCAAGTTTAAGTCCTTCAGCCCAATCACTCTCAGTTGGGGTGCCTATTACACTGCATATTTTGTAGATCTCATCTGCTTCACTGCAACGAGTGCGAAAAAACAGGGATTTTAGTCCAACAACAGGAAGGGAACATAGTTATATTGAAAGCATCTTTAAAGGTCTTGGCAATATTTATGGACACCTAAGTCATGGTTTGTTTAATCTCAGGGAGACAAGCTAAGGGAAAGCACCCTTCTAGGAAAGAAACTTAATCACCATCATGATCTGTTATTTTCACAAAGTCATGTTGAACTCTGGTAACAATTAATGCAAGGGATTCAAAAGGATAAGATATGCACCATGAACCCGGAAAAAGGGGACGGAGAGTAAACAGTCCAGCCATGATTGCACCCATTGCCCACATATCTGGTGGTAGAAAACAAGAAAACCAATTATAAACTCAATTCATAATCATTAAAGACAGTTTTTCAACATGCCTTCTTTCCAAAATTTGCTCACCAACTGCAGAATTATACACTGGAGACTGAAGCAGAACTTCAGGGGCCCAATACCTGCCAAATCCATGTTTTAGCTTCAAATACACGAGTACAACAGCAGTACTTATTCAATAATAATACAAATGTCAAAATGACGAGAGAAAGAAGGGTTAAACCACCACATACCAGTGTGTTGAGACATATTCTGTGTATGGTGGTTGAGAATTGATCTCGCGAGCAAGACCAAAATCGGCAATTTTTATAACGTCTTTTGAAACCAGCAAGTTCTCTGCATAGTGTGCAGGTGAAAGTTTTTGACACATTTCTTTACACTCCGTTTGGAACTTGGATTTTCGATGGAAAAAGAAAAATGTGAAGGAAAATTAAACAAAATGAAAGAGTAATTTTATTCTATTTTGCATCACATTTTCCTTTTCTTTTACTTTTCCAACCGAAAATCCGGGTTCCAAACTAAGCATTAAGAAATTATACGAAGAAAGAAAAATTAAACAAAGAAAAAAGATAAACAAAAAGAGAGTTCAAACACAGATTACTGGAAATATGCATATACAAACATAAAAGGGCATACAAAAGGCATTAAAAAATTAATGTGACCCCACACGGATCAGGGGAGAAAGGAGGGATATAAGTACCAGGAGCATCTGAACACAGAAGCACAAAGGGAACCTAAATCAGCTCAAGACAAGTCCAAGTGGCAAGACCATGTATCAAAATGACCTCGATTGTATAATAAAAACCAAAAACCTTATTGCAGGAAAGCATCCAACCCAGATGTTATATTACAACTAGTAAGCAACGTCAATTTGAAGCCAAGGTTAATTCATAGGGCAAAGAATGAAGTAGGAGTTACAACTGACCCCAACGTCAACCTCTATTTTCTATTGGTAGAAAGCTAAGCAATGGCACTATGGTAACTATTAATGAAGTTAATCATGCAATATCCCTTGTTTTTTTTTTTTGACAAAAACAAAAAAAGAAGAGACCTAATACAGATTCACATTTACACACACGTGTGCAAGTTATTCCAAATTTTCAAAGAACATAACTATCAAGGGTGATATTAGTTAAGGGCAAGCAGTTAAAAACTCAAAATTGTTTCAGTACACTATGAATGCATCTCAAAGATAAGAAAAAAAGATGGAATTACGATATGCGGAGTAGATTGATAGAGTAATTATAAGTATATATAAATCCTACATAGGTATGCACCTTAGAAAGAGAATATGGAATTACAAGTATATTTACCTGCAAACTCATTACTTAAAAAAATATAAAGAAAAAAAGAAAAGTGAATCAGAGAGCTTTTTTATTTGGTTCAAGGGGGGAAAGAAGATTTTGATAAACCTGCAAAACACTTGCTGATAAAACCACCTGTGAAGCCTCTCTTTTAACTGTTAATTAATATCATATTTTAATTTTACAGCATAATTACAAGATTTGGCAACAATAAAAAAAACAATGTCACCCGAAAAGCAGCTCTTTTTCATTAGCATTTACACCTTACACTTCAGCGCAAAATATTACCGTGTTAAAACGCAAGTTCTAGAAATTAGAACACAACTATTTCTTCGACTTCTATATATTTTGAATACATCGAACGGACACAGAGACACATATGTTTAATCTCAAACATGTCTACTATTCAAAATTCACATCAACTAGACATGCTGGAAGATCAACCAGATGCAACATTATCACGAAATAACAAACACCATCAGCATTTACCTGGCTTAAGGTCACGATGAAAATATCCTCGCTGATGCATGTATGCAAGCCCCTGAAATACATGGAAGCACCGATTTCTGACTTCAGCTTCTGAGAAAAGCTTTGCCCTGTCTTTCATAAGTTGACATAGGTTGCATTCCCGAAACAAGAGAGAGAGAGAGAGGGAGAGGCTCACCTGGGAAACGACTGGCCGGAAGCGGCGCGACAGTCGTCACCTGTCATCGGCAGTCGGAGGGAAGAGGGAAGAGGGGAAGCGGCTCCACAATTTCTCTGTTTTTTTTTTTTTTCCATTCGATCGGTACTGCCAGGGCTCCTTAGAGAAAACAAAAGTGGGAGAAATAAATTTGGGCATGAAACTACGTCGTTTAATAACAAAACGACGTCGTTTCACTAACTTTTTTTTTCTCCAAATAAATAGTCGTAAATAGGAGGTGTCGTCTTTACCTTAATTAAACAGCATCTTTTTTAACCAATTTTTGCGACGGGACACTTGTCCTCGCAAAAAAAGCTGTCCTCATTGATAGTTTTCGTGTCGGAGTTATTATCATCGAAAATAATAAATATTTGCAACAGCATTTGAGTCGTCACAAATAGGCTATTTTTTAGTAGTGTAGAAAACTTGAATCAGTTCTTGTTTAATTTCTTTCATGTGAGCTTCAAGTAAACTGAATTAAGAATTATTTTTTTCAACTACCAATTCCTTACAAGTTCCTTTGACATCACAATAATTTTGATCGATGATTTCTGGGTTCTCCACCGAGCCAAATTTAAGGTTCTCACAGTAATTTTGTTACAGAATTTTTATATATAAACTTCACTAGAATGATTCATTAATATTTGTATAATTAAAAGGGGTCTTAGCCAGTGGCGGACTCATGATTTATGTTGAAGGGGGGGGGGGGGGGGGGGGGGGGAGGGGGCCAGGATAATTTTTTTTAAATATTTTGAAGGAGTCCTTGGTAAAATTTATTGAATTTTAGGCGGGGTCAATACATT
Source organism: Euryodendron excelsum (assembly GCA_033060915.1). Lineage (NCBI taxonomy): Eukaryota > Viridiplantae > Streptophyta > Magnoliopsida > Ericales > Pentaphylacaceae > Euryodendron > Euryodendron excelsum. Next base: position 31,216,009 of record CM065393.1, on the reverse strand, counting down.
ATATTTGATTGTATATATCCAAAATTTTATGGGAGGTATACAAAATTTTAAAAATTTTGGGAGCCCTGTGGGCCCCGCCTGCCTCCCCTTCCGTCCGCCAGTGATCTTAGCAATGTTATACCATACATGTTAATCAAATAAAGGGCAATTAAGTGGAATGAGGCTCCTGGTAATGTAGGGTTTGGAGAAAGTCAAATATATGCAACTTTTATTCCTATGTGCAAAAAGGCCATTTATATGTTTCGAATCCGTAATGTTCAAATCATAGAATCATATCATCTTTCCTCTTAATTGCTACCAGGTACTGCTACCTTGATGCCTTCTAGAGTTCCTTCAACCATGTTTTAATTTATGTTGAACATCATTGTTATAGACATGTCAATATGTCATATATTCAAAAGGGCCAATGGTTTTTTGTATTTTTGATCGAAGAAAGCTATATTAAGACAGCCAAACTATCGACAATCACAAGACGATGGACATATTCAAGAATTTCCTCCATTCATACATGCTCTCCGGAAACATCCACCGTAAGTCTTGCTAAAGGATGAGCTACGCTCTTCCCCTCTCTCTTAACATGAAAACGCTTGTTGAAAAAAAAAGACTTGCAACCAACTTCTCAATTTTTCAATCAAGTGACTCACACATGAGAACTCTATACCAAAGCAGGGCCTTGATAATCTCGATAATCTCCATTGCATCACCCTCTAGCTAAAACAATCTCAAACTAAGATCATTTGCAAACATTAGAGCTTTCAACACCGCCATAGCTTCTACCATTTTAGCATCATAAATCATGAAATTCGATCTTCTCTAATTTGGATGCTATCACCTCTCCACTAAAGGCTCTGACCACGACCCCAACACCTCCACCCTGATTAGGTCCAAAGGTTGCTCCATCAAAATTCACCTTACAGCAACCCTCTTCAGGAGTTGACCATGTCACCCTCTTCCTAGCTCTCTTGTTAATCTTTGAACGCTCCACTACTGTCCAAAAATCCTTACCCTATTTATCGGCAAACATTGGTACCTCTTCGGGATTATGCCTTCTTCCACCATGCATATAGGTATTCCTATTATGCATTTGCACAATTCAAAGGTACATTAGTTCAGAAAAAGAAAGATATATATACCTTATGCCATGGCCAGGTCCACATTCAACATTGGTTATTTTAAGATCAGAAGTGTAATCTCCTGTAAGAAAATATAGTGGGTAGATATACGAAATATCTTATGCAGATAACAATACGATGTACGGATCCTTTTTCTTGCTTTACGAATCCTTTGTATAACACGTGCAATACACCACGAATCAATCCAAGATTTCCTTTGTGTCTTTCTCGTTGTACAATAAAGGGCTATTAGAGTCCAATACGAAGAACACACGTTTAAAATCCTAACGCATTGAGATTGTAGAGAGAACTAGAGAGAGAAAATAATTTAGAGAGAGGGTCTGTATCTAATAATACGTAAGTTCTTCTCCTAATATATTCTGTGTATAACATATATACACCATGAAAAAGATAAGACCCACTTATCTTTATCTTCTAGGAGTTTAAATTTGATAAGGATAACACATTATCTCCTTATCAATAAGAAGTGAAAATTACTGAATATATATCTATGTACCCATGTGGACATACCGTAGCCCTATGCAACATCTCCAATGGAAACACAACCATCACCTGTTGATCACAAAAGAACAAACCAGTATATATAAATTATATATAGGCCACACACATAAGTTTGTTTGGATGACTGGTAATAGAGATGGTGAATGATATGTATATTACCAGAGCCTATTTTGGTGCCATTGATAGTCAGATACTGAGAGGACTGAATGTGAATGCCATCAGTGTTGGGGCTGCTGTAAGGGGATTGGATCGTCACATTGTTAACATGCAAACCATTGCACCCCATTATAAGGACATGACTTTGTGGAATGTTGATGAACTGAACATTGCTAAGAGTGCTCTCATTGCATGAAAGAAACTTCAGGGCCTATGGAATATGGCCACAAATTCATAAATAATGGCATGATACAAGTTAGTCACTAATATATATCTATATATATATGAGTGGTGCATATATATATACAGAGAGAGAGAGAGAGATCCACTGGTGACTCGTATAGGAAGTTTTGCTCATAACAAATCTCACAGCTCACTCATCCCTTTCAAAGCATGTGAAGAACTTTCCTAAATTTCTAGAAATATGCCTTCAAGAATTAATACTTCCATAATAGAAAAGGATGGAGAGCTTTAAGGTTTATTGTATTCTTTTGTTACAGTTCTCATATACTTTGAAAGGTTTTCATAATTAGAGTATTTTATTTTCATAAAAACTTAAGTCTTTCTGTTTCACATCACTCATTGATCATGCCATCCAATGAAGCCCACAAGTTTCTAATACTTGAAACCAGAAAGTAAACTACGAAGCAATACTTACAGTTGGGGCCAATTTGGTGCATTCCTTCTGCAAAACAAGAACAAGTGAAAGAAATGTTCAGAAAATGTTGAAGTTAGAGATGTTCTAATTGTTATTTTCAGTCATAGAATTTTACGTACCAAGTTAGGATGATATCTGCAGGATTGATCTTGTTAGTCTATATATTTATCTTCCTCTTATTAATGTTAGGTTTGTCTATCCCAGATCAGTTAGAATAGATTTATTCCTCTCCTCTCTTCTAATATAAATAGACTCATTGTATACACAACAAATCACTCAATGCAATACATTCTCTTTTGCATATCTCTCTCTCTTTTCTAACATGGTATTAGAGTCACGTGAAAAGATGCTCTGTGGTTGCCCTTCAAGGGATCTTCCACATTAGAACTCTTAAGATTATATTCCTTCTTTCCAGCCAACCTCTGGCCACCTTACAGTGACTCTCCAACCAAGGAAAAGTATGCTCTGTGGTTGCCCTTCGAAGGCTCTTCCACATCGAAACTCCTAAGATTCTCTTCCTTCTTTTGGGTCAACCTCCGGCCAACTTCCGGCGCCATTCCGACCACTTTTCGATCAACTTTCGGTGACTTTCTGACCAAACTCTAGCGACTTTACAATGTCACTCCAGCGTCTCCCTAACCGTCCTCCAGCCATTTTTGTCTGACTCCTGATTAATTTGAGCTTCCTGAATCTGATTCTGGCCTCTGTTTCTGTTGGTTTTGTTGTTTCTCTTACTTTGGAAGTTTTTCCACTGCTATTCTTTATTGTTGGGTTCGTATTATTTCACATCTTTCAACTATGGAGTGTTCTGAGCTCTCTAGACCAATTTTTCTCACTTTGGAGGATCCTAATTATATTCCATAATCTTAAGCCATGTCTAGTTTTATCAAGGGGAGAAAACTTTAGCGCTATGTCACTAGAGATATTTAAGCACCTGTTAAAGGTGTAGTTAAAACAGGTACAAAATTCATTGAACAACTTGAAGAATGAGACAGTAAGAATCATCAGACATCACCTGGTTCCAAAATACATCCATTCCTTCTATCAGTTTCCAATTTGGATGCTTTGACGTAGCTCACTCCATCTGGGCCTTCTTGGCCAACCGCTACACTACTGTCGATCTTGCTCATCAGTACCAGCTTCTGATTTCTCTGTATCGTCTGAAATAGGAATTTGACCAATCTATCAATGCTTTTCTGTCTCAAATATATACTCTTTGAGACCAGTTGACTCCTTCTAAGCTTACTTGGACATGCTCTATTGATGCTGCTCAGTCTGCCCTCTATCGCAATTAGTAGTGCCTAATTACATTTCTCATGGCTCTCACTGATGTATTCGAGCCTGTTAGAGCCTCTCTTCTTTATCGTTTCCCATTTTCTACCTTGGAACATGCTATTTTTGAGCTCTTATATGAGGAGACTCGTCTTGACCTCATTCAACCACCAGATGTGGACACCGTTCTTGCCACATTTAGTTCTCAATTTCGAGGCTTGTCTGGTGGTTCTCGCGGTTCTTCATCTCCTAGTGGTTCTCAGTCTAATGCTTGCATATTCGTCATGCCACTGACCATCGCCTACTTACTGCCCCATTCGGATCTGTAAGTATTATCGTTAGCGTGACTGTGGTCACTTTCTCTCTAATTATCCCAAACATTCTTCTCAAAGAGATTCTCACCTTTATTTTGTTACTGTCACTACTGAGGATTCTGTTGTTCCCTCCTCCTCCTCTGTACTCAATGTTAGTGATCTTTCTGCACTCTTTTAATAGTTTATGGCTGCCTCTTGTACCCCCTCCTCTACTACCATGTCTGCCACTTTAGGTATTTCTTCGTGGTTCTTTGACTCTGGGTGTAGCGATCATATAACTTTTGACTTTACAGCTTTTTCTTTCAAATCTTCTAGGTCTATTCTTCTTGTCATTTATACTGCTAATGGGTCCTCCATGTCTATCTATCATGTTGGTTATGTCTCCACTTCCACTCTTGCACTCCCTCGTACTTATTATATTCCTAAACTCACTCTCAATCTTATCTTTGTTAGTCAATTATGTGATCTTGGTCTTTCTACTCTTTTCTCTTCCACTGGCTCTATTGTGCAGGATTTGCAGACGAGACAAACTTTTGGGATAAGCCGTAAACATGGTCACTTGTGTAAGCTTGTTCATCTTCATTTTTATACTCCGACTACTACTGCAACTTCTTTTTCTATTGTTACTTCCTCATCTTTTGTACTTTGACACTCCCGTTTAGGTCATGTTTCCTTAGGTCCTTTACATTTTCTTTTGTCTAAATGTGTGCTAGGTTTTGTCTCTAATGAACACCTTGATTGTAGTCTTGTCAACTTGCCAAACAACTAATTTTATCCTTTAATAACAATGTTTTTTTTCCGTTCCTTTTGACTTGATTCACTTTGATATTTAGGGGCCCTCTCCCACTTCTACTATGGGAGGCTCCCAATATTTTGTCATATTTATTGATGATTTCTCTAGATATACTTGGCTTTATTTCTTGCAAAATCAATCTCAACTTCAACAAACCTATTATGATTTTGCTTATATGATCAAAACTCAATTTTCTCGTGATATCAATGTCTTTTGGTCTGACAATGCTGCAGAATATAATGATAAGACATTTCTTGCCTTTCTATATGAGCATGAGACTGGTCCTCATCATTCTCGTCCCAGTACTTTACAACAAAATGGTCGTGTTGAACGTAATCATCGTCATCTTCTTGACATTACTCGTGCTCTTCTTATCTCTGCATCATGCCCTGAACGGTTGGGTGAAGTTGCTTTTACTGCTGCTTACACCATTAACCGTGTACCTTCTACTCCCCTTGGTAACCTCACTCTCTATGAGCGTCTATAAAGTACTATCCCTGATTATCACTCTCTTTGTGTTTTTCGGTATGCCTGTTTTATCTTACTTCAGCTTTATGAGCGTACCAAATTCGAGCCTATAGCTCGTCTTTGCTGCTTCTTGGGCTATGGGAATAAGCACAAAGGTTATTGTTGTTAGGATCTTCTGTCTAAACGTCTTCGTGTTTATCGTCATATTGTCTTTTGGGAACACAAGATGTTTTCCTCTTTATCTTCCTTCCATCTATCCTCTCTTTCTGCTCTTCGTTACTTCACTGATCCTATTATTAAGCTTTTTGCTGAGGATGTCACTGTCCCTGATGCTGTCTTTCCTAAGGATGTCCACGTCCCTGTTACTATCACACATGTTATGCTTCTTGTTACAACCTATCTCGTAGAGTCCCCATCGGTTAGTCCTGTGCCTTCTACTGGCTCTTCAGTCTCTGATTCTTCTCAGTCTTCTTCTTTTGATGAGCCTCTTGTTCAGCGTTCTACTTGGTAAGGCATATTCCTCCTCACCTTGGTGATTATTACTGTTTCTCCACTATTCTTGCTTAACATGAGCCCTATACTTATCGCAAAGCTAGTTCTAATCCTCTTTGGTAGCAAGCAATGGATGATGAATTGTAGGCTCTTGCTAAGACTCACACTTGGGACTTGGTTGATCTTCCTCTTGGTAAATCTGTGATCGGGTGTCGTTGGGTCTATAAGATCAAGACCCATTCTGATGGTTCTGTAGAACATTATAAAGCCTGTTTAGTTGCTAAGTGCTTCACTCAGGAGTATAGCATTGACTATGAGGAGACATTTGCTCCTGTTGCCCGTCTCAGCTCTATTCGGTGTCTTATTGTCGTGGCTACTATCCGCCAATGGCCTTTATATCAGTTAGATGTCAAGAATGCCTTCCTCAATGGTGATCTCTTTAAAGAAGTCTATATGCAGCCCCCTCTTGGTTCTTCTTATTCTTCCCGTCAAGTCTACAAGCTTTGTCGTGCTCTCTATGGTCTTAAGCAAGCTCCTCGTGCCTGGTACGCCAAATTTAGTTCCACCATCAGTGACCTTGAATTCTCTTCTAGTGATTATGATTCTTCTATCTTTGTTTGCAAGTCTCCACACGGCGCTATTCTCAAATGATATGATCCTCATTGATGATGATGTTCATAGCATTTCCGAGCTTAAGGAATTTCTTAGCAGCCATTTTGAGATGAAAGATCTTGGTCCTCTAAGCTATTTTCTTGGCCTTGAGATCTCTTTTGACTCTACTGGTTATTCTCTTATTCATGCCAAGTATTCCTTAGATCTTCTTACTCGTGCTGGTCTTACTGATAGTAAAAAGGCTTTCACACCTCTAGAAGCTAATGTACGTTTTGCTCCTCTGGATGGTGAGCCTCTGTCTGATGCTACTCTCTACTAACAGCCCGTTGGTAGTCTTGTCTACCTTACTGTTACTCTTTCTGACATTGCCCATGTTGTTCACATTGTCAGTCAGTTTTTGTCTTTGCCTCGCTCCGCTCACTATGTTGCAGTTCTTCACATTCTTCGTTATGTTTATATTAAAGGAACTCTATTTCATGGTCTACATTACTCTTGTCACTCCTCTCTACAACTCCATGCCTATTTTGATGCTGATTGTGCTGGTAATCCTACTAATTGTCGTTTTACTTCTTTTTTGGTAATTCTCTCATTTCTTGGCGTAGTAAGAAGCAGACCCTTACTGCTCGCTCTAGCACTGAGGCCGAGTATTGTGCCCTATCTGACACCACTCAGGAACTTCTCTTGTTTCGATGGTTATTTCTACACATGTGCGTCTCTCATTCTGGTGCTACTGTTCTTCATTGTAATAATCACAGTGCTATTATGATTGCTCACAATGATGTGTTTCATGATCACACTAAGCACATCGAGATTGATTGTCACTTCATTCGACAACATGTTGTTCGTGGTACTGTTCGTCTTCTCTCTATAATTTCTGCTCACTAACCTGTTGATATCTTTACCAAATCCCATCTTCCAGGACGGTTTCATGATTTGGTTTCCAAACTCAATTTGATTTCTACCCAACCATCTTGAGTTTAAGGGGAAATGTTAGTATATATATTTATCTTCCTCTTGTTAATGTTAGTGTAGGTGAGATTTTTCAGGAAGGCCGGGTCGAACACTCAAACCCATGTTCACAAGTCCAAAGTCACTACAAGAAAGAGAAGTTAGAATGGGTCAACTCTTGTTGAGCCGATCACACTTCAATGATTAAGTTAGCAAGCTTAACTAAGAGTAGAATTAATAGAAGTTGTATACACTTGGTGTTCATTGTCCATACCTGGCTCTTGGGGCCTTGGGTATTTATAGTGTGATCGATGGAGTGTTACACTCTTTGGCCTAGCAGCAAGTCATCATGGCCTGCTGGGTAGGCACCATCATATGCCGCCGACTGGCCACGTACAAGGCCTGTCCTACCGTCGCTGAAAAATCCGGCTTATCAAACGTGAAGGTCGACTTTGCGTGGGGAGCCGTTGGCGCATTTAATGTGAGTCAACTCTGCATTTAATACTCTGAAACCACTAGTGGTTTGGGCTCACCGTTCACAGTTTGGGCCAAGGTCGGCATGAGGTCGACGGCTTGGACCTGAGTCTCTTCAATGCTGAATTTGAGCCGCTAAGCAACCCAGTTTAACTCACGTTGTTTGGGTCGTATGCTTTTGCCCCACAGTTAGGTTTGTCTATTCCACATCGGTTAGAATAGACTTTTTCCTCTCATCTCTTGTAATATAAATAGACTCATTGTATATATAACAAATCACTCAATGTAATACATTCTCTTTTCTAACAGATCCCACCAACCCTTTCCTCTTCCATCAATCATGCCCCCACCATGGATTTGCAGTCCGGTTACTCCACCGAATCCTAGCCACTGACTTGCATCGCGCCCATTCCATAATCTAGGCGAGTTTGGTGCCAGAATTATCCCAGAAATCTACCGAAATTTGGAGAAGTAAAAAAGTTTTGAGTTTGAAATAATATATATATATATATATTGTGGGTAAAACATCTTTGTGAAATTTAAACGCATTATATAAAAAAAATTATTCGCACTTCATACCACAAAATCGATGTTTTTAGCTTTGCAGGGGCGGCTGAAGAGGACTGGTTTCACCAGAAATGTCTTATTCTCTGGAATGACCAGTTTAGGGGTGCCTGTTGGTGTGCTACATGCAGCATTCCATGCCTTCAGAAATGCCTGAAACAAGCAGAAATAATAAAGCATTAAGTTCTAAATTTTGCTTACTGAAATATTATCTGGATTTGATGAGGAAAGATATATATATATATATATAAGTATCACTTGTGAATCATCTGTATTGTTGCTGCCCACAGCACCATCATCCAAGACATTGAAACTCTCTGCAGTTCTATTAGCATTTGAGCAAGCAAACTGGGAAGAAAATTGGCTAAGAAAGAACATGAAAGCAAAGAAATCCTGCAATATATGAATGTAAGAGCTGGCCGTGCAAGCAAAATAGAAGCTAATGTGTACTCTTACCATGGTTTCTGAAGAATTGGAGATGCAGTGTTAATTTATTTCCAAAAGCAAATGGACGAAATAAAGTTAGCAATTACGATTCAAGAACCAAAGAATTGACTATAATTTTTAAATTTCAATTTCAGATTATACTAGGATACAATTAAAGTACATATCACGTGAAGCTTAACCTTTGGAATAATTTCTATTTAACCAGATTTGGAATTTTTACCAGCTTAAGTTTATAGCTTTTTATTAGCTTTAAGATGCAATTGTGAAATTAATGAAGGTTTTAATTTACTCATATAAGAGAAAGAGAGGGGAAAAAAAAAAAAGCAAACCAGTTGAGGTTCAGTGGTTGCCTCTTCAACTATTGAGGTTCAAATCCTTTTTTAAAATAAATAAGATTAAATTTAGAAATATAAATGAAAAAAATGCAACTGGACAATAGATGAGAAATTGAAATTTTGCTTGACAGCAAACTTTTTTTTTAAAAAAATTGCACTAGACATGAAAAATTAAAATTGAAAATTATAAATGAAGAAATTATAATAAACCTTTTTTTTTTCCCCAATTGCCTGTTTTTAGTATTGTAGATGATGATGTGGGTTTGAGCGTCTTAAGGGTTGTAAAAGCTAGATGATTGTCCTAATGGAATGAAAAATAAATAAATTCAACCACCACAATTCCCATAATTCATACATTACAAGTTTAGAACAGACACAGCATATGCCTACCAAAAATGACCAACTTTTATTTCTGTAATTTTTTTCCCCTCTTAATGCATGGGAATAGTATGAAGCCATATTTCTTAATCCTTTTCTAATTTCTACCCTGCAATTAGTAATGGCAAGGCACAATTTGAAGAGAAAAAAAAAAAAGACCACTAGCATGGTCTTCTTTTTCTTTTATTTTTATCACTAAAAGTTATAATAAAGGGGGAGAGGAAAAAATGACACAACAGAATTAAGAATAATAAGACAGTAGCATAGTCATTGTTACCTTTTACAAACCGTTTGTTTCAAGTATTGTTCATGATATACTCTTCTAGTGGTGATGGGTTTATGTGCAATTGCTAGGTCTGTAAAATTATAATTACTCAGACTTTCTTGAAGAAATTAATGTTCAGTTTGATATTTTTTTTACGATGTAATTATTTCCTATCGACTAACAAACTGGAAAAAAAAAAAAAAAAAAAACCCTTGTATCGATCCAGGGACAAAAAGGGTTACTTCACCATCAGGCTTCTCCAAAGGGCTCCCTTTTCACATGGCCAGCTGCCTCTTCATTCACCTCTTGCTCAGAATTTTTATGCATTTTTTTTTTCAATCAGGTTATATGAATGATCAATTGAACTTCTTGAAACAACCGCATTGCTTTTGTGCTTTCAGTTAGTCCAGATGGTGACAATAAAAATTAAGTTCCCGTTAGGCATCTTTTATCTACAAAAAAATGACCAATGTGGAACTTAAAAAAATTCGGTGTAAAATGCAATGCAAAGGTTGTTAGTGTAATAATCCTATCTTCTACTCGTGATTGTTTTAGGGCAAAAAAAGGCAATTAACAGCCTAGGTGATGTCACACGAGTAATTTCGTCAATTGGACAAATGGTACTTGATAGAAAGTTCACATTGTAACCTGACTATACGTGCAACTGGTATGGCAGATATGCGTTTGAATTCACGGATTGCAGCAGATACCCGCAATGTGAGAGCTTTCCGTGCCGATATGTTTACGCATGCAGCCCCCTTCCAGTGTTAGAGATTATAAATATTGTCCCTTCGTAGCAAGCTCAATATTTCCTTGCGGTTAAAAACACCATTGTCATAGCTTCAATAGTTCTGATGGTGCATTCCATTCTTTCGTTATTGGAAAACTCATTTTAGAGCGTTTTTTTATACAAGTACGAAACTCGTTTAAAAAATTTAGGAAAACATTTTGAAAACGTTGGGAAAACGTTTAAAAAATTCTTGAGTAACATTTGGAAAACTCTTGAGAAACATTTCAGATACTTGACCAAAACTCTTGGAAAACTTTAGTAAATCATTGCGGGAACTTGAAATATTAAATTTTATACATTTTTCTAAAGTTCTAACTAAGTATCTATCAAAATTATTCATACAGATTTCTACTAAGTTTTTCAAAGATTTTTATTAAGTTTTCCAAATGTCTCTACCAAGTCTTTTAAAGGTCTTCACTAAATTTCTATAAAGTCTCCTTTGAGTCTCGAAAAAGTTTCCTATTAATTTTCAATCATTTCTCGCTTTCAGTTTCTCCATCTATTTTTTGACCACGTTTCTCACTTCCATTATTCCTAACTTATATGCTTTTGCTTTCCATTTTGATAATTATGTTTCCTTCTTTCCTCTGAAGCTGTGTCATCTAGCCAAGGAACATTACTCGGAGCTGAGCTGAAGTAGCTTGTGAAGCGCTCCCTGAGCTAATGCTAATTGGTGCCCTGGTATGAGAAGGTTCAGAAGAAGCCGGCATACTAGGGTCAGTTTCGCTTCTTGTAGCAGATATGGTATGCTCTCCTGCTGCCGAAGACATATCCCTATTAGAGGAAGATGACCTGTCACGAGTTAAAGCAAACTCATTGACTATACAGTTGAAAAAAGAGGTACTGAAGTGAGATTTTAAGTGAAGTGCAAAAGTATTAAGTATAACAATTAGCAAGGATACTAAAACAATTTACAACAGGAGTTGTTATATTAAGTTAATGGGTATCAACGGTCAAATTCTTAATTTCTCATTTTAACGTTTGAAATTCTTCTTTTGAGCAAGAAAAAAAAGAATGACATGAGACTTTTTCTTCTAAGCTTCAAAAGAGTATGATAATTGGGAGATAGTTATAACGAAGGCCTGCATAATTTTCAAGCATTGTTAAGAGGCATTACAATTTTGTCCACAAATAAATAGTGATATTTAATTTTAAAATAAGCCTACAACTACTATCTTAGCTTGGTGGACTTGAATCCTATATTTTGCTCAAACTTGGATTTGAAAGAAATGGCCATAATACACTTTTTGCATTGTCTTCATGGAAAAAATAATGAGTCAACTCAAAAAAAAAAGAATGATGAGATTTAGAGGAATAGCATTTTTTTAATTTGACATTGCAATTGAAGGATAAAGTTTCCTCTGGCCCAACGTGAAAAAACTATGTTACTCGGCACGTGTTAACTATTGTTTCTTTCACATTAATAATAAATGTCATAATTAAAAAAAAATCATCATTAAAGAAACTAATTTACCGACACGGGGATGCACCTGCATATTACACATATTCAGATAGCTGAAGGTTCTTGGTGGCGTGATATAATATTTTTTTGTAATTGAATCAACAAATATATATTTTAAACTTTTTGAATTGATTTTATAAGGGTTTCTGTAGCAAAAATGTAACTGGAACTGTATAACAGGTACCATATTGGTATCCTACAGCCCATGATGTGGCTCAATACTATTGGGTGCATACCTCAAAGCAAACCCTTCTGGTGACTTTAGCTAACTCCAGAGTGTAGCATCAGGTGCGCGTTAGCACACTCCCCTCCATTCCCAGAACAAGAAGAAAAGCATACCTCCACTGTCAATTCAAGATCCAGTCTCTGATTTTCCCAGGAAACTCACAAAATTCCGGGAAAATCTCAAACTTTCCTTCACCTTCCTCTGTCATTACATGGCAAATGCCTGGAAAAGAGAGCGATCTACAAAGTTACTCACCCCCAAAGCCTTCATCCTCATCCTCTCCACCTCTCTCCTCCTCTTGACCTTCTTCTTCCTCTCCTCTCGCACCTCAAACACCACAAACCCTATTCCCACCGTCAAGACTCTAACTTTCCACCCCACAATCCAACCCTTCGACTGCTACGCCTCCCCACAGTCCCACCCTGTGATCGCCAACGTCGTCGAGGGTCTCAAATACCCATTTCTCTACTCTCTCTCGGATCTCGGAACCCTACCCGACAAGCCCCACAAGAACATTGTTCGGATCATGAAGGGAAAGTCCTTCAGGCGACCCGACATCTCGGCGACTATTCAGGACGTGCTGGAGAAGATGAGGAGTGAGGGGAAGATTGGGATTTTTGTGGATGTTGGGGCCAATGTCGGTATGGCGACTTTCGCGGCGGCGGTGATGGGGTTTAGGGTTTTGGCGTTCGAGCCGGTGTTTGAGAATTTGCAGAGGATCTGTGATGGGGTGTACTTCAACCGGGTCGGGGATTTGGTCACCGTGTTTGAGGCTGCTACGTCGGACAGGCTTGGGAATATAACATTTCACAAGGTATTTGATTCAATTCATTCTTCTCTCTTTTGTTTTAATTTCAATTATGGATTTGAATTTATAAATTTGTGTGTTTGTATACCATTGCCGGCTTGTTCAACTCTCTCTCTCTCTCTCTCTCTCTCTCTCTCTCTCTCTCTCTCTCTCTCTCCGTATATATGTATACATATATATATATATATATATATATATGTGTGTGTTGTTGAACTTTCTTGCTCAACTTGATTACATTGAGGCTATTGAGGATTTTGCCCAACTATATTCTAAGTCTTTATTTGTTAGTCATAGTAGCTTCCTCTCTATTTCGGAAGCTTGTGGAAAAATGTTGATTTGCTACAAAGTGGAACAGTGAATACATGAGAAGTGGCTCTATAGCTGTTACTTGTTTCCATTTGTTAGGTGTGGCATGAAGGATGAGAAATGCAAAATGTTATTTGGATGAAGTTAGATGATGCAAATGCTGCTCTAGATTAGAATGTGTTAAGGTCCTTTCTTGCGAGCTAGAAATAAATCAGGAACTAGTGTGTGCCAAAGCAGTTCTGCTCTGCAATGTGCTCATAGACTTTTGGTAGTTCTCTTCCACTTATATTATGGTAATGGGCATTTTGTTGTGCTGATAGCTAAAGCAGTGAACCAGATATTTCATGTTGTTGGGGGAAGGAGATAATTTGTGTTGCCCTAATTGGAGTGGAGCATAGGAGTATTGTTGTGGAGGTGGTTGACTTTGGACCCTTTCTTCTCACTAAAACCGTCGTGAAAGCCACAAGTTCGTTGAAATTATCATTTATTCTTCCAAGAAAATTTTATGTGGCTAATAGTTGTATTTGTTGTATAGGCCCAAATATGCTGCCTATGCATTGTTTTAATTACACAGCTGAGTGGATAATCTGCTTTTTTTTAATTATACATTTGTAGCTCATGGCATAGTGTTGAGGTAGGCATAATCAAGTTTGTTATTGCAGACGAATAAATGATTTTTTTTTTTTTGGGGGGGGGGGGGGGGGGGGGGGGGGGGGGGGGGGGGTTGCATATCCCCTGTACGGAGTGGGTGTTTATCTTTTTGTATCCAGGTTTTGGTTTTCAATATAAATACTTTGTTACTGTTCTCGGTATTGTTTCTCTTGTTCTATATAAATGAAGAGGTTGTACCCGTGGACGTAGATACAAAATGTGTTGAACCATGTCAATCCTGTATTCTTTATCTTTCCAGTTCATTATTACATTGCATTGCATATCTTCTATTTATTGCTTTCTGCACAACACACAGTTTTTGGTTGTACGCTTAAATTTATTTATGGCGTTTTAATTTCCACTTATTTCTCATTCGCAACCTTTATTTTGGTGGGAAATACCATCTGTGGTGATTATAGATCATTGATTAACTTTCCAAGTTTTGGTTATTTGTTTCCCATTGTGGATGTTTTTCACTAACCTATTCAGGTTGATTCTTGCATGCATATGTTACCAGTTGGTTGGCCGGCTTGACAATAGTGCAGTTTCAGCCACTGGTGCAAAGATGGCATTCAAGTCCAATGAGGAGGTTGAACTTCAAGTAAGGTCCATTCCTCTTGATGAACTGATCCCAGAGTCTGAGCCCGTGCTTCTGCTGAAAATAGATGTTCAGGGATGGGAATATCATGTATTGAAAGGAGCCTCAAAGTTACTGTCGAGGAAGAAAGGTGAAGCCCCATATATAATCTATGAGGAAGATGAGCGGTTGTTGCAAGCCAGCAACAGCAGTGCAAGGGAGATTCGAGAATTTCTCCAGAGTGTTGGTTACCATGATTGCACTCAGCATGGTACAGATGCACACTGCACTAAAAAGAACTAAGGATTGTATTTATTGATGATTTGCAATGAGAACCCAAACAGGGCCTAGCAGCGTAATGGTTATTCTTCATACTTTCGCATTGAAGCAATGAAAATGTATTTGGCTGGTTGAGCGATGAGAACATAAAATCTCCTGGCATATGATCAGATACTGTAGAAGCTCTTGATGGTGTCTCTGTTCCACTGGGTTCTAACTGCAAAGTTAAAGGTACTAACTTCAGCCAAATGTTAATGCACTGAGTGAAACTGCCTCAAGTGGATTTGTTATACGACTGTTCAATTCCAGGTTTAGTTGCGGCAGCTTGACGCACTATCATTTTTTTGTGAAATTCTGGTCTATTTGCTTGCAAGTAGTTTCATTCAGGTTTTGTTTGGTGTGGATTTATAAGCTTCGGATATATGATTCATTATTCTTTCAAAACTACACATACAATCTTCCTGATTCGTGGTGCACATTTGAAGATATGCCAGTTGCTCTTGTATTATGTTCTTCTTTAACTTGCAGAAAGTGTGCTTGGCAAAAATCTCAATGGAGGTCAGTAACTTCAGAGTTCTGAGCATCTTGTAAGTCAAACAAATGAACCACAAAATTGATGAGTTGTTATGGTTCTGCCTATGACATCTGATAGAAATAGAAGGGTTGAAACTCTAATCTGGCTTCCCAACCCCTGCTCCAACCACCAAAGGGCGATTGAATTTGTTGGTCTACAAGTAGCGAAAACCTGCATAACAATAATAGCTCACCACATGGCCATGGAGAAAAACGAATTTCCAAGTAAAATTCCCAAATTTCTTCCCAATTTGTACCCTTGCTGAATTGACTGTTTTGTCAAAAAATTTCTGTATAATATCTATATATATATATATATAGAGAGAGAGAGAGAGAGAGAGAGCATTTTCAGGGTAATTTGACGTGTCTGGTGCTTCTAATAATGAAGCAACAGTATCCTTGGACATTGCTTTTATGCCTTTCCCAGTTATTTTATTTTATTTTTTTATGCTTAAAATAAAAACAGCAAACAGGAAGCTAAGACCCCAATGCTTCGCTTGAAATTTAAATTATTTGCAAAAAAAGCAAAGAAAAAAAAGTTAAACAAAAATTTTTTTTTTTTTACTTTTTCTTTCACCTTTTTTTTTATTCAAAAATTTGAATTTCAAACAGAGTCTAACAGTTACAAAACCTAACATATCACCCACCAGAAGAAACTTAAGTTCTTCAGGTGGTTCATTTAAGATAACAAGTTTGGTAGCTTGATTAGTTCTCAAATTAGCACATCAATTCCCTTCTCTATGTATGTGTTGGATGATACTTTTGTAGGCTTGAGTAAGAATTTTGAGCCTTCTACAAGGGCTTTGAGAGGGAATTTGTTCGCAGAACCTTCTAGGATAAGATTGATAGCTTCCACCGGGTCAGATTCAACTTCTACGTCATAAATACCTTTCTCCAACATTATAATCAGGCATCTATAAATCCTTCAAATTTTTGCTTCAATGCTAGTGTAATCTTCCAATTTCTCATAGAAACCATGAATTCAGATACCTCTCTTCTCTAAACTGCCCTCCACATGAAATTCCTCTCGACAAGCCATTAATATTTAGCTTAATTTTGTTGGATATGGTTGCCCACCACCCTTGACTTTTGGCCTCCATTGAAAGGTGATTTGCAAGAAGACAAGCCAAAAACGCAAGAAGGAAAAGAAGAAAAGAGAAGAAAGAACAGAAGAAGGAAGAAAAAGTGTTAGCAGCCGCGATTCTTTCTTGGGTGTTTTCTTCTTCAGCTAGTGAGAGGCCTCTGAAATTATTTTTTGGTCTGCACATGACGTCGAATAAATCAGGCAACGAAGATTTTGTTCATACGGAGATGCACAGTAGCAGGAGCAACTATAAATACCTCTTCAGACAGAGACTTTGATATGTAGCAAAGTCGAAAAAGTGTGAAATTCATAAGGAAAGTGTGTAGTGAGTAGAGACGGAAAAAAATACTTTTGAGTGAGAAAACAGGAGCAACTATAAATACCTCTTCAGACAGAGACTTTGATATGTAGCAAAGTCGAAGAAGTGTGAAATTCATAAGAGCTCCGTTGAAGTAAATCGGAAAAAATACTTTTGCAAAGGTGACAAAATCAGTCTATTATCTTTTTTTTTTTTTGTCTCATTACAAAGAAATCTATATTAGCAACTGCCTAGAGCTCCGTTAAAAAATCCCAACAAATTTTACTTGCACAAGGTGGACACCATTTAATCAGCCTATTATCTTTACAGTCATGGGAATCCTGGAGGATGAAAGCATCATTAATTGCTTTAGCATAGTCATAAGCCTGTTTAACACTTGAGTTTTGGAGATCATACTTTCAAAAATTTCTTTGTTTCTATCTTTCCCAATCTGCCATAACACAGTGATAAAGAGCGTGCTACATTTGATGTTTCCATCAATTTTCTTTTTGGAATACTTCAAGTTATCTCCAACCAATCTAGAGTAGGTTTCCCTCTTTTCCTTTCTCACTTGTATGGAGCTTATGTAGCTACACCCAGCCATCTCCTCCAGCAACTGTTAGTAGATCATACTTACAAGACAAGGGTGCAGTGTGTGATACATTCATCGAACCATGGATGATTTGCCCTGTGTAAATTGTATCTTAAGCAAAGTTAATCACCATCAACAATGATAGGGAAAATAAAGATTCTGTATCTGTATTAAGGTGATACATGTTGAAATGTCTGACAATAGGCCTTCTCTCTTTCTCTTTTTGTTCTTTCCAACTGTGGAATTTGTTAGAGAGCCTACGCCCCCCCCCCCCCCCCCCCCAAAACAAAAACACACCTCCGGCCCCACGGCAAAACTCCCTCTACAATTATCATTATGCCCCCATTGCTTTTTCCCTCTCCAATCGGCTCCGATTTTTTTATTTTTCAGTTTTGTGTTGTTTCCTTTTTTTTTTAATTAGTTTTATTTTTTTTAATTTTTCTATTTTTTTTATCAATTTTTTTATTTATTTTTATCAGTTTTATTTCTCTTTTCGGATAAAAAGTTTTTTTTATTATATGTTTGTAGAATTTTGAGAGTTATCATTTGTAAAAATTTTAAAAAGTATAAAAATATGGATCAAAATAAAAAGTATATATATGAAAATAATAAAAATACTAGCAATTAATAAGTAAACACACTAATAGCTTGCGAATAAAACACTTTTTTTTTATAAATAAAAAGTCTTTTAGGCCAATATTGTTTTAGTCATGTTCAAAAAAGAGTAATGTAATAATACACAAAAAAGAGATACACAAAAATATATAAAAATACAAATTCTAATCAATATTGTCTCCAAATTTTGTTCCCGGCATGCTTGGTGCTGCACCTATTATTTCGTACCACAAATGAACACGTATCCTATAACGAGCATGTGTCAAGAGTTAGAGGGGGGTAATTTAAAAAGAGAGAAAGGTTCTAACATGTGTTAAGGGTTGGACGGTAATTTAAAGAGAGAGGAAGATTCTGACATGTGTCAAAAATTAAACAAAATAAAAAATAATAATAATAAATCGTAGGTGAGGTGTTGGGTTGAGAGGGTAATTTAAAGGGAGGGAAGGTTCTGACATGTGTCAAAATAGAATAAAACAATAAACAAAACTAAATCAAAATTAATCAAAATTGAAAAAAAAAAAAGAAATGCAGGTGGAATTTAAAGGGAGGGGGAGGTTGTAACATGTGTCAAAAATTAAATAAAACTAAAAAAATAAAATAAAATTGATAAAAAAACAATAAACAAAACTAATTAAAAAAAACAAAACAAATTAAAAAAAGAAACAAAACTAAATAAAAAAAAAAAGAAAAGAAATGTAGGTGGGTGGTTTTGGCTGGATTGTAATTTCAAGAGAGGGGGAGGAGTATAAAAGTGATTATCACGGGGTACAAGGGTGTTGTTGGGGTAGGGGAGAAATAATTTGCAATTTGTTAATACTAAAGCTCTGGGTTTGGCTCCCTTCTAGACCTAACTATCAAGAATCCTCTAAACTTTTTATTTTACTACGTCCCAAGTTAATCATCCAGATTTAACGAATAATGTTATTATTCGATTCAAACTCATTTTATTTTGTTATTATTTTTAATATTAAATAAAATCATAAATTTAAATAAAATAATACATCTGTTGAATTTAAATGACTAACACATGACGTAATAAAATAAGAAGTTTGAAGAATTTTAAAATTAAAGTGGAGGTGAACTGATCCCCAAAGCTCTGTAACACACACTCCAAATCTAGCAATGTTGTAAGGAAAGTTGCTCCAAATTTGGGTTCCGATGAAAATTTGTTGCTGGCGGCACTAAACATTTCATTTCATTTTGGTGTTTTTTTTTTTTTTGGGCTGAGTCATTTCATTTTGGTTTAAGTTCATATGTCACAGTCTCACAGACCTTGAATCTCTGTTGGACAATGCGTTAATAGCTAAAAGAATTTACAATGTCATCTCATAGTTATACAAATAGCTTACAGACAGTTTATAAGTTAAGTGTTTCTCATTGTTCTAATCTACAAAGCTACCATTGCAGAACCAGCATCCATTAACAAAGATGAGATACCATTGCAGAACCAAAGTTTGTGTTTTTGTTTTGTAAAAACAAGAAAGGTTGTGTTTTTGTTCTGGGATGAGTAAAGGGGTTGTGCTTTGCCAGGATTCTTTTGAAGAAAGACTAAATTGACATTAATGCCCTCCTTGCTTTTTTTTAAAATTTTTTTATGACCATTTACTAAGGACATAGAGAGTGTGTGTGACAGATATGTAGCTGCGCAGCTTCTGCTTGTATTCGTTACTACCAACAGCAACTCAAAACTCCCTTTTATCCAGAGCCCAACACTCCCAAAACTGGTCAACCCTTTCCGCTTCTTGAACTCTTCCAAGTTGCATTTCAATTCAGTTCTTAACATAGAAAGAATTTAGATTCCTAAAGTAATGGCCTATTCACTGTGTTTCAGTTTCACACCTCTCACTTCCATCAAACCCTCTAGCAAACCAGGTATCTACCCCCTTCTCTCTATATAAGTATGGTGTATGTATATTCATGTATATCTATGTAGATTTTTTGGTCACTATTTCATGCAATTAACCCTCCCCAACCAACAACAACCCCCCCTCTTCAAGCCCCTAAAATGTTTGAATTTTTTTTTTTTGTCTGTATATCGATACGATATTTTTATTGAAATGAATATTTATGGTTATAGGGCTTATTATTGGCAATTCTACTGCTGAAAAGGTTCTTGGATCAATGACACGACTCAGAACTGTAACAAAACTAAATTTCAATCGTTTGAGACTAAGGTAAGGTTTTTACTTTTATTTTATTCATAATGTTGAATATTGTTTGTTTATCAAAGTCTAAACCTGCAATGAAGTGCAGCACACAATGTTTGAAATTGGGTCAGACCCATTTGTGTGTCTACATAGATTTAAATAGGGATGTAATAGTTTGTGACTGCTGAGTTAAGAATATGAAGATATGCTCTGGAATCAATAGCTTTTATACCTGAGGTGAATTAATACAATTATGGTATTTATTTTTTGTTATACTAGGAGTGGAAAGGAGTAGTAGTTCAGATTGGTTGCGAGATACCTATAAATTGCAGTTTTCTTTTATAATTTTGATTAAACATAATTGGATTATCGAAGAGCAAGTTTCCTGCATTGTTATTTGTTACTGTGCTAGAGAAAGAATTAATTGATTGTAGATATGCTTTCAAGCTGTAGATATTGCAGCCACTGAAAGCTGCTAAGTATTATTGTATGCATACATAGTCGAAGACAACATGGGAATAACATGAGTGCACGAAATGTAGAGTTGGACCAGTGGCAAGACAGAAAGCAACATATTTTGTTGAAATTCTTTTAGTAAACATTTAATGTTGCTTCAATCCAATGCACGACGGGGGAGAACTGTCTAATAGTTTTTTCAACTGCAAAGAGAACTTGTGATTGCTTCCTAATGAGGGGTGAGCACGGGTTGAAGATGTCATATCTGACCTACAACTTTAATTTTTAAAGTTCTTTGGAACAAAATGTAATAGAAGATTCATGCAAAACATTGAGGATAGCGCTTGCTTGGGTTGACTAGTGGTGCTGAGATTGCACTGGGGCATGTAGTATTCATTTTCTTCTTTCACATTAGTTTATTTGCTTTTATGGGCTTTAAATATCTCGTTGCTTTCACAGGCTACCGATAGCAACCAAAGCACCAAATCAAATAGCATAGTTTGTTCTAATTGTGATGGAAATGGTAAGTTGAATGAGAGCCAGGTGTCTTCTCTCTCTTTCTCTCTCTATATACCTGCTTTCTTTTAAGTTTTTTTAAAGATAAAATCTGTACAACTATCTTGACAGGTTGAACTGTGATCTGTAGGCTGAAGCTGATATGTTATTTGTTAAGTAAATTTTGAAAGCGTTCAGGGACATCGCTTATTCTTTGACATAATTTTGTACCATAAGATAATAAATAATTTGATTCAGATGGTAATCTGTTGAGGATATGAATAATTAAATTATGCCATCTCTAATAGCTTAAGCTTTTAGATGAGTAGGTTGTTAACATGGTATTGGAGCTTTGGTTTTAGGAGGTCCTGCATGCATGTCTCATTGAATCTAGTTGTTTCCCCATTCTGTTTGTTGTTGTGCACTACTTGCCTTGTTTATTTGTGCCCCATGTCCAGTTCAGCTTGTGTATTAGTCTCTTCAGTTCAGTTTACTTTAGTCTTTCACCCCATGTGCTAAACCGGGTCTAATGGGAGGTAGGGTGTGAGATTTTGGTATACATTGTCGACCCATTTCATAAGAGAATGATTGTTTGATGTTCAAGAAGGTGGCTGATTGAGCGAAGAAACAACAGAAAACTTTGTAAACTGCTAATGCTTTGAGAACTGATAGTTCTGATTGCGGATTCTTGACATTTTATGGTTTTCCTCTGATGGTGAGATGCGATTATTAATTTTCAAACTACTAGCTGTCACTCTGATGGTAGTTCTGATTGTTGATTCTATCTATCTATAGGATGACTTTGCATACACTCTATAAACAAGTAGCACTTGCAAGGTTGATAGCTCTGCTTACCAGCAGAGCTTCTTAGAAACCTTTTACTGAAGTAGCTAAAGCTTAGACAATTTGTAGAGTAAATGTACCGCATGCTTGTTCATCAGGTATGGAAGCACAGCTGAATATACATGTGCTCTTTTATTTCAATCTGTTCTTTTTGTTTTCTTCATGAAGAGAAGAGTTGTTTGGTGGCATACGGGGAACTTGATGGCCCAGATATTTTCAAAATCCTCATTATTATGAGTTTGGGTCATTGAGAAGTTGATTGCTTGTTTTCCCCTATCGTAATTGCTGCAGCCTTTTAATGGGCGTTTCACATTCTTAGTATGTGGGAGTTAGAATTGCAAGTGTCAAGTCTTGAATTTCTGTCAAAACTCATAGAGCATGGCTCCTTGATTGCACAATGTTCCTTGAACTACTTATGGTGCATATGCCCTCCTGGCCTGGTAAAGAAAGCCTTAGACAAATATTTTGACAAAAGAGATATGTTTTACCTGGGTGAAAGGTAGATTCTCTTTTTTTTTTTTTTTGGTAAGTCAGATCACAGCTGTATCCAGGCAATTCTACCATGTTGGTTAGTCAGATTTGTTCTTTATTATTCTAGATCGTTTGTAACCTTCCAGTCATGCAACACATCCTACAGGAGCTTTTTCTTCATAAACCAAAATTGTCCTTGGATACGTATAACAACCTATAGATCAAAAATAAAATAAAAATTTGGATCCTACAACTCTAATGAGATTTCTTGCAAATCCTCTCTTTCAACTGCTTGCTTTAATGATTCTCCTTCTCTAGAAATATAGCTTATTTGTAATATCAACTTATAGAATTTCTTGTCCTTCATCCAACTATCAGGTGCTGTACAGTGTTCACAATGTAAAGGCAATGGGGTCAACTCTATAGATTACTTCAATGGACAGTTTAAAGCTGGTGGATTATGTTGGCTTTGCAGGTAATTATCTTAATTCTTTTTCTTTTTCTTTTTCTTTTTCTTTTTTTTTTTCTTTTGGCTTTGTTGTGGAGCCAATTAAGTACGTACTAGAATCATTCTTTTATCATTTTCATTTTCATACTACCTGAGAGGATTGGTCAGGCTGCAAGGTTTGGTTTTCTGTTTTATGCTCTTTGGTCCTGGTCAAAATTGTAAGGATCAAATATTATAGTGTATAACTTTCTAATGGAACTGGCCAAAATTGGTTGAAATTGTAAATGACTCAACTGAATCTGGGTTTTCATTTTGCTGTTTTACGCTGTGTTTGGATTCCGGATTTGTTGAGAGAAAAGGAAAGAGAAAATGATATGAAACTACATCTTATATTTAGTTGTGAGAAAAAGTGGAGGGTAAAAGAACACAAAAAGGAAATAAGTAAGAATTTGGATTCCATCATTTCCTTCTCCTTTTCCTTTCCCTTGATAAATCCGGGAGCCAAACATAGCATTCGAGAAAACTGGGTAGAGAAAATGGCTCCAGAAAAATAATCCTTCTGATTTTGTTTGCAGCAGAAGAAGATAGATAACTTTATATAACAATTGATATGGAATACTGACTCGCTGTTGCATTACATAACGATTTGCAAATTGTCCTTTTGAAATCCATTGAGAAGATAGGTTTCATCAATTCTTTTGCCGTAACTGTTCTTTACCAAAACTTTAGTTTTGCATCATCTCAGATGTTTATGATGAATCACTGGATCTTCATATTTGCTATTTACTTGGTTGACAATGACTATGCCCGCTGGTTGGAATGAACCGTGGATGACTTTAATTGGATATGAAAATATCTCTCAACTTCAGCAGTAATCTTGCTATGCATCGGGCTTTTCCAGCATTTCCAGGTGCTTATTTGGTATCTCTTTTCCTGGCAGAGGTAAAAAGGAGATTTTATGTGGGGATTGTAATGGAGCTGGTTTCTTGGTGGATTCATGAGCACCTTTGATGAATAGAAGTTCATAGGATTCGGATCTTCAGCGAGTTGTGCTGTCATTCAAGTCAAATGTGGTGGACAATATTTCCTGTGTCTTTGTTTATGTTTCTTTGATGGCAATGCCATTCATAAGATTTGGATCTCAGTGAGTTGTACTGTCATTCAAGACAAATGTGGTAGACACATTTTCATGTTTCTTTGTGTATCTTTGACGAGAATGTTATGCATCGTCATGGTATCCATTTTCCAGAAAATTAGGTATTTCTCACTGGTTACAGAGATTCAGATTAATAAAAACAAAAAAAAAAAAAAAAACAATTTTGGGCATTTCAAACTTCTATGTTTGAAGTATCGGTCTAGTGCCGATAAGCTGATTCTTTCTTGTTAGGGCTAATCAGATCATTATTGATCCAGTTATGATCCAAAAATTCAGCTCATTGTTCACGAGAGAGAGAGAGAGAGAAAGCCCTAAAACGATATCAATGCATTACTTGGTGCAGCGGCAAACTTTCTTTCCAAAGCCACTTTCCAGATCTTGTTTACCAAACAAAGCCCTAAAACGATTTTCCCCCGCTCGACTGAAATCCATACCAAAACTAATTTCCTTATCCTTCTTCAAATATCCACCCAAACAGCCCAAACTCATTCAAATTTTGCAAGCTGTGAATAGTGTATACAATAACTTCAATAGCATTACCAAATTGGCTCCCACATCATATCAATATGAAGCCATGAAAGAAGGTTTATTTCTCTTCTCAATGCCATGCTCTATACAATAAAGAAAGTCTCAATAATACGAAACATAATGATAGGTACAATCAGTGCTCTGAAGTGACCAAAAGAATTGGAATGTACAGATATAGCTGAAGCTCACATTTTTATATCTATCTATATCATAAACAAAGTTCCGTTAAATGCATAATGGTAAATCCATGAAATTCATTGAGGAAAGATAAAAGGAAACATTTCGAGTATACACAAACGATAGAGCTTGCGCCATTACTTACAAAGTACACAATTACAGCAGCGTTATTAGGGCATCATGACAATATTAAACGGAGGATATCTCCCGAGAACTTGAATGACTTCTCTGTTTCTTCCAAACAATGATTCTTCTCCTCTCTCGTCCAGCTCTGATTGAACCCCACATATTTTGTATTAGAAACCAGGAAGACAAACAATGTAATTGTATAAACAAATTAATTTATATAAAAAAAGGAGAATATTAGAGATATGTCAATCAAAAAGAAAAGCAAAACAGAGCCAAGAGAACTACCTCAGCAACTCTGTTTAGCTTCTCCCTCACATTCTGCAACAGTTGGGAAAGGTCACCATTCCATTTGTAGAATTCCAAATCCTTCTTGTTTAGTATCTTCTGAGCTACCTGATATAGAACCAAAAAGAACTTTATTGCTGCTCGGAAACTTGGAAAATTCAATTAAACTTTGCTCTGCTGCATCTTAAGGAAAATTAGACAGCCAGTGATTTGGAGTGTCACCATCTGTTAAAACAAAACTAAAAATATAAATATAAATGACTTTGGTGACAAGGGAACTTATTGTTGACTTAGGATTGCAGCTACTGCCAGAACAAAAGCAGGTGAGCAGTGGACGTGAATGGCCAGGTAGTGTACCAATAGCAGTAGCCTAGTAGGAGTGCTGAACAACACCCCCCCGCCCAAAAAACAAAGGCAAAAAAAAAGAAGAAAAAAAATTCATTGGCAGATTGACAGTCATAACGAAACAAATGTCACAAATACTGCAAAAAGGGGGTGCAATTTCAAAAGCAGAAAAGAATCTTCAGGTCTTTTGCTTCAAACCCAGAGGCCAATTCACTTGTATTATTATTGTTACTATTATAATGTTTTGTTATTTGGGATAATTGAAGGAAACTGCTTCACCTATACTACAATGCATATAATTTGCTAATTTAATGGAATTAATAGATACATTATTCCAATAGTTAACGCACAGATGAAGAATTATTTTATGAAGTGAAGGACATGTGTCTTAAACCTCATATAAGTCCAATAGGCCACAAAGTTACCATGGAAACAGCCCATAGATGAAAAAGTGTTGTATGGAGATACTGTTAGCACACCAATCTGATTTTAACATTCAGGCTAATTAGGTACCTTTTTCCCAATCATTCGACCACCAGCAGTGTGGGCAAAGTATATATTATAGAAGTGGCAAATGAATGCTTGAGGATTCTTCTCTGCTAATTTCTCAAGATAGTTAGCATAGATAACACCAGGACTTGATGGTTCAGGAATGGTATGACCTTGCTCTTTAAACCATTCCAAATCTTTTGCCAGACTTTCCGACCTCTCCAATCCTGTGTTCCTGAACTCAGCATCTGCAGCAAAAAAACAACAAAATAGTCTCAGGCGTCTAGCTCTGTATTGGGTGAAAAAAGCTCATTGACTAGATCATCCATATCTAAATTGTTCACCTTATAACATTCAAATAATAAGACCAATTTGAAAAATGATTACTAGTTGAAAAACTATCAACTATCTTTGGGACTTTAACTATCCATCATGAGGTCAGAAAATATAGTGTTTTAATGACATGAATAACCTGAGTAGGTTAAAGGTTGCACAAGTGGTAACTGCAAGATAGGTACAGGTCATATAGCAACAGTCACTGTCAGTAACTTAGATAGACCAGACATTCCTGTGGCTTCCATCCTTGTGTTCCACAATAAAGCTACATTGACCCACCCCCAATCTGAAAGATGGACAATTTAAAGCAATCCCATATTTACTCTGAGTTTGTCAAAAGTTAACAAATGCAGTTGACTGTCTTAGCTGATGTACCTCTTGCACATTCAGCTCCTCTTATTTTGTTGTTGTTGCAAATATTCATCATGTTTCCCTTTTATTTATTATCTAAGTAACACATATAACCATCAATTCTATGAAGAGTTCACAAAATTCATTCTAATTTCTCAAAAAACGAGTGCATTTCAAATTATAATTAAGGATCACCCATTCGATTTAGATAAGTGAACTCAGTGGAGAGATTTAGCATTCAAAGTGCATTTTAGGTGCAATTACTGGTAACAAACAGAAAACAAGGCCATTTGTTCTTAATATGGCTCTCATATTTCTTAGGGGCATAGACTGACACCAGGAAAGCTCAAAAGAGGAACCTTAGCGAGCCAACGGCTCAAATTTCCTACTGTTACTGAATGTCAAGACACACTTCAAGCCTTGAGTTTGGTCTTGTGAAGGCATGCTGCCAAAGCATCAACTCAGATTACCAATCAAAAAATTGAGTAAACTTAATTTCCTTTGTAATCATAATTTCCTGCTCTTTCCAAGTTAATTATACCTAAATTTTACAAAATATGTGCCCATGCATAGCAAGCAGCATGGCAAACAAATGAGAGAGATGGGAAACTTCGTACAATATTTCTAAAGGGTTCCAAGAAATGGTGTTAATACAGAAAAGAGAAAGAGGAATTGACCAAGTTCTTGCTTTGTTCAATGTAAAACAAAGAACATTTATTGCCCTTGTACGTCAAACATGCCAAAAATTCACATATGAAGCTTGCAAAGAATATATTATTTGCTTAATTAAGGAATTCAGATTCTCCACTCTAGTGAATATATGAAGGTTAAGTATGATGCTTCAGTGTTCAAGGTATTCCTAGAGAGCTTGTTTCTCATTTGCTTCAAACCAAGCTTCCTCTGCCAACTCCCTAACATTCTCCTAGAGATTCAGTGTCAATCAGGTAAAATCAAGAACACACTTATAAAATAAAAAATAAAAAATTTACATAACTCAGCAAGTAGCAAAAAAAATTACACAACATAGCACCACACTATCTGCTACTGACTTAAAAAGAACTTGAAACTTCAGTTTCCATGAATGCCTATTTCATCAGAAATATAATAGCTGGGAGATATTGGAAGGGACAATTTTTTGGGCTCAAGATTAAACTACCCCACTTGAAGCCAATGAATTTACAATTGGATGAGAAGGCTTCAAGCAACCCATAGAATGAAAACATCCATTAATAAGTCGTAACAAGATGTCTAAGTCCATAAGCCTAACCAAAATCCCACATGGTTGACCAGTTCATTTAAAAAATCAGCCTAAACTGTTTTGGAAAGTTTATATATGGAAGTAAAGAAATTACTCTTAACGCTCCCCATTAGATCAAGAGAACTCAAGGACAGATATAACCAAACCAGAACCTAATAAGGGACTTACAACTTTTTTTTTTGGGTACAAAATGAGGCTGAAGCCTAAAAATGGATATGCAAATAGGCTAATCCACATACCCGCCAATAACAACTAATCATTCACTTAATAGAGATAAATTAAAATAAGACCTTATGGAGTAATATTTCACAATTTTGTAAGCATAATGTAAGCTTCTTAAAGTGTGGAGTCGTGGACAGATGAATACCCTCTCTTTGCCTAATAGGGGTCATGAGTTCAAAAATGGCACCAGAGACATGGATGAAACGAATGCCCTCAACATGACAAGAGGGAACATCTACACATGCACACCAAATCACAAAAGAATAGCTCAAATATTATTTCCTTTCAAATACTTAGCAAATCACTGCTACAACTCTAAGCATGGATCTTAGTAATGGCAATAATCATAATTGAAGAAGCATAAAATCCAACATCCTAGAAATAGAACACAAGATAGGTTCCTCACAAGAGACAGCCTGGCCCTCTGTTCCACATTTCTGAATCAGATGTTTTGGAGCTTAAATCCACAACAGGCCACGAAAGTATTATAAATGCCAAAAGACATTTGTGAACTAAACTCTTATCAGCCATCCCAAAGAAAGAGGGAGCTGATGATTACTCCAATCATGTATGACCAATAAACTTAAATTCATAAAGTGAATAAACATTCCCCTAAACAATCTTGTACAAGATAACAAAAGGTCACCGGAATTGCAAAACTATACAATAGCAGATTATGGGTTGTTTTACCACAATAAAAACTAGCCAAGGGACACCCAACAAGTAAAGCAGAACAATAATAGAACTAAAACAAAATTCCAAAGAATCCAGCAATACCTACCAAACACGTATCAGAAAACCCAAATCACAAAAATCTATCCAAGATTCCAGATGAATAATAAAAAACACAAAATCGATCACCAGAAGCAGGATTCAAAGCTTACATTCAGGAAAAGCTGCTTTTTCGACAATCCTCTCGAGTGTATCATACACCAACTTGCTGTCCACAAGAAATCTCAAGTACCCATCAACGGTAGGCTCCCATTTCGCCACCGGCGGACCCTCAGGCTCCTTCTCCCCCTCCTTCGACTGGTCTTTGGTATGCAATTTCATAGCCACAAACCTCATTTCCTCCACAAACCCCTTCGCCTCCCCCGGATACCGCTTCTTCGGCTTCTCTGCCGTCGTCGCCGACACCACCACCATCTTCTTCTTCGCCGGGGTCGCCACTGCTCCGCCACCAGAGGAAGACTTCCCCGTGAAAGCTATGGAATTGGGGTTTGTGAAGGACATGGTGTGGAGCTTTCTGGCCCTGAATTGGGTCTTGTTAAAAGGGGGTTGGGATTGAGAAATGGGTGTTATAGAAGCCATGACGAGGAAGAGTATTTTGACTTGATTTTTAGAGAGAGAGAGAGAGAAATGAAGATTCTTGAGTAGAACAGAAGAGTGACG
This sequence comes from Euryodendron excelsum, assembly GCA_033060915.1. Taxonomy (NCBI): domain Eukaryota; kingdom Viridiplantae; phylum Streptophyta; class Magnoliopsida; order Ericales; family Pentaphylacaceae; genus Euryodendron; species Euryodendron excelsum. The sequence goes on along the minus strand of CM065393.1, from coordinate 31,186,410 downwards.
ATGAGAGAGAAAAGGGTTTGGCTTGGGATGGCTGTTCACGTAGCCTTGAAGCCAAAGCGATAGATATATAATATGTCTGTATATATTATATATGTGTTTTGTAGGTTTCAACGTATGGGACTGACGTCTGTGTATCGGTGACGGTGAGCAGCTTCTTTTCCATGGATAGGTTTCTTTCTTTGTTTATTTAATAGTTTCAATGGTTACGTTTCTTTGGATAAAAAGCCAAAACGTTTCGTCACGGCAGTGCCACTGCTGGTCAGGTAGTGCGTCGGCGTTTTGAACGAACAAAGGGTAGTACGGGATCGTTTAGATTTGGTCTCGGTTTGAGTGACTTGTGGAACTGTAAATGATGAGGTGGGATTCTTGGTACCATAAGTTTGGGAAGAATCAAAGAACCGGAAGAGAAAATAATTGAAATGCTTGAATGACATTTTTTTTTGAGCCAGTTGCACGATTAATTTTGGAAATTAAGTAGTTTTTTCGTCTCAATTAAGTAATTATTAGGTAAAAAATTTTGAAATAATTTTTCATCCCATATAAATTATATAATTATCATAAAATTTTTGTTAAAAATACTCTTACATTTTACGAGAGTTAAACTCCTAACCACTTTATAAAGTGAATGATATTATACTGTGTGAACACCCGTCATAAGTTTCTTTCAGGGGCTTGATTGGAGAAATTATTCTGTGGTTGAAACTACTCATTGGGGGAGGAGCTAAGAATGAAAGGGTGCAAATTTGGGGCGTGTGGGGACAATTAAACCTTAACGGGAGTACCAGTTGCGATAAACTTTATAAAAAAATCAACTCATTTTTCCTCCTAAATTTGTAACGGGTTAAATTTGTTATTCCCGCGCTGCTCCACTTAATAGGACATATTAAATTTACATAAAATTTTAACATAAAAAAAATTATCGAAACCTATTTTGGGTTAAATTTTTTTTCCCGTAACCCACTTCTAATCAATTTATTCATATTTCATATCCTTACTATTAAGGGGAGAATTAGAAACGAAGCGGGATTTGAATTTTTTGTTTTTATCAAATTGCCATTTCTAGTGGGTTATGAGGAGGAGGATGACAATGTGCTATAATAGGATAGAATAACTTTGGGTAATGCTATACATGATCTAATTTTTTAACCCATTTTCACACTATTAGACATTAGGCAGTTGGACCAATTTTAATAAATATATGTGGGACCTATTTATTTGTATTTAGAAGTGTGAAAATGAAATGAGAAATTGATTTATATGTAATATTTTACAAAAAGTTTTCTTTTAATTGGGTTGGGGTTGTGTGCATGAAAGTTTGTTCCATGTCGAATGTGGACCATATGTAACCAATTTGGTATGAATGCCCTTTTTTGATGATCAAGTGGCCGGATTAGTTTGCACGCACCTTAAGTAATCTCGACATTTGTGTAGTTTTGTCATCTCACACAAATCAATTACCAAGCCAAAGATCTTGGGGATGGCCTCAAGAAATTGATAGCTAGAGATTTTACATTACTTTTTTGGTTTTTTGAGCTTTTAATTTTTTTTCCCCAATATATTAGCTTTTAAAATTTAGGTTTCTTGTATTAATTTTTAGGCTATATATCAATAAAAAATAATAAGAAAGAGAATTAAAAAATCATTAAAAAATTGCATCCAAACGAGAAAAATTTATTCAGTGTGACTGTCACACCACGTCATCATATCTATGTGAATAATGTCATGTGTGGAGGTAAACAAAACTTCTTAAGATAATGTATATACAACTTACTATTTAGATAAAATGTCACGCCACATTATCATGCTAACATGGTGTGACAGTATTCCAGGATAATTACTCATGAACGAGATTGCTACTACAAATCTCTCCCTAAGCTAAGAAAGAGTTCAAAGTTGAAACCTCATTGAGGAGATGTTCAAAGTTCAAACTGCAACATGAGGATTTATATGTTACTAGACACATCATTTTGCTGTACTAGCTAGTAGCTAAGATCAAGGTTAATTATTTCAACATTTCAATGCATTGTTGAAATTTGGAAATCGAATGTGATGTAAATCATTCCATTTGTTTTCATAGCATATACAGTGTTTTAATGGTTCTGATCATCAAAATCATAGACAAAAGTTTAAGACCATCTCATTCTCTGAAATCCCAGAATGTTCTTCCACACAGGTGGAACAAACATTTGCCAAAAAAAACAAACAAACAAATAAGCTGAAAACAGATTCATTTTTAAGTACTATGAAAAGTAATGTACTAATTTCAAGCAAACTAAAAAATAACATAGTGGAATACCCTTTTTACTTGAACTCATTTTTTTTGAGCCTTCATTAACACCTGATCAGGTTTTAAGTTCAACGATATGGAATCCATGTCGAATTATTTCATGTTTTGGTGCCTCACATCTAGATCATGAAATTTCTCATATTCTTTTATTTTTTTACTCACTTCAGCGGACTTCTAAATCAATGCTTAGAGATTTTTCAGTGCCAGCTTATCTGATCTTTCAATCTGGTGGAAAAATGTTGATATGCTACTAAGTGGAATTGTGAGAACATGAGAGGCGGCTCTATAGCTGTTATTGTTTCCACTTGTTAGGTGTGGCATGAAGGATGATAAATGCAAAATGCTGCATCCGATGATGTTAGATGATGCAAATGCTGCTCTACATTAGAATGTGTTAAGGTCCTTTCTTTTGAACTAAAAGTAAGTGAAATAGTGTTTTGCAAGGCTGTGCTGCTCTGCAATGAACCACAAAATTGATGAGTTATTATGGTTCTGCCTATGACATCTGATAGAAATTGAAGGATCGAAACTCTAATCTGGCTTCCCAACCCCTGCTCCAACCACCAAAGAGGGATCGAATTTGTTGGTTGGTCTACAAGTAGCAAAAACCTGCATAATAATAACAGCTCACTACATGGCCATGTAGAAATCGAATTTCTAAGTAAAATTCCCAAATTTCTTCCCAATTTGTACCCTTGCTGAATTGACTGTTTTGTCAAAAAATTTCTGTATAATATATTTATGTGTGAGAGAGAGAGAGAGAGAGAGAGAGAGAGAGAGAGAGAGAGAGAGAGAGAGAGAGAGAGAGAATTTTCAAGGGTAAATTCGAGAATGTCTGCTGCTTCTAATAATGATAGAACAATCTCCTAGGACTCTGCTTTTATGCCTTTTTTACCTGCATGGAGCTTACGTAGCCAGCTAGACCCAGCAATTCATAGTGGATCATACTTAGAAGACAGGTGTGTGATACATTCATCGAGCCATGGACTATTTTTTAATTTTTAATTTTTATTTTTTTGCCCCAGTGTAAATTGGATCTTAAGCAAGGTTAATCGTCATCAATAATGGAGAAAATAAAGGTTCTGTATCTGTATTAAGGTGATACATGTTGGAATGTCTGATAATAGGCCTTTTATTCTCCTCGTTTTGTTCTTTTCAGTTGTTGAACTTGTTAAATACAAAGCTCTGTAACACATACTCTAGCAATCTTGAAATGAAAGTTGCTCCAAATTTGGGTTCCGATGCAATATTCGGCGCTGGCTCCACTATCCATTGCATTTCGTTTTGTTTGAAGTTCCTATGTCACAGACCTTGAATCTCTGTTGCAAACGAACGCTCAGTAAGGTTGAATTAGTTGCGTTAACAGGTAAACCAATTAACAAACAATGTCATCTCATAGTTATACAAATAGCTTACACACAGGGTATAAATAAGTGTTCTCATTGTTCTAATCTTTAAAGCTACCATTGCAGAACCAATATCTGTTAACAAAGATGAGATACCATTGTAGAACCATCTCCGCTGCAACATTTGGTGTTTTTGTTTTCCAAAATAAAAAAAAATTGCGTTTTTTTTTTCTGGGATGAGTGAATTCTCTTGAAGAAAGACTGAATTGACACTATTGCCCTCCCCCTTTATAACCATTAACCGAGGACATTATGGTGAAGTAGAAAACAGTTTCTAAATGAGCGACGGCCCTTCCACTCGGCACCGTTTATATAGAAAGAGAGAGCGAGAGCCGTATGGCCCGTATCTAGTTCTGCAGCTTCTGCTTGTATTCGTTACTACCAACAGCAACTTAAGACTCCCCTTTATCCAGAGCTCAAGAGTGATCACTGGTTATAGCTTTCCTCTTCTTGAACTCTTTCAAGTTGCTTTTCAATTCAGTTCCTAACATAGAAAGGATTTAGTTTCCTAACGATATGGTCAATTCACTGTGTTTCACACAGCTCACTTCCATCAAACCCTCTAGCAACCCAGGTAAACAAAACGCGCGCGCGCCCGCCCCGCCCCCCCCACACACACACACAAAAAACCCCCAAATATTTGAATTTTGTTTTTTGTTTTTTCTGTTTCTGTGTTTGAATTCTCTAAAAAAAAATACAGGCATTTGTGGGTTCAATGCGAAAATTGTTATGGATTAAATTATAAGAAATTTTTTAAGTCAAAAATGAATATTTGTCTGGTTAGAAGGGTTATTGTTGGCAATTCTACTGCTGGAAAGGTTCTTTGGATCAATGATACGACTCAGAACTGTAAAAAAAAGCTAAATTTCAATCGTTTGAGGCTAAGGTAAGGTTTTTATTATTATTTATTATTCAACATGTTGAATATTATTTGTTTAGCAAAGTCTGAACCTGCAATGAAGTGCAATACACAATGTTTGAAATTGGTTCAGACCCATTTGTATGACTACATAGCTCTAAATAGGGATGTAATAATTTGACTGCTGAGTAAAGAATATGAAGAGATGCTCCGGAATCAATAGCTTTTATACTGAGGTGAACTAATACAATTATGGTATGGATGTTTTGTGATACTAGGAGTGGAATGAAAGGAATAGTTCAGATTGGTTGCCGAGATACCTATAAATCACCATTTTTCTTTTATAATTCTGAGTAAACATAATTGGATTATTGAAGAGCAAGTTTCCTGCATTATTAATGTGTTAGAGAAAGGATTAATTGATTGGAGATGTCCTTTCGAGTTGTACATATTGCAGCCACTGAAAGCTGCTATATTTTATCATATGCATAAATAGTGAAAGACAACATGGAATAACATGAGTGCACTAAAATGTAGAGTTGAACCAGTGGCAAGACAGGAAGCAACATATTCTGTTGAAATTCTTGTGTTAAACATTTAATGTTGCTTCAATCCAATGCCCATGAGTGAGAACTGTCTAATAGTTTTTTCAAATGCAAAGAGAACTTGTGATTGCTTCGTAATGAGGGGTGAGCACAGGTTGAAGATGTCATTTCTAACCTACAACTTTAAAGGTTTTTTGGAGCAAAATGTAATAGAAGATTCATGCAGTCATCAAACATTGAGGACAGGGCTTCCTTGGGTTGACTTTAGTGGTGCTGAGATTGCAGTGGGGCGTGTAGTATTTTTTTTCTTTTTTCATGTTAGTTTCTTTGCTTTTATGGGCTTTAAATATTGTGTTGCTTTTACAGGCTACAGATAGCAACCAAAGCACCAAATCAATTAGCATAGTTTGTTCCAATTGCAATGGAAATGGAAAGTTGAATGCTAGCCTGGTGTCTTCTCTTGTTAAGTAAAATTTGATAGTGTTCAGGGACATTGCTTATTGTTTGATATATTTTTGTACTATAACATAATAAATATTTTACCATTTGAGTTCATTGCTCCTACTTATATACCCCAAGATCCCCCTTGTAAACTTTCGATGTGAGACTCAGTACACACTAACGCGAGTCGTTACAATCTTCCCCTCTTGAAGGCCTCGTGTCTTTGCGAGGGGTGCACAATCAATCAATCACAAACCCTGTGCTGCAGTGCCCCCGAGCCTGCACGGCCGTGTGCACGGGTCGGCTTTGATATTATATGTAATAACAACGAGAACTCAACTAAAAGGGCTAGCCATGAAGATACCATTTGGATTCATTGCTCTTACTTATATATCCAAGATTCTCCATGTAAACTTCCGATGTGGTACTCAACACATGCTAACGTGGGTTGTCACAAGTAGATTGTTAACATGGTATTGGAGCTTTGGTTTTATGAGGTCTTGCATGCATGTCTCATTGTGTCTAGTTGTTTCCTCATTTTGTTAGTTGTTGTGTACTACTTGCCTTGTTCTTTTGTGCACCATGTCTAGTTCAGCTTGTGTATGTAATCTCATCAGTTCAGTTTACTTTAGTCCGTCACTCCATGTGCTAAACCTGGTCTAATGGGAGGTAGGGTGTGAGATCGTGACATACATTGTTGGACCCATTTCATAATAGAATGATTGTTTGGTGTTCAAGAAGATGGCTGATGAAGTGAAGAAGCAACAGAACACTTTATAAACTGCTAATGCTTTGTCAACTGATAGTTCCGATTGCTGATTCTTGATATCTTATGGTTTTCCTCTGATGGTGAGATGTGATTATTAATTTTCAAACTACGAGCTGTCACTCTGATGGTAGTTCTGATTATTGATTCTATCTATCTATCTATCTATCTATAGGATGGCATTGCATTCACTTTATAAACAAGTAGCACTTGCATAGTTGATAGTTCTGCTTACCAGCAGACCTTCTTAGAAGCCATTTACCATAGTAGCTAAAGCATAGACAATTTGTAGAGTAAATGTACCAAATGCTTGTTCATCAATGGAAGCACAGCTGAAATATAATCTACTCTTTTACTTCAGTCTGTTCCTTTTGTTTTCTTCATGAAGAGAAGAGTGGTTTGGTGGCTTACAGAGAACTAGATGGCCCTGAAATTGCCAAAATCATCATATGTTATGAATTTGGTCATTGAGAAGTTGATTATTTGTTTTCCCCTATTGTAATTGCCTCAGCTTTTTAATGGGCTGCTTTCATATTGTTAATATCTGGGAGTTAGAATTACAAGTATCCAATCTTGAATTTCCGTCAAAACCCATTGAGCATGGCTCCTTGATTGCACAATGTTCCTTGAACTACTTGTGCTCGATATGCCCTCCTGGCCCAGTAAAGAAAACCTTAAATAAATATTTTGGCAGAAGAGAGATGTTTTACTTGGGTGAAAGGTAGATTCTCTTTTCCCTTCTTTTTTTTTTTTTTTCTTTTGGTAAGTCAGATCACAGCTTTACTTGTATCGGGGCAATTCTTCCATGTTCATTAGTCAGATTTGTTCTTTATTATTTTAGATCTTTTGTAACCTTCCAGTCACACAAGACATTGTACAGTCAGGAGCTATTTCTTCGTAAACCAAAATTATCCTTAGATATGTATAACAATGCAAAGATGAAAAATAAAATAAAAATTTGGATCCTACAACTCTAATGAGATTTTGTTGCAAAAACCTCTCTTTCAACTGCTTGCTTTAATGATTTTCGTCGTCTAGAACTATAGCTTATGTGGAACATCAACTCAAAGAATTTCTTGTCCTTTATCCAACTATCAGGTGTTATACAGTGTTCACAGTGTGAAGGTATTGGAATCAACTCTGTAGATCACTTCAATGGACGGTTTAAAGCTGGTGGATTATGTTAGCTGTGCAGGTAATTATCTTAATTCTTTTCTTTTCTTTTTTTTTTTTGTTTTGAATTTTGCGTGGAACCAATTATGTATGAACTAGAGTCATTCTTTTATCATTTTCATTTTCATGCGACCTGAGAGGATTGGTCAGGCTGTAAGGTTTGGTTTTCTGGTTTATGCTTTTTGGTCCTGCTCAAAATTGAAAGGATCAAAAATATTATATTGTACAACTTTGTAATGGAACTGGCCAAAATGGGTTGAAATTTTTAATGACTCAAATGAATCTGGGTTTTCATTTTGCTGTCTTAGAGAGAACTAGATAGAGAAAATGGCTCTGAAAAAATTTTCCTTCTGATTTTGTTTGCAGCAGAAGAAGATAGATTAACTTTATATAACAATTGATATCGAATACTAACTCACTGTTGCATTCCATAACAATTTTCAAATTGTCTTTTTGGAATCCATTGAGAGGATAGGTTTCATCAACTTTTTTTGCCTTAACTGTTCTTTTCAAAGTTTGCATCATCTCAGAAAATCACGATGGATTATTGGATCTTCATATTTGCTATTTACTTGGTTGACAATAACTATGCCCACTGGTTGGAATGAACAAAGGATCACTTTAATAGGATATGAAAATATTTCTCAACTTCTGCAGTAATCTTGCAATGGGTCGGGCCGCTTTTCCAGCATATCCGGGTGCTTATTTGGTATATGTTTTCTTTGCAGAGGTAAAAGGGAGATTTTGTGTGGGGATTGTAATGGATAGAATTTCACAGGATTCAGATCTTTAGTGGGTTGTGCTGTCATTCAAGACAAATATGGTAAGACAAATTTTCCTGTATCTTTGATGGCAACGCCATTCATAGGATTTGGATCTTCAGTGAGTTGTACTGTCATTCAAGGCATGTGGTAGACACATTTTCATGTAGCTTTGTTTATCTTTGACTGCAATGTCATGCATCGGTATAGTATCCATTTTCCAGAAAATTAGATACTACTCAAGGGTTACAGAGATTCAAATTAATGTTTAAAAAAAAAAAGAAAAAAAAAATTTTGGGAATTTCAGACTTCAATGTTTGAAGTATCGGTCTGGTCCCGATAAGCTGACTCTTTCTTGTTAGAGGTAAGCATATCCTTATTGATTCAATTATCATCCAAAAATTCAGCTGCTCGGTCTCATTAGAACATGTCTCTTTCCTGCCATCTAATATCTCATGAACTCATGCAATTACTTCTGTGAGTTAGAAAACTGACCACTAAATTGCTGATACCAATGCATTACCTAGTGCAGTAGACAACTTCATTCCCAAAGCCGCTGTCACACCCCATTTAGGGATGGGATTGGCCGTGAGCCACGAGCCTTGGCTCATGAAACATGAAAGTCTTGATCACCTAATAGAAACTACTATTCCATTGAAAACTTTATAAGGTCAATAGCCAATAAATAGCCTAACCAACCCATCAATAAATCCATCATTTGAGGATTAAACAACTTCATCAAAACAAATAACAAGTTAGAGATTACATAATCCTTAGGAAAATCTTCCAATAAATAAATAGTACCTCAAACTATATAAATTCTCGAACTCCATAATCTGACACTAAAGACAATGGAAATAAACATATCCGAAGTAGTCAATGACAAGAGGGTCCCCGCATCTACAGTCCAACTCTACTAACGTTTGCGCTCACTTGAAATGTTATAAGGAGTGTGAGCTCACAACCTAGCTCGTGAATGGAATGCCTCACAGAATAATAATAATAAGAAAAAAATAGCAGTTTAAGATTAAAACTAAAATTTGAAAATACTCTCAATGCCAATCAAATCAACGATTCAAGTGTTCTTACAAATCTTGATGCAAAACAATATCTCAATGAACAACTTTTCATCTCATAATAAAATCATATTATCACAATGGTGATAACAAATAAATCAATGAATACTCATAAAGGGAAACTAGTTAAAGAATAATGTAACATCTGCCAAATAATGTCTCATGGGTAAGATATACCCATTGGATCTAACATCGTATTTGGAGTCACCTAGGTTGGCTCCTAGGTTTATTCCCTAAGCTGATCCGGTTGAGGTCATCACAGTCAAACAGGCCTGTTCCTACAACTATTGAGAACTAGGGTTTTCACGATTTCAATAGGCTTGTTCTTTAGCTGACAGAGTCACCCACAACTTCACCAGGTCCCAATATCCATAAACAAAAGAGTTTCTACCATTAAATAAATGCCATAAACCATCTCAAATCATGCTCATTTAATTTCTCAAAAGAGTATGATAATAATAATTTCTCCGATGTTAAAAAGTATGAATAAAATTTCTCATGTTTCCAATGTAAAGTTTTTAAGATGTTCATTAGTGATAAAGAATATCATTGATCTTATTAAAAAATAAATGAAATTTTCAAATATAGAGAGAGCCAATGATATATAAAACATGTGCTAAAAATCATGTTTTTGAAATCAATCATGCAAAGGGAGTTTTGAAATTTTATACTAGCAAGTCAAAACCACTCACCTGACATCAGAAGAATTGCAGTCTCAAATACAAACGTGAAAATAGTGGTTGCAACCCTGATTACAAGTAATAAAGCAAAGTATTAAAAGGCTGTTCTAGGATCAACATTAGTTTAAAGTAACCTCAAAAAAGGAATCAACAAAAAGGTAGGATAGGTTAGTTCCATTGTTAAAAATCTACCCTATTGGCCAAGGTCACTAGGATCCACCAAAGCACTATGGGTCTTACCACACCTGCTTATGCCCAAAACCCATCTTCTTCCTTCCGTCTGTTCAAAAATAGGTTCTGCAATTTAGGTTTTCTTTTTCTTTTTGTTTATTTTCCTTCCTAACTAGCCAAAGCAACTCAACAACACTCCCTCACCAACACTGCCACGACGCACAGCAGCCATGGCAGCTTCCGACCCAATACAGTTGAATCTCTATTTTGCTCAATTTCTAGTGTCTCTTTCTGTCACTTCTCTGTCAGAACACCACAGGCCTTCCAACCAATCACAACAGTCTACTAATCCACCACCCACCCGGTTGCTGTGACTCCCACCCTCACACACCTCACGGCTAGCCTAAACTTCTACTCTCCCTCAAAAAACTTCAACTCAATTCCAAAACTCACTGCCACATACACATACAACTTATACACTCACCAGTGACAGACCCTCGTATATGTGTATATGTACATATGTACACTTTATATCTATAAATCAAAGAATAAATAAATAAGTTGCTCCAACAATTACCTCACGATCGTCAGAAAATCATATCCGGGGAAATCTCCGAAGATAGCTGCACACCCTCTCTCTCTCTCTCTATATATATATATATATATATTGAAACAACCCGTCAATTGAGTGAAGCTAACCCTAATAATATTAGGCAGCCACCTCTCCCTTAATAAACTTAACCAGACTCTATCCTTAAGTCTAAATCCTCTACATTCAATCTATTCCTTCTTCAATATAATAACTAATGAAACAAACACAAGACATGTGGCACACTCCCAAAAGATTAAGCCCCACTAATCTCCATGAACAGTGATACACCAAATCATCCTCTCAAATCAATGGCCAAAATTCACGATCACAAGATTACATGGCTTCAAAAAAAATTGAAAATTTATTTTTATAACCACCAAAAATTCATCTAACTTCATATAATTAAATAAATCAATCATAAGTACACAAATAAAAATAAAAATAAAAAGAGTTAAAATACGTGACGTAACACTCTTCCCTGTTAAATAAAGTTTCGTCATTGAAACTAATTGCATAAATGTAACATGCAAATAAGTGCTAGTATTACATTCTTCAGCCTGAAATAAGTTTGAACTTCTAAACTTTACATACAAAAACCCTTGAAAAATCTTGAAAATTCCCACTTTTCAATCTCTAATTTGTACTTCGAAGTAATCTCTTCAAAACAAGACTAATTCCAATGATTTTCACTAAAATACTATGTCACTTGGTAAAATTTGTTCCATATTGAACAAGATTATTTCGATGCTTCCCACAACAAAATCATCTCAAATTTGTAAAGTAGGCAAATCTATAAACCATATTACCCGCCTTTCTAAATATCTCAAAGATCCTATGTGCTTCCTTTGCATATGATAGTTGTAATCCTTCGTCGTTTTCTTTTTTTTTTTTTTCAATGCTCTTATGCGAATAACTACACACAAGCTATTATACCCAAGGTTGTGCTAGTATAGTGGTTAATAAAATTTCCAAGGGTAATTTCACTGCACTGTAGCTATTTCTCACATTTTATCCCTCTGAAGCTTTCTTTTGAACTAGGAACTAACATAAGATAAAAAGGGTTGAATGGGTGGGTTGAGAACTTCTCTCTCTAGACACACTCTCTCTTTCTAGGTTTTCAGGTCTAATTTATCCTTTAATGGGGAAGAGATCTAGAATAAAGAGTAGGTTAGCACAAAAATATTCCTTGAAGGAGTTTCTATCTCAGTTAGGGCGTAGTCCAACTGATTCAAAAGGGTTGATTCAGAGTTCTCCATCTCTTAATGCTCCTGGCAATAGCTTAAACCCAAGGCTCTCCACAGAAGAAATTGTTGACCATGTCGAAGCACAAATTCAAGAGTCGAGAGAGGAGGAGCCAAGCAGTGAATATGCTAATATTTTATCAAGTGATGAAGATGGTCCTTATGATGCTAAAGACCTTTGTGATTGTTTAGATCTGTGTATGTGGCAATTTCGGCACCCCCAAAGTCTCCAAGAGAGAGACCAATTTCAATGGTGGGTCTCTTGAAACAATTACCGAAGGGTGACTTTTCTATTTTAAGTGCTCGGTTGGTAACACCTACCGAATTGACATCTGTTGAAAATGGAAGAAACAAAGAGAATAGCTTGACTCACCCATTTCTAGGGGGTTTTAATGGAGCAAATGAGGCTGAAGGATCTTGGCCTACTCCATTAATGGCTGCTCAATCTGCGATGAAGAAGGGGAATGATGCTTGGCGGAGGTTTAGCGCGGGTCAAGCTTCTTGTGGTGTGGAGCGTCAACCTCAACTGCCTATAGCAGCGGGTGTGGATGGGGCTTTGCCTGGAATTGTTGTGGGGCGGTCAGCTGTCTAAACTGGAGAGCTCCAGATTAAGCCACATGCCGGTGATGTTTCTGAGGGTGGGAATTTGAGCGCCAAATTGCAATGTGTAGAATGTGGTCTGATGCAAACACATGGCAGGATCAAAGGGACTGTTGGGGTGAAATCATTTGAGGCCGTACCCATTGTAATAGCAAATGGGACCACTTTGGAGACCAAGGCAGGAGCAATTCTGGGTCAAGATTCAGGTAACCCATCTCAACCTTCTTGGACTGCTGATGTTAACAATGAGCATTAAGAAGATTTTGAAGGCTACATTTAAAATTAATGCTCATGATGTGGGAGATTTGGAGGATGGTATGTATAATATACCCAATGTGATTTCTGAAAAGGGATTTGCTCAATGGGAACATGCTTTGGTTGGCTACTTTATTGATAAAATATTATCTTTCTATAAAAACTTAGGCTGAGAAAATTTGGGGAAATGCTCTTGAGGACATTGTCTCGGGGGACAATGTTTTCTTTATTTTCAAGATTAAAGATGAAGAGGCAATGGATTATATACTGCAAAATGGGCCTTATCATTTTAGTAGCAAGTTTATTGTTGTGAAACAATGGCAATTTGGTCTAAAATTATCAAAAGGTGAATTTTCAAGTGTTCCATTGTGGGTTAAATTGGTTAATGTTCCTCTAGAATTATGGACTAAAGATGGGCTTGGGTTTTTAGCTATGTTACGCGGACTCGTCATTTCTGACGGAGTACTCGTGTCGACACGATCCGACATGGGTGCGGGTGCGAGATTTGTGTCGGGTGCGGCAATTTTAATCCGGATACGGCTGTGATGCTTAGTTACAGGAGTCGTCCATTTTGGACTTCAATCACCTGATTCGATTTCAGTCGCCAGAGCTCCGGCGATGGAGGGTGTGGCTGCCGGCGAGAAGAAGTGGAAGATTGGAGAAGGGAAAGATTGAAGTTTTCAGATTATCAATTTAGGGTTGGGTTTAGGTCTTTCTGTGGAAGACGAAGAAGAGAAGACGAAGAAGGAGAATCGCCCTCCCAAGAGGAAGAATCGTGCTCCTAAGGAAGATGGGAGCTTACAATTTGTTTCCGTCGCCGTCAAAGCCGCCATTGCCGAAGAAGAAGACCCTCAACCCACCAAGAACAATGTCTCTGAATTTGAGTCTGAACCCCAACCTGTGAGTACCCAACCGAGCTCTTCCAATGAGCCACGTCCACAACCAACAAACGCCAGCTCAACCAGTGATCTATCTGAGTTGAGTTTGGAGATCAAGAAGGCCATGAGGGAGAGAGAAAGCAGAGATGGAGTAGGACTGTAGGAGGAGGAGGCTTCTA